>CM032395.1:9592134-10792134 GCA_019049475.1 Eueides isabella | reverse complement strand
CTGCATATGACAGTGTAGGTTTCCGCCGAATTTGAGGCATTGCATGTGGAGTGGCGGAACTCAACGTCGCAAGTTGGCAGTTCGTTATTTCGCACTTAAAATATGAATATAAAAACTAAAGAACGAGAGAAAAAAAAAAGAAATACTAGAGTATTTTTTTTTAATTTCACACACTTGTCAACAAAATAAAAGTGCTAAAATATAACATCACACATAAGTGCATTTGGATATTAAAATAAAAAAAAAAACAATACGTCAACAGTCCAACGAAAAACATTAATGAAACTTTGTATGAAATAAATAAAATTGTTAATAATAATACAGAATTATTTTTATTATTTTAATCTCACGAAGTTAATAATGTGATACAAATGTTTATAAAATGTAAATATAATTACAGTAGAAACTCGTTTATCCGGCCCTCGGTTACACGGATTATCCGGACTACAGACCAATTGTATCAAATATACAAGATGTATTTATGTAAGCATTTTTTTATTAAATGTTTAAACATTAAGTACTTATCGGCTCAAACCCCGGTACCCTTGGTACCCTTTATTCGATATATATTTATACCCTTTATACCCGGTTATCGAGTTTCTACGTTATATATATATATATATATATATATATATATATATATATATATATATATATATATATATATATATATATATATATATATATATATATATATATATATATATATATATATATATATATATATATATATATATATATATATATATATATATATATATATATATATATATATATATATATATATATATATATATATATATATATATATATATATATATATATATATATATATATATATATATATATATATATATATATATATATATACTACACACAATACACACACACACACACACACACACATAAACATATAGATATAAATAATTATTAGTTACTTTATAAATAAATAAATAATAAAATAAAAATAAAATAAAAAGCCTTTTATTTCTTGTTACAATATAGGTTAATTATAGGTTTGCAGTTGAACAAAAAAGTGAAAATGAAAAAAAGATAAAAAAAATAAAAAGTAAACAACAAAACAGTTTGCATGCATTAAATTAATTTCTTTTAAGTTTTTTATAATTATGGGTACAAGAACCCCTCTCAACGGAGGGTAAAGGCCTCCTCCAAAGATGACCATGTTTTTCTGTCTTCAGCTTCTCGCATCCAGTGTGTGCCTGCTATTTTTATAACATCGTCTATCCAGCGCGTATTTGGCCTACCTCTTTTCCTCTGGCCTAATGGTCCTAACCATGACGTTGTCGTTTTGGTCCAGCGATTATCCTTGATTCTAGCTACGTGTCCAGCCCATCGCCATTTAAGCTTCTTTGAGTAACTG
Organism: Eueides isabella; assembly: GCA_019049475.1. NCBI lineage: Eukaryota > Metazoa > Arthropoda > Insecta > Lepidoptera > Nymphalidae > Eueides > Eueides isabella. Next base: position 10,790,753 of record CM032395.1, on the reverse strand, counting down.
AGTGCGTCGATAACTTTAGTTTTCTGTCTTATGGCGGTATGGCGGTTTTTTTGTATCTTCTTGATTTTCAGAATGCTTCTCTCCATACTTCTTTGACTAGTTATGATTTTATTTTTTACTTTACTTGTAAATTTCCACGTTTGACAAGCGTAAGTTAGTGATGGGAGCAGGCAGGTGTTCATGACTCTACTTTTCAAATTTATGGACAAGTTGCTTTTTAGGATTTCTTTGAGGTTCCAAAATTTCTTCCAGGTGATGTTTACCCTTCTCTCTACTTCTAGTTCGTTATTGCGTGAATCAAATGAGATTTGTTTTCCCAGGTAAATATAAGTATCAGCATACGATAGCGGTCTATTTCTGAGATAAATAGGTATTTTAGTGTGATTCGTCATGGCGTTTGTTTTATCTAAATTGATTTCCAAGCCTACTTTACGACTTTCTTCATGTAAAGAGTTTATCATCTGTTGTAGTTGGGTTGTGCTTTCTGATAGGAGAACTATATCATCCGCAAATCTGAGATGGCTCAGGTAACGTCCGTTTATGTTTATGCCTACTTTTTCCCAGTTTAGTTTGCCGATGATATACTCCAGCACCACTATGAAGATTGTTGGAGAGATTGGATCTCCTTGCCTCACACCTCTTTTTATTTGTATGGGTGGTCCAGTGGCTTCCAACTTCACTCTGCTGGTGTTTTTCTCGTAAATGTTTTTTAGGACTTGTATGTATTCCAAAGGTACCTCATGTGATATTAGAGCTTCCCAGATAGATGAGTGGAGTAAAGTATCGAAAGCTTTTTGGTAGTCAATAAAAACTATATACAGTGGTTTGTTGACCTCTAGGATTTTTTCTATAAGCATCTCTAGCGAGTGTATGTGATCGACTATGGAGAAGCCCTTACGAAAGCCCGCCTGTTCAATGGGTTGAAACTTTTCTGTGGTAGCTTTTAACCTTTTTTCTAATAGTGACGAGAATAGCTTATATAATGATGGTAGTAGGCTTATCGGTCTGTAATTACTTATGTTATCTGCATCTCCTTTTTTGTAGAGCAGAATGATTTCCGATTCGGACCATTGGCGTGGAGAGTTCGTACTGGTCAGTATCATGTTGAACAGTCGCGTAAGAGGTGTAACGAGACTCGTCGATCCTGCTTTTATGACTTCATTGGTGATCCCATCAGGCCCTGGGCTTTTGTCTGATTTTAATGTTTTAATTCCTTTGGTTACTTCATCTTCGGTGAAGGTAACCATCTCTCTTTCTGTTTCTGTATTACGACTCGGTAGCTTGTGTGTTGACTGGTTTGGTGAGCTGTATAGGTCTTTATAGAAGTTTGTTGCTATTTTGAGTATTTCCGATCTTTTTTGTGTAATTTTAGTTCTGTTTTTTAATTCTGCAATCCATGATTTATGTGTTTTTAATTCTTTGTATGCTTTTTTGGAACTACCTGTGGCTTGAAGATGTTTTTTGATCATTTGTGTGCGATGTACCTTGTAGTCGTGGTTGATTCGTTTACTTATGAGTTTGTAAAGAGATTTTAGCTCATTTTTCATAGCCCTTGATTTCGGTTTAATCTTGTGTATTTCTTGTCTTCTACTGATTAGTGCCTTAGTGCGTGCTGATATAATTTGCTTTGTCTCTGTGTTTGTATTACTTGTTAGCTCTTGTTTTCTTTTTAGGCTGATGTCGATTGCGTTAGTTATTTTATCGTAGCAATCCTGAACGGTGTCTCTATCATTCCAGTGGTCTAGCATGTCTGATAACGAGCTGTTCAACGATTCAATATAGGTATGGACTTCTCTTTCGTTCTTCAACCGAGGCTTGGGGCATGGACCGAACTTACTGCGATTTTTTGGTTTTGGAAGTGTAATGAAAGCTGCTCTCACGAGTCTGTGATCCGAAGGGTATGTGATATTCAGAATCTGTATATTGTATACGTTTCTCGATAGGTTTGTTAGGATGTAGTCTAATTCGTTTTTTGTATTGCCGTCAGGTGCTTTCCAAGTTCATCTTTGCTTGTTGTCCTTTTTAAAAAAAGTGTTCATTATGGCCAGGTTGTTCTCGTTTGCAAAGTCAATGAGTCTGTTTCCTCTACGATTTCTGTCCCCGTAGCCGTAGTTTCCGGTGACGGCTTCATTCGGTTTGGGTTGACCAATTTTGGCGTTAAAATCGCCTATGACTACTATGCTTTTTCCTGAGAGTCTTATGGCTTTGTCAACAGTACTGTAGTAAAGCTCTAGTTCTTCTTCTTTCGCGCTTTCTGTTGGGGCGTATACTTGAATTATGCTTAAGTCTAAACTGTTGATTTGTAATCTGAGTAGCGCTACGCTTTCCGACAATCCGTTGAAACATTTTATGTACTTTTTCATGTGTTTTTTAACAATAAAGCCAACTCCATATAATCCTGGCGTTTCGCCAATGTAGTATAAAATGAACCCCTCGTGTTCCTCTACTCTGTTGCCGTGTTTTCTAACTTCTGAGAGACCGATAGCATCGTACTTTATGTTTTTTAATGATTCTGTTACTTCCAGTAGACGTGAGTAAGTAGAAAGAGTTCTAACGTTATAAGTTGCTATGTATAAAGTGTTGTGAAAATTGTTGTATATGGGATTTGAAAAGAGTTTTGTTTCTTTTGGAGGGTTTTGGTCTTGATCCTCCACGGAGACCAGCCGGCTTGGAAGATGTGGTTTGGTAGTGTTCGTTTCTAATATAGTGTTCGTTTCTAATATGTTTTCCGTGAGAGAGGGCGGTAGTTGCTATTGTTTATTATTGTTATTTGTTTGGTCGTTTGGTTGGTTTTTGTGGTTTTTGGTAGTTAAGAATCCTTGTATTCCTGGTTTAATAACTCTCTCTGATAGGCTCGATGATCTTTGTAAACCTGATTGAGTATGAGTTTTGTTCTTTTTGTGTGCTTGTGGTTTTGGCTCTGAATATCGTAGATCTATGTCATTTGGTGATGTTGGTAGATTTCTTTTCTTGTTGCCTATTGTTGTATTGTTTTTCGAGTGTATTATCAGTTTGTCGTACTTAATATAGGCAGAGTTCCCTTTTTCTCTTTCAATTTTTAGCTGTTCTTGCAGTTCCCTTCTCTTAGCTAAAATGTGTTGTGGGAAGTGCTCTTTTATGTAGTAATTCGTGTCTTTTAATACTCTCCTTTGTTTGAAGATTTCTATTTTCGTTCCCAATGAAGTAAATGTTATTGTTATAGGCCGGGGTTTTTCTCCTTTCTTTCCTATTCTACTAGTCTCTTGTATGTCTCTGCGTTCTACATCTACAGAGAAATATTGGTTTATAAAACTTAGTATTTGTTTTTCCAGATCTGCGTATGATGTTTCAGTTTCCGCCAGTGCAAAAATTGCGATATTCCTCTGCTTTGACCGCTTTTCGACAAAATATAGTCTTTTTTCTTGGTTATCCAGTTTCTCCTTGAGGTTTTCGTATTTTATTTCCATTGCATTAAATTTTTCTTCCAATGTGTAGTTTATATTATTCGTTACTTGCTCCGTAACTTTGTCTGCTGACTGTACAATTGTCGTTTTTTGTTCGTTCAGCTCGTTTTGTATTTTTCTAAGCATATTCATAACTTCCTCCATGATTTATCGGTTATAAATACGGTACTAAAGTGCCGTAGTTATTTTTATCCTTTGTTGTGATACTTGTGTCGCCCTCTTGTGGTATTCGGTTGTATTAGTTGCAACAAGGTTGCTTGAAGTACGAACGATCGATGGTTTGCTTTTGTGGTGCAGCTACTCGTCACTAGATGGCGTTAGTTTAACGGTATATGTATGTACTTACTATGAATAGTAAATAATGACTCATCTAGTAGTTTTTGAGGTTATTTTTCTTGTTGGATAACTATTTTTCGTATTTTTATCAAAGTTCACTAAGTTCCTGCACTGGGTGGGTTGCACTGTGCAGTGACTTTATTTTATTTTTTGTTTGATTTGTCGATCTTTTTTTCACTAATTATTGTTCACCGTAATACTTGGGTTTTCTTAAAATTCACTTAGTATCAACTTTATTCTTTATATTGTTTTGGTGACACTCACTGTACGTTATAGTTTTTTGCACGTTTTTATCACTTTTTACTCTTTGAATATATGTTTTTAACTTTTTATTTACGGACGCGAAGTACAACGTGGCTCTGTGGCGCCCTCTCTCACAGACAGAGTTTATTAAGTCAGTTGAAAAGAAACACAGTTATTTTTTTATGTAATAGTAAACTGAAATTTGGTTTTGAGAAATATTTAGACTTAAGCGAGGATAGTTTCACAATATGTCTCATCATCTAAATGAAATAGGACGTGCTTTTATGACGTAAAGTGAATTAGTTTTAATACAGTCGGTTTTTTCTGAACTTAAAGCTGCGCTTTTTTTTGAACCAGCAATTTTAATTTTTCTGAGTGGGATTCAAAGCGTCTTCTGTTCTTTTATGCCACAACAACCTAGCAATTTATTAATTTTTCTTTGTTACTTTATATAATTGAAATAATTAAATGCAAATTAAAATTATTAAGTCAAAGTTTACCTCAGCTTTTTTCAAACAATGACTAGAATTAAATAAAACGTTACAGTCTTAAACCGCTTTTGAGCGAAAAAAAAAACGAAACGTTTATTTCATTTGGTAAATTAAAACAAATAATAAATAAGAGTGTTTCATTTGGATTTGAGGAAGTCCTTCCTCTGTTGTTGTAACTTTTGCTCTAGTAGAGTTATCTTCTCCTGGTACTTGGCACTCTCTCGAGTTAACGCTTGTATGGCTGAATCTTTTCTCGCTACCGCCACTTTTACTCTGAAAAAAAAAAACATCCTATATCTTTTTTCTATTTTTTAAAGTGTTATTCCACACTTATATATGAAAATACTAAATTAATATTTAAAAAGCGAATAACAATTTTGGACATAGCAGGATTTGAACCCGCGTCTCTTGGAAACCGTCCAAGCGCTCTGACCAACTAAGCCATACGTTCTTATCAAGCTACGTCGAAATTCTTATACGCTTGTTACAATTTATTTATGTGATTAGTATTTCTGTTGGGAGTTTTTTACTAGTATTTTTGATTTGATTTATGTTCCTCAATACAGTTCTCCAGACCATTCCAACTAATTCTCAAACGCCATAGGTTATTCCAGATACGGGAAACAAACAACGAAAAAAAAAAAACACGTTATCTCAGTAATACTAACTTTGCGTACAACTGGTGCATTTGTTCCTCGTGTGTTCTCTTCATATCTTCCATTACCCTTTGCAGTTGGTCCACTTTTGTCCGCCATGATTCTTCACATTTCGATCGTATTTCTTCTGTTCTTGCTTCTAATTGAGTATTTTTCTGGAAAACATTTATTTATATTTGTTATTTTTTTTTTATTTTATTGTTAGTAAATATTATAGGTTTTTGTTAACCAAATTGAGTAGAGGGAAATTGAGAATCTACTGGATAATAATCTTCAAGGATCTTTATCCGTTCAGTAACAAGGCAAAACGCGGCGTTGAGTTCCGCCACTCAACACGCAATGCCTCAAATTCGCGCCGAAAGTGAAAAACTTGATGTGTGAACTGAATCTTAACATTGGAAACCTAGACTTAAGACACTCATCTCATGCTCGTTCGTGATACAGCGGGAAGCTGAGCTGAGCCAATGATTTCTTTCTACCAGATGGTAGAAAGTTTCCAACTGTTTTCTTTATAGAAAATACGCTTTTAATAGCCTCGTGGATCATTCTAGAAATACATATTTTCTCATTACCATCCTCGAGAACGTGGGACTTATCAAACCTGACATATTGGTTGGATTTATCCGCTAAATTCTCGCACACTGCCGATTTTTTTTTATGGATAAGATACGGCAAACGAGCATATGGGTCACCTGATGGTAAGTGATCACCGTAGCCCACGGCCCCGTGTAACTCCAGAGGAGCTACTTAAACGTTGCCGGCCTTTAAAGTGGATGAGCAGTGGGGCCCGGCATTAACTAATGCGAGACGCAGTGGCCGAAACCACTACTTAACGCCGGTTATAAATGCCGTGGTAATAATCGCCGGGCGAGTCGACCCATGCGTGTTGCCATAGCTGACAACGTGACTCTACCACACGTACTTTAGTCGCCTCTCACGACACCATCAGTACCAGGGTGATCCTATTCTAAGCCGAAACCACACGGCAAGACTGACTTTAATAGATGCCAATTCTCGACACATATTTCCAATGTGGTATTCTTTCTACGTTTTCGTCACAATCTAGCTTGTTTATACGGAACAGTAAGCTCGTTCTGTAGGAATCCAGAGCAGTACGCGAGGCCATCAAGAAATCGTTGGCGGTAGTTTGATATAATAATTATGTCAACATAGATATACCACCCCAATCTATCATCGCGTATGATCACGGAGTACTGGAAAGTGTTCGATGCGTGGAATTTAAAAAAATGTTTAATATGCAGTTGCCTATGCAGTTGTTGAAAATTTTCATTCATGTCATAACCGCAATAATCATTTTTTTTTACATAATCCTCATTTAGGGCGTCGCCGCAATCGGGTTAAATACTTAAAATCTTATTATAGTTTAAATTTAAAAAGAAAACATACCTCTGTTAATATTCGATTTCTAGTTTCAAGCTGACTGATAGTCACTTCCAGTTCGGCGCCTTGAAACAAAATAGTAGTATAACCAATTTGCAAATAAATTAATATTTTGGCCCATCTGTGGCCGAGTAACAGCATTTTGTTTTGGTGTGAGGGAGAATTAATTCAATTTCCACGGTAATAAAATAAATTAATTTTATTACCTCGCTCTGGTAAATCGACAACGCGCAGTGTTGAGTTCCGCTACTCAACACGCAATGTCTCAAACAATGAGTACAAATTGACAACAAAGTGTCTTAACATTTAGTGTTAACTGTCTTTATCTTGAATGCGGGATACAGCGTGAAGCCGATAAAAAGTATTAAAAAAACATTTTTGAAAATAGAGTGGGCAATGAATATTCTATATTATACTTTACACTAGGTTCCCAAGTTCCCTCAGCCTACCCTGCCATGTGCGGGATACAGCGTGACACACAAAAAAAACTTACATTTATCTTCAGTGAGTCGTATTCTGGCCTGGGCGTCTTGATACCGCTTAAGCGTCGCTTGTTCCGTTTCCGCGAGCTCCTTTAATTCTAATTCATATTGTTCTTTATTTCGTCTGTAAATGAAAATGCAAATGAACTTTTAATCTGTATATCTGCAATAGGTACACAAATAAAGGCAAGTCGTTGCACAGGTCTACAACAATGCGACAGGGTATCAGTTCGATACCCCTTTTAGGCAATAAAATATTTAATATCTTCATTTCCTCGTTCTTGTAACATTGAATCCACCACACAACAAACAATACCTCCAGAATACAAAGTAAAATGGCAAAATAAAACAATGATGATAAGAAAAAACATGTCAGGTTCCCAAGTTCCCTCTGTTTATCCTGCAGGATATAGGACTAATACTACAATGGTATAACTACCTCAAAGCGTCCTGTAACTCTTTCCTGCCCGCCTGAGCCTCCGCCTCCATACTCTCTATGGCCTTCTCAATCTCTCTGTCCCTCTCCAACTTGTGCTGAGCGGATATCTCCGTCACTTTCTTCTTTAACAACACCTGTTGATCTGCTTCATAGTCCTTTTTATATTGATCGAATTCTAATTGTAATTCTTCGCGTTTTTGTTTTAGATTTTCCTGAAATATTTTTAAAAGAATAAAAGTTTCATTTTTTTTATTTACTTTTTTTATACATAATGTCGTTATAATATAATCTGTATCTGTATTTCGATCTTTACTTTTACAGTGTGTTTATTAAATTAAAATATTTTTATTATAAAATAAGAAATTACAAGCTTTGTTTTTAAACGTCAAACAATTTACCGCCCGTTCACTAAAGTTATTGCCTCAGACCTGAGAAGAACCGGCGAAAGAAACTCAGCGGGACATGTCTTTTTTTATAGATATCTGGTTCAACATTTTCAATATTACAGTAAGGGTGACGTCTGTCGTGGCGCAGCGGCACAAGCGTGTGACTGCAAACGACAGGGTCCGATCACCACTCGAGGAAATGAAATATTTAGTATATTCAAATAAAATATTTAATGTTTTCATTTCTCCGTTCTGATAACAAGGCAAAGCGCCGCATTGAGTTCCGCCACTCAATGCCTCAAATTCGGCGGAAAGTGGGGATCGGAAGTGAAGTGTCTTAACACTACGTTTCCAAGTTCCCTCTGCCTAATCTGCCACGTGCAGGATACAGCGTGAAGCTCAGAGAGAAAACGGTAAGTGTTTATTGGATTATCTACTAATGTAAATTATAACTTCTATATCAAACTTTTGAAATAGCCTTGATGTGGTAATATTTTTTAATCTATTTCCTACATATATTTTATGTTAAATATTTTAAATTCAGATAGACATTAAGTTAAATTATGTCACCGCACATTATGTGTTTACCAAAATTAAAGCTTCACGCTGTATCCCGCACGAAGCAGAGTAGGCAGAGGGTACCCGGGAACCTAGTGTTAGGACACTCCGTTCCACTTCTCTTCCCTACTTTCTAATATTTAATGTTTCATTTCTTCGCTCTGGTAAAAAGGTAAAGCGCGGCGTTGAGTTCCGCCACTCAACACGCAATGCCTCAAAATTCGGCGGAAAGTAGGGAACCAATATTAAAAATTGTTTTAAACACTAATTGATTTATTTTATGAATCATATCACTGAGAAACGATGTTATTATGCACACATCTTCGCGTATCGTGTAGATAACATTATACGCGAAGAGCGAACGCTAGAGCGAACCTAGTATATTTTTCAGTTTCATGCTGCACCCCGCGATGTAGACTGTCATTTTTTTATTTTATTATTTAAAGCGAATTCTACAATGGAGCAATTGTACAAAGCAATGACGGATTTACATATTTTCAAGCTTTAGGCTGTTTAGTTTTTACAGTCTTTGCATTTTTAATTGTAAGTTTCTAGGATATTACGTAACAACGTAACAATTTCAAATTATTAGAAAAACTACAAGAAAACAATATTTTTCGGCCCACTGTGGCCGATACTGCACCAACAATTTCAAAATCTTATACGTATAAGGCCATGAGTGTATGTAAGATTACACGTGTTAATAAGTAGTCACATGTGTACAAGTCAGGTTCTAATAAATAGAAGTGAGATCACATGTGTGGATGTTAGATTATGCGTAGATGAGAAATAACATGTTTAATTGAAATATATCATGTGCGTATTTGAGTTTACATGTGTGAATAAGATATTACATGTTCGGATATGACATTACATGTGTGGATGTAAGAACACATGTGTAAATGGAATATCACATGTGTGGATGTGTCATCATATGTGAGGATGTGTCATCACATGTGTGGATATGACATCACATATAGGGCTTTGATATCTTATGTGACGATGTGACATTACATGTTTGGATGTGAGGTATTTTTTGTGGATGTCAGCTCACATACGCGCGTGGATGTGATATCACATGTTTGTATGTGAATCACATGTGTGGCACGAAAAGGTAATTTATTAGTATTATTCAATAAAAAATATACCTCAAATTTCTTTTTCTCTTCTTCCATATTCTTTTGTAGCTGCTGCTTTTTTTCTTCAAGGATCTTCTCTTGGTCTTCTTTCCACTTATCTGAAAAATAAAAACACCAAATAATATTTTGAATTTAAATAAATTTGTATAATATGCGTAGCAGCACGGCGTCAGGGGTTACAGGTTTGATTTCCGCTTAAAGGAAATAGTTATTATTATTTTCCCCATTTTGCAAATATAATGAAGCGCTGCGTTGTGTTCCGCCAATCATCCATCACATAATGTATCAGAAATGGGCTGGAGAGTGGGGAACAAAGGATAGATGCGAAATACACCATACAATCTATATGGTTAGTGTATTTTTTCGTCTTCACGCAAAGTCCGCACATGGGCAGGCTAGCCAGAGGGGACTTGGGAACCTAGTGTTACGACACTCTGTTCCCCTTGAGACACTTCAATTAGAGACGTACCTAGTTGCATCTTCTGCATTTTCTCTCTCTCCGCTAGCTCGATGGCCACTCTCTCGTTCTCCGCCCTCATCTCCGCTATGAGACGAGTGCGTTGCTCTTGATATGTCACTTCCAGTTCTAGGATTTGTTTTTCCATTCTTTTGAACAGAATATTTTGACAATGTTATATGTATTGTAGACATTAGATGGGTAAAAATTACAAATACAGATAAAAAATGCATTGGTATAAAAAATTGCTCTATACATTAATTTCAACAAATTTCGTGTTCGGCATCAGTGAGTAACTTACAATGAAAGAACCTCAAGAATTCGAGACGTTGCGTGTTGCGTAAGGGTAAAAAAGCAACGATTTGCATAAACAAAGCGGGGTTTTTTAAATAATATAATCTTTCCTTAGTAGTAATTGAAGCCACAAGCCTTACATTTACTGGTAGATTACACGACACCCTCAAAGTGAAAAATAAAACATTTTTTATCTTCACGCTGTATCCCGCACACTGCAGGGTAAGCAGAGGGAACATGGGAACTAGAGTTAAGACACTCCGTCCCGTTCTCCACTTTCCACCGAATTTGAGGCATTACGTGTTGAGTGTCGGAACTCAACGCCGCGCTTTGCCTTATTACCAGAGCGAATAAATACAAATATTTAATTTGGATATTTAAAATTTTATTCAACCTCAAACAAGCAACTATAAAAAAATTACAAACAGCGGAAAATATATTGAACTATGGAGAAGAGTAAAAAAAGCTCTCGGTTACGTCACATGTCAAAGATAAAACACTAAATCAAAATCGGTCCATCAGATTGGGAGCTAATGCCACAAGCAGCCAGATATTTGAGATACAAAAAAAACTGAACTGCCTAATTAACATTCACCTGGAACTAGCTAACTGTCTCTCTTTAACCAACGCATTCTCCTTCTCCTCTTCCAAGCTTCTTCTCAACTCTTCCATTTCCGCTGCATGTTTGGCAGTGAGACGGCCATTTTGTTCCGCGTGAAACATTTTCAAGTCGGATATCTCTTTTTGTTGTCTCTCCGCCATTTCTCTTAACTCTCCTTCTAGACCTTTTACTGTTAGTTCCTATATATAAGGAATTGTTATGTATTACGAATAAATAACATTTAAAATAATAAAATTAATGGAAAATCTAAAGTTAACGTTTGGCTAACTCTATGAAGTTGTAGTAATAAATAAATAAATAAATATATTTTCCTATATTTTCAGGGAAACCAGAAATAAAAGCGTTAAAAATTTTCATATTACGTAGTTATACTAAATTTCGTGTTACGTTACCTTAATTTTTTCCGCCTTTTGTCGCACCCACCGTTGCCTAGCAACCTGACATGAAATAAAAATAAATATAAAAAACATTTAGAAATAATAAAAAAATGAGTATTTCTGCGTGCGTAGTTGTCTACTTTAGAGAATGTTTATATATATATATATGAATGCAGTGATGTACAATTTTACTTGTAGCTGTAAAACAATAGATAATAGGAACGATAATAAAAATTATATTAAAAAAACATTTTCCCGTACCGGGAATCGAACCCGAGCCTCCTGGGTGAAAGCCAGGTATCCTAGCCACTAGACCATACGGGAGATGAGCATCTAACTGAAATAATTAAAGATTTATATAATATTTAGAAAATTATGCAAAATAATATGAAAAACAAATTACCCACAAAAAAAATACTACTTAACATTAAAATGTTTTCAGTATTTTTTCTTAAAATTCAAGAACTCAAAATAAAACAAACACAAACAGCTTTATAAAATGAGGTAGATGTTATTTAAAACAAAAAAGTAAATAAAAATGTTAAATAAATAAATATTTAAAGGTTAAATAAAATAAATAAATAAATAATTATTTATGAAATTTAAGTATAAAAAAAATTGAAAGCTATGTGAATATCATTATCAGTACGCAATGGCAAAATATAACTTTCCCGTACCGGGAATCGAACCCGAGCCTCCTGGGTGAAAGCCAGGTATCCTAGCCACTAGACCATACGGGAGATGAGTGTCTAACTGAAATACAAAATCAAGTAATATTTTTAAGATGTAAAAAGTGTTTTCTTTTTCTTCAAAAATATATTCAATAACATATTTTATTATCAAAAATTAAATAAAAAAAATATTTTTTTTAAATCAATATGTATGTATGTTATATGCCAAAGTCAGTTAAAAAATATTGCAATTTTAAGGATTAAGACAAAAATTGCTATATTTTCTGTGAAGGAGTTCCTTAGAATATTTTTTTTATTCCAAGTTAATATAAAATTGTAATATCTAATACTTATTCAAACACAAAACTATCTTTTCTCAAACACAAAACTATCTTTTCACTATACTTTTCTTTGTAATCAATCAACCATTAAAGATTTCATTTAAAAATTTCTCGTACAGAATATCAAAGTATAAATATTTAAAGTACAAATTCTTCTTACAAAACAATTTAGAATTAATTTATTCTAAGATAAATAAAATTTGATAAAAAAAAGATACTTAAAGCATAATCATTAATTTATATATATAAATAAATATAAAGATTTCAACATGTCCCAAGCCATTGATAATATATAAGGTAAGAAGTTTATAAAAAATATCTGCGAGTATTACCTGTTGTGCGGCTGCCATTTTGTCATGCTGGTTCCGGAGCTCCAATTTATAGCGTTCTTCTAACGTTTGCGCTGAACGCTTCCATCTTTCTTCTAACGAGCGTCTTTCATCCACTAATTGTTCTATACGATGATTCAATGTTTTCTTGTCATTTATTAGCTATCAATAGAAAAATATTCTGTTCAATTTTTTTTTATTATTGTCTTTTTTTTATATAGTTACCTTTTTTTTCAATATTTAGTGGCAGAAAATTTTGAGTAGAAAAATTGTTAATATTTAGTGGCAGAAAAATTTGAGTTGAAAAATATTTTCAAATAAAACGATCGAGGTCAAAAAAATATATATATGGATTATGTACAAAGTTAAAGAATATATTAAATGCTGTTTAACTACTTTAAGTATTTTTTTAATCTCATTTGTGTACAATTAGAATACATCTATGTATGTCTTATAGGCTCAAAACACACCTGATCAATAAAATTTTGATGTCTCTTAATACTTTCTTCACATTCTTGCTTCACTTTAACAACATTTCGGTTTGATTGCTTCTCTAAGTTGCTTATTTTTGATATCATCTGAAAAAGTAGTTTTTTTTTTAGCTTAGGCTAGAGGGAACATGGGAACCTAGCGTTAAAACATTTTATACCATTTATAATACTTCCGATCCTCTTTTTCCTGGGCTTTTCCTTAAAATGTATTTTTTTTTATAAACTATGAATAATTATTTTTTTTTTCGCACAAGGATTTATACAAATATTTAAACTTGAAATTGATTCCTAAAATTTGAAATCACAAAACGTTAGTTTAATCTCTCCAGGAATTTATTACAAAAAAGAACTTAATTTCTTTCACCTGTTCTTTATGATTCGCGAGACTTTCTTGAAGCAGAGTAATGCAACAGGATCTTTCTTCCAACTGAAGAGAGGCTGTCACCAATCTTTGGGCAAGTTCTGTTTGCGGCAGTTTCAAAAGCGCTTCCAGCCTGTTGAATAAAATAGTTATTTTTTTAATTTTAAGAAACGTCCTAGCGCATTTCAACATTACGCTGTATTCCGTTTACGTGACGGGGTAAGCAGAGGGAACCTAGTGTTAAGGCACTCCGATCCCCTTAAATTTGACGGAATGCGTGTTGTGTGGTGGAACTTAACGCCGCGGTTTCTCTTTTTACCCGAGCGAAGATATAATAATATTAATAGTATATATCTTTGTACTTTAAATGGATTTCTTTGCGTTTTGTCACAATGTGTGTTTCGCCATGTTAATCTGCGGGCAAAGTATAATTCAAGGTATTAACTATAGAATCCGTATAGATATTTTGTGATCTACGTGGCGCCGCGGCACAAGCGTGTGACTGTAACCGATAGGTAGTAGGTCGATCCCCACTCGAGGTAATGAAATACTGAATATTTTCAATTTAAATATTTAATGCTTTGATTTCTTCGCTCTGGTACAAGGCAAAACGCGGCGTTGAGTTCTCAATACGCAACGCCTCAAATTCGGCGGAAATTGGGAAACGGAAGTGGGACGGAGTGTCTTAACACTAGGTTCCCTGCTTTGTGCGGGATATACCTTGAAGCTGAGTAGATAACTTACTTTGGCATTGTTTGAGGAGTTGTATTTGTAACAACCGATAACGCGTCGTTAGCACTTTGTTCGACCTTTTCCAAAAATTCAAAAATTTCCCTGCAAAGATTAAAAAGAATATGAAATACAAGAAATCTTACAAAAAATACATTTATAATACAAAATAAATATAAGCTTACATAAAATTATCCCTTGGAGTATTGCATCTCTCTTCCTCCTTTACCTCCGGTTCTGAAGCAATATTTTTGTTTACAATCGAAGTTACAGGATTATCTCCATAGCTTTCAATTTCCTTTAACATGGAATAAATATCTAGAACTGACGATTTAGCGTTCAACTCCATACTTTTTGCTGGTTTTGGAGAAGTTTTTATACTTGCGGGGGATTCGCTTTTCTTTTCATTTTCGGTAATTTTATCGTTAACAATCGGTTTTTCTGAAATCATTTGAATTGGTTCTTCAATTTTCTCCTCTAAGTTTTCAGTTTCTAATAAACGTGGTGAATGAATAGACAGGGACATCCAAGATTCTATATCTTTATCGTTTTGAACGCTATCTATTCTAGCGCTCAAAGGAACTCTATTTGTCAGTGTGTTACTTTGCTGCCTCATATCAACAGGCGTGATACTTTTGTTGATATTGCTTTTCGCAGTTCTATTATTCCAAAATTGTTTGTAACTGGAGTTTTCTTCAAATTTAGAGTTTATATTATTTAACTTTTTGTCATATTTTCTTAAATTTCGGGGCACATCTTTGGGACAATCGCCTTTTACTTTAAGATAGTTTTGTATCAGCTCCTTTGTAGTGACTTTAGAGACATCTCGTTTAGTATCCAAAGAATTTTTATCGCTAGTTGAAGGAATATCGCTGAGGTTAGTGTCTTGGGAATTTTCACTAGATTCCCTTTTGTTTTCTGGAAATTTATTTTGTTCAAACAATTCATCTATATTGAGAGGAGTGGGGGACACCGCATCTGTTTTTATATCCTTCAATGTAAGCTCATGCAAATTGTTGATGGCTTCCAACTCTCTTTTATAGTCTTCAATAACTTTTGACGTATATGCTTTTGTTGTACTATTGAGAAGATATGTAGGATATTCTAAAACTTGATTTTCGTCAGCTTTTTCAGCTATGTTCTCATTAATTCCAGGTATCAGAACATCACTTTTTGGAGAATTTTGAGGTGGTACCGTGTTTGAGTCTGGTCTTTTCAGAAAGAAATCTTTATACAGTAATCGGCTATGGCTTAACGGCTCTGCCCATGTTTGGTCATGGTCATAATTATCGTAACCATTCTCTTTAGGCAAAGAATAGTCTAAGCTCTTTGATAGATCACGTTTATCTACAAAAACAGATTTTTTCGGTAATGGTGACCTTGGTAAAGAATCACGATTTAATTTATCGTCTTTTAAGCCACCATCAGCGTATCCAGAGTCTTTGGACGACGTGTCTGTGTGAATGCCAGTGCTTGAAAGTTTACTTTTATAAGAGTCAAGAGTATGAAAATCGTTATAAAAATTACGATAATTATCAGATTCTTTAATATAATTGCTGTTAGATTTTGGATATATTACATCGCGTTTGGCATTATCAACAAACAGCTCTAAATTTTTATCAACTTTTTCGTCGTCACATGGTGTCTTTGGAGACAAACTTCTCATATTTTGGGAAGGAAGGCTTTCAAGATCTTGCGTCGATTCTTCCTTAACTAAAGATAGTTGCTGTCTACTTAGGCTTAATTTACGAGAGTAATTATCTAAATTTCTTTCAATATCTATATTAGGGGCAAAGGAAACTCGACCAAGTAATGCACTATCAGTTTTGGCGTCCTCTTCTAGTGACAAAAAATAAGATTCACAAGCTTTTTTTTTAAACTGTGGTGATGAAGCTCTCATTTCAAATATATCTCGGTTCTTACAAGGTGACAGTGACCGAGGTTTTTCTTTAATTGTTATTTCTAAGTCATAATTATTATCGTTTGTAATATCATTTTCAACTTCCATAGTCTTCCGGCCTTTTCTAGCAATATTTCTATATTTTAACATATTTTTGGCATTTTGATTCTTATTTTTGTAAGATTGAGCCTTAGCCTTAATTTTAGTGCCTAGACTTATAAATGTGTCTTCTGAACCATAGTCAGATGCATTGCTACAAATGTCTCTATTTGTTTTTGGTGTTGGATTTGTGTATACTTTAGAATTTGCTAATAATTCTTCTGTAGGTGGTAAAACTTTTACGGTTAAAGGTGAATCTGAAATATATTATTTTTATAAAAAAATATTTTAAAAATTCACCTTTATTACTAAAAATAATCTTATCTAGGAAAAGGGATTTTAGGAGAGGAATAGACATAGTACAAGTTAGTTAAGGAATAGACAAGTACATATGCATATTAAATATATATAATTTTCTTTTATGATATAACTTACTCTTGTAATTCTGTAAAAAATCAGCACTAACGGTCCTTAAAAATGATTTTGAAGATGATCCTCTGTCTTTGGTGTCTGCTGAAAATGGTCTCTTATACCTTTCTTGAATATCCTGGAAATATTTTTTTTTAGTTTCTCACTGTTTTAGGGTGTGGCATATGCCTCATTACCAAGATAGGTAAAAAAAAATATATTAAATTCTCCTGAATATGCATCGAAGCCACAATTGATTATTTAATATAATGAACTCAAAATTTGCATAGGGTAGGCAATGACAACCTGTGCCACAACATTCTATTCTCCGCTTCCTTTTAAATTTGTGTTTTAATAATTTTTCATTAAGTGTTGAATTAATATATAATGTAAAAGTAGTAAAAGTAAAATAAATTACATTTAACTGATTTTATCATGTATGGAAACTTACATAATGTATAATCTTATACATATTGTTATTATATCAACATGCAGAAACAGCGTAAATATATATAACAACTTAATATATAATTTTATAATTAAACAATTATTAGTGCAATTACCAGAGAACAAGAGTTCTGTAAAGCAGATCTTGGACGATTTCTATTGTTTTTCCTATCTTCTTTCTTCTTGTTCCTATACGTCAAATTAACTGGGGAGCCGAGCAGGCGCAAATTGTTATTTTCTTTCGACATACCTACACTTACAATGCATGTATTGATAGCTATTCCGGACACAAGCCTAAAACATCGATAAAACAGGTGATATTATGTTTGTTGACAAGCGACCGTTGCCTAGCAACCGTTTGACGTTTCTATTTTTTCTTTATGGCAATTACAATTTTTATAAATATTTATATTTAATGCAATTTCTCTATAATTTCACTTTTAAGTAAAATTAAGGAAATTTTTGACTTATATTTAGATGGTATATTTTATTATGCTACTATCAAAAAATATAGAAATTTATAGTATAATCACAAAGCAATAGCAAAACGCTATTGCATGACGCATGACGTAAGGCAAGTATAATTGGATGCGGTAGTTTTGGTCGTTGTGTCAATTCAATGTGAAGTTCGACCGCATTACAATTCCACTTCGCATCAGTTATAGTTCCTCTCACGAATCGTAAGGTTGCGGATAAAAATACGGTGATAGCGCTGAGTTAAAATTAGTGCGACATTTAAAAATATTGTGTAGACCGTTTTTCTGTGAGCTAATTCATTATTTGTGGTATTTTAAATAACAGTAAGAATGTTCAGCGGAATCGCAGGTAAGATTTTTATTTATTTCCCACTCATTTTTCATTTATTATAGATATATATTAAATAATAAATATAAAAATAAAAGAAAAATATTTTTATTTCGAGTAAAAATTATTTGAAATAGTGATAATACTGATTGATATTTGTAAATAAGGTTTGTTGTAATTTGTGCATATTCTTTGGAATGACTTCATAATTTTATTGTAGTACAGTTGAAGCTTGTAGCTATTTTTACCTACTCGATAGCTCATTGTAGTAAGACATCTTAGAGTATTTTATTTCATTATTATATATTAGTTACTTTTATATTTCTGTTTATATGATACATCTGTTGTTAGTTGAACACAAAAAATATATATAGGTAAATGACAAACGCATGCGCAACTATATTGCAACATATTTATTAATCGTGTTGGGTGTTAGTCCTTTATGATGTCGATACACATAATTTTGTGTTGTCTTTCTATGAAATAAATTACTTCTTTAATAATAAATTTGCTAAATGTTATAGTGATATTTTCACAAAATCTTTAATAAGTATATAAGGCTTTGGAAGTGCCCACTATTTTATTTAGTTCGTAGGTGCTACCTAAATTACTTACACTTTTCGCAATTTAAACTATAGGTATAATTTTCGTCGAGACTTTTTTATGAATAAATCCTATTCAAAAATCACTTTTTCTATTTTTTTTTTAAATTTGTACTAATATTACATTGGTGTAATATTACATTCCTGACGGGAGAGTGGAGAGTTATTGATCTTAATTATTTAAAATAATTTTTATTTATTTTTTTGTATTTTTCAATAAATATTTGTTATTCAATAAATATTATAAAGAAAGAGACTCTAATCGATAGGTCCAGAGTTCGATCCCTTCTCGACGAAATGAAATATTTAATATTTTCAAATAAAATATTTAATATTTTTATTTCTTTGCGTTAGTACAATTCAAAACGCGGCGTTGAGTTCCGCCACCCAACACGCCTGCTCAAATGCCTCAAATTCGGCGGAAAGTCGGGAACGGAGGTAGAACGGAGTGTCTTAACACTAGGTTCCCAAGTCCCCTCTGCCACGCCTGCCACGTGCGGGATACAGCGTGAAGCTGAGTATTATAAAGAAAGAAAAATAAAACTAAAATAGTTACGATTACGAACTAACTACTAAGGTCAGCCATAGGACGGCACTCAAGCGTTCATCGGATGAGATAACAATTGTTTTGGAATTTATATCTCGCATCTGTTAATGAGTTATAAGAGCAATGGTTCATTAGCTCGTGAGTCACTCGCACTGGCAGAATTGAGGCAAATACAATTACGTGTAATTAAATCTCAAGGTATTTTGGTACTCTTGGAGTATTTCAATAGTTGCAGCCAATACATCAACTGGTGAATAGCAACAACATATTATACGAATATAGAAAATATCGAAATAATAAATACTGTATGGAATTATGTGTATAATATTTTCAACTGGTGACAAGGCAAAGGGCGACGTTGAGTTCCGCCACTCATCATACAGTGCTTCAATTTCGACGGAAAGTGGAGATGGGAACGGAGTATCTTAACACTAGGTTCCAAAGTTCCCTCGGCCTACCCTGCTGCGGGATAAGAATTTTGTGTAACATCAGTGAAGAGTCACGCAATGTCTCGAAAAATCGGGAGATACACAGCAATGTAACACAAAAAAACCTAGTGTCAAGACACTCCGTTACCCACTTTCTGCAGAATTTCTCATACATTGGGTGGCAAATAAGAAATCAGAGCCGTCGCCATTACAATCACGTAATTTGGGATCCTATTGATTATTACTATGATAGTAGAAACAGCTATTTATGTAATCGTGAGAACAATGACATTTCCTTTAGAAGCTGCAAACATTGTTGTTTTTATAACATAATACTGTGTAGAGTTAAACTAAACAAGATGTTCGTTCTAGAAACAGATAGTTAACTTTAATAGTTTATATAATTATGAAAAGAATATAAATTTAATGACTTAGGTCATTGAAGCAGGGCATGACATTAATTAGAGTTATGAATACAATTTTAGGGTTCCATACCTCAAAAGGTAAAAAGAGAAAATGTCAATCCGTCCGTCCATTGAGACATCTTTTCTCGAGATCACGTGGAGGTATCAAGCGGAAAATAATATTAAAATATTCAAGTCAGAAAAAAAATCTGATTGTTACAGATTAAAGCTATGGCAAACTTATAATTACATTTAATTTGTCATTAAATGAGTACATACGTTCATAAATTTTACTTTGTCAACTGTATAAGATATTCTTCTCATTGACCTACAATTCTGTAACCCTAGATAACGAAATAAATTTGTCCTTGACGGATTTAATAAATATCAATTTCAAAAGTTTTTAATTTTTAATTGAAAAAGTTTAAGAACGTAGCCTTAAGAAAATATCAAAGTAATAAAATAAATGGATAAAGGCATATCGTTTCATCGTTTAAAATTGAATGGCGTATAAAATCCAAAGGGATCCTGGTGCCTTTAATATAGAATTTAAATATGATTCATGAACGTTATAAAACGCAATATCCTAAAATAATTTGATACATACAAACTACGCAGTAGAAAACTATGAATTAAGTTTACTTTGTCAAAATGGCCAGAAGCGTTAAATATCAAACAGTCACGTACTCACTTAATGTTCGAGCCAAGATTGTAAATCTGCATTATGTGTAATAATCATCATTTGTGTTCCAATACATGTGTATACTAGCGACCCACCCGCGGCTTCGCCCGCTTGAACTACACTTTTTTTATTGACTAATCTCATTTACTATATTGTTCTAATACTATAATCTATATAAGTACATAGAAAACTAAAAATTCAGCTAAATTAATAAAAAAAAAATGCGATAATTTTGTCGAACTAAATATTTTAAATTGACATAACTTTTTTTAAAAAATAAATAATTTTTTTATAGACCAATTTAAATAAAATATAATTGTGAAATGTACTGCATTTAAGGCGTTTCTGAGATTAGCGCGTGCAAACGCACATGCAAAAGTTTTATGAAAAGTGTCCTATAAGATTTTTTTAAAATATATCTTACATGTACAGACAGTACATGGAAGATATAGTTTACATTTGACTGTAACCGACAGGTTGTGGGTTCGATCCCCACACGAGGAAATGAAATATTTAATATGACTGTTTTGCATTACAACAAAACAGGTATTATATGTTAAGAAAACACAGCAATGAGATGAAGAAGCACTTCTTGCGAATCCTTGTAGATACGAGAGTTTAACCCTAATTCCTAAATGAATATCAAGCATACCTCACATTTCTGGCACCAGAGGGCGGCAAATACTTTACCGCGTCTGTAGCTGTCAAGTGTCATTGCAGTCTTCATCAACAGCAAGCCCCTTGGTTCATTGCTGTGTTTTCTTAACATATAATACCTGTTTTGTTGTAATGCAAAACAGTCATATTATATGCCTACGAAAACACAGCAATGAGATGAAGACCTGTTTGATATCTGCTGGTGATCAGAAATGCTAAAAACACAAGAATGTAATGTGAATAAAAACTTAATATATCTACATATTTAATTTATTTAAAAAATGTAATATATTTAAAAATGGAAACAAATCGACAACTTATTTAACTTAAATATATATTAACCACTATATATATATATATCATAAACTTTAACCACTAAGTCATTCAACAAAAACAAAACTCAACAATAATCTTATTTTATAACACAATTAACAGACACAAAAACAACAATCTTCTAAATTAAAAGTCTAAGCAATTATTCAGTTTTAACCTTATTTTTTTTATTTTTTTTTTTTAATATTATATTCATATCGAAAAGAACAGAAAGTTTAAATCTTAAGTTACATAATTAGTGTAATAATAGATTCAAATATTAAAATAAATGAACTTATACTAAATTTCTATTTCTATTCTAGAATATATAATTATGTCATACTCAGGTTCAATTAGATATCCCTCAAAGTAAAGAAGTACTGTTTAAAAATTATTATAAAAAGAATCTACTACTGTTTCAGTAGGTGATTTTGAAGTATTTTATATTATTATTATGTATTTTGAAGTAAGTAATCTTTCTCTCTAATAATATTCATAAAGAGTTTTTACCCATCTCCAACTTCCCTTATCTAATATCTCTTGTACTGGCCTATTACCCAACCAAAAATTGAGATGCTATATATATACAGCAGACTTAATTATACCTGCGTGGTGGTGAGACATCAACCCAAGCTTATTTAAATTACTCTTTACTTACCTAACCTGCAATCATTGCTCTGGATGCTGGTCTGACCACTCCTGTAGTAGAGATACATAGCAACTTAACATTGCTATCCTGACCGAGTCTAGTTTTTGAACTCTTAATTAGATTTTTAACATTTTAACAGGACAAATATTAGGGATTTGATGTTTAGAAAGGAGCCCACCTGACTGTCGGTATGATCCTGTATTCATACCTGGAACCAAAGCCAGGTCAGAAAGTCAATGTGTCTTCTGTCTCATCAAACCCATCCTCACCAAGTTCTAAAAGAGTGAGGTCATGTAGTTTTCTACTGGAAGCTAGTAGGAGAACTATAGCAGTCCTTTTACTTTGATTAAACAGATTTTTCAACAATCCCATGATTCTAGCCACCCACACAAGATATTTATACCCAATATGGGCAATCTAGTGTGGCCTAGTTGTGGCCTAGATAACATCTTCTACAACTTGTTGTATACAAAAGATTTCTGATAGATAGACTTAATAAATTAACTGTATCCTGTCAGAATGTCGAAATAGCCGACTTGCAAAGCAAAAATTATTTTATAATAGGTTAAAAACCTAGCCACATGTCAAACCCTCTGGCTGTATACTATTTATATTATGTGACCTAGCCCAGTTTCTCTTTCTGTCTCTCCACCCTTGTAATGGGATGCCCCATGCCATATATGTAGTCAATGTGGAAGGAGACCAGCTTTCTTTAAAGAGCTATCATTCTCCCCAACTTTTCAACTCTGAAGCTTTAGCTTCTCAATCCGTGGAGGGTACATACCTGTTATCCAATCTATTAGTACCTCATCCCCTCTAGATTTGCTATCAGTAGGGGAAGTGTAAGAGCACGAGACTGAAAGTCTGAGAACCAGAAGCACTGGGTCCTATTGTTGAGGTGTTACAAGACTCAGGACACCCTGCTTGGAGGTGAAATGTCCATCTTTGGCTTAAGGCGTGGCAAAACAGAGCTCAGCCATCTCTTTAGTTTATTGTCACATACTCTGGGACAACAGCAGTCTCCCTTGTCACAAAGAGGTCTACTTCGGGAATACCCCACCTTGAAAATATTACTTCTGTGACAGGTGATAAAAGATGCCACCTGGGTACTGACCTTCCCCTTAAAAGGCAAACTGCAATGCTTTATTGGTGCCCCTGTAGGAGAATGCTGTCATTTAGCTGTCTAATTGACAAATTAATTCCATTAGAGAAGTTGTTAACCCCAGCAATTTTAGCGACCTGCTGTCTGTTTAAACTAGTCTTGCTATCTATTTAAACTAGAAAATGGGCTTTCTGTAACAGAGCCCCCTGTGAATTTATTATAGGAAAGACAGCATATATCTGTTTTATACTGGAGTGCCAGTTTATTTGGTTTGCAGCCGATCTCCCCGAGAGATACTTGCTGTTCAAACTCACTTCCCAGCCCGCATCCGCTGCGTCTGATGTACAGAAGTGAGTAACCTGCCTCTTGCATAGTGGGATTGGAACGCCTTGAATAGCCTCCAACCACCACCGGAAATCCTCTCGCACTACAGCAGTCAATGACCTGTTTTGATTTCTGCGAGTAAAAGCTCTTGGGAAAATTTGGGCTCTTCAACAGTGAAGATTACTCTGAGGCGCTTTGACGTTTGCAAAATTATAGCCTACCCAACAGACTTTACAGTTCTCCTAGCGAGCAACTGTCTCAGTTTAATATTAACCTCAAATGATTGGTTATAGATAGAACCTTTCGAGTGGGCAATACTATAGTGCTACTCTGAGCATTTCAAATTAGCCCTGGATACTCCAGCCTGTGTGTGGGTATTATTACAGACTTCTGATAATGTACCTGCCAACCCAATGGCTCCAGGAGGCTCAACGTTTCCGCAACCTGAGCCTCCAGTCTGTGTCTGTCCTGGCAAGCTAGAGGTAATCGCCAGGGAAAAAGTAAAGGTAGCGCTCTACTAGTTGAAGGACTTCTCCTAGATAAACAACTAGTAAAAATCTCCTGTGAGTCTCTGCGACTCTCGGGACAAAGTATGCCTAGTGAAGGTCAATCTTTGCTAACCAGTCCCGTTCTTGAAGGTAGTTGACTACATTGGTCTGCGCTATTAACTGAAAATGTCATTTCTTTACATATGTATTGAGCACTCTTAGATCAAAACTTAAGCGCAATCCCCCACTTACCTTCTGTACCAGAAACATTTTTGAACAGAAGCTTGCAACCTGCTGCAACTAGCCTCTCTAAAATTCAATTTTCTTTAACCCTGCCCCCCATCTCTGGAGTGACCTTGGTTGTTAAACTCTAAAAATACTTTAGCCTTTTAGAGTAAGTTTACATTCAGAAGGGCAAACAATAATATAAAGCTAAAATAAATTTGCCTGCTCCCAAACTGAGCCATTTCTCTGTTGCTAACTAGGTAGCCCCCCCTGAAAATTTGTCATTATGCTATTTTTTTTTTTTTTTTTTACACTTAGATTTGGTCCCTCTGCACTGAGGGTGTTGACAAAAGGGGCTAAGCCTGACCTCTGAATAACCTTTGAGCTTTCTTTTTTATAATCATATTATTTTATCCGGTTTCCTTGTCTAGCCTTACTTTTAAAAAATAAACACTTCTTATGAAAAGAAGTGTCTCTCTTTTCTGAAGATCTTTTCTCTTTTAAATAGGTTGGTATTCAACCAAACCTGTGATCTTACAAGGTATTGTATGGTAAGCTGTAAAACCTCCCTACTAAATAAATACTCAGTACTGGGTCTAAAGTATTAATTATTTAAGTACTTAAAATATTCCTCAGATTTTCATTAGAAATCTCCTTTACAATTCACTCTTCTAACCGTAATAAACTATGAGCATGTTTCACATATTACTTGGATAAAAGTTTTAGAAGTTCTATGACAAGCAGAGCTTGGTCCAACTAAAACTGTAATAAAGCATTTGGATTTAACTTATCTGGATTAGCACTTGCCCAGTCAACAATAAATTGCAAACCTCTTAACAAATGTCTTTGTTGTACGACTTCATTGGAAAGACAGGCTAAGACCAATACTCTATAAAAGTCACTAATCTTTATTTTTACTGAAATGACATATCTCATCATTAATTTGATATAAATAATAAGAAAAGAATAAGAAATAAAAAATTGGATATAAATAATAAGAAAGAAAAAGAATAAAGGTCATAAACCAAACACCCTTCCATGATGGTGAATCAAATTGTTGTACCTTAATTAATTCCTCAAACTGATTATTATTACTAGTAGGATAATTTTCTTAGTATTAATGTTGGTATTAATGGATTAATAGAAAATGACTCTGGTTGAGTGGGTAACGTAAGAAATTATATTCATTCATAAACTGTTGCGAATTATTGAAAGTAATACTGGGTACAACATTATTAACTTGACATGAGTTGTTTGAACTTATTGTGATATGAAGAAGATTGGTTTAATTAAGTAGAAATGTTTGTAACATTAAAAACATCAACACGCGGATCGGTCTCGACATGTTTCGACCTGTACCTACGTGACGTGTTACGTGGGCGTTTACTAGGCAAAGGCGAAACAGTGCCTTCCTCAAACTCCAGGTCCGAGGAGGTGCTGTTATCCTGTGCCTACGGAGCTTATGGAATGTACTTGTTCTCCATCCGAAGTAACAAAATCAGCCTGCTCCTCACCCTCTTTATCATTACTTACCGGCTCCATATTTCTTGACTATATACACTGCTGTGTTTTCTAAAGACAATCACTTTTACACACATAAACACTCTTAGATAAAAATTCCAATAAGATTTTATCTAGAAGATATTCTTTTACAAAAAGTGAAAATGTTTTCGAACTTATTTGAACGAATCACAAGAATGCAATGACACTTGACAGCTACAGACGCGGTAAAGTATTTGCCGCCCTCTGGTGCCAGAAATGTGAGGTATGCTTGATATTCATTTAGGAATTAGGGTTAAACTCTCGTATCTACAAGGATTCGCAAGAAGTGCTTCTTCATCTCATTGCTGTGTTTTCGTAGGCATTTAATATTTTCATTTCTTCGCTCTGGTACAAGGCAAGACGCGGCGTTCAGTTTCACCACTCAAAGCGCATTGTCACAAATTCGGCGGAAAGTGGGCAACGGAAGTGGAACGAAGTGTCTTAACACTAGGTTCCCAAGTTCCCTCTGCCTACCCTGCTATGTGCGGAATACCAACGTTGTATTCCGCACATAGCAGGGTAGGCAGAGGCTGAGCTGAGTGATCAGTTACAGAATTATTATAAGTATATATTGAATAATTTTGGAGTTTTAATGTACCTACCTATACCTACTACATATGTACCTTTAAGACCTTCCGTTCATCACTGCTTTATAAATATTCTATGACACCATCTTATTGCAGTTGGCATATAACTGATAGAGTCTGATATCGGATGCGTTCGAAACACACTAAAATATATTATATTGTCTTGTAAGAGTTATATTGTAGATAGATCTTAAATAGTCAACACGCAATGCCTCAATTTCGGTTGTGTTGTTTTATAAGTTATGTTTTAATGAAACGGAGTGTATTAATACTAGCCATGTGGGAGATTGAAGCCAAAAAATAAAAAATCATATAATTCTTGATACAAAAAAAAATATAATATTTTCTAAATCATATCAAAATAATTTCTAGGCCCGCCCAGAAGTAGGAGGAAATTTAATATAATAATTCATATATATTGCGAAATAAAAAAGCTGGTTCGAGCAGCGAAAAAGCACGGAACAATGTGCGTCATTCGGTTAAATCGATACTTTTGTGTCTTGCATCACTGATATTCGCTTCCTCACAGATGTATGCGTGGCTGTGTGGTGACTTGTGTTTTACACTTACACTGATCTAATTTATTTTTAGAGAACATTTATATATTTTTATTATTTTAAAGTGTTCATTAACACAGACTTAAGAAAGAAAGACACTGTTTTTGAAAAACATAACTTAAAAAAACATGAACGTAGCGGGATTAAAACCTAAATAACTATTTATGTATTTTTATTATTTTTTCAGCTACACGCTAAATCCCGCACGAGGAAGGGTAGGTAGAGGGAACCTTGGAATCTAGTGTTAAGACACTCCGTTCCACTTTCCGCCGAATTTGAGGCAATGCGTGTTAAGTGGCGGAACTCAACGCCGCGCTTTTCCTTATTACCAGAGCGAAGAAATGAAACATTAAATATTTAAATTGAAAATATTAAATATTTCATTTCCTCGAGTGGGGATCGAACCCAGATCCTGTCGGTTACAGTCACACGCTTGTGCCGCTGCGCCACGACAGACCTCAGAGATTTTTATTTTAATTAAAAAGAATTGAAACAAAGGTTTTGCTGCCCTCTAAGCGATTAAAACTCATACATATTTAACTTCACGTTATATCCCGCATATAGTAGGGAACCTGGGAACCTAGTTTTAGGACATAGAAGGCATTGCCTTTTGAGAAAGAATCGAAGCTTCAATCTATGAATTTACTTACAATCCCACACTTGGGCCTCTGCACCACTATCCTCAAATTCATTAATTAATAATAATTGAACAACAGTTGACATTTCGGAGCGTGGCTATTTAAAATTTTGTAATAACCAATTCGCAGACAAATAGTACAACAGAAAGATGATCTAATACACAAGAGTCAACCTATGCATACATCTTGATTCATATTAATTTCAATACCTGGTCATATAATATATCATTTAACGCTATTTTTCTTTTTATTACATCAAATTGTCGTTTCTAAACTATTATTAATCCAGTCACTTGTGATGTTCATTAACACTCTCAAATCGTCGCATAGGTATGTATGTAGGCGTCGTTTGGTGCACCTGCACCGGAACGGAGGTCACGGTCGTGTAATATGAAAATATTTATGACTCATTAATTCTATTTTTCATACATAAATATAAATACACTATACTTATTTCGATTATATTTCCATTATCCACTTCATGTCCATAGTGGTACAGCGGCACAAGTATTTGACTGTAAATGCGATAGGTTGTAGGTTCAATTGCCACTCGAAGTAAGGAAATATTTTAAAAGGCAAAGTATAGCGTTTGTGTAGTTCCGCCACTCAACATACAATGCCTGAAGTTATTGGAGTGTCTTAACACTAAATTTCTAAGTTATAGTTATAGTGTTTTAACACTATGTTCCTAAGTTCCCTCTGCCAACTCTGCAGCGTTGAGTTGAGTTGTATGTATAGGTAGTAGAGTATGTGTATACTAAAGTTAACCTGTCATATTAAATTCTAAGTTTTTTTTTGTTTACCTCTATATGATATTTCCTTTTAAATCTTGCATCTATTGTACTGAGGTGGTGACTTCGTAAATTTGCGTTTGTTTTAGCAAATTGAGTAAGAAACATATTCTTATTTTAAGAAAAATGATAATTGAATTTCTAATATAGTACAGTTTATAACCATTTAGCATGAGTCTGAACTGGTAAGTGGTAACTTGATGAGAAACAAAATTTGTGTTGGTCACGCAAAGGTCATATATAACACATTCGTTTTACTTTATCACAAATTATGTTTTATTGTAGTAAACATTTATGAGAAATATTTTTTAAACTTGAATTTAAACAAAAATTTAAAATGTTAAACGACAAAATTATAAATTCTAACTCCTAGTAACTAATCATGTTTTACAATATACATATATACTATATAAGTATACTAACTAAAAAGAAAAAAAAAAGGATACACGGTAAAAATTATACAAAAATTGTTTACACCAAACAAAAACCTTCGCACAACTAGAACAATCAAAACAAATTCTGTAAGCACAACGGTGACATCACCAAGGTCGACGGGTGGCTGGTAATTCTACTGCTGTCTCTCTCCCACTTACACGATAATCGGAAATGCAAAAAGGACAACATCGACTTACCCATCATGGAATGTTGTCGGTATTCATTTTGAAACATCTTATCGGTTTAATATATTTATATTTAATAATAATATTTGTATTTCTTCAGTAGGATAAAGTGCGGTGTTGATTTGCCCTTTACTTTACTCTCTATGACTTCCTATGGATTGTCTATGCCTTAACTTTTAAAAAAAAGATTCTTTATTAAAAGAAAATATTTTACTAATATAAAACATACTACTCCTCTCCCACTTTGTTTTTGTATCATTCTAAAGCATAATATTAATTTAGTTTTTAAATATAACATGTAATGTGAAAGGAAATTGTATCTTCAATTATTTTTAATTAATTAATTTCTATCGTTAAATTACTATGATTGCTTCCTTTTTCGGAAGTAGTCATGGCCTGCTTAAAATATATAACTAACATTATTTATAGATATGCTGATTATATTTCAATATGTACGTTATATTCGCAAATACAAAAAACGTTTCTTTGATTCCAGTTGTGCATTATAAAGATGATTATTGTCGACCAGTGTAAATAAAGAAAATACCTTTGTGGTCATCTCATTATTTTTTATGCGCATTTTATCGATAGCGGGTCTGAGAAACAAAGCGGCTTTGACTTTATACTTCATATTTATGGGCCGAAAGTATACAAGAACTAGTGCACTGATTCTCATAGTTTACTCAATTTAAGAATTATTAATACAAGCATTTTTTTTGTTTCGGCAACGGAAGTGAAACTGAGTGTCTTAACACTAGGTTCCCAAGTTCCCTCTGTCTGAGCGTGATACAGCGTGAAGCTGAAAGAAAGAGTAAGTTATTTTTTGTGTCTTAACAACTGGGGACATTGATGTTAAGTGTTTATTTTAAAAACAAAAGTGAAAATTAACACTAATTTTCGGCTTAGGTATCAACTATAATATTATAAAAATATAGAAACAACTCATGATAAAATGAAATTGCAAAATATGGTCATTCTTTTTAAAAAATATATATTTAATAATATTTTTTATTTTTCTGTCTTAAACAGAATAAAAAAATAAATGACAAGGTGTCAACGTATTGAATTCAAAACTCATTGTGTTACAAATTAAAAAAAGATTGTTTTTCTTGAATTCTAGAATTATTCGATAATTCGCACATTTTATAAATTAAAAGTTAATATAATTATGTATATTTACTTAAATGCATTTCTTGTCTGACTTTTGACCTATGTTAGGTATTTGTACGCAGTAATGCTATTAGGATGTCTCGTTTAAACAAATAAAATAATAATTGTCAATAACTATACTAATTAAAATAACAGTAATTGATCACGTGCTCGCCAGCAATTTGTTTACAGTGTGTATATAAATATAATATCTGTCTCTGTATTTATAACTGAAAGTCTTTATTAATATAGATTGTTCTTTTATATTTAAATGAAAAATCATAGGACAGATCATCAATATAGACTTTAACAAATACCAACAACAACTTAAAAATAGTATATCTGGAAGTATAGTGTAAGTAAATAATTAAATAGTACTGTAATAATAATAATTTCATAAAAAATGTTGGACCCCTGTATATTACAATTTTGTATAAAATACTAATTTAGTTTTTATGTATGCAGTGACATTTCAAAACTCATAAGAGTCAAATAATAAGGCTTATAAAGCGTACAGTTGCCCTACGTTTGTCCTTGACAGGTCACTGAGGTGAAAAGTTTCTGGCTCCACCTTAGTAAAATATAATCATAATTTACTCCAGACTAGCCGGCTCTTTATAAAAGTTGATGGTTGTATACGCGTAATCGAATACCAGACTATGAATAAAATAATTTAAAATGTTGTTTAACATACGTAATAATAATAATTATATAAAATTAAATTAATTAAAAATAATGACGAACTTTCTTGCCTTTTTTTAAAAAACAACAAACGTCAAATCCCTTTACATTTTATTCGTTGAATGCATTGCCAGCATTAAAAAAAATGTAAAATTATTGCCATATATGTATATTAAAAACAGTAAATGAATAATAATTAATGTCTATACATTACATACACACGTAACAACGTAAAATATTTGCGTTCTTTATAGATCTATTAGCTAACGCGTTGCAAAGTGCGCAGTTAAATAATACTCTATGGACAGTTATTTGTTAGACAAAGCAATATACCGGTAGTAAATCGCTTCGAGAGTAATGACATCACGGGCATGAGGTCACCGCCTCAGCGGATACTCTGTATCGCCCACAGTCATTGTATATTATAAAATATTTTACACTTTAGCCAATTTTGTTTCTCGTCAGGAAAAAATATAATGCGGTTAACGGATGCGCATTGTTCATTACGAAGTAGTATATACTTATGATTTGTTTTTATGTTTTTATGTGTATGTATGTCTGTATGTGGCACCATAACTCCTAATTTATTGATATGATTGGAGTGTTCTTCACTAAATGAAAGACGTTCTTCATCATGGTGGTTTTAGCTATATTTTTTGATAATCTGATAAGTAGGTCAAGAGTTACGAGCACTTTGTCAAGATGAGGTAGATTTTTGGGGTCCGAATATTTTTAATTATAAATTTTGTATAAAATTTTCACAGGTAGTGTTTAAGCTTAGATTGAATGACTGTTAAAGCTGAAGTATATCTTATTATTATCGTGTTAAGTTATCTATTATCATTTTAAATATAAAGTTACAAACACAATTTCTCTGTCACATTGATTAAGAAAAAAGAAAGTATGTTAGTGTTACAGTATCTTAGTTATTATGCTACAAAACAGCTTTAGAGTAGAAATCTGAAGTGGCGTAAATAATTTAACCTTAATAGTGATATTAAAAGACAAGTTATTAATTATTACGAATCAGATGAGGTTTTATGGATCTACAAATAATAATTATTTATGCTTATGATATGTCGATTAGAATGTTTAAAGTTGTATTTGAAATACAGTAGGTATCTAATAAAATTAATACGATAAATATAAAAAGTATATATTTATTATTTCGACGTACAAAATGTTTTAGGAAAGTATTTTTTAATAGCCAGATAGATAGGGTACGAAATTATGTATATATATTTTTTGAGTCCGTCGTGGCTAAGGCACAAGTATAAACGACGGTTATAGTATCGATTCCACCTCCAGCTAGGTCTAGCGAAGCTGAGAACGTTGTAGAGTTTGGCCACTCTACACGCTGTGCCTTAAGGATCCGTCAAAAACTGGGGAACAGAGTGTCTCAGCACTTATATATTTTCTATGCTTACTCTACTATGTGCTGAATACAGCATGAATAAATGTACTATAGCAAAATCGATTTTTCGCAATTAAAAATGCTTTTCTTTTAATAAAGTTATTTTAATTATATATAACCTAACAGTTTAATGTTTCCGTTACCAAAATTTTAATTAGTAACGTAAAAATAATTTACCATTGTCACTGCGTTTTAAGTAAATTTTATTATTAATAAAACTAAACAATGGTTCTCTTGATTGACCAATCTCACATTATATAAGTATCGTATAACAATATTTCCATTCATAACTAACTGTAATACAATCTTTCTGACGTATCGTATATGGAGAGTAGCGGTTAATCCTTTCTAGTTGAGGTCTTTTGTCATTTAATATTCCACAGCGAGATGCATTCTGAATCAATAGATATATCAAGTTATTATCCATTATATTAGCTATATTTCATAATATATTAAAGTGTATTATGGTGTGCAAGAATATATTAGATACTGGCAACCCTCTCACGGCTTCGCCCGCTATAATTTAACTATTTTAA
Source organism: Eueides isabella (assembly GCA_019049475.1). NCBI lineage: Eukaryota > Metazoa > Arthropoda > Insecta > Lepidoptera > Nymphalidae > Eueides > Eueides isabella. Next base: position 10,757,914 of record CM032395.1, on the reverse strand, counting down.
TTAAATAATCTTAAATACTTTTGGTTTCTAATAACCGTATTACTTTTTAAAGAATATCTATATATTACTAAAATTTTTAGGCAAATGAATGAAAATTTTGAAGCAACTTTGCCCAAGTATTTATTTTAAATTGATGTAACGTTTTTTATTTAGGTACCGATTGTTAATGTTATCAAAAAACGTTAAACAGGTTCAATTTGGGTCCTATTGCATTAATAAATGTTCTCTATAATATTTTTTTAATATAATCTGCCATGTACAGACAAGTGATCTGTTACTGATTTACTAAAAGTAATGATGGCCTTTTAGTATCGGCTGTTGTTTAAAGTTCTTTACTTGAAGTACCAATTTTTTAATTCGGTAATAGAAATATATCTCAATAGCTATTAAAACGTTTGGTGTTATTGATTTAGTATGGCGCCATTTGGACGGTGAAATAAAATTTTATAGAGATCACGAACATTCTTGTCGCCTTCTACTAAATCATTATCATCTAATTAGTCAAATACATAGGTGAAATCTCTGTCGTGGTGCAGCGGCACAAGCAGATGACTGTAAACGATTGGTTGTCGGTTCGATCTTACTCGAGGAAATGAAATATTTAATATTTTCAAATTATATATTTAATGTTTTTATTTCTAGGACAACAAGGCTAAACGCGGAGTTGAGTTCTGACACTCAACACGCAATGCCTCGAATTCGGTGGAAAGTGGCACGGAGTGTCTTAACACGAGGTTGCCAAGTACTTTGCCTACCCTGCCATGTGCGGAGTACAGCGTGAAGCTGAGAGAGAGAGTAACATAAAAGAAATTCTTCTTGACATTCGTTTGTCATCTTAATTTCCCTGGCTGTGATAGAAGAAGAAATGAGAGAAATAAAAAAATCACTAATAATATTCGATCACAAAACAACTGCAATTTATAAATTTAACAATATTTCATATTTTATTGTTGACTATTTATTCACATTTTCTTGTTGAGGAAGAATGAAACGGCGTGTTTTAACAATAGAAAAAAGGCTCGAAAGCTCCTTCTGATAGCGTATTATGGGCGGGATACAGTGTGATATTGAAAAAAAATCTTGTTTAAAATGTCAAAAGAATAATTTATATAAAAGCGGTTCTGAAAGCTGTTTGCTTGGCGACTGCAGGCCAACGATCGATACTCAGTTTATTTTCTAGGCCCAGACATGCTGGCGCTGGTATTCGTAATGGTATTTTGTCGTATAATTTAGGTGTGCTAGCCCTTGCCAATTAGGTCAGGCGGTAACATTTTACTGTTTTATAAGTTAATTTGTATAGATATAGTAATACAAATGACGTAATATGTACATGTATGTATGTAAGAACGTGTAAGCAGATTGAACTTACCAATGGTGCTTAGAAATGAAGAATTAATACCCTTAATCTAGACCTTAGACCTGAGACATGTCCTGACCCAGCGGCACAAGCGTGTGACTGTAACCGACAGGTTGTGGGTTCGATCCCCACTCGAGAAATGAAATATTTAATATTTTGAATTTATATATTTAATGATTTTTTCCTTCACTCTGGTACAAGGCAAAACGCGGCGTTGAGTTCCGCCACTCAATACGCCATGCTTCAAATTCGGCAGAAAGTGGGGAGTGGAAGTGGAACACAGTGTCTTAACACTAGGTGCCCTAGTTTCCTCTGCCTATCCTGCCATTTGCGGGATACAGCGTGAAGCTGAGAGAATGAGTTAATCTAGACAATTTCTTTACAAATTGACACTCCATGATAAAAATTTTACTCACTGCGCATTAAAAGTTACAGTACCTACACTAGACTAGTACGAGAGCAATCTGTAATCGCTGGACCGAAGCTATCTTGATCATTATATACTATTGTGTTCGTTTTCTATTAAAATATACTTTGCTGTTTATCAATTAATATTAAAAAAGAACTTTCATTTAATTCTAGGTGACAAAACCTAATGCCGCGCTGGCACCTCACTAGACAAATAAAAAAAAATGAATATTAAACAAAAGTAATCACACTTAGAATAATTATCGATTACAGTAATCATTTCCCATTCTGAACTGCATTGAGATGATAGACAAGGCTTATATATTTTAAATGAAACACTTTTAAACGGATTAATCGGAAACCCGACGACTTTACAGTAGTCCGTGGTCACGGGTAGACGTGCCGTGACTACTGTAAAGTGTTCGAAACGTCGGGTTTCCCAAAAATGTTTACCATTCAATATACGCGATTAATCCGTTTAAAAGTGTTTCATTTAAAATGTATAACAATCGCGAAAATCAAAGACATTATTAAGGCTTATATAGTTAATATAGCAGTTATATTTTACATATCATTGGCAAAGAGCCTAATGTTGACAATTTTTATTTCTTAAAAACAATGAATGCACCGAATAGGCGAGTCACCACGCCAGGGCGGCCTTTATATTGATAAATAGTATAATAAAAGTAGTTAATTGGTGTTACTTAATTTTTATTTCTTCCCATACATATATGGACCGACTCGTATATATAGTACGGGCGCCAGCAACCATTTCATAGTCTAGCTTTCTATTGCCAGACGACCTGGCGTGGAAGGCCGTTGGGAATGTCAGGCTTAATGGAATTGAGTGCGTATTGATTCTGCTTTGTGGCTTTAATCAATAATGTTGTTTAACACTGCATTTATGTCACTTTCTTTATTTTCAATATCTGTTACATTCTATCAAAAGTTAAAATGAAAATTTTAATATCTCTTACGTGGTTACAACTTCATTAGATGCTAAATATTTCTATTGGTTCTTTCATTACAATTTATTCTACCCGAAAAAAAAGTTTAGTCTTTATTAAGATTTTTGTCATAGAAACTCTTACCGTACTAAATGTTTAGGACGCCCCGAAGGGCATGTATGAAGAGGTTGATGACAGTGGACGAGGCGAAAGAGGAATGCCGAGACCGTAGCGTTTGGCGCTCCGTTCTCTCTGCCTACTCCGCTAGGGATATAGCGTGAAGATAAGGAAGTAAGTAAGTAAGAATATATGAAATATTTCATTTCCTCAAGTGGGACTCGAACTCTTAATCAGCGGGTTAACGTCAGCTCGGTTGTACACCTTCGCTACGACAGGCCTGTACATGTGTCAGGTATTAAATATGTATATTATTGATCACAATTAACTATGACTAAACTACTGCATACGAGTAATATTGCAGTATATAATATTAAATGATAATAAAAACTCAAAGCTTTCATGTTCATATCGTGATATCGGTAAATATAAATTGCATTTACTTTTAAAATACATATATAAAAATGTATAATGTTATGAAACCTCAGAGTACTGGTCTAATTTCGTTGATGTATGAACGCCCCGATTTATTATGAGCATTTGGATTATATCGTTTTGTTACGCAAGCAAAGTTTTTTAGATATTTTAGAATATCAGCTTTACGCTGTGTCCCGCACATGGCAGGGTAGGCAGATGGAACTAGGGAACCTAATGTTAAGACACTCCGTTCCGTTTCCCACTTTCCACCGAATTTAAGGCGTTGCGTGCTGAGTGGCGGAAATCAACGCCGAGCTTTGCCTTAGCAACAGAACGGAGAAATGAAGATATTAAATATTTTATTTCTTCGAGTTGGTCCAATACTAAAATATCTATGGCTGACATATATATATATATATATATATACATATATATATATATATATATATATATATATATATATATATATATATACATATATATATATATATATATATATATATATATATATATATATATATATATATATATATATATATATATATATATATATATATATATATATATATATATATATATATATATATATATATATATATATATATATATATATATATATATATATATATATATATATATATATATATTATATATATATATATATATATATATATATATATATATATATATATATATATATATATATATATATATATATATATATATATATATATATATATATATATATATATATATATATATATATATATATATATATATATATATATATATATATATATATATATATATATATATATATATATATGTCAGCCATAGATATTTTAGTATTGGACCAAATTAAATTTCTTCTTTTTCTTATAACGAGTAATGCGTAAGTAAAAAGTAAAAATATATAACAATTTAATTATACAGGACATGTGAATTAATATAATATCAGATTTACGCTGTACCCCGTATATAACCCGGCGGAGAAATGCTAGTGTAAACACTCATCTCTCCATTTTCCTTCTAAATTTCAAGACTTTCGTCTGTATCTTGCTTGTTAAGAGACCAGACTAGGCATATGAAAATATAGCGCAAACCTTACTATCAAAAAAACTATGGTCCTATAGCGATGTAACAGTTTTTTTATGTAAAAACAATTATATAAGCTTTGAGTAGTATGGGGAATGTTATCTCACAAGATATTTTTACGCTGCAAATATTTACACACGATGACCGAGATTATCGTTGAAATGGCTAAAACGTCTCAGAGAAAAAATGTCTCTTTTTAAGAATTCACTATATCTAGTGATTTTCTGAAAAAGACAATAAAATCTATAACTACTCAAAGATTTAAAATGCGTTAAAAACGCGAATTTCAAAAATTATAGTACCTAATCTATTATATTGATTTTATTTTTTTCGATATTGAGTCATTGAATTAACTTTGAATACAATTCTACATTCTTCATACTACTCTAAGCTTATATTATTGTTTTTACATAAAAAATAAAAAATCTGTTACATCGCTATAGGACTATAGTTTTCCGATAGTAAGGTTTGCGCTATATATTCATATGCCTAGTCTGGTCTGTTATCAAGCAAGATAAAGATGAAAGTCTTGAAAATTAGGCGGAGAATGGAGAAATGAGTGTTTACACTAGCATTTCTCCGCCGGTATCTCCGATCTGTTTCCAAATATACTTGCCATGTGCTGCGTGAAGCTAAATAAAGTCGTCGCTGTCTAAATATTATATTTATACAAATCTAACTGTAAATTATATTAACTGTTTTTATTTCCAAGATTGTTACGAAAGTTCTAGACACATGTACTCTATTATAGTTACTATTTATGGACAGGAAATAAGCCGAGGTTAATGCAAGCCAAATATGTAACGATTTTGTTCGTTCAGTAAACATCAATTACCATACTGGACTACAATAGTCTATTATAGCCGCATTAAGATGCTTAAAGCTTAAATTAAGGAAACGGTGAATGAACTTTTCTAAATTAAAATATTTGAATGGGAAAAGAAAATTTTAAATTATTAAACTTTATCTAGTAGTAGATAGTCTCGCGCTATGTAGAGTAGGCAGAGAGAACTTGGGATCCTAGTGTTTAGATACTCTGTTAACTTCCCAACTATAAATACATATTTGTCATTAATATACGTGTACGTTCAATAGACTTTAATCTTTTGCATTATATCAATTATGGTATCCCTGTGCTAAATGATATATTATAATCACTTAAGATTTTATACTTTCTCCAATTAGAGTAGTGAAAGAAAATTAATAAATATAGAGATAATCGTAAAGCCTTCTTATATTTAACTAAAAGGTTAATATATATACCCTATACCCTATCTACCTGTTATATGTATTTTATTATTGGAAAACTTACGTTACGTTTGTCTTATAGTAGATTATACAAAACCACATAAATCAATTATTCACTCACTATCTCAACTCATATCAGGGTAGGCAGAGGGAACTTGGGAACCTAGTTTTAATACACTCCGTTCCGTCCCTCACTTATATAATTCACATATATAAATCTATATAAGCGAATGAATTCGTCCATTGTACAAACAACAATCCCGCCTAACTCTCTCTATTTAAGTCCAATTGGACCAATAACCGAGAGTGACACTACTCGTGCTAATAACCTGTTACTCGCATTTCGTGCCAAAACGAACGCCCTTAATGAAGTGTTAGTTAAATATTATTTTTTCTTATCATATTCTGTTAGGTAAACTAGAATATATATATTTTTTAAATATTTAATGTTTCATTTCTTCGCTCTGGTAATAAGGCAAAGCGCGGCGTTGAGTTCCGCCACTCAACACGCAATGCCTCAAATTCGGCGGAAAGTGGGGAACGAAAGTGGAACAGAGTGTCATAACACTAGGTTTCACTTTCGTTCCCTCTGCCTACCCTGCCTAGTGCGGGATACAGCGTGAAGCTGAGAAAAAAAAAAAAAAATTTTAACTGATATATAATAACCATTGCAAATGGCTTTTACAGGTCAAGTATAGTAGAACTGATTCAATTTACAGAAAAATGTTGCTAATTAATTACAAATTATTGTAAAAGTAGAAAAAGTGCCATTTTAAGTATAGGCAAATTGTGTATCTTCTATGAATAACGTTCACGAATTAGTTCAGGAGTAAGCACTGGATTTAGTTAGTTACAAGCTAAGCCGACTGACTAGTAACGATAGAATTATTTAGAATATCTAAATATATATATTTTTATATTTAAATGTTATTAAACTACATAAGATTTTAGGATTTAAAATTTTGTGGATGTGGATTTTCGTGCCGTAGGGGCGAGAAAATGTAATACTCGAGTAGTACTCGAGAAAATGAAATATTTAATATTTTCATTTCTTCGTTCTAGTGTCGAGGCAAAGCGCTGCGATGAATCCTAAGGATACAACGTGAAGTTGAATTCAAAAAAATAAATACTTTTTCTCTCAGCTTCACGCTTTATCTTGCATGGCAGGGTACGCAGAGGGAACTTGGGAACGTAGCGTTAAGACAATCCGTTCCAGTTCCACTTCCGTTCCCCACTTTCGCTGAAGTTTAGGCATGTTGAGTGGCTCAACTCATCGCCTATCATTGCCTTGTTACCAGAGCGAAGAAATGAAAACATTAAATATTTAATTTGAAATAAATATTAATTTAGATTATGAATACATATATTAAAAACTGTGTAGTAATATTGAACGTAGGCTAACTACATGCATGTAAAGTTAAGTTCGCTTCAAGCAGAGCCGGTTAGCGAATAGGTTGAGGTCACTGGTCCCTTCCCGTATAAGGATGTCTCGAATACTTTACTAGCATATGCTGAGTTATATATTAAGTAATATAATAAATATACTGCTTTAACGTTGTTAATAAAATAAATGACTTGAGAAACGATTTTTAATTCATAATTTCTATATTTTATTACAAATATTGGTACATAATCTATAAAGTAAATGGAAATAATAAAATTTAATTTCAAAATAACTGTGTACTTTAGCTATTTAAATGCTACTGCAGCAGAAACAAATATTTTTTTAAAAACTTTTTGTCTGAGTTTTTTTTTATTTTCTAGTTGAGTCGATTGTATTATTTTACCCAATGAAAAATTGTTTCCATATACTTTCATTCCATCTTATTAATATTTATACACATTATTTCATATTTATTGTACACAACCTAGGTGACTGTTGGCCTCCCGCATAGTACAAACAAGGAAATATTGAAATAACATATTGTAAGTCTCTGTATTTGAAGATTTTTATTATAGTTGGTTTTACTTAACAGGATTAGCATAAGGTGTTTCCCTTTAAGTTAGCTTTAAGTTATTTGGAAAGTGAATTTTATAATGACAAGAATTTAATGCAGTTAAAAAGACTAAGTACGAATGAATATTTATAATATTGCGAAATTGTAGTCTATTTTTTTACTAAAAAAATAATAAAACACATGATTATTACTCAATTATACTATATAAGGGACGATAAGTTTATTTTATCTTTCCAATTTCCCGATAAAAGTTCCTCTTAACACCTACCTGATCTATCTATAATGTCGGCCTTTTCGATTATTCCTTTACAATCAACAAAATTTGAAATTCTAGAATACCCTCCTACTAAAATAATCCTCATCTTGGCAAAGTGATTATGAAACTCAGATAAGCCGAATTCCATAAAACATAGCCAAAAACCAAAAAAAAAACGGTTCAATAATCTACAAGCTACGATGACAATCACAACACAAGATACTACCACAGACAGACACAAAGTCAAACATCTGTGTGCGCCTGGGGTTAAAAAGGACTGCATCATAATTAATTATTAATTATCAAAATGTTAGCTATATTTTTTAATAATTATAGTTATTAGTTAGATACTACATATCTACTCAGCATGATTCATATTTCTATATAGAAAACATGAAGTAGCATATTTTTAAGCTCGTTATATCATACAATTTCACGTAAACAATGCACAATATTTGAATACATATCATTATAGACATTTTTTAAATATCTCTTGTAGTTTAGTTCTTTTGGCATGGATTTATTATTATCATTAGAATAATTTACATTGTAGTTATATTGGATTATAAATAATTATTATGTTATTTATATCAGTTATTTATATTTCCACGCTGTCCGATAGACAAGAACCTTGGTGAGTTCAAATATTTTACTATAGATTTTTTATAACAGTTTCCACACAATACACAAATAAATAATATTATTGTATTGAGATTTTTTTCATACACATTGCATCATACAAATCGATGAAGGCTTCTGGCATTTTTTAATATAAACCTAATTTTTAAATACACTTATTTCACTCATCTCTGAACGTGCAATGAAATCACAGAAATCAACTTAACGTGTAATTAAGTTTGACATATTTCTCGCATCTAAGAATATAAGAATGCCATCGCTCGTTTTTGAATCAAAGTCTCAAATCACTCGTCAAATCTTTCGAAGATAACGCCATTCTGATATATAAATGGCATATGCAATAGGAAAATTTGAAGACTTGATTATGAAGATATTAAAACCTTTTGAGAATTGTCGCTAAAAGTCTCACAATTTTTTTAGAATGGTTCATTCCTTTAGTAATAATTAAGGCGTGTCATATGGTGAACATAATCGCTATATGGGTGCGGTTACATTTTACAGCATTAGGTAGCATTGGAGCTACAAATTTTGTCTAGCCGTACAAAAATATTCCATTTTGATTAGAAACAAACAAAATACTCTAATCTTAGTCAAATTAAACTTTACAGCAAAATGAAATCGTCTACAAATGTACATCTTTTTATTGATCTACGGTTGCCGCATTGTCTATGTCATAATGCAGATCCTTCACTTTTATAGTAAACTTGGTCGACCGGGGAACATAAAATCTTGAAGATCAATACAGCATCTTGCAGCATATTATGTAACGAATAGTCATGAGCGTATCTAGAAAATATTTTTCTGGAAGAGCCTGGATTTTAATTTTCAACAAATCTGTTTATGTAAAGGTGTTTTTCAGGGAAAACTAACGAAATAATAGGTAACTAACGGAAGTAGAATTTATTTCTATAGATTTCGTTATGGTGGCTGTAGTTTAATGGTGAGGGTTGTGTTAAAAATATACCTATATATATATTTTCATATATATATTTTTGCTCAATAATACAATGATTTCAAGTGAAAAATTGTTTTAATTAATTGTTCTTAAAATAAATAAATTTACATACGTAAGATATGTAGAGCCCATAAATAAATAGCGTGTTTTTTTTTAAATTTTCAATAAATATATACATAATAAATTAAAAAACTTATTTTTCATACGTCCTTTACGTCTTAACATTTGTTTTTAATGTTTGTCTAAATCTACAGGCGATTTATTTCATTACATAGTTATATCTTTTGTTTAAAATAATATTTATTGTAAGGCATCTAATAAAAATGTGAAGGTCGTTCCTAATGCGTCTATTACGTGCTACGTATGAATTAGTTAGTTTTATATGGACTGTGACTAAGCGAGCTATTACTGGCCTTACATTGATTTTAAACGTAAAGTTGTTTAATATTTCAATTACAAGAATCGTTCATTTATCAAACTCAAAAAATATTAATATTAAAAGGTATATATAGTTTTTAAATAATTACAGAACACAATGATTGTGAGGATTTTTTTTTAATTTAATCGATCCGAACAGAACGTATCTATAGTAATTAAACTCAAAATATTTATTGGTCTACCTTAAATAAATTTGTAAGTTGTTTGGAATAAAATATACATAAATATTATGTAAAATATTTTAATTGTTAAAGACTTCATAGATAATAAAATGTGTAAATAAATTAACGTTAGACTATCGCCTTTTCTCGTTTTAAAGGTAGAATTATAGTTCTAACGACTGGTTTAACCATGAATAATCTCGAAGGTCAGAATATTACTTTAGCTTGAAATCAATTGAAATAGAAATTATAGAAGAATTACTAAGTATAGAATTGATATTTGAGACACCATTGTGGTGCAGTGGTCCTATATGTCACATGGAAGCTGGCCTAAAAGAGTTTGGTATCTATTCAGAAGTATTATTATGATTGAACATATCATACATTGCTTTTATTTTGATGTTTAAAAAGACAAAATGCGGCGCTGATTTATGCCACCCGACAATTACCTTTAAATTAACTTTAAATAACACAAGGTTCTCTTTGCTTACATAGAAAAGCGAAAACTACAGTACGGTCGACGAGTCGCAAAGATCACTCTCTCACTCAGTTTCATGCTGTGTCCCGCATATGACAGCAGAGGGAACATGGGAACCTAATATAATACACTCCGTTGCGTTCCCCACTTTTGTACCTATTTTTTTAAGGCATTGCATGTTGAATGGCGGAACTCGACGCCGCGCTTTGCCTTGTTACCAGAATATTAAATATTTATATTGAAAAAAATAAATATTTCAATTCCACAGTAGGGATCTTGCTTGATACGTGTACCAATACGCTACGACAGGCCGCAACTATTTATAGATAATAGTTATTACAAAACATTCTAATTAACAGGCGCGTTCCGAAGCATCGGCGAGAAGACTGCATCCCTCTTCGATAGGAAGAAGAAGGATGCCGAGCAGCTCGCCGCTGAAAAAGTATCTGAGGCAGCCCACGTTGTAGAAGACCAAGTGAAGAAAGCTGGTGAACTTGTCAGCGGGGCGGAGAAGACTGCGGCTGATGCGGCTAATTCTGGTAATCAAATAAATTCTAATATTCAAAATGTGAAAGTCTGTAAGAATCTAGTTGTTATAAAGATGATTTATATATTTTGGTTACAATATAATGAATTCTATAAATTCATTAGAAACTAAAATCAGATGAAACGATAACCTACTTACATATTTATATAAAAATTATGCGAAGTTGTTTACAACCTTGAACAGGGTCACGATCAATAATGCTAACTTATATATTATACACGTATCTACACGTATATAACATATACAAAACTACAAACAACCAGTTTATTTTCCCAGGCTGTATCATGTTAATATTGATATAATCGCTTAAAATATGATATTCTTTAATTATGTCTGTCTGCTTAGTGTCTGATGAATATTACAAGCTTTTTTCAATTAATAAATAAGAAATTTACAAAGAAATAATAGGCTTAAATTAATTAAAATGAACAAAAAATACTGAGCTAGCAACAAATACAATTTCATCTATGAGTTCTTATACCTTGTTACTAACAATCAAAAATCATAAATTATGTATTGTGAGAGAACATGGTCATTTAGTGATAGAAATATTATAAGGATTCCAACACCAAGCTATTGCGTTCAATCAGGCATTAAATAACGATATTCAGTAGGTATATAGAAGTAGACACCAATAAACAACAACACTATCAGTTTCGAGACAAACCAATAAATAAGTTAATTAACAAGTCAACAACCTCGATTTGAATTAAATGTTGGAGATAAAATTTCCATGAACGGTTCGAGGAGGTAACATGATGACCCTAAAGTATGACCTACTTTGTGATTGCATAAAAACCTATGATATTAACCTTGACGAATATTTATATAATAAAAAAATACTTTAATGTCTATAGATATACAGATATATGTGTCTGTATATCTATAAACATTCAAGTATTTTTTTTTATATAAACGGATAGGTTTTTTTACGGTATTTTTGGTATTATATAAACGGATATTATATGACGGTTGTGATTGATTACTCTGATTCCTCTGGTTCTGAGTCCTCCCTCTGGTACTAAGACCGGTTCTCCTATTTGTGCCGAGGTCTCTAAGCATTATATTATAATTTCTTTAGTATCCTAAAGAATTTTATTAATAAATATTTAATATTTTTGTAAATTTAACAGCGTCTAACGCCAAGCATTCAGCGATTGACGCGCTCGACAAGGAACTGGCGAAGGTGTCAGTTGCTGCGGGAAAAGCTGAAGATGCTGCAAACAAAGCCGTTGCCGATGGCAAGAAAGTCGTCGACACTACTAAAGGTAAGGGAAATACTTTAAAAATAAAAATGTGTTTTTTTTACATTTTTTGCTAAGTACCTTTTAATTCTTTTCTAGTGATTCTTATATCGTTTCATTATCTTTTTTTTTATTTCACCATATTTAGTTACATTATAGATTTTTAAGTTTTGTTTAATTTTGTGTTATTTTCCTTTTCATTCTGCGTAGATACTATTGCTACAACAGTAGATAACACAAAAAAGGCCGCAGATTCTGCATTTAACACAGCTAAAGGTAAGAACTGTTTTAATTCTTCACGTAATGCACATGATTGCACTTAAGTGTATGAGTGCACTATCTTAGTAGATTATATTGGATGGTTGATTAATATGGAATCGGAATAATTGTTACTAAGTTTTGCATGTTCTATTCAAATTATATTACACTGGTTTGATTATCAGGATTTATATATCGTATTATTGAGGCCATTATTTCTATACGAAAGTATATATTTTGTTATAAATATAGAAGTATAAGAATTTAATTTTGATCAATAGATACTGTATCAAACGTAGTACAAAGCACTGTAGATACAACTCAAAAAGCAGCTCAATCTACTATAGACACCGGGAAGTCGTATGCCGCTAGCGCTAAAGGTACTATGTGCTTATATTTTAATCATAAAAAATATCAAGTATTGTTTATTAATTGAACATATACTCAAGAATATATCTCATTATATTGTAATTACTGATATTTTTAGAAACACTAGCAAGCACTGTAGATAATACACAAAAGAACGCTCACTCAGCATTCGAAAGTGGTAAATCTTATGCCGCCAGTGCCAAAGGTACTTATATTATTTATTTATTTAAAAAAGTTTTATCAAATTAATAAATAATATTTTTTTACTATTTATTCATATATAATTGATTCATTAGCGTTATTTATATATTAAATATTAAAGTATCATGAAAATTAGGTTTTATTTCGTATAAAAAAAATAATTGTTAAAATTATTTTAGATTCAGTTTCAAGTACTGTACAAAGCACTTTAGATGCTTCAAAGGCATCAGCAGCGTCTGCTCTCGATGCTAGTAAGCAATACGCTTCAAGTGCAAAAGGTAGTTCTGTCAGACATTTTTTTTGCCTTTTTATTTATATAAGATAGTTGGTTATTATTTCGTATATTATTGTAGATGCTTTAGCGAGCACTGTTAAAAGCACAGTTGACGCAACACAAAAAACAGCGCAATCGGCGCTAGACGTTGGAAAATCTTATACAGCGTCTGCCAAAGGTATTTTATATTTAAAAATAATTTTAAATTTTACAAAACAGTTTTACTAACAATAAATATATTTTATTGTATTTTAGATAGCTTAACAAGTTCAGTAGATAGCGCACAAAAATCAGCACAGTCTGTATTAGACTCTGGAAAGTCATACGCTACCAGTGCAAAAGGTATGACAATATACATAATAAAAAATGAAACATAATAAAATAGTAAGAAAATAAACATAATATTATATTTTAGATACAGTTGCAAATACAGTACAAAGTTCGTTAGATAGTACGCAAAAAACCGCACAATCTGCCTTAGAAACAGGAAAATCGTACGCTGCCTCTAGTAAAGGTATAATATTAGGTCGAAATCTTATTCCTTTTGAAATATCAAAAGTTGATGTATGATGTAGTTCTCATGTAAAAATATTACTATTTTGTAGATTCCGCTACAAGTGCAATTCAAAGTACAGTAGATATAACCCAAAAGACAGCTCAGTCTGTGCTTGACAGTGGTAAAACATATGCATCTAACGCCAAAGGTAACTGCTACATAGTTTTTCAATATTTTTACAATTTTATTTCATTTGCCTGTTTGTTCATTGAAAAAACAGGAAAATTGAGATATTTTTGTAATAATAAATAAAATAATTATGAAATGATAACATGATAGTGAAACTCATGATAATTTGATAGATATTGTAGCGGAAAATGTAAACAAAACTGTTGAGGAATCTAAGAATATTGCGAATTCTGTAACAGATACAACAAAAACGTGTGTGGATAGCGCTAAAGGTATAGTAAATGAGGACAAACATTATATAATTTATTGTGTTGCGTTAATTTTTTAACCTTGTGCTAAACGTGTGATACATACGCATTGTTGTAACTAAATTAAATTTATATATTAACTAGGAAGACTACGAAGACACCTTTTTGGCATTTATATGTAGTTTTACTAAAAATGTTTTATTTTTTGCTGGTTTAATAATATTTATTTTTGTGTCGCTATTAACAAAATTAGATTCAACACAAAACACATTGCAATCTGCGTTGGATTTTTCAAAGAGCTATGCATTTTCTGCTTACGATGTTGGAAAGTCTTACTTAGATAGTGCCAAAGGTTAGACTTCAAGCTTATGTTTTGTTAGCTTTGTTTAATTTACGTATTTTTGTATTATTTGTACTTTTTTTATATATTATACGAAATTTGTAGATACTGTAGCGAGTACAGTAGATAGTACCAAAAAAGCTGCACAAAGCACATTTGATACAGGAAAATCATATGTGGATTCTGCTAAAGGTAAAAAAAGCTACAGAGTATACAAGCTTTCACGTTATTATTTATTTATATATGTGTTATGTCTATATTCTATATATTTTGCTTGTAGATACAGTCCAAAGCACAATTCAAAGTACGGTAGATAGCACTAAAAATGCAGCTTATTCCGCAGCTGAAACAGGAAAAAGTTACGTTGATTCTGCTAAAGGTAAAAAATATAGCTTTCATTTAAGCTTCATGTAAAACAATTAATCATTTCGTTATATTTGCTAAAGATATATTAAATGAAGTAAACAGTAAAGTATATATCTAATATACAGTAGATAATGCATAAAAAGCTACAAACAGTACTATTGCCACAGGAAAGTTATATGTAAATATCTATGAATAATATATATTTGTATATTCCACAATTTGGTTGTAGATTCAGTCCAAAGCACATTTCAAAGTACTGTTGATAGCACTAAAAATGCAGCTTATTCTGCAGCTGAAAAGGGAAAAGGTTATGTTGATTCTGCCAAAGGTAACGTAGTTTAGTCGCTTATTTTAGGTATTAATAACATTTTTGGCTTTTGTTACGATCATATTACTAAAGGAAGGATAAATATTATTTAAAAGTACAACGACCATCTATAATTGTAGATACAGTAGCGAGCACTGCACAAGCCACAGTAGATAGCACTAAAAATGTAGCTGCAACCGCATTTGATAAAGGAACCACATTAATTGGTGGTGTCAAAGGTAAATGATAAACAGTATCGTCATTTAAAAATTAATATTAATGAAAACATTTTATTATATCAGTCCCTACGTACGAATTCATTTCTTATTTGGCTTTTCTATTACATTTATTTATAGATACTGTAGCAAACACGGTCCATACTACTGTAGATACAACTAAAAATGTAGCGGCATCGGCTGTAGATAAGGGTGCATCTCTAGTAGGCGCTGCAAAGGGTAAAATTAGTTATTATAAAGTCACGGATATATTATGAAACAAAAATATATACATTTATGCTAATTTTTCATTTGTAGACACTGTAGCAAGCACAGTAGAAACTGCAAAGAACGTAGCATCTTCAGCCGTTGATAAAAGTTTATCTGCTGTCGGTAGCGCTAAAGGTATAGCATGACGATTCGTTATAGTATTTATTTGCTAAACTCCATCAAAATCTCATCTCTTTTCAAATGCTTGTAGAAACAGTAGCGAGCACTGTAAAATCCACTGTCGATACCACTAGAGACGTAGCCGCGTCAGCTGTTGATAAGGGAGCCTCACTAGTAGGCGCTGCAAAGGGTAAAATTAGTTTTATAATAAACGTTCAATATGTCTGTAATACTATAAATTGTTATCAATATATTTAATTTTATTCATAGATACTTTAGTGAGTACAGTAGATACAACCAAAAATGTAGCTGCATCAGTTATAGACAAAGGTGTTGCCACTGTCGGTAGTGCTAAAGGTACAGTTACCTTATTTAAATAAATAAAATAAATTTTATAATTCATATAATAATTGGCATTTTATTTTGCATTAGAATCTATCGCGAGTTCTGTACAGGCCACTGTAGATACCACTAAAAATGTGGCGGTGTCTGCCGTTGATAAGGGCGCGTCACTAGTGGAAGCTGCTAAAGGTATTAATGCAATATAGATATAATCATGATTTGATTTTGATTTTCATTTTGAAATCACTTAATATACTGAATAGTTTATTATTTTAATAATGAAAGTTAATTTTATATAATAAATGTAAGTCCGATTCAGATGGATATATTTACAATAAATATTCTGGTCTACTTAGAATTAGAATTCATATCAATAGAATTATATATTTCCATTATATATATATATATATATATATATATATATATATATATATATATATATATATATATATATATATATATATATATATATATATATATATAATATATATACACTTCATGTTGTAGGCACAGTTGCTAGTACAATAGACACCACAAAAAATGTTGCATCCTCAGCAGTAGACAAAGGCTTTTCATTAGTTGGTTCTGCGAAAGGTATCACCGTTACTTTATTTTGTTGAGAATAACACTCATCATAAACATTTATATTCATACATTTTCATTTCTAATTATTTTATATTTCGCTTGTAGAATCCGTTTCAAGCACTGTAGATAGTACAAAAAATGTAGCGACATCTGCAGTAGATAAGGGTGTGTCTATATTAGGAGCTGCTAAAGGTACTTATATATACTGACATTGAATTCATATTTTATCTTGTTTTCGCTGGCCCTGTTTTGATTGGGTTTTCTTATTGTAGATTCCGTATCTAACTCGGTTCAAAGCACTGTAGACTCTACTAAGAGTGTAGCGGGTTCAGTATATGATAAGAGTGCTTCACTAGTGTCCGGTGCAAAAGGTATCTGAAGTGTTTTTGTTTTTCTTGTGATTAATTATGCTGTAAAAATCCAGTTTTCGTTTATTTTCGCAAATTTTATGTTATATAATTATGGAAATTTAACGTTTTTTATAGTATATGCTTAATATTTATTGTTTTGCATGTGTTGCACTTAATCAATTTTTTACTCTATGTTTTGAATAATTTTATAGATATAAGTTCTTCAGTGGATGCTGACGCTACTAATACTAAATCCTTCCTTGATAACACCAAAGGTACTATATCTTATGCTTTTGAAGCTTATTTCTTTACTACGTGATGGTAAATATATGTTTGTAAGTTTTAAAACATAATATTTAAGAAGAGAAATTTATATAATATAAACATATTGACACATTATGAATATATATTATTCTATTATATAAATATACGAAGTATACAATACAATTTTATAATTATAGACGTGATGGTAAACAAGTTTGACGAAGCTAAGTCCGCCATCTTTAATGTAGAGAAAACCGCTGAAGATACAACGGGTATTTTTGTTTGGATTGAAGTGGCTTTTATTGACATGTTTTTACTTAGCATATTTTTACTAAGATGCTCTCTACATACAGCAGTACAGTCCATAAGCGGCGTCATGGGTTCGATTCCCTTTCTACGAGTAAATTGTTTTTATTTACTCTTTATGCTAAGAAATAAAGCATGGTTAATGTAATTTTATTTAATGTTACTAGAGCTTTTCAATAACAGTTATAAACAAACGCCTCTCTATATTATACTCGTAAATATCTGACTTAGTAACTAAGATTTCAGACCCAGCAAGCCATTATATTAATATTCTTACCAAATTAAATTTGAATATGCAAGAAAGATTTTTATCTATATATACATGTTTACAATTTTTTTATATCTGTAACGTTGAAATCTATTTTAAAGCATTATTGAAACCATTATTAATCGTGTAATATGTCCAACTTATAACTTTTAAAAGTATACTCTACTAGAAACTTTCCATTCATAAAATTATTCACTATTTAACACAGTTTATCTATGTATATCGCCATCTTTCTATCTAAACATTTAAATGGTATTTTATTATATGAATATAAATATAAAAAAAAAACAATATGTACCTACAAATATAAACATCATAAAATTAATATTTATAGCAACATTAACCTAATTGGCTGCCTTTAGTTGAATTAATGTGTGAATTTAGTGGCGAATAATATCTATATTAACATAAGAAATTGTCAAATGCAAAATTGATATACATATTTTTTTGGTTTCTATTTACAAAGTGCTTTAAATAAAAAGCGTTTGTGTTAAAGTAATACCATAACTAATAATATTTTTTTATTTAGAAATAATGTTAATATTTTTTGACAGATACCATCAACGCGACAGTAGATAATACAAAGAAGACAGCTGAAGAGGCAAAGGCTCAAGCGTTGAAGGCTGCTGAGGACGCCAAGGAAAAAGCCCGACTTGCAGCTGAAGCTGCAAAAGAAGAGGCTAAGAGGGCTGCAAGTAAGTAATTGTGTATACTCGACTTATACATTTTAATACGTATTAATTTAAATACGTTAATTGTTGCTTATATAATAGAGGTGTCTCTTCTAAAATAGATGATGATTTTGTGGTAGAGTCACGTTGCTAGTAATGGCAACACGCATGGGCGGACTCGACCGGATTGTTACCACCCCCGGCATTTAAGACCGGCGTTAAGTAGTGGCTTTGGCCACTGCGTTTCGCATTAGGTAATGCCGGGCCCCGGTGCCCATCCACCTTAAAAGACGGCAACGCCCCTGTAGCTCTTCTGGAGTTACACGGGGCCGTGGGCGACGGTGATCACTTACCATCAGGTGACCCGTACGCTCGTTTGTCGTCTCTTCCATAAAAAAAAAAAATTCTTGTGCGCCAAAAATATGGTTTGAAAAATAACCCTAAAGAAAACCTTTACACGCCAAGGTATTTAAAGCAATAATCCAGGCTCTACCTGGAAATAATTATTCGATACGCCCATGGTTAGGTATGTGTTGGTATGTCAAATATTTAGTTTAAAATAACATTGGCATTGACTTCGTTCGTTCTAATAAAATAAACAATATACAAATATCATTGGAATTCAACATGTATCGTACCAACAAATAATCTGTGGCCTTCTGCGCCATTTAAAGAACCTAAAAAAACAAATACGACTTCAGCATTAGGTACAAATATAAACTCTTTATTATTTTTAAAGATGGTAGATAGTAAAAATAATGTAACCAACAACGGCTTCTCTAATTATAAAATTTGATGCTTAAACGCCTAATTTAGAAAAGTGGCTGTCGAGTGTCTTTTTGGCCCCCGACGTAAAAAGAAGAGTACTAGGTACAAATTTAAGCTGTCAGTCTCCGTCTATCTGTGGCACTGTAGCTTCTTAATGATTTGAATGACATTTTTGTTCAATTGACAGTCGTGTTGTTTGCGGTAATAGCTTAGCTTCACGCTGTATCCCGCACGAGGCAGGGTAGGCAGAGGGAACCCGGGAACCTAGTGTTAAGACACTCCGTTCCACTTCCGTTTCCCACTTTCCGAATTTGAGGCATTGCGTGTTGAGTGGCAGAACTCAACGCCGCGCTTTGCCTTATTACCAGAGCGAAGAAATGAATCATTAAATATTTAAATTGAAAATATTAAATATTTCATTTCCTCGACTGGGGATCGGACCCAGAACCTGTCGGTTACAGTGACACGCTTGTGCCGCTGCGCCACAACAATCCTCAGACAGCGGTAATAGCTGTTTTATAAAAAATGAATTAGCAATATAAGAGCTACTAGAGAACCTCCGTTCCTTCCCCCACATTTCGCCAAAATTGAGACATTGCTTGTTGTGTGGCTGAGCTTTGCTTTGCTGAGCAACGCCGCACTTTTCTTTATTTGCTTTTGTGAGCAAGCAAATGAAAATATAAAATATTTAAATTGGAAATATTAAATATTTTATTTCCTCGAGTAGGGATCCAACCAACAACGTGTTGTTTTTACCGCTTGTGCTCTTGCGCCACGTCAGGCCTCAAATACAAAAGGCCTTAAAAACGAACATAGTAAATAATTTGTCTCGTTTCTCAGTTTCACTCTGTATCCGCAAATGGCAGGGTAGGAAAAGGTAACATTAGAATCTAATGTTAAGACATTCCGTTCCGTCCCTCACTTTTCGTTCAATTTTGGCATTGCGTGTTGAGGGGCGGAACTCAACGCCGTGAATTTGTGCCATAATACTACAAATTCATCTTAGATTCACAATATATTATGATTATTTATAAAATAGACGTGCCGGGTTTTAAAAAGACGTAATATGTAATAAGAGATTATCATACATCTTATTATAGTAAAAAATCTTATACATCACTCATACTTATAGTTGTTTTCTATATAAACAATTGTTTTTTTTAATATATATCTTAAAATTGAATCAATATTTCCAGACGCCGCCGTAGAGGAATCAAAGAAAGCAGCTGAGAAGGCAGCAGCTGACGCCAGCAACGCCGTCCACAGCACTGTGGACAGCACCCTCAAGAGGGTGGAGGACGCCGCCGACCAGGGACTGAAGAATGCCGGACAAGTGGTTGATGCCAAAATCAAAGATGCTGATAAGTTTTTGAGCGAGAAACGTGATGCGGTGAGATTTTTTATTATAAAAATATTACGACATTGTATGTATATATATGTATAATTATTATATGGTGTTTGAATATATGTAATGTTTGTGGCGCCAGACGCGGCGCATGGGAACAAGCGTGTGACTGTAAGCACCAAATTGTGGTCGGACTTTATTTAATATTTTCATTTTCTTCACTCTGATAAAAATACGGTGTTGATTTCCGCCAATCAACACGCAACGCCTTAATTCGTATTCGTACATAATGTAAACATGTGTCTCATTTAGATTCAAATAATATCTAAAAATAACTGGAAGTTGTAGCATTAAACGACATCGGTTAGAGTATTGAAACAATAGATATTTACAAGAATTGTTTTAATTATCTAATGTTCTATAGTTTGGGTAAAGGTTTCAGAGCTCCATAAACTTTCTACTATGTTTTTCATATACTGTCATGTATATGGGTTACAGCATAAAGCTGAACAAAAATTAAAATGTACTTATCCTTTCAGCTGGTTTCAAACATCTCTCACGCGGCCCACGACGGCGCCGAGGGTGCCGCTGGGCTTCTTAGCAAGGGCCTTGCCGCCTTCCCTAAGTAAATACTCACTCAACCGCAACTTGGGAAATCATTATTTGCAAAATAACTTATTTTTGGTGTTCATCAGATAATTGCCAGAATATATTGTCAAGAATTTTTCTTTCATTGTAAGTGTGCTCTTCAATTTAAAGTAGAAAATATATTTCCCAATTCCTTCATCATGCACTTTTTTTTTTATTTTAATATAAATTTTAGCTAACGGCTACGTTATTGTTTTTAAGTCACAAAAAGAAATCATTTCATCATTTTATTTCTCATTATTGTATTGTAAATAATAAGTTATGTTTAAGATATTTGTTGTATTGGATTGTATTGCATTTGGTGTGCATTTCGGACATGCTTGGCGTAAACCGTCCATTTAGCCTTTGACTAATTCTAGCAAACAGTTGTTAGAGACATTTTTAAATTACTTAAACAACATTAGGTACTCTAAAAAATAAATATTGATGATATTAATGTTTTATATATACAATAAAATAAGTAAATGAGGAATTGTTATTTAATGATAACGATAAATATTATTTAATAAAATTATGTAATCTAAAAATGTCTCTGGATTTAGCTTTCGATTGAAAATATTCTTGAAAATATTAAGTGATCAATCCAATGTTGCTACTAGAATAAGGCCATCAGATAAAACTGCTTCGCAGTACCTATATTTTATATACAACTTTATGCAGATTATATATAAATATTATATTACAAGAGTATATATACAGAAAAATCTTCTAATTTTGTTATTGTACGAAAATATATTTATATTTGTGTTGTAGCGAACATGCCAGTTTCTAAGCTTATTGTTACTGAGCCGCTGTTTTTTGTTGATAAATTATTATTTTAAATATATCTCCTTATATTTTATTGTAAATTATCATCATGTGTCGTGTCATGTATTTTATTTAATAAATGCATTATCATCTTAAGTGTGTTTTATTTATTAATATTGTTTGTAAAAAAGAAATACAATTATCTTATACGATTATATACATTTGAGGCCTGTCGTGGCGCAGCGACACAAGCGTGTCACTGTAACCGATAGGTTCTGGGTTCGATCCCAGTCGAGGAAATGAAATATTTATTTAATATTTCAATTTAAATATTTAATGTTTCATTTCTTCGCTCTGGTAATAAGGCAAAGCGCGGCGTTGAGTTCGGCTACTCAATACGCAATGCCTCAATTTCGGCGGAAAGTGGGGAACGAAAGTGGAACGAAGTGTCTTAACACTAGGTTCCCGAATTTCCTCTGCCTACCCTGCCTCGTGCGGGATACAGCGTTAAGGCTAAAAAAAAAAAAGATATACATACATCGATCAAATAATAAACATAGATTTTGCGTTATCCCGCTCGATCTATATTTTTTTAATAGCAGCGCGCTGTTATTCCTCACAGGATAGGCAGAGGTAACTCGGGAACCTAGCGTTACAGCTGTTCCGTTCCCATTAAACATTAAGACACTTTCGTTATCCACTTTCCGCCAAATTGTGGAGGCGGCGTGTGTAGAAGTAGAATTCAACGCCGCGCTTTTACCTTTTTTTTATGGAAAAGACGGCAAACGAGCGTACGGGTCACCTGATGGTAAGTGATCACCGTCGCCCACGGCCCCGAGTAACTCCAGAGGAGCTACAGGA
Organism: Eueides isabella; assembly: GCA_019049475.1. Lineage (NCBI taxonomy): Eukaryota > Metazoa > Arthropoda > Insecta > Lepidoptera > Nymphalidae > Eueides > Eueides isabella. The sequence continues at coordinate 10,734,841 of CM032395.1, read as the reverse complement.
GCGTTGCCGTCCTTTAAAGTGAAAGGGCACCGGGGCCGGGCATTACCTAATGCGAAACGTAGTGGCCAAAGCCACTACTTAACGCCGGTCTTAAATGCCCGGGGTGGTAATAATCCGGTCGAGTCTGCCCATGCGTGTTGCCATTACTGGCAACGTGACTCTACCACACGCACTTTAGTCGCCTCTTACGACACCATCAGTACCAGGGTGATCCTATTCTAAGCCGGAATCACAAGGCAAAAAACAAACTTGTAAGACTTGTAACCAAAGAAACGAAATGAAGACTTGAAATATTTCTATTCTTTGAGGGAGGTTAGAACCAGTAATATGTCGAGTTTACAGTCGCACGCATATGCCCCTGCGTTACTATCTGGACAAGCACAAACACAACCATAAAAATTAAGATTACAGTAATTAAAATATAAAAGAATATAGAATATACCAATTTATAAATAATTTTGTTATTGTAATACAAGAAAATACAATACAGTCTTGTATTGATGAAACTTAAGTAACTATGTAAATTAACGTTAAATAGGTTCAATATTAGAATTGATAAAATATATTATTTATTTGAATTGTTGAAAAATATTATTACCTTAACTGAATGTAGTATTAAGTTAAGCAGTAATTATTCTTTTTAACTGTACTTCGTTACTGATGGTAATTATCTAATATTCTCAGCTTCACGCTGTATCCCGCACACGGCAGGATAGGCAGAGGGAACTTGGGAACCTAGTGTTAAAGACACTTGACGTTCCACTTCCCTTCTCCACCGAATTTGAGACATTGCGTGTTCAGTGGCGGAACTCAATGCCGCGATTTACCTTCTTACCGAGCGAAGCGAATGAATCTAATATAGTCATATACTTTATATTAATTACACCTTACCCAATGAAGGATTACTCTAAAATCGATTTAAGAAAACCTGCAAAAAGTATTTCACTTGCTAATACTATGTATATTTATAATCTATGCCATTGCCATTATATTTTGACTTTTAAGAATGACAGATTGCTAACAAATAGGGATTCAGTATCATTTATTGAAAATGTCTTTTTTAACACGACTAGGTCAATCCATCATTCAAAAATCGATACTCTCATCTTCTGTACGTTCAATATCAACAACTAAACAATTAAATCTCAAAGAACGTATGTAATATTTACTCAATAATAATGAAAATATAACATAACCTTAAAATCTTTGACTTCATCTTATATTTTAATTTTACAGTTCACGAACATAAAGAAGGCACAACGCTGGTGATAGAAGGAGTAAATGTTCCTTCACCACGATCACAATATTTAGTGCGGGCTGAAAACAATAAAAATTTGGCTCATGATGGAGAAAACTGTAAAACCTGTTATATGTGCGCTCTAAATCTAGATGTAAAACACACAGATGTTTTGATACTTAGCCAGTTTGTACGATCGGATGGATGCATGCTACCTCGTCGTATAACGAAACTGTGCAGTCGACAACAGAGGAAAATTGGTAAAATGGTGACAATGGCGCAAAAAGCAGGTTTGTTTTTCACTTGTCTTATAATAGATTCTTTAGCTTTCCTTAACCTATGATAGGTAGAAAATACCTAGTGTTGTGCCACATTTTTCTGTATTTTGCCGAAATTTTAGTAGATATGTTGTATACCTTTAAAGTACTGTATGGTCAAAAAACTGAGCTGCTCAGAAATATGGCTTGAAAGGCTGCAAAATTGTTTTAAGAATGTTTTCTTACTTCTACTTATGTTCTTAAAAGTTTATTAACACTAACTTCAATGTGGCCCTAACTCATCAACTCTACTGTAGTACTACATAATACAGAATCAGAGTCACAGTCTATCAGAGTGTAGATGGAAATACAGTGCACTCACAGTTATTCAGCAATTAAATAGAAGCAGAAATTGAATTATTTAGCAATGCAACATCTTCCAAATATAATTCTCAGATATATAGTCATCGTCATGGCACAGGGGCACAAGAATGTGACTTTAAATGTGACAGGTTATGGGTTTGGTCTTCACTTACTCAAATTTACAATAAAATTTTTAATGTTTATATTTCTTCTCTCTGATAACAAAGCAAAGTATGGTGTTGAGTTCTGCCACTCTACATGCAATGCCTCAAATTCAACGGAAAGTTTTTTTTGATGATATTACGTCATGGCAATCTGTTCCTTAAACAATAAACCAATTCACTGTTCAATTTAATATTTTTGTATTTGAACTGCTTGGAAGAACCATTATTGACTAGATTTAGACTTGGGATAATAATAATAATAATGATGTTTAGTCTTTATCCAGAGGAATTGCATTTTTTTTGCTTAGCTAATTTAATCAGATAAAATCCAGTAACTCGTCTGTTTGCCAATCGGCAAAGGCCTCCTCCAATCTTAACCATTCTTTTCTGTTGTCAGCCACCCTACTCCATGTCACACCTGCCATTCTCCTTAAGTCGTCTTCTCATCTTTTTACTGGGCGACCTTTTTTCCTTACATCATTTCTTGGGTACCATTGTGTGACTTTCTTGCTCCACTTTTCTATTTCTCTTGCCATGTGGCCTGCCCACTTCCACGGAAAGTGGGAAATGGAATGTAGTGTCGTAAAATTAGGTTCCCAAGTTCCCCCTGTCTGTACTCTCATGTGCAGGATACAGTGTAAAACTAAGTTGAGTATGATATCTTTTATTTATAATAAGATAACTTACATATGGAACAAGTCACTTAACACTAGGTTCTCATATACCATCTGTACCTTTTACAGTAACGCAATTGTAATTTTTTAATTACTAACAAAATGTATCTTTATTTTTTCCAATTGAAGTAAAATCAATTCAAGTTTCATAATTTATTTCTTCTTTTTAGGTTTGATGATAAATTTGACTCCATCATACTGTAAAAAGGATCCTAAGCAGAGATATGGCCCTAAGAAATTTAATACTTACTTTGATGAGAAAACAATATTTATGAGATATATACCAAAACCTACTGATAAATTTAAGAGATAAAGATTTATATAAATAAGTTTGAAATGTATATAATTTAATAATAAATCTGATAGATAGACAGTTTGTTCTCTTTCTTTAATTTATATATATTATTCCTTGAGAACATTCAGAATATGAAAGGTAAGCATAACTCTAAGATATGTTTTAATTATTAGTAGGTCACATTGAAACAATCAACATGATGTAATATAAGCCTTCAAAAAAATTTTAGAATTAAGTATAAATATTGTTTAAGTCAATGTTAATGTTAACAGATACAAACTAAATGTATCATATTTTTATTTCTTCGATCTGATAAAAAGGGGGTCGAAGGCATACTTTTCTGTAGACGCCCCATAAAAGCTGGTGTGCCTCAGGGCTCAGTACTCTCGCCACTTCTGTACAAACTGTACACCCATGATATCCCACAAGCTCCATTATCTAATTAAGCCCTTTTCGCGGACGACACTGCCACTGTGCGTCTGCCCGCAATTCAGTTCTGTTAGCTGATCCTGTAGGCTGTGGCCCCAATAGGTTGGGCACCTGGCTCAATCAATGGCGAATCGAAGTTAACCCCGATAAGAGTCAGTATTCCTTCCCATTCGCCAAACAGATGACTGAAAGGCAAAATCATTCCGCAGGCACAGAGTACCAAATAGATGTGACCAAAAGCTCAATATCTTAGATTACTTAAGATATGTACGTCAGAAAGCGACGTACGGCCAGTTTTCACGTATGCCAGTGTTGTGTTCGTACACACTAGCCTCCATCGTTTTCAATGAATGCAGAACAAATTCTTGCGTATTGCCACGGGATCCCTCTGTATATGCGAAACATCTGTCTCGTCTCCATCAAAGAGCATTGCAGGAAACTGTCCAGTAGCTACTTTGAAAAAGCCTCGACCCATCCGAACCCCTGGTAGTAAAAAAAGCCTGCGATTATGTAACCATAATCGCAAGCTTTTTTTACTACCAGGGGATACTTCCACTTCCCAAAAATAAGATCTACCGTAGACGGTGTAATATTTGAAAAGCTGTCGCTGTGTGTTCTATTCGATAAGCTGTTGCAAACAACACCATACACGGACAAACGCAAGCGCCCAAGTACCACATACTGTCGCCGCCGGTAGAGGCCCAAGCGCGGGAGGTTGCAAACCGTAAATTCCAACAGGGTATCCACAGCTCCACCCAGTAGGCCCAGGTCCGTGTCTCACTGGAGACGCTCTTGAAACTTCGTAGAATCTCTGCCACTCAACCTTGGGACCAGGTCAAGGGCTGAGCTCTTCTAGCTCGACCTCCCTCAAAACCCAGTGACGCTGTAGAGACCACTAAGTCCAACAGTATACGATACATTAAAAAAATAAATAAATGAAAAATCGAGTAAAAAGGCAAAACACGGCGTTGAGTCCCGAAACACTTTTTGAAGACGAAAATTAGGAGTGATCAGCTTTACTATTGAGATAAATCAAAAAGATTTCACGATTTTTTCTTACGTTCATAATGTATTCTTACATATATCAATCCTAGGTATTACGTGTTGGTTTTCAAAAGCATAACCAGCTATTAGAAAATAAATAAGGAATCGAACCATTGACTACATTTAATCTGCCTCAACAGCCTCATTTACATATATTACTTAACTCTACTCAGCTTCACGCTGTATCCCACACACGGCAGGGTAAGCAGAGGAAACTTGGGAACCTAGTGTTAAGACACTCTGTTCCACTTCCGTTCCCCACTTTCCGCCGAATTTGAGGCATTGCGTGTTGAGTGGCGATATTCAACGCCGCGTTTTGCCTTGTACCAGAGCGAAGAAATGAAAACATTAAATATTTAAATTGAAAATATTAAATATTTCATTTCCTCGAGTGGGGGATCGAACCCACAACCTGTCGGTTACAGTCAAACGCTTGTGCAACTGCGCCACGACAGGCCTCAACAAATTACATATATTAAACAAAAATAAAACAAATATAATTAGATACTTTATTTCGTTGTCTATTCATTTAAATTCACTAGAATAATTCCATATTAGACATCAATGTTCAAACATTTACAGTATTCATAATACATTGCAATCTCACGATATTACCTCTAACAATATACTATGATATATTTTAGCAACACTGAATTTTGTAAAACACTTATGTTAATTCACTTAATTTTAAATTTTAATGTCCATTAAAAAACTATTTGTATGATTTTAAATAGAATGTGATATAAATACTTAAAAAGTTATAAAATTTCATGAACAAGAAATAAGAAACTATTTTTTTTCATCAAATAAACATGACTTTAGTAATAATAATTGAGAAAACAATGAAAATACAAAAAAAATGAGATCATCCTTTTTTGAAGATGGTTTTTATTTTTATAAAACATACTGAAAATTATATTTAAAATTAAAAAATTGCAATTACTTTAAACAAACAAAAGTTAGTAATATAAATGTACAATTTTTTTAATTTATTCCATCAAACGTTCTACCATATTGGTAGTAATTAAAAATCCATAGCTTGATAGACCATAAAAAAAAATATTCTACTACAAAATAGTTTTGTAACTGAAAAATTAAATATTTCGCAATAAATACAAAATAAAGTTTATAATAATATTGAAAAAAAAAATATTAAAACACCCCATTGATTTACATCTATTGTTATAATTTTTCAATTTATTATTGGCTACATACATATTTTATTTTGAAATTTATTACCACAGCTCTATATAAATAGAATTAAAAAAAAAATGTTAACAGAACATACCCCCATAATCTAATATTTAATGTACACATATATGAATACATGATACATCGAAAACAAAATAATCATATAAACATATAGTACGGTTGACGTGTTGTGGCCACTTTTAACTTGACGACGTCAACAGTACTATAATAAGGTATGCCTTAACAAAATTATCGCAGTCTCAGACACTGACTGTTTGTTTTTGGTGTTGTACGACACGACGGACATCACAGCCTTTCATATAGATATAAATAACCGAGATCTTTGGGAGGATTCTCTGAGAGAGCCACCTGAAAACAAAAACATATTTTGTATTGTTGAAATTAATATTTACTTTGAGAGAGGGAAAGATAAATAAATATATTGTTAATATTATCCACAAAAATAAGAAACTTTGAATATTAAAGTATGCATTTAAATTGCAAACACACTGACATGCAGACATATCTTCTATGTACAAATAGTGATCAGTTACAGATTCATTATAACTTTAGATAACATACAATATTGACTAACATAAATATTTTCAAAATAACTATTCACAGACAAATTATTAATTAATTAAAATAAAAAAGACAAAAATGCCTACAAAAAAATAGTTAAAAAAACACTAATAAAATAACATACAACAATTTTACTTAACTTCTCAAATATAACAGTTTACAAAAACAAATGATTATTATATCCTGATTGTGAGGCCTGTCGTGGCGCAGCGGCACAAGCGTGTGACTGTAACCGACAGGTTCTGGGTTCCCCACTCGAGGAAATGAAATATTTAATATTTTCAATTTAAATATTTAATGTTTCATTTTCTTCGCTCTGGTAATAAGGCAAAGCGCGTTGTTGAGTTCCGCCACTCAACACACAATGCCTCAAATTCGGCGGAAAGTGGGGAACGGAGTGTCTTAACACTAGGTTCCCGGATTCCCTCTGCCTACGCTGCCTCGTGCGGGATACAGCGTGAAGCTATGTATGTATGTATGTATGTATGTATGTAGTATATCATTAAAAAAATATCCATACCTTATTATCATTAAATATGATCCACCTTCCCTCGTGCAGTATGTGACACACGTAATGGCCGACCATCGTCGACGTGCCCATGTGAGATATGAACGCGACTAGCTTATATTCTGAAATTACATTTTAAATATATTTCTCTCCTCTCTCAGCTTCACTTTGAATCCCGCACATGACAGGGCAGTCAGAGGGAACATGGGAACCTAGTGACACTCCGTTCCACTTCTGTTCCCCACTTTCCGCCGAATTTGAAGCACTGCGTGTTGAGTGGCGGAACTCAACGCCGCGTTTTGCCTTGTACCAGAGCGATGAAATGAAAAGATTAAATATTTAAACTAAAAACATTAAATATTTCATTGCCTCGAGTAGGGATCTAACATACAACTTGTCGGTTACAGTGACACGCGTGTGCCAGCAGGATTTTTTCTTTGTCTAATTAAATATATTTAATTAGACAAAGAAAAAATAATGCTCTCATATATTTCCATTCAACTTCAACACTCAATGCCTCGATAATTCTGAGAAAAATGGGTAACGAAGGGTCTTACTTAACATAAGGTTCCATTTGCCTATTCTGCCTTATATGAGACAACGTAAAATTTAAAAAAATACCATTTCACACCTAAGTTTCCCGCAGTAGCACTGGATTCACACTAAATTCCAGTTTGATGTATAATTTGCTTTTAACTACCAACTATCTATAACAGGGGAGGTCAACCGTCGATCGTGGAGAAGGAAAATATATCGGTAAATATTACAAATTCTGGATAAAGTCTTACTGCTCGTCAGTATATTAATAAAATTCTAAAAAATTAGAAAGGCACAACAATTAACGGTAAAACTCGAGCCCAATTGAATTGGCCACCACTGATCTATACAAATAATATCATTTATATAAATCAGAGATATTTACAATTGAAGTATTTAATATTCTCATTTCTTCCTTCTGGTAAAAAGGCAAAGCGCGGTGTTAAGTTCCGCTACTGAATACTTTAAATTCAGCGGAAAAAGTGAGGAACGGAACGGAGTACCCTACGACAAAGCTCCTAGGTTCCCTCTGCCTACCTTACAATCTAACATAGCACATTTAACTCACTCTCAGGCCCATCTCTACATCCCAGGCCACGGTCACTCGCAGTGGTAACAGGTTCACTCTCGATCCCGGTTGAGGCATCATCCGCGTCCAACTGGTCAGCGTGGCTAAATATCCAGTCCAGCGCTCTCGCTACGTCGCCATTGGTCGCCCTCAATGCTTTGACAGCCTGAGCGGATGTGAACCCCATACTGGTTATTTGTTGGAGGGTCGCTTCGTCCACTGGTACTGACGCTTGGGAGGCTATGGATAAATTGTTTTAAAAAATATAAATTTGCCTTGGTAATAAGGCAAAGCGCGGCGTTGAGTTCCGCCACTCAACACGCAATTCCTCAAATACGGTGGAAAGTGGGGAACGGAAGTGGAACAGAGTGTCATAACACTAGATTTCACTTCCGTTCCCTCTGCCTACCCTGCCTAATGCGGGATACAGCGTGAAACTGAAAAAAAAAAAAAAAAATATATATATATATATATATATATATATATATATATATATATATATATATATATATATATATATATATATATATATATATATATATATATATATATATATATATATATATATATATATATATATATATGGATAAATTGTTAAATGTTTTAAAAAATATAAATTTCTAATTGTTTTGCAAATTATTGATACTTAAAATGTTATTTTTATTAATATACATTATGATTATTGGTTTATCATGGTGCAGGGTGGTGAGGCCTGTCGTGGCGCAGTGGCACAAGCGTTTTACTGTAACCGACAGTTTGTATGGAATGGAATATATTTAATATTTTCAATTTAAATATTTAATGTTTCATTTCTTTGCTCAATGGTAATTAGGCAAAAAGCGCAAAGCCTCAAATTCGGCGGAAAGTGCGGAACGAAAGTGGAACGGAGTGTCTTAACACTAGGTTCCCGGGTTCCCTCTGCCTATCCTGCCTCGAGCGGGATACAACGTGAAGCTAGAAAAAAAGGTGCAGGGGCACAAGCGCAAACGTGACAGATTATGGGTTCGATCCCTACACAAAAAATACTGCATATAATGAAAAAATCTTTCTTTCCTTAAATGACTAAAAAAAAATAGCATATATAATTCAAATTCAAATATTTCTATTTTTACTATGTTTTAAAGTGTTATTCCACACTTAGGACAGAAAATACTAAACTTACTAAATTTAAATTTTAAAAAGCAAGTTGTAACAAGCGTATAAGAATTTCGACGGAGCTCGGTGAGAACGAATGGCTTAGTTGGTCAGAGCGCTGGAACGGTTTTCCAGAGACGCGGGTTCAAATCCTACTTCGTTCAAAATTTTTATACGCTTTTTAAAATTTAAGTTCAAATATTATATATACTATTCAAAATAAGAAATTATAAACAATGTACCACCAATGTAGTAATGTAAAAATACTTCTTTCATAAAAGACAAAAAGTTCTCATTTGCCATTGGTGCCTATAAAATACTACATAACAAAATCCAAAAAAAAAAAATATTTTTTTTTAATTAAATATTCTTAAAAACACTACACCTCTTGTTTCTTACGAATTTAATTGTTAATGTTTTATTTTTGCAAATTATTTTATTTAAATTTCTCTGACAATATAACAAGTCACATGTTAAGACCGCCATATTCAACAAAATCCAACATACTGCCAAAAGTCTCAAAAAAAATAGAATAACAAAACAATAAACTAATTAAATAAAAAAAAAAAATCTGATATCCTCACCTTGTGTTCCGGGTGGTTCAAATTTATTCTCAAAGTCCCAGTCAGTCATATGCTCCATCAGCCAGTTGGAGGCCGCCTCCATGCTAGAGTTGTTCGTGTAGTAGAGGGATTTCTTGCACGCTTCAATTGGGAAACCCATGTCTAACTGTGAATAAAAAAATATTAATATATTGTTACATTCGAGATATTAAAGCAGTTGTTTATTGGTTGAGGCTCAAAAGAAATTGAAATTAAATTATATTATTGTCAAAGAATACACGAAAGAGCAATATTCGTAAAATCAAGAGTTGATTTAAGCTGGGGCGTTAGGTATACATTATTTGATTTTTTTTTAGCTTCACGCTATACCCCGCACCTGGCAGGTTAGGCAGAGGGAACTTGGGAACCTAGTGTTAAGACGTTCCGTTTCCATTAACACATCTGATCACCAGAGAGAGTACCTTTGTCACTAGATCAAAAAAATAAAAACATTAAAAAACTGCTTGAGTGGGGATCGAACACACAACCTGGCTCATTTACAGCTGCACGCATGAGTATGGCAGAACTAACTAATATTAGTATAGAATACATATAACATATAAATAATAAAAACTTACAAGTTTAGCCATCCAATCCTCATTGTATACCGGCGCAGGCGTGTCCGACGTCTCAGGCAGAAGGACTTCATCAGGCTGGACACCTCTACCTCGGAGACAGCTTAGATCCACCTGAAAAGGCAAGAAATAAAAAAAAAAATAATATAAAATTATAAAATAAAGAAATCGTCACAAAAACTCTATCGTGGCGCAGCGGCACAAGCGTGTGACTGTAAACGGCACAAGTTGGTTTCGATCTCCACTCGAGAAAATGACATATTTAAATTCATTTATTTAAAACTGACGGACGGGACTCAATACGCACAAAGGTTTCAATGCATCTAATAACATAAAAAAACACACTAAACTTTTGAAGAAATGAAAACATTGAATATTTAAATTGAAAACATTTTATATTCCACCTTTTCGTGTGTGAATCGAACCCACAACCTTACACCGGCTGACTAGCGTAGCGGCACAACGCTACGCCACGACAGGTCTAAATTAAAAAATCTAATAATATTAAGGCTAGTCATGACACAGAGACGAAACAGAGCAATACTGTACAGGTTTTTGGTTCAATTCCAACTCGAAGAAATTTAATATTTTTATTTCTTCGGTTTGGTAATAAGGCAAAGCGCGGCAGTATATACTGACACTCAATACGCAATGCCCCAAAAATTTCAACCAAAGTTCTGCCCCAAAGTCTCAACACTAGGTTCCCAAGTTCCCACTGCCTACTCTGCCACGTGCGGGATACAGAATGAAGCTAAAAAAAGTAATATAATAATATTTTTAAATTATACGTACCTCCCAAGGCATATCGACGGCCACGTCCAACTTAGCCGGCGTCCAGTCCTCTTTAATTGTAAACTTCTTCAACTGTATCATTAAATAGTCGGGGAAGGTCGCGAGACGTGTTATCCTGTACAAAAAATGGTCGAAATTTATGAGGCTTCGCCCGCTTGATTTCCATTTTTTTTTATTTTCTAACCTCAATTACTGTCTAATTCTAATTAAATTATCATTTTAACTAAAATAAAAATTTCCGCTAAATTAATAAACTTCTGATAGGCATTTTCAATATATTTTTTTTAAATACATATCAATCTAAAGTTGAGCAAACAAACGGGAAAAAAATATATCAAATATACATATAAATATAATTAACTTACTTTCGTGCAGTGACTTTCTTGTTGAGAGCCGAGCTATAAAATTGTTCCACAATTTCTTCCTTCATGAAGCTGTCGAGACACGCTTGGAACGGGATGTGGGGACGCACCACTTGAGATGGATCTCTAAAATTAAAGTTATTAATATAAAAAAATATTCAATAATAATACTTCTTGGCCACGACAGGCTTCAAAGGCCTGTCAAGGACACAACCATGCAAAGGTAAACATCGGTTGACTAAGGAAATTTAGGGTATTGCGTGTTGAGTGGCGGAACTCAACATCGCGCTTTGCCTTGTTGTCAGTGCGAGGAAACGGAAATATTAAATCCATAAAGCGATAGTTAACAGTTAACGCCATGACTGTCTTCACTTTTTACTTTTACCATAATAAGTAAGTTTATTTATAATAAATTTAAAAAAGTATATGTTTTCTTTCTTTCTTTTTTAGCTTCACGCTGTATCCCGTCGACCGAGTGTTAAGACACTCCGTGCCACTTCCGTTCCCCACTCTCCGCCGAATTTGAGGCATTGCGTGTTGAGTGGCGAAATTCAACGCGGCGCTATGCCTTATTACCAGAGCGAAGAAATGAAACATGAAATATTTAAATTGAAAATATGAAATATTTCATATCCTCGAGTGGGGATCGAACCCAGCTTCACACGGCACACGTACAGGCTGCGGCCGGCCGCCTCGGCGTCGGCGCGGCGGCGCTCGTGCGCGCGCAGGGCGGCGCGGTTGTCGGCGGCCGCCAGCGGCACGGGCAGCGGCAGGTGCTGCTCCGCGCGCGCCGTGTAGCGCACCGCGCGCGACGCGCACTGCACGCGCTCCTCCACCGCGAACCGCAGGCACTCCGCCGGGTTCGCCTTGTGGCGGCTGTGGCGCTGCAATTTCAACTATGTGTTTACACATCTTAGATGGGTTGCACCTGTCGGGTTGGGGCTTCGATTCCCACTAGAGGAAATTTTGATATTTTTATTTCTTCGCTCTGGTAACAAGGTAAAGCGGGAAGTTTAGTTCCACCACTCAACACGCAATGTTGCAAGCACGATAGAGCGTGGAAAACGGAACGGAGTGTCTTAACACTATATTGTCAAATTTCTGTATAAGTGGATATTAATGTTTTCAGTATTTTATATTTGTCTTACATTTTTAACGAATAGATTTATTTAAATATAATTTTAAAATAGCAAAAATGCAACTGTAAGCACCATTGATTGTGAGTTCGATAGCCACTCTAAAAAACTAAATTTTAAATATTTCCATTTTCTCACTCTTCAAAACCAGACTAACATAAATTCAGCAGAAAGTGGGGAACATAAATATGTTAATGGGGTCCGTCCACATTAAAATTATTCTATTCCCCAGCTAAGTTTCCAAGTTCCACTACCTACCTACATTATCACTTACTAAAATATTAAAAATATCCAAACAAAACGAACCTCAATAAGATTAAGCAAATGCAAATAAAACTCGTTCGCATCCTGCTGTCGCTTAGTTGAGAATTCGGCGTGTCCTTTAGCGACCACACGCCGGTACATGTGCGGGGACACCCCCGCCTGCCAGCCCTCCGCCTCCGCCGGCAGCGAGTAGCGGCCGGACACCAGGCCCACACCGAGCTTAGCACTGCGAAAAAAAAATAATTTTTAGCGTGATGCTGTATCCCGTATAGAACGGTAAGTTAACTATCGGGATCGAACTTGGAACCGTTGCGTTTAAACGCTTGTACCACTGCGCCACTAACGCCTCGGAATTATATTGAAATTCTATAAAAAAAAATCTAGTTACATATAGAAGTAACAGAAGTACATATAGAAAAACTAACGTTGCCTGTGGAAATGTAAGGGTCAGGAGTTCAATTCCCGTTTAGGGGCGTACCCTACGTCGGTACATATGAGGAGACACTACCACTTGTTTCTTACGCCTCTGATATAAACAAGAACCAATTTAAGACTAGGCATACACCTAGTTTGGCACTCATTGAATACTTCGTAATATTTCAATTATTAAAAATTCTATATAATTATATAGAAGTACCGTAGTGGCTCAGTGGTAGCATCTAGCACTATAATCGCGACGATTGCGACTTTTATTTCCAGGCCCAAAGGAACTAATCATTCTCACTTCCTCAATTTGGTAAATAGACAAAATACGGCGTTAAACCCCGCAATTCAATAGTTGGGGATATAGTGTTCTAAATGTGATTATACAACGTTTATAAAATATATATGTATATAGATCAAATAAATACGTTTACACTCACGTTTGTACATCAAAATCATTCGCTGGATCATCCGGAAACGTCGAGAAGATTTCCGGTGCACCATCAACATACCGCCGCACAAAGTCAGGCATTCTGAACAGAACCTTTAAAAACAAATACAATAATAAAATATATTGACACTTATTTAATATAATAAATAATAGATTTTATATTGTAAAGTATTAAAGTAGTTAATATTAAGAATTATTTATATCTATAAAAAAAAAGATTTAAATAATATTTACATCTCATCATTTTAAAAAAAAATATGTAATTTACTAAACTTAAATTTAAAAAGCGTATAAAAATTTTGAACGAAGCAGGATTTGAACCCGCGCCTCTGGAATACCGTTCCAGCGCTCTGACCACTAAGCTATATACGGATAAAAACGTGAACTTAGTGGTCAGAGCGCTGGAACGGTATTCCAGAGGCGCGGGTTCAAATCCTGCTTCGTTCAAAATTTTTATACGCTTTTTAAATTTAAGTTTAGTATTTTCTGTCCTAAGTGTGGAATAACACTTTAAAACATAGTAAAAATATATGTAATTTAATATTTTAATTTAATATTAAATAAAATATATGTAATTTATTATTTAGAAAATCAAAACAATGAGAGACACCAAATTTTAACAAAGCAGAAGTCAAACCGACACTTTTTGTTCAATACTCACACGAGAAAATTAAATATTAAATATTTTCAAATTAAATATTTAATGTTTTCATTTCTTTGCTCTGGCAACAAGGCAAACCGCGGCATTGAGTTCTGCCACTCAACAGGCAATGCCTCAAATTTGGCGGACAGTTGTCTGTCTTAACGCTACCTTCTCAAGTTCCCTCTGCCTACCCTGCCAAGCCAACAGAAAAAGACAGAAAAGCCATACCTGCACAACACTATTAATATAACAGGAATTTCCCAAATTATTGAGTCCGGTCAATTTGGGCCCGTGTAGGGGCCGTAGTGCTGTGCCAGACTCCTGCAGGGCACTCCACTCTCCGCTGCGACGGTTCAGCTCCAGCTCCAGTTCAACCATTGATTTGTCTGTCTGTTGGATACAATTTTTTTATGAAATTATAAATTAATTTAAAAATATATTAATATAATATACATAGGTCTAATTATATAAGCCTACAAATATGAAATAGACAACAAGGCCTCTCTTAATATTTAAATAATGTAATATCTCTGTATTTTTATATTATATATCTAATAAAAAAGAACATATTACTATATATAAAAATATGTTATTATTTTTTAAGTAAAAATGTTAAACCCATACAATATAATATATCTAAGATACCCATTAATCTAAAACTTTTATGCAAAATTAAATACTATTTTTATTAAATGTTGGGACATTTATTAAATGTCCCAACACTAGAGCATAAATCCGAATTCTGTTAACAAAAATTATAGTTAACTAAATACTTTTTACTTTGCTTCACGTTTTTATCCGTATATAGCAGACTAAACCAAAAAAAGGGATTAAAGAAAAGAATGAAAAAGACAACAATGAATTCCCTAAAAGCCTATATCAAAACTACCAACACTCAAAAAAAAAAACAAATCTCCCAAAACCAATACCAACCTTCTCCAACTGCTGCACATTGATACCAAAGTGCTTCAAATGGTCAGCCAAGTACGGGTCTTCAACCATATCGTCCTCGACATACGAGTATACATCGCCTTTACCCTCCGATGTAATCGTACCCAGTTTGACGGCAAGCGGATATCCGGTTTGACGGTAGTGTTCCACCTGAGGGATTAAAAAAAAGATAGATAAATTTTCATTCAGCTTCACGCTGTAACCCGCGCATAGCAAGATAGGAACAGAAATTTAAAAATATATAAAAAATTTGAACGAAGCAGGATTTGAACCCGCATCACTTGGAAACTGTTCAAGCGCTCTGACCAACTAAGCCATTCGTTCTCACCAAGCTACGTCGAAATTCTTATATGCTTGTTACAATTTATTTATGTTGTTAGCATCTCTGTAAGGAGATGTTTACAAATTTCCGCTACCCAAAGACAATTTGTTTAGAATAATCGTTTGGCAAGAGAAATTGCTATTTATTAAATATTTTTACTATTTTTAAAGTGTTATTTCACTTAGAATAAAATTACACTTAGAATAAAAAAATACTAAAAACATATAAAAAAAGGTTTTTTAAATTTAGTATTTTTCTTTCTTCAGAATTTCACTTTAAAAATAGTAAAAGTCAAAGAAAATATTCATAACTCCATTACCTTCCAATAATAGGCTATTGTTTCTTTTTATTTTATTAAAATGTTAACAATCACAATGATATATTTTAAAACTGTATCTGTATAACATATTCATGATTGTTTTTTCTTCAGATTAATGTTACTTTTTTTTTTAATTTTGATAGATTTGTAAGCAAATCTAAATCTAACATTAATATTTAATACCCAGCATATTGAAAAATACATATTGAAAAAAAAAAAAGGAGGCACCAAAAAAACCAACACTAGATTATCAATATCTTACCCTCATAAATACAATATAAAAAATAAAGCTATCTTAAATAGAAAATAAAAAAATACTAATGTTTAAAACTACTGAGTAAATGAAAGCAAAAAGCAATCAACTTACAGCATGATCATTCCCCCCGGAGCCATCAAAGAACCGCCTTCCACACAATATTGAGCCGTCCGTCAGATTCAACCATAGATTGTTGGTCAGATCACACTTTGCACATTTCCAGCCCGATGGAGGTATTTTAACACCATTGTCTAGTTGATTCAGACTTACTGCATGACTGTTGAGAAAAAATAAAAATAATGTTATTTTTAAGCAATACAAAGTATACCATATATATTTAGTATATATATTTAGTATCGAAACTCAACCACAGTATATTTATTTCTGAGTGAAATGGAATTGTAACACAGGGGCAGAGCGTGTGACGGTAAACATGACAGGATGTGGGTTCTTTTCCCACTCAAAGTAACGAAACATTTCATATTTTCAGTTTAAATATTTAATGTTTCCATTTCTTCGCTCTGGTAATTAATCAAAGCGCGGCGTTGAGTTCCGCTACTCAACACGCAATGCCTCAAATTCGTCGGTAAGTGTGGACTCGAACGGAGTATCTTTACACTAGGTTCTCAAGTTCCCTTTGCTTACTCTGCCACGTGCGGGTTACAGCGTGAAACCAAAGAGAATAAGCAACATATTGATTTAAAACAACTTACACAGATACTTCACGTTTCTCGCCGTCCCAAGTTCCACTTAGAGCTTCCATCTCAGCTACTTTGAAGGGAGACTCTGCTTCCAGAACACCTTGCACCGATTTTTTGACCTAAAATGTTTATTATTATATTTTTTATTAAGAACATAGAATATTATTGTTTTATAAAAGTATTTTAATTCCTCTTTCATATAAAACATAACGCGGCGTTAAACTACGTATACAAGTTGGATGGAAAGTGGAAATGAGAGTCTTCCCCTATGTTCTTTCTTTTCTGGCCCTATTGGTGTCTTTTACATAGTTCATATCAATAAATAAATTTGTAGCTGATCACTGTCAGTACATGGAAGATTTATTTAAAAAAAAATCATTAATTGATGTAATAGGGCCCAAAATAGAGGTTTTTCGCCAGTTTGTCTGTACTTTTGTACGCGCTTATTTCAGAAACGGCTAACCAGATTTAAATGCAGTTTTCAATATTATATTTTGGCAAACTTCCTTCAATATTTGGTCTTGTTTTATTTTAATCGGTTGATAAATAAAAACGCAATATTTTTTTTCAGCTTCACGCTGTATCCAACAAATGGCAGGGTAGTCAGACATAACTTAAGAACCTAGTGTTAAGACACTCCGGTCCGTTCCCCACTTTCCGCTCAAGTTGAGGCATTGAGTGTTGAGTGGCATAAAAACATCAAATATTTAATTCGAAAATATGAAATATCTCATTTACTCTAGTGAAAATCGAACTGACAACCTGTCGAGTTTACAGTCACACGCTTGTGCCGCTGCGCCACGACAGACAGACACGACATTGATTTCGACTAGACTACTATTTTTTTTATTGTTTCAAAAGTAATCATTTTCAACTCGAAACAATTAAATATACAATATTTTTTTTTCGTTCTGGAAACAAGGCAAAGAAATATTTAAACTTAGAAACCCTTTTTAATATAATTATTACTCACAAACTTTTAATACATAATATGCAACACTCACAACTTCAGGTAAATCATCACTAGGCCACGTATAACTTTGGAAGCCGGGTAAAACGACGACATTGTAATGATCCGTGTACGTATATTTAACTTTGTTACAGTCCGGGTCAAAGCCACCCTCCACGCCGATTGCTAGGCGCGTAATTTTCTTCTCTGGACCATCGCCGGTTTTCTCTGGTTCCGGAATCTGTATACAATAAAGTGATATAAGATAATAATAAAAATATTCAAAATTGAGCCCTGTCCTTTCTAAGGAAATAAAATATTTAATATTTTCATTTTTTCGCTCTGGTAACAAGGCAAAACGCGGCGTTCAACTGCGCTACTCAAAACGCAACGCCTTAAAGTAAGCGGAAAGTGGGAAACGTAACAGAGTGTTTTAAAGCTTTTTTTTCCCATATAAAAAAAAAAAACAATTTATTATTATAAATACAAAAAAATCATACTTACAGGTTTTTTCTCCCGAAATATATGAAGAAAGACAGCATTGCCTGTCTTTTGGAAGTACTGTTCGACGTAATTACGACCGAAGCCCAGAAAAGATGTTAGTGAAACGTAAAGTCCGGTCTCTGATTCCTGAAATTAATTTACAATAATTTTATTTCATATCAATTTCTGACGTTTATCGTGGCGCAGGGTAATAAGTATGCAACTGATCATGCAACAGGTACCGGGTTTAATCCCCCATGAGGAAGGCTCTCCACAACTCCGCAATGTTTCCTTCCGTATGAAAAGGTCTAAATGGGAATGGAGTGTCTTAACACTAAGTTTCCACGTTTCCTCTACCTACTTAGAAACGTGCAGATAACAGTATGAAGAATAAAAATAATTCTGTTATTCTATAGTTCTATATATTTGTGATGTGGTCATGGCACGGTTGCATGAAAAAGTGCGGCGTTAAGTACCACCGTTCAATACTAAACATAGTGTGTTTAAACTAGATTTCCTCTAGCTACCCTGCCACATTCAAAATACTAAAAAACCCATATGTAAGGAGAGATATTTTAAATTCAATTGGGCATATGACTTTTGTATTCTTTTATTTATAATGCTTAGCGGTAACAACTTGATAATTTACTTTATATATTTAAATATAACTATTTATTTAAGAAAACATATTCTGTACAATAGTAAATCAAGTCAGGGTCACACATTTTATCTGATATAGAAGTTGGCTAAATAGTTTCTTAAAAATTTATACTTAAATAACTAGTTAATTTTCAATAATCCACATAATCATGTTCCCTGCACATTTTATTAACCTCACAAAATTAAAAAAAATAATATTTTTTTTATTAAAGACAAGCAAATTTAAAAGGAAATGTTAAGTAGTTATTTTAGAAACTATTAAACATAAAAAAAGCACCATATGCAATGATAACACTTTAAAAAGCCCCTATAATTTGCATACTGATAACACATTGCCATAGGGATCCATGCAAAATCATAGGGGTTTGAATCTGTATACACAGTCAGTTGAAACAAAACATCAAAATGTTTAAGACTGCCGACCTATACTTGGGAGTTTTCCTCATTCTGTGTGGTTTTGGAATAAGCTTACTAAATTTAAGATGCTGGATGTCGAGCAAGAATAAGTTCTCTAATATACTTTTGTCAGAGAATATTTTACTTATGTGTGTTGGAGTAACATTTATGTGCCGTGCAATATATTCTATCAAGCCTGGCAATGTAGAAATGGATGGAGTGGATTTGAGGATGGCTGAAATAAGTTCTAGCACAATAAAAAAAATTGATGTGAAATGTGGTTTTGCATCTCTTCTGCTAAGCTATGGGCCCTATGTGGTCTCTCTGGTCAATAGCTTCTTAGGACTTGTCATAGACAATTACATGCATTATAGAATGCTATGGGATATAAAGAAAAAAAATGAGGAAGATATAGTTCAAGAAATTGGTGAATCTTCTAGAAGCATAACTGAAGCGAAACATAAAAAATTCAGGAGAGTCACAACTTATTGGAAGAAATATTCATCATTTATTACAATTGCTTTGCAATGGATTATACCAATCTTAATTACTCTTTTCATGTATCCTATGAATGTTAAAGAGATGTCTATAGGTGAAGCAAGGAATTTAGAAAACACTTGCATGTCAATGTTGGATGTCAATAAGGAAACCTGTAACTTCAACAGTACATGGAGTAATATGACAGAAACTGAATTACTAAAATATATTCCAGCTCCATTAAACTATTTAGAAGTCATAGAGAAGGATCAGTCAAACACAAATGAGACAAAACAACTAGACACTGTTCTCAGTAATGTGTTGATTGTTTTAAGAAATTTCAACAATCATTCAGATTTTGAATTTACCAATGTTACAAAATCATTTAGAAGGCCAAAAATAGACCAGAAGTGTATGAAAATGTGTTTTACTGATAATAAGAGTTTGCTTGTATATATGTTTGCACTTGCTTTTATAAGCTATTTTGTTCCAATAACAATTTCTGTAATGATATTAACAAAAATTCATATAATGCAAGTGAATAGACCTAACGCTAAGGCATATGTAACTAGAGAACTTCTATATAACATATTGTTTTGGACACCAGTTATGTTTGATACATTTTTATCACTAATAATGTGTTCTTTTTCCATGAATGGTACTAAAACATCATTTTTTAACATTGTAGCGAATGTGTATCAAGCAGTCAAGAATTTCATGAATACAAGATATTTTAAAGAAAATGCAGTTGTCCCAAAATAGATTTACAATGTTCCATTTTTTTTTTTTTGAAAACATATTTTTATAATGACAATATGAATTGAAATGTGAATTAAAATATAAATATATTTTACCATAATACATTTTCTACAGTTAAATTTGTTTATTTATTTAACTTAATTTTTTTTTTGATAATTTATAAAATAAAGTAAGTAAGATTTCAAAAAGTGAAGTCAACATCATTATTATATACTTTAATAGCTTTTATGCCTCATATTTTTTATCAATAATGCTTATTTTATTCTAGAGGTTAGAAACAAAATGCAACTCACCGGATTGTCAAAAGAATATACACACTCATCCTTGTAGACCAACTGCTGGGAAGTTGGTATTTTAATTTTAGATAAATGTGGAGTTAGAAGATCTAATGAAGCCATCTTGGCTATATTAGTTCACAAAAAATAGTGTATACTTTTATTTTTATTGAATAAATGAAGTTTTGCGGTGTCGGACTACTATCTAAATTTATACTTAGTGACGTTCTTATGAAGGATTAATCGTAGAATATTAAATTGTATCGATATGTAACAATCGATGACAACTGTCAATTAATTATTTTGATCGATATTACCAAAAATAAATCATACTAATCTGAAACACAAATTTTAAATTTTAATGCTAAAACACTAAAAAGACATTTATTATTACTAATCTGAGAATATTTTTTGTTATATTTTAATTTATAACAAACGGACTCGAACATGAAACTATAGCAATGTGAAATTTTTAGCAGGCTTTACATCACAAGCTTCCAAGACTTCACGTACTCCTATCTAGACGCTTGTATGCGCATTAGTATGTTACTGGCATGCAAGCAAGGAGTATGTCAATCCATACATTCTTGTCAGATTTTTTTTTTCATTTTATGTACAGTGGCATTTACAAATGAAATTCAAACCAATCCTAAGTGTATCGGCAAACGACTTGCACAATAAAGACATACATTTTTTTTACATGTATGATGGATATACTCGTATGAAATAAAACAATTGCAATGAACGTTGAGAAATTATTATCCTTTTTTATTTTTATAACATTGTATTTGCTTGTTGAAGAATCAACAACGATCGGGATCAGGGACAATCTCTCGGAAGTCATCACCAGCCACGACAAATGAAGTGCGTACACGTTGGCGCTTGTGGAAGCTTGGCAAACCATCACAAGCGTTAAAACGCCCTTTTATTGATAAAGTTGCTATCATCTGTAACAGTTGGCTAGCATTAACAACTGTCAAATTATAAGTTTAGTAGGATTTGAATGTATTTTTTTGAACTTTGGCCGAGTGTTATTGATAACTGTGATAACTGATAAGTGAATGATAAAATGTTAGTGGTCAACTGATACGTGCAGAACGCTATAATTAAAGAACAAAATAGTGATTAGCGCTCGATTAGCACGTTGGGAACGCTATAGTAAAATTGACGCTATAGTAAAGTTTCAATTAAATAATCATAACTAGGCAACAATGGTTCTGAGATTATATTATGATTTGATGTCACAGCCATCCAGGGCATTATACATTTTACTAAAAACAGCTAAATGGAATTTTGAACCAAAGCTAGTTAACTTATTCAAAGGTAATAAATAAGTAAACAGTGAACTTTAGTTTATAATGTTGTTTATCTATAAAAAAAAATATTCATTATTTATAACAACTATAAAGGATAAAAAATAATATACTTTAATAATAATTTAATATTTACATTACGTATATATACAAAACATTGAAAAATTAAGAGTTTTCATTTTATTATTGTTTACAGGAGAACATTTCTCTAAAGAATTTACTGCACTTAATAGGCTTCAAAAAGTGCCTGTTGTTGAGCATGAAGGCTTTGCCCTAAGTGAAAGGTTTGTAGTATTGTAATGTATTTTTAATTATTTACAATTATAATAATTTATGCATATAAATTGACTTCAGTTGACACAGAGACTGTTTTTAGCGTTGCCATCGTAAAGTATCTAGCTAGAGAAAATATAATACCTGGAAACTTGTATCCTGAAGATAGTAAACAACAAGCTCGAGTAGAGGAGTTTCTGGAGTGGCATCATGTAGGCTTGAGATTCCATTGTACTATGTTTTTCAAGGCCAAGGTATAATTTTACTATAATTGAGTTTATTTTTTTATATTTATCATATAATAGCCTATTATTAAAGCAGTTTATTTTTTGGAAACAAGCTTGTGGTTCTAAATGAGTTGGGTAGTATATTTGATTCCCAGTTGAAGAATGCTTAATATTTTAATTTCTTCGCTCTGGTAAGAAGGCTAAGCAAAATCTGCTGCTCAACACATAATGATAGGCATAATTCATCAAAAATTGTGATGACACTAATTTCCCTAGTTGCCTCTGCCTTGCCATATACTGAATACAGTGCAGCTAAAAAAAATGTTCAAAATTTAAAAATATATGTATATCTTTTTTTAGTATATAGAACCTATGATAACTGGTATACAACCAGATGCAAAGTCTTTACAAGGATTTGAAAATAGAATGGTATCAGCATTAAATGCATTTGAAACTAAATGGTTAAAAAGTGGTACAGAGTTTATAGCTGGAAATGATATAACTGTGGCCGATCTGTTTGCTGCTTGTGAAGTGGAACAGCCAAGTATTTTTATTACATATTTTAAAAAATAAAATTATCAACATTTTCACAAAAATATTATTGAAAATTTCACAATATTAGATATTGTGAGATTTTCTATAATATTATTAGTATATTAATATTATAGATGTTCAATGATAGTTGTGAAAGTAACTGTAATTAATGTGGTTGTCAGATTTCCTTGCTCTTATAGACATAGCCCAGCATTAAGTTCTAGCACTCAACACTTAATGTATTGAAAATGGGCCAGAAAGTAAGTGAAGAAGAGCGCAAGACACATAATCTCTTACTCTTTTCTTTCTTTTTCTCTTCTTGCCTGTACTATTATAACTAACTATAAAAACAAAAACTTATTGATCTATTTATTAAAATAAAAGTTTAAGCCAGGCAGCAAGTTTAAGGCAAAAGAGTGACTGCAAAGATGGAGAGAGGTTGTGAGTTCAACAAGCAATGCCTTTGGCAGAAAGTGGGTGATGGAATGGAGTGTCTTAACACTAGGCTTCTAAGTTGTGTTTTTTTCTTTTGCTAAAAACTATAAGATTATTTCAGTTTCATGTTGTATCCAAGACACGGCAGGGTAAACAGAGGGGACTTGGGAACCTAGTGTTAAGATACTCTGTTCCACTTCCGTTTCTCACTATCCGTCGAATTTGTTGTAACCAGAGCAAAGAAATGAAAAATATAATGTTTAATTTGAAAATATTAAATATTTTATTTCCTCGTGTGGGGATCGATCTCACAACCTGTCGGTTACAGTCACACTCATTGTGCCACTGCGCCACGACAGGCCTCAATAATATATGAGCAGACCTGAATATTTAATACATTTTACATCTCTATTTTTAGGAATGGCTGGATATAACCCAGCAGACCATTTCAGTGGTATTTCAGTTTGGTTGAACAACGTGCGAAATCATTTTAATCCAGTTTACGATGAAGCACATGTTATACTCAACAAGGTAGTCAATAAGAATAAAGAGGCGAAATCATAAACAATAATAAATAAAATCCGTGACCCAGCCGCATAGCGTCTAAATGGAAAGCGAAGGTCGTGCGTTCGATTTCCACTTGGAAAATGATTTATTGTCATTCCCTACTTTGGTAATAAGATAAAATTTAACACAATAATGTTGTGGAATTTATGTGAGATTATCTATTTAATTTGATATACCTCTATATAAGACTGTACATTTTAAAAATAAATATTTTTATGATATAGTTACTCGTAATGGTGATACGGAATTGTTGTTTTATTTACACATATTATCAAGTATTTTCAATTTTTTTTTATATGGCGAGATTTGAATCAGTTCCTCTTTTTGCCCGTCCTGGCGCTACGTTCTCATCTAGTTACATCGATTATTCTAGCTTAGCTTGAATAACTAAGCTTGCAATAACTTATTTATATTGTTACCATGTGTTTTAGGATAATTTTACAAAATTCCGCAACTCAAAGATGGTTTTTTTGAATCGTCAATTGGCAAAATCTAATATTATTGAATAAATGTTTTCTACACTAACATTCCATACCATTTTTAGAAATTGTATAAAAAAATTGAACGTAGCGGTCGGCTCGTGTTCAAATCCCTCTATGTACGTAGTATGTAGCAGCCTCTGTTTTACTATACAAATGTATCTTAAAGCATTGACCGCATGAAGCTCCCCATGTATGGTTAGTCTAACAAAACGTTTTTGAAATTATTCTATATGACTGATGAATCAAATATAATCAGTATGAATAGAATAAAATATCGATTATAAAATAACATCACTATGAATTAATCTTTCAGTGTTGCTATTATTTCCAGTACTGTAGTTTGTACATATTATTTCACGTATGTTGTTTCACGTTGTTTGTTTAGTGTGTTGAAGTCAATAAAGTTTATGTTTTTTAAATTAAATTTTATATTTTATATAAATATTTAAATTGTGGATTTTTTTTTAAAAGACCACATAAATAACAGCACAACTGTTGGCTATCTTGATGAACTGTCAAATGTCATTAAACCTAGTTCAGCATCTATTTTTTGAACTTTGGTCTAAACTTTTAGTTACTTAAGCATAACAAAACCTACTGATACTTAATAATGGCCCTAAAATTGTATTACGATTTGATGTCCCAACCATCCAGGACGCTGTATATTTTACTTAACACG
The DNA here is from genome assembly GCA_019049475.1 of Eueides isabella. Taxonomy (NCBI): domain Eukaryota; kingdom Metazoa; phylum Arthropoda; class Insecta; order Lepidoptera; family Nymphalidae; genus Eueides; species Eueides isabella. The sequence continues at coordinate 10,709,552 of CM032395.1, read as the reverse complement.
GTAAAATGTAATTTTGAACCAAAACTTGTTGACTTACGCAAAGGTAAATAAAGATTAATGATAGAAAGAATTATCTTTAACATTAGACGCCTTTTGTATTTATTAAGTATTATAGTGTAGTAGTAAACAATAATAAATTACAAGTATTTTAATCATTTAAGTTTACTAATAAACATTAAATTTATGTTTTACTTCATGTTTTATGTATTTTTGTTCTTATTTGCAGGAGAACATTATTCAGATGAATTTACAGCACTTAATAGGCTGCAAAGAGTGCCTGTTATTGAACATGATGGTTTTGTTTTAAGCGAAAGGTTGGTTTTATAATAAAATATTATTTAAATCATTTTTTTTATTAAATACGTTATATTCTAAGCAATTATAAATTTGATTTTAGTGTGGCCATTGTAAAGTATCTTTCTAGAGAAAATATAATTCCTGAAAGTTTGTATCCTAAACAAAGTGAACAACAAGCTCGAGTAGAAGAGTTTTTGGAGTGGCAGCACATTGGTTTGAGGCTGCATTGTGCTATGTTTTTTAGGGCCAAGGTATGAATTATTTACAATTTTTTAATCAGCTTCAAGTACTAGCAGGGTAGAGAAAGAGTGTTGAGACACTTCATATTTTACTCTCGGCCCAGTTTGAGACATTGCTTTATTCCCATGAAATTAAAGTGGTTATGTAACAATTGCACACACATCTGCTTATTTTACTTACTTATTTACTTAGCTTTACACTGTATTCCCGACATGGCCTGGTAGGCATAGGCAACGTGGGAACCTTTTGTTAAGACACTCTGTTCCACTTCCATTCCTCACTTACTGCCGAATTTGAGGCATTGTGTGTTGAGTGGCGGAACTCAACGCCGCCTTTTGCCTTTTATCGGAACAAAGAAATGAAAATATTAAATATTTTAATTGAAAATAATTGATATTTCATTTCCTCAAGTGGGAATCGAACCCACAACCTGTCAGTTACAGTCACATGCTATTGCCACAACATGCCTTATCTGCTTATCTTGTATGAAGAACAGTCAATATTTTGCTCTCAAATTATTTCATAATTAAAAATATGTTATTGTTTTTTAAAAAAATACTTGATTAATGGTTATGTATTATTTAAAAGATTTTTTTTGTTTTTTGTTTTGTTTCAGCTTCATGCTGTACCCACACATAGTAGGGTAGGCAGAGGGAACTTGGGAACCTAATATTAAGAAAGTATGTCACCTATACATCATTGTTTCTTATTAAAGATGTGTATAATTTTTTTATACCTTCTTTTTTAGTATATGGACCCCATTTTAACTGGTAAACAACCAGATGCAAAAACTTTGCAAGGCTATGAAAAACGAATGGTGTCAGCGTTAGATGTATTTGAAAGTAAATGGTTAAACAATGGTACAGAATTTATAGCTGGCAATACAATTACTGTGGCGGATCTTTTTGCTGCTTGTGAATTGGAACAGCCAAGTATTTATTTTTTCCATTATTTTTTAGATTTCCACTGCATCCCGCTAACGGCAGGATAGGCAGAGGGAACTTGGGAACCTATCGTTAACAACTCCATTCGATTCCCAACTTTCCACCCAGTTCGAGTCATTTTTACTTTGTGCCTTGCCTTGTTACCAGAGCCAAGAAATGAAAACATTACATATTTTATTTAAGAATATTAAATTTATGAAATATTTCCTCGATTGGAGATCAAACCCACAACAATCACACATTCATGTTCCAGCCCCACAACAGGCCTTTCTTTACCATATTGCTACATGATTAAAGGAAATCTTATTTTAAATATATGCACTGAAAGTCAGCAAAATGTGCTAATCATCACTTGGAGGAAAGATTTTATTTAAATTGCTATGACACACTTGAGCCACTGTGGTGCAGTGGCACAAGTGTGTAATTGCAAGTGCGACGGTTGTGGTTCTATTCCCACTCCGGGGAATATGACTGTATATTTTTATTATGAAGTAGATTTTTATTTTGTGGAGAGGGCTATGTTCACCAGCGGTTTGATAATATTATTGTTAAAAAAAAAGGGTCAGAAATAATATTCTTATTTCTTCTCTTTGGTGGCTACCACTGTTGGGCTAGACAAGGTGACACAACTCTATTTAATACAGAAGCTTTGGTTTAGAAAATTTGGCGTATCGAGTGTATTTAACTCTACGGTCTCTTTGCCTATGCAGATGTATTCAAGAGAATCTCCGTAAATATTTACTCCGTAAATTGAAAAAAAAATCCGTATACAATATTTTAATATTCTTTTCTCTTTCCTTTACTAAAAATTATAGCGATAAAAATTATAATTCTAGTGGAAGTACAGTTTAGGAAAGAAAATTGAAATGATATATTATTTTAGAATGATTCTTTTCAGGAATGGCTGGATATAACCCAGCCGACCATTTCAATGGTATTTCAATATGGTGGAACAAAGTGAAGAATCATTTTAATCCAGTTTATGATGAAGCACATGTTATACTTAACAAGATAGTTAATAAGAACAAAAAGGCTAAATTATAAGCTAAAAAATGAGACATTGAGCGCTGAGTGGCGTTAAGTTCCGCTACGCACGATGCCATGTCTTGAAAATTGGTGTACAGGAAATGTGGTGTCAGGCTCTACCTATTTTGATATATTTTATTATACATATATTGTGGATGTATTGTAATATTTATAATAAATTTGTGGGATTTATGTGAGATTATCTAAGAGTGTGTTTTTTGTTATAAGTCTATACAAATAAATATATTTTTTATGATATTTAATAGTTGATTTATTTCTTTATTTCTTTCTAAGCTTCACGCTGTGTCACGCATGAGGCAGGGTAGGCAGAGAAAACTCGGGAACCTAGTGTTAAGACACTCAGTTGCCCACTTTCCGCCGAATTTGAGGCATTGCGTGTTGAGTGGCGGAACTCAACGCCGCGTTTTGCCTTATTACCAGAACGAAGAAATGAATCATTAAATATTTAAATTGAAAATATTAAATATTTCATTTACTCGACTGGGGATCGAACTCAGAACCTGTCGGTTACAGACACACGCTTCTGCCGCTGCGCCCGACAGGCCTCAAGGTTGATTTATTTTCATATCTTTTTATTATGAATTACCTCTCCTATGAAATATCCTTCTATCTACATAATTATATGATCTCAAAATGACCTGTGGTTACAATTTAAAATAATTTTAAATCGTTTTTTGTAAATATTACTTTCTCTTTCACCATCTACCTATCAATTTAAAAAAAAAGAATAATTGGCTGACGGAAACAATAATAATAAATTCTTAAGAGGGGCTCGAATTCACTACTATCGTCCACCCACCATCTGCCATATATTGTATCACGATGACGTCGGTAGTGTATTAATTATAAAATAATATTATATTATACGTTATCCTAGTAAAAATTAAATTATATTAATTACTAGAGACCCGCTCGTGGCTTCGCCCGTTTGGATATTTTAATTATTCTCAATTATTTTCTTTTTATAATAATAACATTATCACTTTTAAGACAGTAGGTATCTAGTCATTGAAAACTAAAATTTCAGCTAAATTAAGAAAAAGAAATGTAGCAGTCAAGGAAAATTAAATATTTAATATTTTCAATTAAAATATGTAATACTAAACTTAAATTTAAAAAGCGTATAAAAATTTTGAACGAAGCAGGATTTGAACCCGCGCCTTTGGAATACCGTTCCAGCGCTCTGACCAACTAAGCCATTCGTTCTCACCGAGCTCCGTCGAAATTCTTATACGCTTGTTACAACTTATTTATATTGTTAGCATCTCTAGTGAGATTTTTACAAATTTCCGCTACCTAAAGACAACTCGTAAGAATTATCGTTTGGCAAGAGAGAATACTATTTATTTTAATATTTTTACTATGTTTTAAAGTGTTATTCCACACTTAGGACAGAAAATACTAAACTTAAATTTAAAAAGCGTATAAAAATTTTCAAATCCTGCTTCGTTCAAAATTTTTATACGCTTTTTAAATTTAAGTTTAGTATTTTCTGTCCTAAGTGTGGAATAACACTTTAAAACATAGTAAAATATATAATATTTCGTTTCTTTGCTGTGATAATAAGGTAAAGTGCGGAGTTGAGTTCCACCACTTAACACGCAATGCCTCAAATTCGGCGGAAAGTGGGGAACGGAAGTGGAACGGAGTGTCTTAACACTAGGTTCCCGGGCTCCCTCTGCCTACCCTGCCTCGTGCAGGATACAGCGTGAAGCTACAGCGTGGAATGAAAATGTATAAGGATATAAAAATGTATATGTATTTTCATATCTACGCTGTATTCCACATATATAACAGGGCAGGCAGCGGCAACTTAATGTTAAGACAATCTGTTCCCCACGCATCGCTATTTTTGAGACATTGCTGTTTATATGTATAGCGGAACTCAACGCGACACTTGTTATCAGAACAAGGAATGGAAAATAATTCATTCTTTTGGATGTTAATCGAACCGATACTTTTGTAATTACTGTTAAACATGTCGCTGCGCCACGACAGCCTTAATATATATAAGTAATAATAAATTGTGTAAGGCTGGCACAGGGGCACAATTGTATGACTAAATGAGTTGTGGATTCGATTTCTACTTGAAGAAGTGAAATATCTTAATGTCTACGTGTTCACCAAATAAATTCGGCGGCAAATGGAGAACGGAGCGGCGAAAAATGGGGAACTGCCATGTACAGGATAGTGTGAAGCTGAGATGAGATGACATGCGATAAACTAAAACAATAGAAACTAGATAGACTATCAAAACCTGTATAAATTATAATCTCAATGAAATTAACATGTCAACGTTTAAAACTAAGTATGTACTTATTAATTATCAATCAGAATCCACTTTTGAGGGTGTGAGGGTGTTCAATTAAAAGGGTAGGTGAAAGGAAGGGTGAAAACGTGGACCTGACATCAAAGCTTATACAATAAGCGTTTGTCCTAAAATAATTTACATTTGTTTAATTTTCATACTCAGCGTCACGCTGTATTCCGCACGAGGCAGGGTAGGCACAGGGAACCTGGGAACTTAGTGTTAAAACACTCCGTTCCACTTCCGTTCCCCATTTTCCGCCGAATTTGAGGCATTACGTGTTGAGTGGCGGTGCTCAACGCCGCGCTTTTGCCTTATTACCAGAGCGAAGAAATGAAACATTAAATATTTAAATTGATAATATTAAATATTTCATTTCCTCGACTGGGGATCTAACCCAGAACCTGTCGGTTACAGTCACACGCTTGTGCCGCTGCGCCACGACAGGCCTCTTCTTTAATTTTCATATCATTTGGAAAAAAGGTAGATACTCAGGAGATTGTGGTATAATACAATTTTGCCTTTTTTTCGGAACTTGAGAACCTAGTGCTAAGACACGATACGGAACGGATTCGTTCCTCACTTTTTGTCGAATTTGAAGTATTCCGTGTTGAATGGCGGAACTTAACGCCACGCTTTTTTACCAGAGTGAAGAAAAACAATATAAAATATTTAATTTCCACGAGTAGGCATCTCAATTTTCCGAAATAAATGTGTAATTTTTGCCTACATATGATTTTGCATCGAAAACTTTATGAGGAATATAATGTATTTCAATGATGGTAAAGATTTTTTTTAGCTTCACGCTGTATCTCGCACGAGGCAGGGTACGCAGAGGGAACCCGGGAACCTAGTGTTAAGACGCTCCGTTCCACTTCCGTTCTTCACTTTCCGCCGAATTTGAGGCATTGCGTGTTGAGTGGCGGAACTCAACGCCGCGCTTTTTGTTTGCCTTGTTACCAGAGCGAAGAAATGAAACATTAAATATTTAAACTGAAAATATTAAATATTTCATTTCCTCGACTGGGGATCTAACCCAGAACCTGTCGGTTACAGTCACACGCTTGTGCCGCTGCGCTACAACAGGCCTCAGGATGGTAAAGATCCAATATGAGAAACAAGAAATAATTGAATACAACCGTATACTGTTGTGACTATTGTTTTGTCGCCGGTGTGTTGCATCTTAACGTAGGAGCGGTGGTTGAGGGTTCGATCTTTACTCGGAGTAAGGAGTTATTCTCTGGGAATTGTGCCGGAATTATTTTTTGTACGAAAAGTGTTGAGTTTCGCCACTCATCACGTAACGTACTTACAAAAAAAATGAGTCTTACATTGGATTCTCTGTTTCTATTCTGATATACATATGTGGAATAAAATAATTTATTTATATTATACAAATAAGGTGGAAAGTGGAGAACGGAACGGAGTGTTTTAACTTGGGTTAAGTTTCCGCTGCCTACACTGCCATGTGCAGGATATAGCGTAAAGCTGAAAAAAAAACATTAAAGTCCCTATCATGCTACGTGCTAAAAGTACATATAACATTGTATATCTTATAACTCCTTTCCAAAAACACATTGTTATTAAGGTAACAATATTTATTTCTCATATAAAAGTGAGTAGGTATCACTCGACGTTATGACGCCAATTAAGGTATTTATTTCTAGAGCTCCACTCCAATTAAATTCGGCTTATAGCCCACCTTTGCAGTACAGTACTAAATGGTAGATAAATATTACATACGTGAAACGTACTAAGCTTTTCACGGTAAAGTAAATTATGTATATGTATTTTTATTTAGAATTGTTTTTTTTTAATAAGCTATAGATAGGTGCTTAATACGAATTTATAAGGAAAATTATTTTGTAGCTGTCAGTAAGTCTCGTTATGATTTTGTTATATATATATATATATATATATATATATATATATATATATATATATATATATATATATATATATATATATATATATATATATATATATATATATAAAAATGAAAATAATGAAAATTTGTAATGGTACAAAATCGTAACGAGACTTGATATTGTTGTTTTGAAAAAAACAATTGAGATGTTCCAAGGCAAAGACGCGGCGCGGCGTTGAGTTCCGCTTCTCAACACGCATCACCTCACTAGGTAATCATGTAATCATGTTCCCTCTGCCTACCTTGCCATAAGCGTGATACAGCGTGAAGCTAAAAAAATGTAATGCTCAATATGTAATATAAAAGTATAGTCATCTTTTATAAATAAAGTTGGTTATTGATAGTAAGAGATGTCTGATGAAAACATAAACGAGGCAGACAATAATTAACAGGCTGAAATCCAAAACGGCGGAAAATTGAAAAATATCGTTTACACACTCAAGTCATGTTATTTCGATGAGCGAGATATTAAAAAAATGCGATGAAAATATCATGTCGGCGGAGTTCATTAGCCAATATTGGGGTATTGCAGTAAAATTAAATTATTCTAGTCGGACAGGCGCGACCCCCGTTGGAAAATGCGTAGATTGATTTTAAATTCATTGCACTTTATAGTGAACTGTAGGGCTAGTTTTGTTTTCCGCTGTGATTTTACATTGTTTGTGATCAATTATTGCAATATTTTTGCTCTATTAACCATATGATTTTTTTTTATTTTTAAGGTGCCATACCTCAATCCCGTACCTCGGGGAAAAATGTAGGTCTTATAAGATTACTTTTGTTATCCGCTTGTCCGTCTGTTAAAGCTATTTACTGCGAAATCGTGTGGAAATGACATTAATAGATTTCAAATATTTTTGTCTATGGTTTAAAAAATATGACGAATTGTGTCAATCAATCAAAGAAATCGACAAGTGTAAATTTATTGGTATTTCATTAGAAAAATGATTACCACGGTCAATCTGGCCCGTCTTCCTACGCCCATTTACTATTGTAAACTTAAGTTTGTCAGGTATGTAGCGTGTACTTGCAGTACAGAAAGATAAAAAATTATATATTACAGATAAAAATGATAGAAAACACACAATTGTCCTTTATTAAGACAAAATGAGTATAGTCTGAAAAATTATGTATGTCAATTTAAGTCGTTCTTCCCATTGATCTAACCTGAAATCGGTACCCTCGGTCAACCCTCATATACATAAGTTGTAATAACCGTATAAGAATTTTGACGGAGCTTGGTGAGAATGAATGGCTTAGTTGGTCAGAGCGCTTGAACGGTTTTCAAGAGGCGCGGGTTCCAATCCTGCTTCGTTCAAAAAATTTCATTCGCTTTTTATATTTAACTTTAGTATTTTCTGTCCCAAGTATAGAATAACATATATTAAATAAATAGTATTCTCTCCTGCCAAACGGTAATTCTTACAAGTAGTCTTTGGGTAGCGGAAATTTGTAAAAATCTCCCTACAGAGATGCTAACAACATATATGTTGTAATAATGTCGTTGGTGAGAACGAATGGCTTAGTTGGTCAGAGCGCTTGAACGAATTTCAAGAGGCGTGGGTTAAAATTCTGCTTCGTTCAAAAAGTTTTTATACGTTTTTTATATTTAAGTTTAGTATTTTCTGCCCTTAGTGTAGTGCACTTATAATATAATGTAAAAATAGATATAATTTAGCTAAAGAAATTTCAACGTGAGCTGATATTGTGATTTACTATAGTAAATTAAGAACTGTATAGAATATATTTAAGGCTAGATGTGACTTCAAAATGGTTTGATGATTTTTTTTGTATAAAATATGTAACTATCTTCTGAATAAAAATCATTGATGAAAATTAGTCTTAGACTATATGTGTATTATTATAAATTCTTTGTTAGGTTTTAAGTTAAATATTGAAACTTTTCGGCTAAGTCGCTTTTTACATGCCCTAAAATTCGCTTTCACTGTTCCATCTCAATATAACAAATTATCTCAAAGGAAATAAATATCACATTTTATACAATTAAGTTATAAATATGACTGTAAAAATTTTGTTCCCATACAATTCAATACAAAGTAATAAAGCCTCGTATAACATATGTAGATACATGTACAATATACCGTATACTGTCGTACTGCATATTCCTGCGATTACGTTATTGATTTTTCATAACCATATATGTATATATTTATATATACATATTTATGTACATGCGGCCATTACAAATGTATATAACATACGTATATCAGTAGGGTTTACAGAATCCGGAGCTCTTGATAGGTTGTCTAAAAATAACTGGAATTCGAGTAGAACCCGCCTTTACGCTATTGGCCATTGCAGTTTCTGTTTATTAATGCTAAATAGTCCAGGGAATGGTGTGTACTTTAAATACTATTCGTAATTTAATTAAGAATTATTTACATACATTTTTTAATAACTCTAAGCATTTTATTTAATTAGTAAGTTGTTTGTTTGGATTTAATGGCATATCACTATGTTCTATGTTTTGTATAAGTACTTCGATGAACGTTATCTGCCATAAATACAAAAAGATTCTATTTCAGTTGAAATTAAATGTGATTAAAAATTAAATTTGACCACTGTTTTATATTAAAAAACTTTATTTGGTCGTTGTTATTTTTTTTTAAATATTTTATTAACTTTTTTAAATGTAATATTTATAATCGCAAACATTATTCCTATCAAAAATATATTTTAATTTTTAAATAAAAATAAAAATGTACTAAAAATTATATACAGAAAAACGCTCTGTAACTATGTTTGGCATTACAAGGCAAAAAAGCGCGAAAACCGTGGAGCTATTTGTTGGCTTGTGATTGGTGGAAAACTGTTGCGTTAACTTTTAAAGCCACGCCCCCTTAGCTGAGCTTTCCTGGGCTTGAGTAAATGAGATCCGGCAGTCGTAATCCAAACTCCGGGCTGGCGTCACGTCTCTCGATAATAAATATAAGTTGTACAAGTTCAAAACAAACAAAACTTTTAAATGATAGAATTTTGAATTGTTTAGAAATATTAACTTAATATTTTTCTTAAGAAAACATTTATAAAACTATGATGATAAATATTACTTTAAACTTTAGTATATTTTTATTATTGTTTATTATTTTACGTATAATATGTGAGAACATAATAATTAACAAATATGTCAGAAGCAGAAATGTTGCTTAAATCAAACCAGCGACCTTCTCTGCCTGTCTCGATACCGATTCACGTGTAAGTGTCAGACTTTTACATAAATATATATTTTTAAGATTTTTTATTTATATATATATATATATATATATATATATATATATATATATATATATATATATATATATATATATATATAATCAAGCTGATATTTTTTATGCTTACATTTTTAAAGTTTTAGTTAGAATTATTTATTTAATCATTTTAGTAAATTCTTTCACATAAGAAGCCGTAATTGTTTCAGATATCGCCAAACTCTTAAAAATATATGTATACCTTCCAATAAAACGAACAATATGAATACAAATAAAATGTCAACAAAAAAACTGGCAAAACCACAATGCGACACAATTAAACAAAATGTAACTGACACGATCACCAATCTAATAACTGAAAAAGCAGCACCTAAAATGCCAAATCCTAAAAATTCTGCACCAAAAAAAGTAGTACCTGAAATACAATCACCTGGAAGACCAACACCTGAAATACCCGAAAAATCAGCACCTGAGCCCCAAGAATTTGAAAGGTCAGAACATGAGAGACCACAACCTGAAAGAACTGAAAGAGAAGAATTTGAAAGAATACCTAGAATAAGAATACAATGCTGTGATCATGTATGCTCGAGGCGTAATCAAAACTGGCTGTGTGCTGCATTGAGTGTGATCCTAAGTTCTATAGAGAATTTTGTTCATGATAAAATGTGTGTATTTAGTGACAAAACTACACAAACAGATAATACAATTATGATTAACGATATTGGTGAAACTTTGAAAACTAGTAATCCTGTTTTAAAAGATATAACTACTTTTAATAATCAGTTTAAACAATTTTTTACACAGTTGGGCACAATGTGCCAAGTTTTGTTTACCGTAAAAATGCAGGGCAATAAGGAGGTATTTGTGTTCTCTGAAAAAAAGAGACAACAATTTTTGGGGATCATAAAAAATGTCATCAATACTATATGCAGTGATGTCAGTGACATACAGTCACCTTGCGATATCGTCGGTATAGACGTTGATGAGTCCAATTTCGTCGACATAACTCTTAATAAACATCAAACAGACAATACTGGTTCACCAAAATCTAATGAAGTTGGTCGACGAGATAATCAACAAAATCAAAAACAGGCAGAGTCTGTTAATGGTGCAGGCGTTGCAACGAGCGATAATGTTGCAGCTACACCGAGGGACACAATAGCTGTTGGAGAACAGTCGGTAACGATACCGATAGTCCAGGCAAATTTTCGTAAGCAAGAAATACGTGAACCTAACATCAGGAAGGAGATTGTTAATCAAAATATGTCTACAAATAACGAAATGAACATTGACCACACTACATTTAATCCTCAAATTGTCGACAATACACAACGAGTAAGTTACCAATGACAAATAACAAATATATGACATACTAAACTTAAATTTTAAAAAGCGTATAAAATTTTTTTGAACGAAGCAGGATTTGAACCCGCGCCTCTGGAATACCGTTCCAGGGTTCAAATCCTGCTTCGTTCAAAATTTTTATACGCTTTTTAAAATTTAAGTTTAGTATTTTCTGTCCTAAGTGTGGAATAACACTTTAAAAACATAGTAAAAAAATTAAATATATGACAATTATTGTATAATAACTATGATTTTTTTGTTTCCAGTTCTGCTCTACTCCGCGTACTCAAGCACTGCAGCAACAACAATATTATCAAAACCAGAACTATCGTAATTACCATAATAAAATGTTTCGTTCCCCATATAGAGGTACCAGTCGACCTTCGCAATACTCACAGCAGAGACCTCCCACAAGGAATACAGAAATACCACGAGCCGTTAATACTGCGCAATCTCATTCTGCTCAAATGTATTATCTATATAACCAGCCGCAACTACAACAACAATACGTACAGCAGTATTATCAGCGTAATCTTGATACCTGACAAAACGATTTTTCCAATACGAATCAATATTGACAAAGAAAATTTGTAGAGTTTTGCAGTAGAGGTAATAAGAACTTATTAGGTTCATCAAAAAAAATAAAGAAATCCTAAAGTATAAGCTGTATTAAATAGCAGAAAACAAAAACGATAATCCTACTACAAATACAGAAAAAATATATAAACTTGTGTTATTAGGTCAGGTAAAATTAATTCAGCTTTTGCCAAATCCAGAATAAAAAGAAAAGTTCCATTTTTCACTTTACGCTTGTGAACACTTGTAATGTTAAAGTAGAAGAATAAAAAATAGTTTCTTCAATTGCGAATAAATTCTCAAATCGTTGCGCTTAATATCGGACGTCGCTCCACCTCGAAATTATTAATATTTATTAGTATCTCTAAGAAAAAAAAAAGAAAAGAGGCACTGATTAAATAATTCTTAACGTTAAAATTAGTTTATAAGTAATTGAGAAAATATGATGACAAGATATGAAATAATTACGTGTATAAAAAATATTATTAATGAAAAAGCTATTGGTAAAAGACTTTAATAAATTAGATTCAGAATAGTAGTAGATTTAGGGTTTATGAAAAGGGAAAGGGAGACATTTTATGTGTACATAGTCCGTTAAGTAATACTTATAATTATAATTAAATAAAAAGTAATATAAGGAGTAGCAAGAAAGGTTATAAAATATGTTTATATATATATATATATATATATATATATATATATATATATATATATATATATATATATATATATATATATATATATATATATATATATATATATATATATATATATATATATATATATATATATATATATATATATATATATATGTATATTTAACTAACTTTTTTGATCTTTAGCTCTTTTCGTCTAAGTAACATCGTTGTAGCGTTGTAGCGGCCGGGAAATAAGTAATTTGTCGATTTGTAAATATTCTTATATCAATCTAAAATAAACGTACGATACATTCATATCGTACATTTATCGTAACTTGCTTAGCTGTAAGATTATATAAGTTTAAAATGTAGGTTTAGCGTGTTTTTGTATGTGTGATTGTAATTTAATTCTTCTAGAACACTAGACTTATATCGGTGTTGTGAGAATGAATACATATCTTTGTATTTAACTTTATAGGTACAGTGTATTAAGAATTAATATATATATATATATATATATATATATATATATATATATATATATATATATATATATATATATATATATATATATATATATATATATATATATATATATATATATATATATATATATATATATATATATATATATATATATATATATATATATATATATATATATATATATATATATATATATATATATATATATATATATATATATATAGATATATGTATATTTAACTAACTTTTTTGATCTTTAGATCTTTTCGTCTAAGTAACATCGTTGTAGCAGCCGGAAAATAAGCAATTTATCGATTTGTAAATATTCTTATATCAATCTAAAACCCACGTACGATACATTCATATCGTACATTTATCGTAACTTGCTTAGCTGTAAGATTTATATAAGTTTAAAATGTAGGTACATTTAGCGTGTTTTTGTGTGTGTAATTGTAATTTAAATTCTTCTAGAACACTAGACTTTTATCGGTGTTGTGAGAATAAATACATATCTTTGTATTTAACTTTATAGGTACAGTGTATTAAGAATTAAAATAGAAACCATCGTAGTTAAAATCTATTTCCCTCATATGGTTGTGAGCTTAAATTCACGCAGTATAAGAGACTTAAGTCTTACTTAGCTTCACGCTGTATCCCTAGCGGGGTAGGTAGAGAGAACCGAGCGCCAAACTGGGCGAAAGTGGTATGCCGAGACCATACGGCATACCACTTTCGCCTCTATCATCAACCTCTTCATACATGCCCTTTGGGGGGTCCTCATGCTTTTTCGGGACCTTCCTCCAGTATCGTCGATACTGTATTTTCTAAGGTCAACCGCTCTTACCACTCATCTTTAAAAATTTAAGCTTTGTTTGATAATATTTTATTTCATAGAGCTTAAATATAGTGAATAATATTAACAATTTTTAATATTAGATGTGTTATACGATAGTTCTTAAGATATTAAGAGACAGAAAGTAGTTCATGGAAATTCTGAAAATTAATTGTATCGACATATGTATGTAAATGTTGTGTATAATTGTAACAGAAGGTACACCTGTATTAGATTGTGGCATTTCATAGTAATTCTTTAATTAAGCAAAATATAAATACAAATATTTGGTCAATATTTAGTAGTAATTATAGAAAATTTTAATGAATGTTGTAATGTATTAAATGTTTGTGAGAAATAAATACTGTGGTGAAATTTATTTATCCCGATCACAAGATTTCCTTCACCTAATAGCGTTGCGGGTTAAAAACTAGTTTATATAAAACTATATATTTTTTTTTATAATTTCTGTATTTATTAGTTTTGATAAATAACTGCCATTCCTTTCCTGTCGCCCTTGTACAAAAGGGCATTATAGCGAATGTAGCTTTCACGGGGGTACGAGGCACAGTATGCGCCGGCGCAGGTGTAGTGTCAACTGTCACTCTGACCTTAATCCTTGCCCATAAACAATAAATCTTTTTTTATTTTCTAACTGTAGATATACTTTATTTTCTGTTGAAAAGATAAAAAATATAATTACTTTACTTAAAGGCCTAGTAGTAAAAAGATTTTTCCACACCAATAAAAATCCCAAATATTCTGAAAAAAAAAGAAAATTACATTACACATTTGGTTTTCCTGTATTTAAGTTTCAAGATATCGCCTAATCATTTTACCAGAAAGGAAAAATGGTAAAAATGAAAGAATATAAAATATTTGAAAAATAAATACATTTTTTTAAAAATATATACATTCTTAGTTTTTTGAACTTTAAACAATTCAATACCGGTTAATAAAGTGCCTTAGATTAGATTTAGCGCAATATTTTGATTTTTTTTTAAATCAATTATTTACAGATTCATTCTATTGAATGGCAATGATTCCTTTCAAAGGTTGAGATATAATGCAGCGAGTATTTTATTCACGCTGTATCCCGCCCAATGCAGGGTAGGCAGAGGGAACCCGGGAACCTAGTGTTAAGACATTCCATTTCACTTCCGTTGCCCATTTTCCGCCGAATTTGAGGCATTGCGTGTTGAGTGGCGGAACACAACGCCGCGCTTTGCCTTATTACCAGAGCGAAGAAATGAAACATTAAATATTTAAATTGATTTTAGTATATTCATTATATTTTTAGTTTCAATAACTATAGATAGCCCCTGACGTTGCATGGGTGCAATCTCGATACTTCTTCTATACATACGATAAGAGAAAAATATTTCTGTGTCATAGACAAGGCAGTAGACCACGCAGCAGATCCCTAATTTGATGGAGCTTTTAATATCTTTCTTTACAAGTGTAAGTGTACTTTGTAAAGTACACTTACACTTTTAATACCCTTAAACGGAGACTATGACCACTTTTTTACGGGTAAAATGATAAAGACCATAATTGATGAATAAACTCCAAGATTGCTGATGTAAAAATTATTTTATCAATATGAAAATAATCAGGGTTAGAAACTATTTTTTTTTATTTGAGAAATTAGCTCAGTAGGATATGAATGAGGAGTAAACATAGGCAGATGCATTTCTTAGTGTCGCGTCATTTTCGACGTCGACATAAAAAGCGACAAGGCCAGTCCTGTTTCACGGCACACGTGTCTCGATACGACGGCGCCTACCCGTCACAGTCTATCCTAGTTACGGAGGGTTTTCTCTTGCGATCACTGCCCTGTTCACAAGCGTCCACAAAACATCGCAATTACTTCTTCAAAGGTGAGCAGGTCAGTTTTGGCTCTGGCGCGGTTCGGTACACTACTTGTACTCTGCCGTTGGCTAACTGGGTTAAAAAAAGTATTATCTTAAGAGTCAGGACTGTTAATATATATTAACTCTTAATATTTTTTTTAAATCAATTAAAAAAAAACAAATTATTATTTTAATTAAATGAATAAGTATTTTAATTTAAATCTTAAGTATTTATAATTACATGTAGCTGATCTGTAAGTTTTTTCGGGCTTGAGCAGTGGAGGCGAGTGTTAATGCATTGCAAAGGGGCCCCTGAAGCCTACACTTCGGTCACAAGTCCTAATTACTGCTCTAAGCTTATTGTAATGATACCAGTATGAAGTATCATTTAAATTGTGTAGTTGAATTTATTATATCTACCTTCCATTTCTGATGTCTATCAAAATTATACAGCTCCAATTTCTTGAATTTTGATACTTTCAAATATTAACTTTTGTAATAAATAAACTATTGTGATAAAGAAATCTATAAAAAGTAATAAATTAGAACACGAACGCAATTCCATCTATTTAATAAATACAAGCTTTGAATGGCTAACCCTTAATAGAGTACTGACCCACTAATATAGCAATATTGATTTACGCCTCCACATCTGTCTCGCTCATGTCATCATATGATTGCATAAGTACGTGGATGTTATAAACGTTTATAATAATAACGTGGGTTGCCTTAAGGTAAAATTTATAAACTTCTACTTATATAATAGTACTAAAAAGCTCAATTAAAGATAAAAATATATTTTAGATGGGTACGAATTTGAGCATACATTTTTTTCTAAGGTCTTGATCTCCAATTGTTTTAGCCAAATATTGAAAACCAACGAGTAAATATATATTTGTTTTTTTTTCATCCTTACGTTGTATTTCACACATGGTGGGGTAGTTAAATATTTTATTTCCTCGAGTGGGGATCGAACTTATAACCTGTCGCGCCAAATGCTTCTGTCAAACGCTTGTGCTCCTGGGCCACGACAGGCTTTAAAATTCAGGCCTAAAAGTTTATGCAGTAATGATTAATTTTTTTATGATCATTTCGCCGCTCTGGAAACGAAGTAAAAAGCGCAGCGTTATGGTTCACCACTCAACACGCAACAGTCCCATCGAGTTTCCGAGTTTTGCTGTGTACTTGCGATCTGTGAGATACGGCGTGAAGCTAAAAAAAAATTAACAAACTTTTCTCGTCTTAACATATCGCACTACATGTAAGTGAAACGAACAAAGGCATTATTGGAATAATAATAGGAGAAAAAAGTAGCGTATGCTCAACCCAAAACTCTAAAATAACTCAAATGAAATTTCGTCACAATCGGTTCAGCGCTTTGGCCGAGATACGCACGCACTGATTGAAGTGATACACAGTAACTTTCACATTTATAATATTAGTATGGATTACAACAAAATTAGAACTTTTACTATAAAATTTATTAAAAAGTAAATATTCTGATTTTTAATCGGCAAAACATGCATTATTTTCTTCTCTACTTTAGTACAAGTTAATAAGTATTCGGTGTCCATATTTATATTCTGTCTCAATAGATGATAAGGTGGTATGGTATGGTTCTATGATTATGGCGTTCCGAGCGTGCCAGTTGAGCACATATCACTTCGCCAATGTCACGTTGAATGGAGAAGACACGAAGGAGGTTGTATAAGGTGTACGATTACTGGTGGCTTTACATTACAAAGTGATTGTTGCGCACATTCTGCTAAGTTTTCTAGACGAGCAAAAAATAACCAGCGAATATGTATTTCAAATATTACACGTAAGACAATAAATATACTTACAGATAATACTAAACTTAAATTAAAAAAGCGTATAAAAGTTTTGAACGTAGCAAGTTTTAAACTCGCGCCTCTTGGAACCGTCCACGCGCTCTGAGCAACTAAGCCAAAGAACGTATAGCTTAGTTTGTCAGTCGTACAGAATTTTTTAACATAACAAAATTTTTATACGTTTTTTAAATTGAAGTTTAGTATTTTCTGTCCTTATTGTGTAATAACACTTTAAATAATAGTAAAAATACTTTAGATACAAAATAAAAAAAATATAGTAGTATAACAAGTAAAGCTCCATTATACAACTTTCGAATAGAGTATTTCACCATAAAGCTTTTTACAATACTTAGTAGGATATTAATATAATGTAAGAGGATTACAGTATAAATTTATCAAATAAAATTCAAAATGAAATTCTGTTGAATGCAACACGTGAACGTACAACTGTTACGAAGTGCTTTGTCCGTGGAAGCAGCTTAAATGTATTTCGTTCAACAACTCTCGACTACAAATTTATATATATTTCATAATTTTAATATCGTATTTCGAATTCAAATTAAAACATTCTCTCTATTCAAATAAATAATTGTAAGGACCTATGAATCGTCGAATGGATATAAAGCTACCACTGGCTCGGAAGGTAATTCTGCTAAGAAAAGTCGGCCAGACACCCAACAGTTGCTTATTTAATAGATTTAGCGGTTAAATTCTTACAATTTATAAGTAAATGTTTTTTTAGTAACTTCTTTACAATACTTCAAAAATTAAAATGAACAAATATAGTCTTCTGTATTTAAATGATACTTAAGTATTAAGAAATCGTAAATATACAGCGAATGTAAATAAATATCGGCCGGATAAAGATCCCAAGAGTAGGCTGTTAAGGGGTATTTTTAGAATGTAGTAATATTCGCGTTCATAACTCGACCTCAATAAGTCTAATTAAATACAATTTAAATGAATATTGCCTTTTATACATGCCATTGAACATTAATAGATATATTTATTTTATTCCTATCGATAATTACAACAAGTAAATATTAATTATTTAGAAGTTCAAAAGTCTCCATAGCTTGAATTGGTATCGGAATGAACTTGATGGTATGTCTCGCTGTTTTTATAATTAATTGAAAGAGAGAATTATTTATATTATAAATATGAATCGCAATACAATGACTAAGAAACCATCCCACTTACAAAGTAATTCTATCATTCCTCCTCTGTTAGACCTCCTCAATCAAAAATAGCAAATCTCAGCTTCACGCTGTATCCCGCACATGGCATGGTAGCGAGAAGGAACTTGGGAACCTAGTGTTAAGATACTCTGTACCACTTCCGTTCCCACTTTTCGCTGAATTTGAGGCATTGCGTGTTGAGTGGCGGAACTCAACTCCGCCTTTTGCCTTGTACCAGAGCGAAGAAATGAGAACATTAAATATTTAAATTGAGAATATTAAATATTTCATTTCTTCAAATGGGGATCGAACCCACAACCTGTCGGTTACAGTCACAGGCTTGTGCTGTTGCGCCACAACAGACCTTATGTATAATAACCAATTTCAACATAAAATCCATCAAAATACTACTTTCAATTCCTCTTTTTT
Organism: Eueides isabella; assembly: GCA_019049475.1. NCBI lineage: Eukaryota > Metazoa > Arthropoda > Insecta > Lepidoptera > Nymphalidae > Eueides > Eueides isabella. The sequence continues at coordinate 10,690,391 of CM032395.1, read as the reverse complement.
TAATAGAAGGTAATTCGAATGCCATTTCGTGACGAGACATTTAATATCTTTTCCCCTTGTTACAGCTTATTTGGTGTTTAGATTCGACATTTGCGAGTGAGTAAATCATGAATGCGCCCTACGTATGTATGTATGTATGTATGTAGCTGACGTGGCGTTAGGGATGTAGAAAGGTTGTCTACAGCCAATGGGGTGGCACCGCGTACTTACCTGGGTCAAGTTCAAAATCGATTTTAACTTTATTCTCTGTATCGTACTGACCTACCTTAAAATAGATCGTTTTAATTATTTATCAGCAATTTCTTTCGTAAGTACATTGTTGGTCTTGTGTTTAAGCGTTTTGGCTGTTTATTTTGTTTCTATGTTCATTTTTTAATGTAGGAAACGAATAAAAAATTTAACGTAGCCCAAGACCTGTTGTGGCGCAGCGGCACAAGCGTGTGACTGCAACCGACAGGTTGTAAGTTCGATTCCCACTCGAGGAAATATTTTCAATTTAAATATTCAATGTTTTCATTTCTTCGCTTTAGTATAAGGCAAAACACGGCGTCGGCGGTCGGCGGAAAGTGGGGAACGACAGTGGAACGGAGTGTCTTAACACTAGGTTCCCAAGTTCCCTCTGCCTATCCTGCCATGTGCGGGATGAAGCGTTAAGCTGAGCGAGTGAGTGAGTGACGTAGCCGGATTTGCACCCTGGCCTCTTAAAACTGTAAAACTGTTAAACTGTTAAAGCGCCACCACTTAGGAATACGTTCTTATCAAGCTAGGTTTAAATTATTATACGCTTCATACAACTTATTTGTGCTGTCAGTTGTCAGATCTACAAATTTCCACTACCCCATTACATACATAATCTTTATTATACCTTAGAATAATAATTTGGCAAGAAAAAATGTTATTTATTTGTGAAGATCTTCCTACAGGGATGCTTGAGCTACATAAATTTCTTGTAATAAACGTATAAGAATTTCAATAGCATTCATTAGACACATTGTAAGCTCTTGTTGTTATCACTGGCGACACATACTAGCTTAACCAAATGAAACTTTCGTCTTTAGGTTCTGAGGTAATCATTTGGACGCGAGAATGATCTAAAAGCTAACCGAATGCTGCCCATCCACTGCAAAAGGTATATGAACATTCAACATGACTTTTGTGTTGTTCATGTTTATTTTAAGACCTGTTATTTAAGAAACAATACTGAGCTCTTCGACCGTTGGTTCCAGGATTGTCCTGGTCTCAGCTAGTGCACTGCTGCCTGATCAGATATGTAAATAAGTAAGGTACCCGGCTAGGCACAGTTGGTCGCCCTTAGTATATACCGGATACTACGGGGAAATTAACCGGAAAAGTTACCGAAATTTATCATTATTGTATCTTCTTCGGACCTCAGATAATCAATGATATTCCAGTGTTGCTTACAAATAGCTTCTTCCAATATTACTTATCTGGCCTCAGCGTATGCATGTTATATGTTACCAGGTCGAGTCGTTGTAATTACCGAATTTATAATCCAATTACCACAAAGTAGCCGGATTGTACTCAGTAATTCTTCATATAGCTTATTATCTATCTCACCGTCAATGTAGACGCTACAGCAGCTAGGAATAGGTAAAAAATAGGGGCCGCTTTCTAATGTGTTTGCCATGGAGTTACTTGTCTTAACAAGAAAGTTTTCCAGTCTTTTTAAGAGATGCAATTTTTTCATCTTTTTTGACTGTAACCTGTTGACTTTTACAACACCCACGGGTTGAGATAAGGTAGAGCTAATCTAAAATGTTGATACTGTTAACAATTTGTTAATTTACTTCATCCATCATATTAAATACTGTTCAATTCAAGTGTAAGTTGAATTTGCTCACCTATTTCTGTTTTAATTTCAGGATTGCATGTCAATGGGAAGTACAACCGGGAAGAAGAACAACGGGAAGTATAAAATGTAGTATAATTATAACTTTATTACAGTTATTAATATCTTTATTTGTTCTCAATTCTCACTTCTAGATTACGGTAAATACTTTATAGGTTTTGATTACGCGGTGAATAAAGTAGACTAACTTAAATTTGCGAGCTTATTCATTAATTTTGTATGAAATGAACTGAAAAAATGTGTTTCTATAGAATTTATTATTATAATTTTTATGATTTAAATTTTATTTTTTTAATATTATGAAACATCGATTGAGGCCTGTCGTGGCACAGCGGCAAGCGTGTGACCGACAGGTTGTGGGTTCGATCACCACTCGAATGAAATATTTAATATTTTCAATTTTATATATAATGTTACAATTTGTTATTAAATGTTCAATTTTATATATACTTTCACTAACTTTACTTTTCTTTAATGTTTTCATTTCTTCTCTCTATCAAGGCAATATGCGGCACTGCGTTCCGCCACTCAACACGTAATGCCTCAAATTTGGCGGAAAGCGGAGAATGGAAGTGTAACGGAGTCTTAACACTAAGTTCCCAAGTTCCCTCCTCCCACCCTGCCATGTGAGAGATACAATGTGAAACTGAGTGAGCTAAATATCGATAAAGATTCAATTTTGTTTTTTTTTGTTTTATTTGTAATGTATGTTCTCACTTTGTGCTAATTTTTATATCTCCTACAGGTATGAATAATTGGCACAAGCTCCACGAAAAGTGTTCTATTTCTAATTTTTCTAAATCTAAATATTTGATATTCAATTCAGTTGTTCGTATATGTACCCTGTAGCTAATGGCGGAATTTAACGCCGCGCTACCTTAGCGAGGAAAATAAAAATATTAAATATTTTATTTCTTTGACGGGGGATCGAACCTATAACTTGTTACGTTTGCTCGCGCCTCGTGCCTCTGCACCACGAAATGCCGAAAAAAAAATAATCCAAATAATTCATAAAGTAAAATATTTAAAAAAAATGTACCTAGAGAGATGAGAAGCACTAAGAGAGGAAATAATCTCGGCACCATTAGAATAAATACGGTTATTTTTAGTCTATTTTTAATTAAATGTCAAACATTTTGTTACTACTGAAGAAAATGTTCTTTGTAAATATAAATAAGATGTAGCTGAAATATAAACTTACATTAAGCAACGTAAACAAGCTAGAAGTATTTTTTATTAATGATGTTTAGTCTATAAGAAAGTACGTCGAACGTATTGAGCGAAAGTCTATCATCATAATTATAATTTTGTGATTAAAATATACCAAGGCTGGATAGGCAGAGGGTACTTGGTAACCTAGTGTTAAGACAATCCGTTCCGTTCACCACTCTCCGCTGAATGAGGTATTGCGTGTTGAGTGGTGGAACTCAACACCGCACTTTGTCTTGTTACCAGAGCGAAATGAAAATAACAGAGAAATGAAAATAAGAGATATTTTATTTTGGAATAATTAAATATTTCACTTATTCAAATGGGGATCGAACCCACAACCTGTCACAGACCTGTTTAGAGGGGCACGTTTGTGTTTCGGAGCCACGATAGGTCTCAAAGTTAGCCAAGTTTTATAAGAATTTAAAGTGGGGAGGATTCCGCATCTTATACGTAGTAAATAGTTATGTATATATTAAATATCGACCTAATTAAAGCGTATAAATGATGAGAACGTGCTGAAACAATGTTGTACCGTTATACTGAGTTTGATCAATTATAATATTTGATTTTGTTTATCTAGCTATGAAAACATCAATAAGTGGAAAATATAGCGAGATTAAAGAATATTTAGAGAATTATGACTAATTTCAAAGTATTAATCCGCACTTAGAAAATTAAAATATCTATTGAAAAAACGATTAAAAAATTTAACGTAACAAAAATTGAACCCACGCTTGGTTAGTTTCCAAGAGGCACAGGTTCAAATACCGCTACTTTGAAATTTTTATATGTTTTCAAAGCTGGTAATATTTAGAGTATAATAAAGCGGAGGAGGTAGACTATTTGTATAGACATAATAATATGTTGGACAGTTACAGCATATATTAACCTTACTTTTACTTTTATTTCTTAATAATAATATGTAAACAAAATTTGAAACGTAAAATTACGACAAGATAATTATATTAATTTTACTGTACTGAATGATAGTTTCTTTTCTTTAAAAAATGCTTAAAAGTTGTGTATACAAAATTTCACTTAAATTGTATGTGTAAAGTATCTCCTTGAAAATTAAATTGCAATACTTACCTTTAAAAGCTTATTAAAGCATCTTAAAGCAGTTTAATTTCTTATTGCCTCTTTTCTGCCAAATTACCTAGTAACCGTGGGTAGCTTATGTTACTTTAGTATTTATTTGAAAATACTTAACAATTAGAAGTATTAATATTTAAATCTTAATTTTATCGTATATGTTCAACACTGAAAAGAACATTTAGTAAAGATATTCTGCTTTTCCTTCATACAAGACAAATTTCACGTGATATGATGAATCTGACGTTTGTTGAGTAACCATAAGAAACGTATATCTAATAAATTGGCTGTCTCTAGTAATATAATCGGATGTCAAATGAACCCATAAAAACATCAAAGACTTGAACAATAAGAGATTCTTCTGTACCGACTAAAGTAACATGCGAAATTTTCATTCTTGTCAGATATACCTGTTGCATTACGGTGGCCCTTTGTATTGATAAAGAGCAGGAGAAACCAAATTAAAATCTAGCCCTACATTTTTCCTTAGTCTTACAACCACATAAAAATAAACGTGATTATATTTTAATGTATAATATATATGTAAGTATTACAATATTTTTTATTTATTTATATTTTTATGTGCTTGTATACACATTGGTTTTAGGTATGTATTTAGGCAGTTAAAATTGTGATCCGTATATCTAAGGTATCTCAAATAAACCTTTTACTAAATTAGGCTTATGAACTTTGTATTGAAAATAAAGTAAAAAGTAACAACTTTATTTCAGCTCCACTTTTCACACTTCGATTCGCTTATGCGTGTAGACAGTGGAATCTATTAACATCCCGTCTCCATTTGAGCTTAATTTTCAAGATATAGTTCATAAGTTAAACGGAAACGGAACTTAAAGCCGCGCCGCGCCTTAAGCAAGTACTATTTGGTGTCTATTTTTTCTAAGAAAAGCATAGTAGTTTTATAATAATATCTAATATACTGTAATATATTTAAGAGGATGATACAAAATAAAACCTCCTTCAAATACAGTGACATTAAGTGTAAAATAACAAAGAAAAAATAACGTCAAAAACGCATTCAATCTTATTGTAAAATTATTTCAATCAAAAACTTTTGTTTACGCACGAATGAGTTTCGTTGTCCACGTCGCGTCACGACAATATTGAATTTCATAGCATCAAAGCTGAATTCCAGAAAAACTTCCCAATCAAAATCTGTTTGGCGTCCCTTTTACACGATTTTAATTATCCTTTGACGTGTGCATCTAGTATTTGCAGATAGCTGGGTCCCTGGAAATGCCCGGGCCTGACCTGGCCTCCGTCCGCTGTGCGATGCGCCGGGCGTGTCGGATGCACTGTCGTCCCACTCTTACATCATGTAAGTGTATAGCGCTATTGAAATTTAATATTAAGATGGCCGACATGAAATCCGTTTTGTTATTGGTATGTAATTTCAGTTTTGTGTGTGCGAAACGCGAATGTATGTACATTATACATATGCGTCTAAAGTTTTAAAAGTAATTTATATTTAATGTATTTGAAAAATACAAGTCTCTTTTCAGTAACATTTATAATGTATATTATTTATGTTTTACCAGTTTTGAGTTACGTCATTCAACACTCGATGCCTCTAAGAATAAGTGGATTATGAGGAACTGAAGTGTCTTAATGGGAACAAATTCCAGCAACAGAAAGTGTTGAGACACTCAATGTTCCCTTTCTACTGAAATACAAGACCACATACCAAGAGGATAAACTTGACGATACACATTATCTAACATGACGGGAAAGTTGTTAGCTATAAGGGAGTTCACATAAAGAATTTAAGATAATTGATAAATATTTGTTCATTATTTTTTATATGTTGTCTAACCTTTATACTAACATTAATAATAATAAAGGCCTGTCGTGGCGCAGCGGCACAAGAATGTGACTGTAACCGACAGGTTCTGGGTTCGATCCCCAGTCGAGGAAATGAAATATTTAATATTTTCAATTTAAATATTTAATGTTTCATTTCTTCGCTCTGGTAATAAGGCAAAGCGCGGCGTTGAGTTCCGCCACTCAACACGCAATGCCTCAAATTCGGCGGAAAGTGGGGAACGGAAGTGGAACGGAGTGTCATAACACTAGGTTTCACTTTCGTTCCCTCTGCCTACCCTGCCTAGTGCGGGATACAGCGTGAAGCTGAAAAAATAAATAAATAAAAATAAATAAATAATAAAATTAACTTTTCAATATATAAGATATTAATAACTTTTATATAACGAGCTTGGAAATCATTTACCTAATATATATTATATAAATCTAAAGAGGCTAAATAAAGGCTTTTTAGTTTAAAGGCTAAAGAAAGGCCTTTTAGTTTTTATGCAGAACATTTTTTTGTAATTATTTTCTAATTTAAATTTTTTTCGTTACGTCTATATCTATATCAGTGTTGTTGGTATTTATAACAAGACAAGAAAAAGATAATATTATATTATTTTTTAGTTTTTATGCAGAACACTTTTTTGTAATAAGAAAATAATTTCACATTTTTTCTTTACAAGACAAGAAAAAGATAATATTATATTATTTCTTTAAGGGAATTAACTTTGTGGGGATTTGAACCCGTTTTCGTAGTCCACTAACAGTGTGCTTTACTAAAGTACCTATATTATAACACTTGTTGGAAGTTTAAAATTATAAGAGAAATCTCAAAATCACTTTTAAATGATTAACTAAAAGATAAATCTTTTAGTTTTGACAAAGTGGTGTTTGTTTCTTGCTCTGGTAAATTCATAATTGTCATTTTGTGACACTCGACAGTTTGATACGAATGAATAAATAAGTCTTCAAAACGTTGGATTTCCAAAAATTTTTAAAGTTCAATATACAAAATTAGTTACAGTTAAATTTGTTCAAATTAAAATCATTTACATATTATTATGTAGTCACAACAGTATATAAATATTTCAATAAACACCTGAAATAATTGACATTTTCTGTACATTTTACAATAAATCTAATTATATCTAACTTTCTCAGTGTGATAACCTTATTATGCCGCGCAGTGAAGCAGATATCAGCGGATGACGTCTTGACAAGTGGCTAGGAATCAGTTCCAACGTCAATTATACCAACTCAGTAGTTACACGACAACGCCTAACAGCCTTGCGTTGAGTTGTAAGGAGTAGTTTACATAGCAAATTTGTAAATATCATATGATTTTGTAAATAATATGAATTGAATTATTGAAGTTTTTGTATAATTAGATGAACGGATTTTGTAGGCCTAACTGTTATTGTAAACGCACCAGGACCTTAAATAGATGATGTTTTCATTTTCTCGTTTTGGTAACAAGGCGAAGCGCAGCGTCAAGTTTTAACACTCAATATGTGGTTCGACACTCAATTTTGAGGAAAATATGTACCGGAAGTATTTTTTCATAAGGTTCCCAAGTTCTCTCGATTAGAGTAAAGCTATAAGTACCTAAACACTAGTTAACAATACCTATATTCTGCTAAAAGGAAATGGCAAAATCTCCATATATTATAATAGCGTAAAGCATCTTAACGCAATAGTTGTAACGTGAAATAAATATTGTTAAATATAACGTGTTAATTTTATAAATAATTACATAAATATTAACGGTAATGTTGTATAGGTTAAATAAAAAATAATACAAATTTAATAATTTTAGCTTGAACATGATATATTTGTATAAGACCAAACCAAATACATGTAAAAGGCCTATCGTGTCGTAGAGTTACAAGCGTGCGATTCTAAGCGAGAGCGAGATTAAACATTATTTTTTTTTCATAAAACACGGCGTTGAGATCTACCAATAAATACGTAATGCCTCGAGAAGAACATATGGTGAAAAGTGGCAAATGGATGGTCTTAATGGAGATATAGTCTTTTATTACTAGGTTCCCAAGTGTCCTTCCTGTTCCCAAGTGCCCACCTCGCTATACGCGGGATGCAGCGTAATAATAAAACAAAAGGGGTCGTATATGACAATGACATAGTCTAACTACCCCCTTTGACTCCAGGTTACATGGAAACTGTCAAATAATATTATAATAAACTGTAGATAATGTATATATTTATTTTAATATATGTATTTTTTTTTGTTATAGGTGAAGGCAATTTTTAACTTGATCTTCTTTTTTTTAATATGCATTCTCCTATTGTGTAATATATTTTTTTTCTACCGTACAACCTCCTTCGTGTCTTCTCCATTCAACGTGACATTGGCGAAGTGATATGTGCTCAACTGGCACGCTCGGAGCGCCACAATCAAAGAACCATACCATACCATTATAATAAACACCAAATCAACAAAAATTAATTGGCCACAATAGTTAAGCTTTATCATATTTTACGCGGTGTATGAGCAAGAACACAGAATGAACATGAATTTTCAAGTTTCTATGTGTAGAAGGACGGAAATCAGAAACACTTATCTTCCAGAGTGCAAAAAAAGTAAATTCATTATATTTTTTGAACTCAGAATTGAGCCAACCTTTGAGTTTATAATAAACTCTAAATAATTATTAATATAATGGCCATTGGAAACACAACTCTACGATATGGACTCGCTAACATTGTTAGTGCTGTAATGCGATAGTCGGCCGCGTCACATCCGTGTGCAACACGTTAATTTGTGCCTCCATTAATTAGTAGTGAGCCGTATCCTAAATGTTGGCGAAGTTTGATTACTTTAAGCTTAGCAGTAGTAGTTGTTCGTTAATTAATTAATGGTGATTCGTACTCGATAAGTGAAGTGGAAATATGTCCAGCATTATATGTGGAAATATTTGCATTTTCATTCGATGTACAGTTTATATCGTACTTTTAAGTTATCAACGACTTTTGATACTTTGTAGTACATTTATAGTCGAGAAAGGCCTATTTTTTCATTTATTATGCGGAAACTTCTCAAATACATTATTTTTGTTAGATTGATTGTGATTTTACATTAGATGAAGTTAATTAAAATGATTTTCCCGCACTGACAAGACCACTCAGCACGCAATTTCTTGAATTTGGAGAACGCAGTGTCTTCACACTGTGTCGCCTACTATGCTTTATGCAATATTCAGCGAGAAACATCAAAAATATTTAATTTAAATTAACTGATTAATTTATTGGATATGTTGAAACAATTGAAGACATTTATTTTTTCTTAGCTTCCTGTAAAGGCTGACACTACAGACAATTCTATGTAACTAGACGATTTAAAACTGCTTAAAATGGCCGAATTGAATAAAGAAGATTTCGATTTTGACTTTGATTTTTATATAGAATATTAATTAAAGAAAAAAACCGGTCACGTGAGAGTAGAACTTGCCCGTCGAGGTATCCGTATCAATTTCAGAGGATAAGATCAAAAATATTTTATTCAAAATAGTAGCTCTTATGATTAGTGCGTTTAACAATAGATTATGGCCAAATATTTACTAATAAAATAATTATGCCTTGTAGTTAAATTAATTAACGACTTTTAATTTATGTCTATTAAATAACTCACTGTGATACGAAGAGTATTGGCAAACTAGGATTATTTTCAATTGGATTACTTTAAACCAATATGAAATATGTATGTATGCATGTATATATATATATATATATATATATATATATATATATATATATATATATATATATATATATATATATATATACAATTCGATTTCTGTAAACCTGTTAGGGCTGTGCTTCACATTGAAAATTAGTTTTAGGGGTTCCGTAATTTAAAGAGAAAAATGTCACTTATAGGGTTAATTTGATATCCGGCTTTCCATTGACAAATGTCAATAGTACTATTTGTTGTTCTTTATATTTTTCTTTAATTTGAAAAAATTATAGACATTTTATATATACCCGAAACCGAAACATAAATAACTTCTAAGAAGCGTATAAAAATTTCGACGTAGCTTGATAAAAACTAATATATAAAAACTAATATATAGATAATTGGCCAGAGCGCTTGGACGGTTTCCAAGAGGCGAGGGTTTAAATCCTACTACGGTCAAAAATACGCTTTTAAATTTAGTAAGTATATATATTTGTTTGTAAGTTCTGCAAAAACTATATATAAAATAGTGAAAGATAGTAAATATGCAAAATAATGTGTCGATGCATTTGACATTATAAAGTTTCATTTTTTACTAACAAACATCAATGATTCACTGGACATATGATAGAGCTCTAAGTAATTCTTATTTGCATACGTTTGCTTCGTATACATTCATATCTCCAAAAATAATTAGAAGGGAATAGGTTCAATATTATTAAACGATTTTAAGTAAATTCGTTCTTAACTGTCGAATAACACTTTACAAAGGTAAAAATATATTAGGTACATATATTTGTTAAATTTCAGGATATGTTCAGGAGAAAATTATCGTCAATTATAATATAGACATAGTATTTAACAAAATTACTTATTAATCAATAATAATTTTAAATATATAACTAAATTATTTAGAATGGTAAATATTCAGGCCAAACTATAGGTACTAAGTACCGGCAATACGGTATAAGAGCTGCGAGTACTGCGTGCACCTGCTATACATTTTAGATCAAAGACGATTAGAAACCCACACACCTTTCGGCTCAGACGTCTAGTCTGCGCGTAATCTTTTGCAGGATTACAACTTGAAAATTTAAATTTTTAAGAAAAAATATAATTTTCCCGCTGTAGGGTAAGTATAGGGAACCCGGGAACCTGGTGTTTAAACACTGAAATCTCATTCATTCTCTCACTACCCCAGAAGTATATAAAAAAGAAATTTTATATAAGAGAATGAAATCTGATATATTATTTTGCATAACATCTAGTGGATAGCATTTTTTTTTCTGTTTTCCTCTTCCGGCCATAGAGGCGTAGGTGCACAAGCTTGCGACTGTATACGCGATGATTGTTGAGACGAACAAATTCTGGCATACGTAGTATTCAAGTCTCACGCAAAAAAAATATCTATCTCTCTTTCCTGTTTGTTATCTTTTTTTTTCTCTTTTCGTTTTACCTTCACGCTGCATCCCGCACATGGCAGTTTCCTACTTTCCGCCTAATTGTAGCCTTGCGTGTTGAGTGGTGGATCACGACGCCGCGCTTTGCTTTTTTAGGAAAGCAAAGAAATATTTAATTTGAAAATATTAAATATTTAATTTCCTCGAATGGGGATCGAACCCACTTCGCATCGCATTTACAGTCGCATGCTTGTGACAGTCTACAAATGCCCAAAATTTTATTTTACCTTAAATTGTAATAATCGTAAATCGTAATATTAAATTAAATGTGAGACATTTTGAATTTGATTGGCTATTAATAATATTATATTTTTTAATAAACACTATGAATATATTCTTATAATGTTATCAACAGAAAAGGTAAACAGAACAATCAACTCCCATTGAGACATTTTCATCTATAACTTATAATATCATACAGATTCTAATGAATTTATATACACTTGATAAGCTCCTTTCCTGCATGAGAGAGCGCAAAGTTTCTCTTATAACTTTCCAACTATTCCATCGATTGCGAAATAAGCTTTTCACAAACTTTGCAATAAGATTACTATTTGTACTGTTAGTATTTAGTTCAATCCTTTGAGTCCATGTAATATGTACAGTAACATTGAACTTAATTTCTCCTTGACGTGTGTTAATTAGTGTGATGTATATAGTGCTTTGTGATTGTTGTGAGTCATATAGTACATAATAATAAGTATACGATTAATAATAATATTTTCGATTTTATTGTGAGTTTTAAAATCTTAGGCCTTTATTTGCCGTCGCTCAAGTATATAATATTTTTATTTATTAATATTTTTAAAATGTATTGTTATAGTCGCAAAACCTTGAATTGTCTCTATATGAGTCTTCGTGAGCTGAGCTCAAGCTCAGAAATTGTCAAAAATAGGTATAATTTGTAACAAGCGTATAAGAATTTCAACGCAGCTTGATAAGCAATATTAGATTTAGTCTTCAAAGCGCTTGGACTGTCCAAGTTGGGGACCCAATGATCTGTGTGGGGCTTGACACTTTGGCTTTGCGTAGCGCTTTTTTTTCCACGCGCCACGCATCTGTGGAACGACCTACCCACCGCAGTATTTCCAGGTCGATACGACATGGGTACCTTCAAAAAGCGTGTCTACGTCCACCTTAAAGGCCGGCAACGCACCTGTAGCTCCCTTGGTATTACACGGGGCTGTGGACGACGGTGATCACTCACCATCAGGTGACCCGTACGCTCGTTTGCTTTGTCTTTTCCATAAAAACAAAAATAAAAAGTTCTAAGTTTTGCGATATTAAAAGCTTTATACGTTGTATTAAATATTTTTAAATAAATTTATTATTCTTATTTGGTGGAATACTTAGAGTTAATTTTAATATAAATAATATTTTTTGAAATTTAATATTCATATTTAATGTTTTCATTATCTTACAATAACCTTAGGTCACACCGTTCAGCTCACGTATAAATTGCTTATTGCCCTTGCGCGTTTTACCCTAATCAAGTAAGGAAGCCCCAACCGAATGAAGATGCTTGATTATATTGATATGATTGTTTTTTTTTTATAAAAAAAAATATAACAAAACTGTTGTTATCGATTAAGCAAAGCAAGCTTTCGTTCGTGCCAGAGAAATCTTCCGTTGTGAAAAAGTAATTAATATTGCGGATCCTTACTGTTGATCTTGGTTACAATTTTCTTTCTTTCTTTGCTTGCATTATAGATTAAATTATTTATTTACCTTTCGTAAGTAACGACAGTTTTCTTTGGCGTTTTTTCTATCCTGTTATGACTATAAGCTCGAATATAGCGTCCTCGTCCTCTAGTAAATTTGATTATTTTTCGCTCATCCTCAACCAATTTACCGTTTGATCGTTAAAAAGTATATAATAGTAACGGCATAATCTGAAAAAACAAGCTCACAATATCGGTGAGAGGCATTGAAAATATATTACAAAGCAATTAAACTAAATTAAACATTTAAATTATGAATGAAAATGGACTCGCTCATGTTTTGCTACGTAGTTGTTTACATAAGAATTAACAATTTTACTAAATTGACATCAGTATATGAACAAATTATTGATATATTGCTCTGCGTAAACGTTAAGTTACTCTTAAATCAATGTATGAAATTGGTCCTTGTTGTAAGTTCTAAATACATTGCAAAAAAATCTTCTTATAAACAGCTTCACCCTGTATCGCGTCAATGGGCAGAGGCATAGGAGTCAAAATTTAAGAACAAAGCCTTAATAACCGGTAACCTTGATCGGTTTAAATGTGTAAGCGAAAGTAAATTTTACAACCCTTGAGTCGAACGCGTATTGCAATTAACTCCAAAGCTGTGATCAGTCCGCACACTGAGAAGTCAACTGATCGACCGATCAGTACACCAATCAGTGTATGGTGACGATACACTACTGGTGCTGGTGACGAGACACTACGTCATAAATTTATTGCAGTATACATTTGCCACAAGTTATTTACGCTGCTTGTAAGCATGAACATTTCCACAAGTGCCATTTAAACTTACACATATTTATACAATAGTCATTATATCATTATATCACAAAAACATCAAAGGAAAAAGGTTGACAATTTTTCCAGAGAAAGACAAAAATATGTTTAATTTTTAAAAGAATGAAAGCTATTGCATTCGTTCGTGTCTCCTGCACAGAGGCTAATAAAAATTGTCTATGCTAAAAAGGAATTGTAAGAAATGTAAAATAATAAATATTTTTCTTAAACAAAGGTCCTTTTTATTGTCTTGAAAATATTATTTAATTAAATTTCGTCTGATTTTGTATTTTTTTAATAAATGTTGATCAGTAGGCTTAAAAGCCTGCCGTGGCACAGTGGCACAGGCGTGTGACTGTAACTGACAGGTTGTGGGTTCGATCTCCACTCGAGAAAATGAAATATTTTAAATTTTCAAATTAAATATTTCATGTTTTCATTTCTTCCCTCTGGTAAAAGGCAAAAAGGCGGCGTTGAGTTTCGGAAAGTGGGGAACGAAAGTGGAACGGAGTGGCTTCACACTAGGTTCCCGAGTTCCCTCTGCCTATCCTACCATGTGCGAGATACAGCGTGAAGCTGATGAATAATTAAAAAAATCTTTAGAAAAGAACGTCATATGTATAAGATAACGTAAAAAATATATATATTTTTTATTATAAAGGTTACTTTGTATTATATGATGATGTTGTATATGAGTGTATCCCGCCCATTGTAGGGTAAGCAGAGAGCGATTGTGAACCTAGTGCTAAGGCACTCCGTTCCATTCCTTACTTTTCACCGGATTTAAGGCATTCCGTGTCAAGCGCCACAGGTGCCGCGCCATGCCTCCTTATCTGAGCAAAAATAAATAAATAAATAAATATTAAATTACCTCCAGTGGGAGTCGAACCCACAACTTGTCGCGATTACAATGGCCATACATCAAGACAGGTCTCAAAATAAATATGTTTCCATTTATCCAGTTTAATTTGAGTTTTGTAAAATCTAGGCCTATTATAGCCGTCGCTGTTTACATAAACATTATGTCAATATTTATAGCTTTTTTATTTAAAATGAATACTTAATTGTATCATTAATAATAAATAATATGTGGAGAGATTTATTAATACTTAAATTGTGTAGATATATTATATAAATATTTTTATAATAATTTTGATTCAAATCTTTCATTTGAGGCCTGTCGTGGTGCAGCGGCACAAACGTGTGACTGTAACCGACAGGTTCTGGGTTCGATCCCCAGTCGGGGAAATGAAATATTTAATATTTTCAATTTAAATATTTAATGTTTCATTTCTTTGCTCTGGTAATAAGGTAACGCGCGGCGTTGAGTTCCGCCACTTAACACGCAATGCCTCAAATTCGGCGGAAAGTGGGGAACGGAAGTGGAACGGAGTGTCTTAACACTAGGTTCCCGAGTTCCCTCTGCCTACCCTGCCTCGTGCAGTATACTGCGTGAAGCTAAGTATAAGTAAGTAAGTATAAGTATCTTTCATTATATTACGATTTTTTCACACTTCACGCTTTGTTCCACTTGTAAAGGGATAGACAAAGGAAAACTTATGTTAAAACATTATTCGGCTATAATTCTAGGCAATACGTGTTGATTAACGAAACTCAACGGTTAAAAAAATATGTTGAAATAATAAAAAAAAAATATATATATATATATATATATATATATATATATATATATATATATATATATATATATATATATATATATATATATATATATATATATATATATATATATATATATATATATATATATATATATTTAATTTTGTTTAGTAATGAATAATATTCGTTAACAAAAAAAGGTATATCAAGTTAAAGGTCATGCAGGCGAAGCTGCAAGCGGCAACTGGTTAGATATATAAATTTTGTTTAACACTCGCACGGTATGATATTTTTTGCCTTTATCTATGTATCATTTGTCGGGTATCGCGTCTGTTAGTTAAAATGCACATTTTTAAGGTTTTTAACTATAAAAAGAAATTTTATTCCACAAATAAATCTTTTCTCAAGTTTTATATTTTATTTTTCATCTATTTTACCTACTTAGTCAGTCTGAACTCGACTTGCAGTCAATATTAGTACAATTCAATTTATTTGCATTTGTATTGTGCGTTGTATATTCTTATTTGTTTATGTTCGCGCCAATATATTGTAAGGCTGGGATGATAAAGAGAAGCGAATCGCTGTACATTACATTGCATAAAGAAGATATGAAGCCATATACAATTTTTAAAATCCTCAACACCCTTAGTATTAGTCAAATGCTTGTGTACCGGCCTTTTAACACAATTGGTACAATGAAATATTTTCATTCGTGACAGAAAAATATTCAGAAATCTCATTATAGAAATGGTGAGAGTTCGAAGAAATCCTGTCCTAAAGCAAAAAACTTTGTGTTGGGAAGTAATCATAGCACTCGTGTCGCGTATTTTCAACTAATGATAATTAAAAAAGAATAGGGTTGTAAATTCAAAACAACAACTTAATCGGTACGATAATCTTTACAACTGAGCAATATTTATACATATTTCAAAATGTTAATGCACACTTAGGAAAGAAGCGTAAAATATGTGAAAAAAATTGAACCCATGTCCCTCGGTGTTCCAGAGGCGCGAGTTCAAATCCCACTATGTGCAAATTTTTATACGTTTACTAAATAAGTATAATTGAGCAATATATCACAAACAAAAGCTCTAAAGAAGCTTTCAATTTAGACAACACAACACAGCGTGGGCATTATTTGACTTTAATAATATTCTAGTCGGGTGTACGCTGTGAAAGAGTGACTAGCGTACAGCGTAAGTGTATCAAGATACCATTATAGAGAATGTAGTTAAGCTCCTTACAACATTATGTTCAATAATGGTCCTTTAACTCAATATTCGTTTTTTTATTGTACTCTCACTCACTCTCACTCAGCTTTACGCCGTATCCGCACATGGCAGAGTAGGCAGTAGGAAACTAAGAACCTAGTGTTAAGACACTCCGTACCACTTCAGTTCCCCAATTTTCGGTGAATTTGTGGCATTGCGTGTTGCTTGTACCAGAGCGAAGAAATGAAAACATTAAATATTTAAATTGAAAATATTAAACTAAACTAAATTTAATTACATTCATTCCCTCGAGTGGGGACCGAACCCACAACCTGTCGGTTATTACAGTCACACGCTTGTGCCGCTGCGCCACGATAGGCCTCCATTTATTGTACGTATTATTTATTACTATTACAGTGGGCTAGTATAATATATTAAAATAAAACCATTAAAATAAATAAAAGTCATTCTACTTTTTTATTATGTTCATTAATTAGTCAAATTAATTAGGAAATACTTTTATTTCTTACTAATTTATAAAACGTATAAAAGATTTAACGTAGCTCTATTTGTAACCACGCTCCTTGGATTCCGTCCAAGCGCTACGTTATCATCAAGCTACGTCGAAATTATTATACGCTTGTAACAACTTGTATATGAATTATTGTAACAACATTCATGGCAATAAAAAATATATGAAGAAATATTCAAACATGTATTAAAATTTATTAAATTAATATTTTAGGCTTTAAAACTTTACATGAAACGTTGAAATTGACATATAACATCTAGCTCTATATCATTAAGTAATATGCTATCTGCGCATAGATTTGACAAATTGTTCTACTATAGACAGTTGCTCATACTAATTGATCTTTGGCTAATTAAAATTGGTTCTATCCAATCAAAGCACAGTACCACGTTATAAGATTAGTAGTATCAATACTGCTACTTATAGAAAATTTCAACTGCTGATATTAGTTATGTCTTATATACATATAATCTATGTATATTTATTTATGCAGCTCAGATATAAGGCGCCTGCTAATAAAACACATTTCCCAATCAGAAATTTCTGATTGTGAAATAAATGTTAGTGAAGTGAAATGATTCAACACCGCTTAGATTCGTTACCACATCAAGAAAATTAAATTATGAAGCGGAATCAAGCCCACAATCGTCACGTTTACAGTTACAAGATAGTGTCCATGCGCCTTGACGGCACGAGAGAAAATTTGTTGATTATTATTGAGGTGCTAGTTCGATTGGATTTTTTTTTATATTATATAGCCCATTTTTAGGAAAAAGCCATAGAAAAATGTCAAAGAACAAGAGAATTCGAGAACTCCGGTGCGAGGTAAAAGGTAAAAAAAGTACGCGACAGCAAGTATTTTCTTATAATCATTTTTTATTAGCAATTTTAAAATACGGGAGCAGGACGAACGTCAGCGGGCACGGCGGACGCAAACTTATTGTACTATTTATTATAAAGTGTGTTAACACTGGTAAGTAGTGGTTAGTGGTTGTTAACAGGGATACAAGCGTGTGACTGTAAACGTAACAAACTGTAAGTTCAATCCTTACTTGAGCACAGAAATATTAAATATTTTCAAATTAAATAATTAACACACACAACAATGTGTCAAACTCATTCTATTAACGACACCAATTGTTACGCGAGTGTCTTCTTGTTCATTTAGTTATTACAACAAACAAATGAAGAAAACATATTTCCTACGCGCTCTTTCTCGTTTAATTTATCTCGTTTTTTTGCAAAATATTTCTCTGTTGCCACGTACGTCGCACTAAAACTATCAGCACAGTAGGAAAAAGTTGTGTTTTTTTTTTTTTTTTTTTTTTTTTTTTTTTTTTTTTTTTTTTTTTTTTTTTTTTTTTTTTTTTTTTTTTTTTTTTTTTTTTTTTTTTATGGAAAAGACAAGGCAAACGAGCGTACGGGTCACCTGATGGTGAGTGATCACCGTCGCCCACGGCCCCGTGTAACACCAGGGGAGCTACAAGGGCGTTGCCGGCCTTTAAGGTGGAGGTAGACGCGCTTTTTGAAGGTACCCATGTCGTATCGACCTGGAAATACTGCCGCGGGTAGGTCGTTCCACAGATGTGTGGCGCGTGGAAGAAAATTCCTACGAAACCGCACAGTAGTCGAATGCCACGTGTCCAGATGATGTGGATGGTACTTTAGTTTGTGACGTACTGTGCGGTTGGAAAATTCGGCGGCAGGTATCAAGTCAAACAGTTCTCCAGAACACTCCCCGTGATAAATGCGGTAGAGAACGCACAAGGAGGATACGTCTCTACGCAAAGCCAAAGTATCAAGCCCCACACAGATCACTGGGTTCCCAACGATTCGAACGGCTCTACGTTGTATGCGATCAAATGGTTCAAGCTGATACTGGGGTGCACCAGCCCAAAGGTGAGAACAGTATTCCATATGAGGCCGCACCTGGGCCCTATACAGGGCTAAACGGTGTTTTGGCGTGAAATACTGTCTCGCTCTGCTGATGACCCCCAGTTTCTTCGAGGCCAACTTGGCCTTGCTTTCCAGATGATCGCGATACTGGCAGTCGTTCGAAAAGCTGAGACCCAATATACTGATGCAGGGCGCGGCTTTAAGGGGAGTGTTCTCGAAAACTGGTGATACGACAAATGGGGTTTTTTTAGCGGTTAACGCGCAGACTTGTGTCTTCTGGGGGTTGAAGTGAACAAGGTTCTTTTCACCCCATGCGGAGACATTCTCGAGGGATGCCTCAACGCAGGACACAAGTTGATTTCGGCACTGGTCGACGTTTTCCCGAGAAAGACTTGCATGGCCGGAGTATACAGCGTCCACAGTGCTATCATCTGCATAACAATGTATGTTAGAGTCCTCTAACATATCATTGATATGCAGAAGAAATAGCGTAGGGGACAGCACGCAGCCTTGGGGGACGCCGGCGTTCACGGGCATGTATTTGGAGCAAAAACCGTCGACAGCGACCTTGATGCTGCGCCCAGTGAGAAAGCTAGCAATCCACTTGCATAAATTCTCGGGAAGCCCGTAAGATGGAAGTTTCGCAAGGAGCGCTCCGTGCCACACACGATCGAAGGCCTTTGCCATGTCCAAACTAACTGCCAGGCCCTCTCCCTTGCTATCAATAGCCGCAGCCCAGCGGTGGGTTAGGTAAACCAGAAGATCACCGGTTGAGCGACCCCGACGAAAGCCATATTGGCGGTCGTTAATCAATCGGTGATCCTCCAGGTAAACCAAGAGCTGGCTATTAATTATGCTCTCCATAATTTTTGAGAGCAGGGAGGTAATAGCAATAGGCCTGTAGTTAGTTGGATCGGCACCATCGCCTTTTTTCGGAATCGGGTGGATAAGAGCGCTCTTCCACGAATCTGGGACTACGCCAACTGAGTAAGAGTGCCGAAATAGACGCGTTAGCACCGGTGTCAGCTCAGGAGCACACGAACGGAGCACAAGAGGAGAAATGCCATCTGGCCCACTCGACTTGTGGATGTCCAAGGAAGACAGAGCTCGCCTAATGGCTTTCTGACTAAATTTAATGTCAGGCATTGAGCTCTGACACCGCGGGATGGTCGGCGGCGTTGTTCCTCGGTCATCCATAGTCGAGTTTGAGGCAAAGAGAGCGCCCAGGAGATCGGCTTTCTCTTTCGCCGTATGGACCAGGATGTCATTTTCTGTGCGTAGCGGTGGAAGCGATGGCCGGCTAAAGTTGCCAAGCGCAGCCTTTGAGAGGTCCCAAAACTGTCGAGTTCCGGACGGATAGCTCTCAAGCTTCTCGCCGATTTTAGCGATGTGCTCGGACCTTGCTCTGGCAATTTGCCACTTAAAGTACCTAGAGGCACGGTTGTACTTTCTTTTTAAGGTTTTCACCTTCGGATCCTTAGTGGCAAGTGCCTTGGCCCAGATTCGATATGCCTCGCGCTTGCCAGAAGCTGCAAGTTTGCAAGACGTATCAAACCAAGGCTGTGACTTGCCACCGATTGGCACTACAGAGCTAGGAATGTAAAGTTCCATACCCTGCAGAACCACGTCGGCGACAGCAGCGGCACTAGCACTAGGATCATCAGAAGAGAAGCAAACCGGCCCCCAGGGATAGGATGAGTAAAACGTACGCATCCCATCCCAATCTGCTGACTTGTAGTGCCAGACGCGACGAGTCGCTGGTGTTCTGCGACTGACGCGGTTAATGGGCACAGCACTCCGTACCAGGCAGGTACTGTGTTCGTGTGAGGCAACTTTTCCGCGGAGAAAAAGTAATTCGTATTGTGGGTCTTTACTATCGATATGTGTTTGAAAAAAATGCATTATGAACCAATTAAGGGATTAAAGGATAGGCAGAGGGAACTTGGAAATCTGGTGTAAAGTCTACAGCCACAAAGAAACATTTATTTTATAATAGAAAGAAATCGATAATAGCAGTGTTGCATTTACTACTTATACTGTAAGATAGAGGATATTGTGGACCATTATAAAAAAAAAACTGCATTTACTGCATGTGAGTACATTCTACCTAAATGTATATTAAATTAAATTCGAATTATTTTATAACATACGAATTTCAATTTATTTAGTCAATTACAGAATTGATAACCATGTAAACTACTTTATTTTAGTTAAATAATTTCTCTCTCTCTCTCAGCTTCACGCTGTATCCCGCACTAGGCAGGGTAGGCAGAGGGAACGAAAGTGAAACCTAGTGTTATGACACTCCGTTCCACTTCCGTTCCCCACTTTCCGCCGAATTTGAGGCATTGCGTTTTGAGTGGCGGAATTCAACGCCGCGCTTTGCCTTATTACCAGAGCGAAGAAATGAAACATTAAATATTTTAAATTGAAAATATTAAATATATCATTTCCTCGACTGGGGATCGAACCCAGAACCTGTCGGTTACAGTCACACTCTTGTGCCGCTGCGCCACGACAGGCCTCCAAGTTAAATAATAATAATAATAATAATAATTTATTTCACCACACAATGTAAAGCATACAAATCATTCGTTAATATTTAGGTACATAACATCTTGCTTACAATCATGTGAGACTGACGCTTGTACTAAGGTCTGAGCTTGTGTTACTAGCCGCCAGGTTCTCACTCGCGGAAGCGATCGTGTACAGGTGTATATCGAATATTTTTACAGATGGTGAAATACGAGAAATAAGGAAATAAGTACAACATAAGTAAAAAAAATAAAAAATAAAATAAAACAAAAAAATAACAAAAGACATAAAAAGATGTACATTATATACATTACTTACATGGCTATAACTGAAATTATTGCTGAACATAATGAATAAGTGTGCGTGCTAGCGTGTGTGTGGTGTGTGTGGACGTGATCGTGTGTGTGTGTGTGTGTGTGTGTGTGCGTGATTGTAATTATAAGTTCGAAGGTGCACATGAGTCCACAAAATATTTGTGGAATAAGGTATGTTGAATATGGATTACTAGGTAGATATGAAGACCTAGGAAATTCGCGCAGTTTATTTTAAGACACTCGTTCCATTCCTAATTTTCCGCTGGAATTGAAACTTTGCGTGTTAAGCGGCAAAGATGCCGTGCTATGCTTCTTTGTCAAAGTGAAGAAATGAAATTAATAAATATTTCATTTCTTGGAGTGAGTATCAAACCCACAGTCTGTCGCGTTTACAATGGCACGCTTAAACACCTACATCACGATAAGCCTCAAAATATTGTATGTTTCTCTTTAAACAGTTTAACTCGAATTTTGTAAAATCTAGGCCTATTATTGCCGTCGCTATATGTAAATGTAGGTACATTACGTAAAATATTAATATTTTGTATAAATAATTGTACCAAAAATTTAATTGTGAAGATTAATATTTAAATTATACATTTTTTTTATTACAATACGATTTTTCACGCTTCTTGCCGTGAATGCCGCTTATACTGGAGTAGGCAAAGGAAATCTAGTGTTCAGACATGCTTGGGCTAATATAATATTTGAGGTAGTGTAAGTTGGACTATACCACCGAGGATTGTACATACAACACTGTAGATTTCTTTTAATACAAACTACAGTTATTATAAATTTATAATCATTTGATGTGTTAACTGTTATATAAATAATAATTTACATATTTCGACTTCTTATCTCTATTTTTACGGCAAGTTCTCTTCTCTTCTAGCCAAATTTATTAATTGTATGTCTATGAAGATATGTTTTAATTGAGCAGCTAATAATATTTAAACTTAAGTTTATTGGGCTATGTACTCATCTTGAGTAAAATTAACTAAATATATAAGTTTGTAAAGATTTTTCTTTATAATAATTACAAATTTTCGTTTTTGGATTATTAAAAATTGTATGGTATGTTCTTAATTCGTGCCAAATATCATAGATGGAAATACTACACGGAAGGCACCATATGAGGTTCTGATTACCCAGGGAATTTATTTAGGAGCGTAGTTGTGAAGATGTTGTTTTTGTTTGTGGTGTTTGTTAGTGGTATTTTTAACTGCTCAGTATTATATTTGAAATCGTTATCTATGAATCATCATCAATAAATCACTTGTGAAGTTTGATATTTGACCTTTCATTTGTTTTGTTTTCTGATAAATCTGAGCTCCACTTGCAATCAATATTATTACAATTTATTTTATATTTTCGCTTCGGTAACAAAGTAAAGCGCGGCGTTAAGTTTCGGTGCTCAACACGCATGTGCGGGTTACAGCGTGAAGCTGAATATGAGTTTTATATGAATATTATATTTTTTATTACAACGGATATATTAAATATTATATTTCGATTCCGTGTTAAATTTTTTGCTTAATGAGTTCAAGTCTAAAGTAACTAGATACTCTTGCAATTAAACATAAACAAAATGTTCGTTTTTATATTGAAATCTGTCGTTTTTATACGATTGTTCATTGTTTTTCGTCATTTTCTATACTTTTTTTTTATTTTTTATACTTTGAAAATTAAATCTAAGTAATATTATATTTTCCATTCATATATTAAATACTGAATTTGTTATAGAACATACTTACTTACTTAGCTTCACGCTGTATCCCGCACGAGGCAGAATAGGCAGAGGGAACCCGGGAACCTAGTGTTAAGACACTCCATTCCACTTCCGTTCCCCACTTTCCGCCGAATTTGAGGCATTACGTGTTGAGTGGCGGAACCCAACGCCGCGCTTTGCCTTATCACCAGAGCGAGGAAATGAAATATTAAATATATATATAGAACATTTATGTTCTATATCATTAAGTACTATGCTGTCTACGCTGAGATTAGGCAAATTGGTCTACTATAGACAGTTGCTCACACTAATTGCTCTTTGGCTAATTAAAATCAGTTCTATCCAATTAAAGCACAATATCACGCTATAAGATTACTTGGATATTTGTATTACATATTGTTTTGTTTAAATTTATTAATAAATTAAAAGGTTACGACAATTTCAAATATTTCATTCGGCAAAATTGATACAAAAGTATTAATCATTAGGCTAAATTGTTTCTTATTTTGATTCTATTGAGTAGATATTGTTTTAAAAGGAAGCGACCATTTGAACTTTTCCGGCGATTTGTTTAGAAATATATAAGGATTTAGCTCTTCTCCTTATACTCAACTCTAGTCAGCTTCACGCTGTATCCCGCACATGGCAGGGTAGGCAGAGGGAACTTGGGAACCTAGTGTTGGATTGGATTGTCTTATCCAATCCACTTCCGTTCCCCACTTTCCGACGAATTTGATGCATTGCCGTGTTGAGTGGTGGAACTCAACGCCGGGCTTTGCCTTGTACCAGATCGAAGAAATTAAAATATTAAATATTTAAATTGAAAATATTAAACATTTTATTTCCTCGAGTGGGGATCAAACCCACAACCTGTCGCTTACAGTCACACGCTTGTGACGCTGCGCCACGACAGGCCTTCTGCTTATAAAAAGCGTTTTTGTCCAAAAAATACCAAACAGCCAGTTCGACATTTCTAGCCGTCTACCAGTGTGATATGTTGGTCCTTTTCATAGTTTTCTATAATAACATCAATCAAAATAAATTATAATTACTTGAATTTTATATAAATTCGTAAATGTATTTTTGGACTGCAGCGTTTGCTTTGATAGTCCTCGATATACAATTAAATTACGTGGTAGTTAGCTTCAATAATATTGTACGTAAGCTTTCAATTAATTCCACAAGTACTTTGCCAAACAAATCATGAGAGTAGGTTATTTTTCGGGGTGAAAAAAGGCGATGTATACAGAAAATTAAAAATAAAATTAAATCGGACCATCGAGACATAATGAGAAGGAAAATTGAATTTAAGATTATAATTACAATCAATTAAAATATATATAGATATTAAAATTAAAACCAAATAAAAAAATATATATATTTTTTCAAAACACACAAAAAGTGTTATTAAAATCAATTTATATTTGTAATAAAAGCATATATTTATTATTTTTTCTAAAAAATAAATAATCGCTTGACTTATTTCTTATATAGTTAATTTTAAGATTCAGTTTCATGTTCAAACCTAACTTCATTTCTTAGAGCGTCTAATGAAACGTCTCAAGCGGTAATTTTGGGACTTTCTTTCTTCAATAATATTTTAGTTACCGATTTCTTTAATTTTTCTAACGGTACAATGTCCTTACGTAAATGTCCTTAATATTACGTTTTAAGCTATTTTTATTAAAAAGATTCTAAGTATTTTTTTTATAAATAAATTATATATCAGGAGTGAATTTATTAAGTTACACAATATTCAGGTTCAGTCCCACAACTTATAATTTTGGATATTTTTTGGGAACATATTAAGTATTTTGTTTTTTTTTTTTATTTTTTATGGAAAAGACGGCAAACGAGCGTACGGGTCTCCTGATGGTAAGTGATCACCGTCGCCCACGGCTCCGACTAACTCCAAAGGAGCTACAGGAGCGTTGCCGTCCTTTAAAGTGGATGGGCACCGGGGCCCGGCATCACCTAATGCGAAACGCAGTGGCCAAAGCCACTACTTAACGCCGGTCTTAAATGCCGGGGGTGGTAATACTCCGGTCGAGTCTGCCCATGCGTGCTGCCATTACTGGCAACGTGACTCTACCACACGCACTTTAGTCGCCTCTTACGACACCATCAGTACCAGGGTGATCCTATTCTAAGCCGGAATCACACGGCAAAAAAGACACTCCATTAAGACACTTCCGTTCTCCATTTTCTCCTGAATTTGAGGCATAATGTGTTGAATGGCGGAACTTAACGCCGCGTTTTGCTTTGTTACCAGAATGAAGAAAGAAAAATAGCAAATATATAATTTCCTCGAGTGGGGATAGAACTTCTAACCTGTCACACTAACAGGTGCACTCTTGTAAAAAATTGTATGAAAATATTTTATCAATATGTATGATATGTATACTCTGTATAATTTATGTAGGAGGCTAGGAAGAGAAAACCTAAGTTTAGGACACCGCTTTTTCCACAAAACTATTAAATACTTTTTCGCTACTTACCACCTTATGTTTCGAATCCGGACAGTACAAAAGAGGTGAGAGATAGGTCTTGACAATAAGTATCACTCGTTACCCTGTCAAGATGCTTTCTACGCATTATATATTAATATACTATAATATTTTGCAGCGTTGAGTTTCACTACTCAACACGGAGTGACACAAATTTGGCGGAAAGTGGAGAATGGAACGGAGTCTCTTAACACTAGGTTCCCAGGTTCCCTCTGCCTACCGTGTGCGAGATAAAGCTAAATTTCATTAATAAGAATATTATAAAGAGAGTTTGTTTGGATGCGCTTATTTTTGAAGGAATGAATTTGAGGCATTGCGTATTGAGTAGCAGAACTCAACGTCGTTTTGCCTTATTACCAGAGCAAAGAAATGAAAACTTTAAATATTCAAATTAAAAATATTTATGTTTAATTCTGAAAATCCGATACATAAGGAAAAACGGATAAAATGTAGTGCTTACACATTTCTCGTCGAATAGCTAAATAATATACAATAATAATTTGAAATATCAAACTATATCTCAATAGGAGATCGATACCACACGGACACGTTTACATTAATAATACGACGTACAATGTTATTATGTTACCAGCAAGTGCAAAGGCAAATCAATGTTTACAGACAACCCTTATTATATCGAAACTATGAAATCCTAGATATTTTAGTAACTATTCTTTATTTTTACGCTTTTAAATTAGATCACTTTTTTAAAGACTTGATTTTTAAGTAGTTTTTGACTAATTTGTGTAGAGTGAAGGAGAAACGATGACGAAAAACAATTTAAGTTATAATTATTTTTAACAGAATATTTTCTTTATAAATTTGTTAACAAAGCCTCGTATATGATGATTAGTATGTGTACAGTGTTACAACACACAACGATAAACAGGATTGCTATAAACGATAAGAGGTGAAACCCCATTCGAGAAATTTTTTAATGCCCCGCCTGGGAACGAGAATCTATGGTATACTGTTAAAGCTATGGTTACAATATTTCGAAATAAACAGAGAGCGGTACATGTGAAACTAAAAAAAAACGTGTTCATTCCGTGATGCACTTACTAAAATTAATCTATAAAAGAAAAGTCACGTGAAAAATTTTGTTCGTGGAAACAAAGCCAATACACAAAGTAACGAATTTTAAATCCTTTTAAATCCTTTCCAAGATAATGGACACTGAGCTAGGATTAGAATAATCTGTACGGTCCATTACTGGTAAAAACTGCATAATGAAATTGAAAAGCGTGCACCCGTACGGGCGAGGCAGTAATTGCTTTAGCGCGTAGCGTATATTTCACAGTTTATTTGGCCCCAGGCATGCGTTCGCTGGACGTCACCGCCAATATCAAATCATCAGCCGAGCTAAATATCCTGGATTAAAGGCTTCTTCACATTATATTTAACATATTTTTAAAATAATATTAACTTTTTTTTATTACATTTTTGTAATGACTGCACAAAATGTGATTAGACTATTTGAAAGGAATTTTTGAGGCCTTACCTGGGACAGGAGCGCAAGCGTGCTACTGTTATGATAGGTTGAGGGTTCGAATTCACACATTGGTGTGTTTAAAAATCTAAAGCGCGGCGTTGACTTCTTCACCACTCACTGATTTCTTATTCACCAATCACCGATTTCTTATTCACCACTCACCGATTTCTTATTCGTCATTTTCATCCGTGAGATACAACGTGAAGTTAAAAAAAATGCATAACCAATTGTTCCTTACAGATTTATTTATTTATAATGAAAAATATAAAAAAAAAACATTATAATTATTTTAAATACAAAAATATATAACTAATTATAGATTATAATATACGAGGATTCCTAATGAGTATATTAAGTGTAAGAGACAGGAAATAAAAACAATGTGTGCTTTCACATATGTATGTGTGCGTATGATAAACAATAATTCAATATTGTGCACTAACACAAGCACCAAGCACAGTGTGTACTAATTGGCAGACTAGACATGATATACGATAGGATGTAATTAATTACAATACAATTGTAGCAAATACAATATCAAGTTATACAATACGTATATAATATTGTATAATGATTGTATACATTTATGTATAATACTATAGTATTATACTTATGTATAATACCACAGTATGTTCATATATAAGCATGTGCAAGCAACTTAGAAGAAAGCATTTGTTTGTCTTGCTAATACACGACGCTCCCATTGACACTTCCTTTTCCCGTTCTAACGAATAACCATTGCATGTTGAGTAGCGGAACACAACGCCGCGCCGTACAAACAAAATATGCTATATTGATATCTTTAGTTTAAATATATTATTAAAATTTAGTTTAACGATTGGGTAAAAAAAAAATTTGCAGCAGTAAATAATATTTCTTGAAATTAATTAAATATTTAAAAAAAAATCAAATATAAAAACGTAATCGCAAAACAACTAGGTACAGTAGCGCTAGTAATACCAACCAATTCATTTAGAGGTGGAAGAGTAAAATGTGGTGCGTATTTGTATTGTCAATACAAATATTTACTTACGTCTAGGTGCATAAGCTGCTTTGTAATATATCGCTTTTTTTTTTTAAGAAAAAATCATAATTATGAGATCATAATATTTTGTCTAGCACTTACTGTTCAGAATCTAATGCTACATGTCTATACTTTTGTTTAGTGCTAATCTCAGAAACAGCTAACCACATTTGAATTCAATTTTCATTATTGTATTTTCGCAATCTACCACTATCTCGGTTGATAAATTAACAACTAACGTTAATTTTAAATATTTATTTCGACAAAATTGTTACAATTTTTTTAATCCATTTAATTAAATTTTAATTTTCAATGTATCAATATTGTCTTAAAAAATAATCGATATTAGGAAAAAAATCGTGTTATTCAAGCTGGCGAAGCCGCGGCTGAGTCGTTAGTATTCAGTAATATATCTTTGGTGTTAGTTACTTTTAAATGATTTTCATCTCCATCTCCTCTTCATCATCATCATTTCATCTTATTATCATCTCCATCAGTATCACAGTAAAGGATAAGATCTAATGTCAACACACTCCACCGTACATTAGTGGCGTGACTTACCGTCACACTTTTTACTTCACAACTATAATTAATTTTAAATTATGTTACAATATGACATCAATATGCATAGATGTTAATCTAAAAATCAATTGATACGAATTTGCTGAACGAAAACGTAATTCAGTTTCCATTTTCTGACAGTGTACCTACCTGATACTCTAGTATAGCAATGCATTAGATCTCCAACAGATATTTCGAGGCACACCGTATCCAGGAATATTACCTTTGATATTATTAAATCCTTTGATTGAATTTTCGCCGAAATACTCACTTTGGTAACATCGAACTAAGACATAGGTACGTATAGTTTGATTTGTATTTCTTGGGGCATAAATTTGATTTAGGCTCCGTTGGATTTCTATACAGTGTAAACGTTGAATGAATATCTTAGGATAATGCACATTGGTACACAATTCACACTGTATCCCGCACGAGGCAGGGTAGCCACAGGGAATCCGGGAACATTCCAATTCCGTTCCCCACGTTCCGCCGAATTTGAGGCATTCCGTGTTGAGTGGCGGATTTCATCGCCGCGCTTTGCCTTATTACCAAAGCGAAGAAATGAAACATTAAATATTTAAATAGAAAATATTAAATATTTCATTTCCTCGAGTGGGGATCGAACCCAGAACCTGTCGGTTACAGTCACACGCTTGTGCCGTTGCGCCACGACAGGCCTCAAATTAATGTAGTACGTACGAGAAAGGAGGCAAACAACACATATTATGTATTATAGAATATAGAAATCTAGTCTGGTTATTTAGTATTATTTCTAGTATTTTTTTTTTGTAAAAAAAGGCCGAGAGCATAACAAATCTTTTTTTTTTAAATATTACATATTAAAGGATTTTTTGCTTTCTCTATCTATCTACATGATGTTCCCTTTAGCCATTGATTGTGTAAAATTTATCCAAAGCCAAAAAGAAAAAATAAACGAATCTTTATTTAACAAGCGAAACTCACTTAGATTTAATATCTAATATTATTATTATTTTAAAATAATACATAAATTATATATTTTAAAATAATAATAATATTATATATTTTAAAATAATAAATAATATAGAATATTTATAAAGAGCACAGTGTAAAATACCCTTAGCACAGGTAGCGTCTATGTAGGCATACGCACGTCGTGAGCGTGAGTTTCGAGTGAAGTGACAGTCAACACACTGTGTACTACAGCCAATAAGTAGTGGCCGCTCTAGCTTTATATTTTCTACCTTTGTAACCTTTGTATATTATTCTACAGGTAACTACATAGTAGCCACGACGTATTGAGGGGACTGTAGATGTAAATAGACTTTGGCTTGGGGTGAAAACAGACATATCCCCCGTTACGCGGTTATCAACTAAGCTTTAATCCTAAAAGGTTGCCTAACTATAGTGCATTTGACTGACGTTACATAGAATTGAAGGACTGATTATACTGGGGTGATTACGTCTAAGGATTAAGCGTTATGTTATTATAATTGTTATTTTGAATTTATTTTGTAATTTCACTAAAGCGTGACTGTATTTTTTTAAAATTAGTTTAACAACATGTTACCACCCTTAGGAAAGAAAGAAAGTTTTTTCTGAAAAATGTCACTCACTCAGCTTCACGCTGTATCCTGTTCATGGCAGGGTAGTCAGAGGGAACTTAATAACCTAGTGTTAAGGCACTTCGTTCCACTTCCGTTTACCACTTTCCGCTGAATTTGAATGGCGGAATTCAATTTTGTTGTACCAACCTTGTACCAGAGCGGAGAAATTAAAACATTAAAATATTTACTTTCTTTCTTTCTTAGCTTCACGCTATATCCCTAGCGGAGTAGGCAGAGAGAACGGAGCGTCAAACGCTACGGTCTCGGCATACCTCTTGAGCATCGTCCACTGTCATCAACCTCTTCATACATGCCCTCGGGGTGGGTCCCCATGTTTTTTACGTGACCTTCCTCCAGTATCGTCGATACTGTGATTTCGAAGGCCAACCAAGGTTACCCCGTCCCTGCCTTACCACTCACTTTTCCTTCATAAATCTTTTTTACCATTTTTTCTTCACTCATTCGCTCGACATGCCCTAGCCACCTGAGGTTCTTCTTCATTCTCACTGTGACATCCACGCTAGTACCTGCCATTCTGTGTATTTCTTCATTGGATATGCGATCAGATAAACTGACTCCGCATATCCGACGAAGAGATCGCATCTCTTCAGTAATCATCTTTTTTACATTCTTCTTCTGTAATAACCACGTTTCGCTGCCGTATAACAGTGTCGATACCAACACTGCATTGTGTACGGCCAAACGCGCAGCTATGCTGCCGTTTCGCTGTCTCAACAATGCAGCTAAGGCACCGTTAACTCTGTTACCGGCAGCAATACGCGTTTCCACATCCATTTCGTATCTTCCGCCAACTTCCGTCATACAATTCCTTAGGTTCTGCCAGCACGCCGTCACGCCGGCCCAGAGAGCGATACGGTTGCCAGGTAAATCGGTCGTGTCATTGCCTTTTCGCTTGGTCTCAGTCACACAAATAACATCCAGATCTCTGTCTTCCATCACATCTAATTATTCATTCATCTTTTCTTCCATCCCTCCTCTTACATTCCACGTAGCTATTTGTAGCTCCGTCCTCCATTTCCCGCCGTTCCCGACATGGCGTGCTGGGTGGCGGTCCCCAACGCCGCACTCGTCTCCACTTATCACACCAGCGGGGACGCACTGGTGCGCGTCGCCTGCGGGCGCGGGGGGACGCCCCATCAGTGCGCGCTCGTGTGGTGCACATTGTGGCGGATAGAACGTTGCAGCCCTCTAGAGGGCTGGCAGGGGTCGCTGCGGGCAGGCCTTCCATCGTGAACCCCCAATATATATATTTTAATATTTTCAATTTAAAATATTTAAATAGAAAATATTAAATATTTTATTTCCTCAAGTGGGGATTGAACCTACAACCTGCCGGTTACAATCGCACGCTTGTGCCACTGCGCCACGACAGGCCTTAGTCTAATTATATTTAATTTTTAATACTTTGTATTTCCTTCATGTGAAAACTAACTAAGTATTTATTTTATAATTTGTGAATTGTACAAATTTTAAAGTTCAGATGTAAGCTTTAATAGTTTTTTTTAACTTATTTACTAAAAATACTAATGATTTTAATATAAGACGACCAAGCTAAGTTAAATCATAGGTTAAAAGTGTACCTCTAATATATATTACACATGTAAATAGATTTTAGACGTTGGTGGACATCGATAACCACTTTAAAATCATCCATCACGTCCTTTAACTCACTTATTTCGCTTCGAACGTAGCCGCTATGAGGGAAATATGGCTTACATGTTTTTTTATGTCCGCGTACTGCTATTTATGGGAAAGAGAAATTTTAAAGGCTGATCTTTATAAATAGATTATATTTTCTATAAACGACAAATATCACAATCTAAAGTTAGAATAAAAGTAACTATAGAAAACAAAACATATATTAGCTACAGGAATTATTACAAATTAATATATATATATATATATATATATATATATATATATATATAATATATATATATATATATATATATATATATATATATATATATATATATATATATATATATATATATATATATATATATATATATATATATATATATATATATATATATATATATATATATATATATATATATATATATATATATATATATATATATATATATATATATTTATATATGTATATATATTTATATATGTATATATATTAATAAAAATATTATAGTGGAAAAATGGTAAAAATAATTAGTAATAGCGAGAAATCCTCCCACGTTGTTATTATATAAATGCAAAGCTAGCAATAACAGGTAGTACGTAGTTATAATAAATCCATATTTCCAGAGAAAATCTCGCTAATTGGCCTCGATAGATCTCCTTGAACAGCTTATGAAGTACACGTTCCAAGGACTCCGTGTTTCCTTGGCGAGAGCTTCATGGCGTATTTATAAATGTTGTTGGAGCTGTTTAGATATAATAAATATCTACAGTATTTATTTCAGTATTAAATTGTTATAAAAATTTTATGAAATTAATTTCACTTATATTATATTTCATTTACCTTATACCGATTATCAATTTATTTAGTTTTTACGTTTATGCACTTAAACTTTATGAATAAATTATAAGCCATTATTAGACTGAATGACTGATTGACTGAATATTTGCGAGCTTAATTTAACATATTTTCCAATGTCCCAGTGGACTGAGATTAGGATTACGATATTAGTTCTAATGTCAATAAATTTACATATAAGATTTTTTTTTAATTGACTGCTGCAACAATGTGGTCTGTAATAAATGTTTATTCAATCCCCATTTAGGGGTATCAAATGAAAGGGGTTGATTTGCAAAACACAAAACGTCACGCAAAACATCTAGAAAAGTTGTTATTAAAAAGTTGTTATACTTCTAGAATACATAAAAATGATTTTTCTACCCATTCAAATATTTTATTTACTAAAAATCTTTCTTTTTATACTTTCCACCTTTTACAGTAATCGATATAGGGAAGTAACGAAACTCATCGACATACTTATACCTCTACTCTTTATTTTTTGAACGTCAAACAAGAAAGAAACGGCGCAAGAAACGAGGCGAATAATTTTTATTTTTAAATCAATTATTTACAGCTTAACATGTATTAGTAACAATGATGAACCTTTGAACCGGACTGAGGTGAGATTCCTAAGGAGGGACATTATTTTTAAAATTAAACATACTAAAAGCTTTCACCATTCATTCGCCAATTATCAAGCTGATAGCTCTCAGCTACATTCGCTCGCTGTAATCATCAAAGAAAAATAGGCTTGTTGTGTTGTATTTTTATAGGACAGCGGCACAGCTTGTGTAAATGCGACAGTGAGTTCCATTCTCATACGGGGAAATGAATCATGCCATTTTTTCTCTCTGGTTATAATATAATTTACGGCGTTTAGTTTCGCTATCCATAACGCAAATAAAGCTGTGCCAAGTACAGAGTCTCCTAAGCCTAATATCTCATACATCTTCCACAAAAAGACAACTCCACCTTATGAAATCTTGTTAAATTTATGAATAGAAGAATATATGTACCTGAAGAGCTTATAAATGATACTAATAACGTAGATTATATAACGAGGCTGCCTGTCGTGGCAGAGGTAAAAGCATGCGACTGTAAACGCGGCAAACTGTAGGTTTTCCATTCGAGGAAATAATATATTGCACTTGTAACAAAGTAAGCGCATCGTTGCTTTCCGCCACTCAACAAGATTAGGGAATGGAAGTGTTTTTATGGGAACGGAGTGTCTTAACACTAGTTTCGTCTGCCTACTCTGTCGCGTGTGGAATACAGCGTGAAGCTGAAAAAAGTTTATAATGAGATTATTCGCTTTGTGCAACATAATGGTTGGTGAAGTTAATAATTCACGGTTCTATGGATGCTAATCCACAATAAACTACGAAATATAATATAAGTACATACATTATATAAATATTTTCTAGTACAATCTTAAACTATTGTACTTAAAGACCGTTTCCCCTTGTCAAGCAAGGTATATTAAGTATATAAAGTTGCATAGAGTAACATCAAATTACGGCCACAATTTGCTAAGGGAATATTCATTTTATGAGCAAGCTTCCTTTAAAAGCAAAGAAGGCAATTTATTTCGTTAAAAGATAAGATATTGTTAAAGTAATTTCCCGTCGCGTAAGTTAAACGGGTGAGCTTTGTTGTTTCACTCGGGTCGTTTGTTCATTATCTTGAGCTAGTTTACTCATACTGAAGTATTATTATAGTTAAAAGTATTAAATAAATCCCGTTGAAGACAACTTTGTATAGATTGATTCCATATGAATAATTTGACTCCACAAAGGTTAATATTTCGATTTGCTGAAAACCAACTTACCTCTTCTTTAAACTTTTTTTTTATTAAGTTTACGCTCTGTATCCCGCATACAGCAGGATTGGAAAAGAAAAAAATAATACCAGAGAGAGGATGTAAAGACGTTTTATTTCCCGAGTGGCGGAACTCAACGCCACGCTTTCGTAAGTTGCTGTGTGTGACCTACTACTTTTGACTTTTTTTTCATAAATTTTACATATGTATAACATATCAATTTACATATATTACTGATAAATGAAAAATATTTCGATAATGTACTTTTAAAATCCTCATTTTAAAATTCTGCTATCGGGGAACGGAACGGAGTGTTTTAACACTAGGTTCCCAAGTTCCCTCTGCCTACCCGGCCATGTGCGGGTTATAGCGAAAAGCTAAAAATATAACTTTTACAATGAGGACGAGAGAGAGTTTAATATAGAGTACCTGTCGAATATCGTTAAATTTCCAACCGGTGTGGAGGGTGGACGAGACGCGGAGTGAAGCTACATATAAATTAGTAAAAAAAATATTTACGCGCCCCGCTAAGCTAAGCTAAGCTAAACTTAAAAATGTTAGTTGTTAACTTAAAAATCTTAATATATTTTTTTTATAGCTACTCGTTGTATCTCCCATATAGCAGAGTAGGCAAAGTGATAGTATCAAGGCACTCCGCTACCCACCTTCCGTAAATTTCTCGAGGCATTGCATGCTATGTGGCGGAACTCAACGCCGCGTTTTATATTGTTGCTACCAGAGCGGGAAAATGAGAATATTAAATAGCATTTTTAGCTAATTGCGTGTCAACTGTTCCATAATAAAGTTTTTAGGTTATTGTTTTTTGTCTTTCCATTAAATTTTTCACATGGCAAGGAAGGCAAAGGGAACCCGGAAACTTATTATTATTAAAACATTTTGCTACCATTTAACGTTCACGTTCTCTCACGTTTCTCTTTCACAAAATAAAAAATAACGAAGTAAATAAATTCCAATCACAATTAATAATCCCAAAAATCAAGTCAACGAACATTTCATCAATGTCTGTCAAAGGCTATCGAGGGAGATTCGCAATTTAATATAGCAGTTGTAAGGATTCATCCACTGATAGCTAGACACATAGGTTTTGTAGGCTACCTATAATTGATTCGAGATATTTAGTCTGCAGGGCTTATTTAATTATTTTACTACCTTCACTCGTACGCATACAAGGGTGCGCCCTTGTGATCCAAACACAATGCGATGGGGTGCTATTGACTAGACGCTACATTTTGTTTGATGTAATGAAGGTTTAACACACATATACTCATATTTATAAATGCAAAAAATTTAATTTGGCTTGTTGCTTATAAGCTTTTAAAAGTGTTAGTATTGTGGTATTGCCTGTTAAGACGTGAAACTTCGATATCTGGACGAGAAAGTGAAAATACAAAATATTTCACTTTCTTGAACGGGGATTGAAGCCACAACCTGTCGCGTTTACAGTCGCACGCTTGTGCCCCTGTGGCACGGTCGGCCTGCATTGGACATATTATATTTTGTTGCTACTTTATGAGGAAATAAGAAATTAAATTAAAATTTATTACAATATTGTCAAAAAATAGGGAGTACAGTAACCAGATTCAATGAATAAACGTATTAATTATATTTAGTCACAAATACTTTTATAATGAACCGCCACACAACAGCGTGTCCATACAGCGTGAAACAAAAAAAAAAAAAAGAAAAAAAATCGTAATGCATTTTTTATTCAAAACGATTTCATCAAACAAAGGAACAAATTATACTAAATGCTTAGAAGTTCTAGATGTAGGGAACGAATTATTTTAATTTTTCCGCTCTCTTTTGATTATCTGCACTAAATACGCATCGGAAACACGTGAAGATAAGCTCTTTAATATTGAAACCATGTATATCTCTTTAAAGCGTAACTAATTGTTTGCGCGAAGTACTTCTCAAATAGTGTTATTGTAATCTACATTTATACAATGTAAAACAAAGGCGTTGATTATTAACATATCGGCTGCATACTAATGTTTTAATTTATATTCAGACATACATAGTACAATTGATTTATTGCGGCCAATCTAGAGATAAATTCTCTAAATAATATAGAGAAGGAATGATCAAAAGTAAGTATAATTCTAAATTAAAATCGATCATCTACAGCTAACTTCGCAGCGGCAACGACTCGTCGACCGTGCTATGTTCGTATACTTATTTTTTAGCTTCACCCTGTATCCCGCACATGGCAGGGTAGGCAGAGGAAACTTGGTGACCTAGTATTAAGACACCCCGTTCCGTTCCCCACTTTCCGTGGAATTTAAACCATTGTGAATTAAGTGCCAGAACTCAATGCCGCGCTTTGCCTTGTTAGGTACCAGAGCGGAGAAATGATTATATTAAAATGTATCATTTAAAAATAATAAATATTTTACTTCATCAATCACAACCTGTCGCATTCACAGTCACACGTTTGTGACTTGCGTCCTCTACATGTATACTTGTATACAATTCATAATATCAACCCCAACCGTACGTTGCTTGATATCACATTGACAAACACGTTTCGATTACATCCCTTTGATGATACGCTGCAAGTCCGAAATAAAAGGTGGTCATTTGGCAGCCATGATTGTTAGCTGAAGCACTATTTGATATCCTGTGTGGTACGTCTATTTGAAATTCAGATATTAAATTTACAGTAGTTAATATAGCGATGAATTTTCAACGTAGGTACATGTATTTGTGTTATATTGTATAGACAAAATCAAAAGATATAGATGTAGTGTATCAGCAGCACTGAGTTTGATTGAAAATGCAACGGTTCTGGATTGGATTACCACTTGATAGATTTCCCCGCTCTGCTAAGAAGACAAATCCTGGCTCTGAATCCCATCACACAACACAGAATGGAGGAACGGAGTGTTTTAATTCTAGATTTTCTCTGGCTACAATGCTATAGTCGGCATAGATAGAGTAAAATTTATTTCGGAAATTATTATAAAATGTGTTTTTTACAAGGATATTTAACATAAACAACAATTTTACTCGGTACATTCGATTTGATGCAAAAGTGGAGCAAATTTAATGATGTGAAGACTAGAATGCGTTTCTACAAATACGAACCACTCATCTTGCTATCGGAAATCTATATTTATGCTTATAAGAAAGAAAAATTAAAATTGTATGATGTTAAAATTATTCAATTAAATCATGTAGATAGATATTGATGAGACAAATAATAGAAAAGATTCCAAGACCACAATGTATAATTAATTTAAAGAATACTAAAAAGGTAAAAACAAATTGAAAAAAAAAATGGAAATGGAGGAAGAAGAATTCAAGCAATCCGACGCTACCCATCTAAGTTCATATATAATTAATTTCTTTCTCACACTGTATTCTGCACATGACAGTAGGCGGAGAGAACTTGTTACTACCAAGACACTTCCTTTCCCCACTTTCCGCCGAATTTGGGACATTGCGTATTGGTTGATGGAACTCAACACCGCGCTTTGCCTTCTATAAAAATATTCCTAAAATAAATAAGCCAAGCGAAATCACGTCGAACAGCAAGTATTAAATAATACTATGATTTCAATCAGTGTAGGAAAATTGTGTTATGCTTCGAGTTTTCTTATTTTATTTCAGTCTTATTTCCTTGCAATGGTTCTAAAGGTTCTTGGAAAAGAAATAAATGTATTTAATATTATATTGACGTATAACGAGAGGATGTTTGCTGCTTCTTCCTTTTTTGGCGGATGATTGCTTTTATTTTGTAAAGATATATCTTTTTCTAACTTTGTCTAACGTTTTAAAAAAATATATGTTTTTTAAATGTTATAAAAAAGATAATTTCTTGGATGAATCAATTTCATTGATGAAATTGCCGATGATAGAGGTGAATTCCAACCGCAACTGCCACTTCGTTTAAAGAAAAATATGTAATAAATATTAATATTTCACCCAATGGGGTGTGTTATTATTTAACAAAATTGTTGTAAATAATTGAAAAATATTTTTAAATAACATCATTTTTTACGTTCAAATAAAGCGAAAAAAAAAAAAAAAATTATATACATGCAATTTCCCGATTAGAGTTCGAACTCACAACCGTCCCAGTAACGCTATCGCTGTTCCGCTAGACTAAGACGGTCTTTATCGATATAGCATGACATAAGTTTTAATCTGTTTTAGCTGTATCCCGCACATGGCAGGGAAGGCAAAGGGGACTTGGGAACCTAATATCATTCAACCAAGTATCATTTATTTGCAAACAAAATAACAACATTATATGATTTTAAAAATAACAATATTATATTATTTTAAAAATGTTGTAAAGCAAATCAAATTACACTCGAGAAACTTAATACCAACACTAGTGTTCTTTGAATTTGCTATGATTCACTTTGTCCTAGAACTTTAAGAACGAAGGAATCTTAATAGGTACGGAAGCCGAGTTTATTTATTAGAAATCCTTTTAACAAACAGTACTCTGGTATGGAATTTCAGTACACTGTGAGAACATATTGCTTTGAAATTTATTATTTTTTAAATAGAGTAGAATTTAATTATCTTTGTGCTGCGTTTGATTGCATTCCCAATTAATATGTAAGGGTACACTGCGATGTTGGATGATAACCTTAATTAAAAAGAGCGGGGAGTTGCTTTTTTTTAAATTGATCTTTTTGTTACCAGTTTGTTTTATCTTATATTTACCAGAGAAAGCAAGGGTAACCTAATGTTAGACTTTAAGCACTATTATCAAGATTTTGTCTGTTGACTTCTGCAGCTCAACTCCTAACTCTGCTTTGTTGCCAGAGGAAGCACATGAATATATTTAATCCGAGAAATTGCTTTGCAAAGTTATCTAAAACCCAAAAAAAGGTTGTGGCCAGCTTATAAAAATTTCGACGTAGCTCGATAAGATCGTATGGCTCAACTGCCTAGAGAGACTTATCCTGCTATTCCGTTCTATAGTTACCGCTTAAGGTGGAGGTCTAAGGTGAAGAAAGTGTGCTTATACAATTATATAAAATGACAGTTTCATGCTTTTTCTTCATAGCAGTGGAGGTAGAAGCAAGTACTCTTCTTCTTAATGTAATCTCTTCATCATTATCTGTACAATTTTTAAAATATGGCGGCGTGGCACGCGGCGCTTTTTATATTACTAGAATAATAGTTCATTTAGTTCAGTTTAAATAATTATTGTTCTAGTAATATAAAAAAAATGGCGTTGAGTTCTGCCACTCAACTCTTATGCCTCAAATTCGGCGGAAAGTGGGGAACGGAAGTGGAACGGAGTGTCTTAACACTAGGTTCCCTTGTTCTCTGTGCCTACCCTGCCATGTGCGGGGTACAGCGTGAAGCTGAGTACAATAATTAATTTCTACGAGTAGAAATCAAATTCGTAACCGTAATTTTTACAGTCAGATAGTGTGTCGTTACGCTACAACGGCCCTTACCATGGCTCAGGATCTAAGTACATAATTGTATGATTTGACATTGTATATTTTAATTCCGAAATGCAATACAAAAAACATAATTTTCTAAACTACAAAAAAGAAAATACTTATATCAAGAGACATTTCATATAATTTTATATATTTATTAAAAACTTACAGTCTTGAAAAGTTAAAGGCACTCAATAGAGTGTAACTAAAAGCTGCCATGTTCAGTTCACCAATAAGTAGCGTCAGGAGAAGCATGTGCGGTAAAGTTAGAAGTCAATAACATTCCATGTTTTGATAACTTAAAAGATTAATGTTTTTAATACTTTTTACATTAAATAAAATATTGAGGCCTGTCGTGGCGCAGCGGCACAAGTGTGTGACTGTAACCGACAGGTTGTGGGTTCGAGCCCCACTGGAGGAAATGAAATAGTTAATATTTTCAATTTAAATATTAAATATTTTAATTACTTTTACAAACGCGGCATTGAGTAAAATATTGAGAAAAAGTTGTATGCTTTATATTTGTTAAAATATAACAATACACCGATTAATTTTTACTTTTAAGTTTCATTAAAATTATAAATATTGGTTGTTGTCATCACTTTTGTGATTTCACGTTAGTTATGTATGCGACAACCCTAAGACACCGCGTTCGCCGAAGATCACCCACCTCGGCCCTGTACCGGCAATTCTTGCACAACATCAGATCACGCCAGTTATTTGCGACAATTCTAAGGCACTGCATTCGCCGAAGACCATCCACAGTGGCCCTGTGCCGGCATTTCTTGCGCAACATCAGACCACACCGAACCATCTTTTTCCAATAACTCTGTGTCTTAGTGTTTTAGTTCCCTTTGTATAATAATCGATATTTGGACTTCATTAATCTCTTTGTGTTACCACTTCAACACATGAAGTAACTTTTAGTTTTAATTAATATTGATAAATTTAGTTTAAAGTAAATTCGTTTTCTTTGAGTCCTTCGGCTGCGAACAACGTAATTCGTTGTACCATGTGTATTGCAGGATAATATAGGGAACCTGGGAACCTAGTGTTAAGAATATCCGTTCCCATTGAGGCAGTTCCTTTCATTATTTTCCGCTGAATTCTGAAGGCATTGCAAGTCGAGCAGCGGAACATTGCTTCATTTTCGAAACTAGGAAATGAAAACGATATATTTCCTTGAGTGGCGATAGAACTTAACATATATCGTGGTTTACAGTCCTACGGTTGTACTCTGTGCCATGAGACGTCACAATATTTAAACATAATTCATTACTGTTTATGAATGCAACCAAATAATTAAATAAATTAAGCAAAGTGTGAAAGAACTCCAACTTTGAGTTTAGTAAAATTTTGCAAACAACATGGCTACGAGTATCATACGAAAGTAAAGAAAAACTTTACATATATACTCGTACAAGTTTCTTATTCCGAAGTTCCTAAGTTATCTACAATTTGTAAAAGCCTTCAAAGTTTGCTGTGATCACTATCACACAAGTTCATTTAAAATTCTATTCAATTAATATACCATTAATAACTTTGCTAATTAAGTAAATTGATTTAAAAACAAACCTTTGTTAAATCGATTCAAAATATATGGGTGTTTTGTAAAATTAAATCAATATAGGAAAAAAGTGTCTTTGCTGAAGTTCTTCTTTGTTAAAGATTTCTAGACGGCCATTCATTAATTACAGCGAAATTAAATACAAAAAAATCGAGAAACATACATAGCTCGCCTACTTATAAATTGTAATATTTTTCATAAAGGCATTTCACAATTTAAAACTTAATATCTTAAATGCTTGCCTAAGAATATTAGAAATAATTCTAAGAGTTCGTCGAACTGAAAAATCTCGCACATCTAATATTTGCAATATTTCTTATGCCTCTTTCTTCAATATAATTTAAAGTTTTATTTGCATACTAGTAAAGGTTCATAATATCGAAGTCATGTTCGGATAGACAAGTGTTTAAAGTCCAACAATGTTCTACTA
This sequence comes from Eueides isabella, assembly GCA_019049475.1. Classification (NCBI taxonomy): domain Eukaryota; kingdom Metazoa; phylum Arthropoda; class Insecta; order Lepidoptera; family Nymphalidae; genus Eueides; species Eueides isabella. The sequence goes on along the minus strand of CM032395.1, from coordinate 10,647,977 downwards.
CGATATAACTGAATACTTCTATAAATCAACATTGGGGATGGACGTTAATTAATTGCTGCAATGTTAGTATAAACTTTTGAAAGTGAATACTATTTCATAGTAAATTCAATAAAATTCTATATATTTTTAAAGGAAAAAAAAATGGTTGGTCGTACTCCCTTTGGTTCGACCCTTTGTTTACACGCAAACCTCTCGTTAGTGCGGTCTGCGTATCAATGCATTTCAATAGAATATCAGTTATCGTTTTGGTGCTAATGAGGGTCGCTAGACACAATAGTACGGACACCTATGCAAAATATTACATCTATATCTATAATAAATCTGTAACTGATCACTGTCTGTACATGGAGGATATATTAAAATAAAACAATTGGGGGATGTTTGTTAATGTAATAGAATCCAAAATAGTAAAGTTTGTCTGTTTATCTATGTTTGTCTAATTGTCTCTTGATTTTACGTGTTGATCTCGGTAAGTATATAAAATTGGTTAATTTAAGCGAGCGAAGCCGCGGGCATGCCGCTGGTTTCAAATATGTTGGTATGAATTGAAATATTGGGAAATCAGGAATGCTTTATAAAATTTTTGTTACAATGAACAATGTGAATGGTAATTCAGAAATCTATATTACATACCTACATTGTTACTAGCATAGCCATCCATCACTGCATGAATTAAGTACAATTATAGCTTATGTACCATACCGCTTGGGTTTTTTTATCCAAGGAATACTTTTTTAATTATATGACTTGCTTCCACAATTATATAAACATCTTTGTATTAGTTCCGTCGCATTATTAAAGTTTAATTTAAGTAATATGACTTTAAAATAGAAATTGAGGCCTGTCGTGGCGCAGCGGCACAAGAGTGTGACTGTAACCGACAGGTTCTTGGTTCGATCCCCAGTCGAGGAAAATGAAATATTTAATATTTTCAATTTAAAATATTTAACGTTTCATTTCTTCGCTCTGGTAATAAGGCAAAGTGCGGCGTTGATTTCCGCCACTCAACACGCAATGCCTCAAATTCAGCGGAAAGTGGGGAGCGGAAGTGGAACGGAGTGTCATAATACTAGGTTTCACTTCCTTTCCCTCTGCCTACCCTGCCCAGTGCGGGATACAGCGTGAAGCTGAAAAAAAAAATAATAGAAATTCATTAAGTGTTGAGGTTAAAATAGTGATTAATTTAGCGGATACAGAAGATAATAATTTAAAATATACTCTATGTATTAATATGGTACTAACATAGTAATTTGAAAATATGATGTCGCCCCATTTACTAATAATACACACACACATTTTAAATGAAACACTTTTAACCGGACTAATCGCGTATATTGAATAGTAAACATTTTTGGGAAACCCGACGTTTCGAACACTTTACAGTAGACCGTGGTCACGGGTAGACTGAGGTGGCATTTGTCTGTCAGTTGATATAATTATTATATCAAACTACCGCCAACGATTCATTAATTGCCTCGCGTACTGCCCTGGATTCTTGCAGAATGAGCTCACTGTATCTGGTCCTCTAGTGTGGTGTGCCAAAAATATTTAATAGTTTAATGGTTAAAAGTGTTTCATGTATAATGTATAATGTGAAAGTCCTAATTATCAGGGTGAAATCAATTAATCCCTTTTGTATATCCTCACGCCTTATACCACACATAGCTGGATATGCAAAGAAAACTTAAGAACCTTGGTTTCCTCAACATACTCTGCCACAAGAATGTGGAGAAAGTGGGGAACGGAGTATATTGAAATATTACGTTCTTATTAAAAAAATTTTGCTCTCCACTTTCCCCTGTATTCTTGAGGCATTTCGTGCCGAGTGGCAAAATTCAACTTCATGAATTGGCTTGTTACCAGAGCGAACGAGAATATTTATTAAATTGATTATAGAGATAAATTTGAAGATTTTTTCTTTTTCAAAAAGGTAACGTTTTTTGAAAAACAATATCTGTAAAATGAATGAAATTAATACTTTGTTCTGTTCAATACAAAGAGACTGGATATTCGCCCATCTCGTTGTTTGAAGAGCTTTGGCCCACAGCGAAACATCAAGAAGATTTAAATAATTGTTTTTTTAGAGGACTGTTGACTGTGCGACAGGTTGTGGGTTCGATCCTACTCCAAAATTTAAATATTTAATATTAACAATTGAAAAATTTTGTGCTTTTATGTCTTTGCTCTGGTTACAAGGTGAAACGCGGCCTAGAATTCCGTTACTGCGAAAGGCGGAAAATGGAGTACGGAAGATGAATGGAGTGTCTTAACACTAGATTCCCAAGATCCCTCTAGGGTTGGCACCCCGCTATATGCGCAATAGAATAACCATGCAAGTAATACAGATTGTACATAGATATTTATTTCATACTAGATATTTATTATATACATGGCGTTGATATACATAGAAATCTAAAGTATATATTCACTATAGCGTATGTACCTTCAAATACTCCATCATATTCGACACGTCTGAAATGGCCAAGATATGTAGAAAAGTGTCGACGGATACTACCAACTCAATCAGTACTCCATTATTTCCTGTTCACTAGAGTATACTATATGTATCTTTGTCATTCCCCCTTTCAGATGCATCTTCATTAGTCCATGTCCAGATGAAGCCTAGGGATTTTTAAAATCAGAAAGCACTAAAGTTGTTGTTAATAACAAGAACTTTAGTGCTTTTTGATGTTCGGTAATAAGAATTGAATGGCAGATTTCCAGCAGAAAAATCCTTATTAACGAAGGAAGAAATAAGAAAGCCAGCTGAATTATATAAAATAATGAAATGTCGCCTTACTGAAATTTGTTAAACGCCCTAAACCTAGTAGAACTCTACTAGTGAAAATTTTACAAAATAATAATATATTATATGTACTTGGAAAATACGTAACAGGCGGAGAACTTAATAATACAAGATTTTCTGGCTTACCAGAGACGTAGTTCAATAAGAACAGGTTTCATTTATCAAATGGAAGTTGTTTATGTCGATCATAGCAAATATGTAATTTATTATTTATATATTTAAATGAAATGTTCAACCAGGCAAAAGAAGTTCAGGTCTCTCATTTATTTCAAAGAAATGATAAATATATTTACTTTCATATTTCTATGAATATTCATGTATTTTTTTTTTTGGAAAAAAACAAGGCAAACGGGCGTGCTGTTCACGTGATAGTAAGTGATTATCACCCATGTAACACCAGTAAAGCTACAGATGCGATGCCGGCCTTTGATATAGTGGTAGATTTAAGCTTTCAGACGGTGAGATATAGCGTATCTTCAAATGAATGTCTCAAGAAATATTTTTTATACTTATATTTTATTAAGCTGATTTATATAAATTGCTTTATATATATTTATTGCAAAGGTTTCATTAAATTAAAGTGACGAACTTTAAAGTGTAGGTTTTTTTTATATTTTAATAGATCAGTAATATTTCTAGCAATGGATAGGGAATTAAAATAATGTGTTTTGATAGGTATTATAGAGGCGCTTGTTGAATAATAACGCTCTGAGGTTATCGTGGTGGGTTATAAGTTCGATTTCTACTTGTGGGAATAAATTAATTGAGCAGAAAGGGAGTGTCATAACACTCTATTCTGCTGTATGCATGTTTCATTAAATTTCTTATTTTAACAAAAACAGCTTTAAGAAGTGTAATAAATTATTAGAACTTTATTTATATAAATACATTTTATATTAATAAAGTAGTTAAAAAATCAATTATCACAAGCAGATATAAATGTCTCACTCAGCTTCACGCTGTATCCCGCACGAGAACTTGGGAACCTAGCGTTAAGACACTCCGTACCACTCCCGTTCCCCGCTTTCCGCCGAATTTGAGGCATTACGTGTTAAGTGGCGGAACTCAACGCCGTATTTTTGCCTTGTACCAGAGTGAAGAAATGAAAACATTAAATATTTAAATTGAAAATATTAAATATTTCATTTCCTCGAGTGGGGATCGAACCCACAACCTGTCAGTTACAGTCACACGCTTGTGCCGCTGCGCCACGACAGGCATCTATAGATGTCTTTCTTACTTTAATAAACTTACAAACACAAATTATATCCATTTATATGTAAAGTTAGATCACGTGGTAAATTTGTTGTTATCACATCCTAAATAAACGTCCCCTTCTGTTTTGACGGGTATTTGGGGTAGGTAAGGATCTGACCTTGAACTCACAATTCCTTACCGAGGTTAGCGTGTCTCTGCAAAAAGGGTCGACCCTACGTCGGGAAATGTTTAAGGCTCTTTCAATAAATCTGCCCTAATTTTGGGTGTACTTCTTACAATGCTTAATAAAATAAGGAAATAAGACGAGCTTTACAACTTCTCTAAGTTAAACATGCCTACCATGATATACGTAGCAGGGTAGGCATGTTTTTTTCTATTAAATATCAATAAAATTATCACTTTTCGGTGTTTTTTTTCTTTATAGTATGGTAAATCTGTGGCAAATTTCATAAGTGTAGATTATTAGGCAGCCTTAAGATAATAAGAAAACTGTACAATTTTTTTCGAGATATGATAGGGAAACACTGGTTTCTTCTTTTAAGGTTCTTTATCTCAACCAAAAAAAAAACAAAACCCTTATATAATCATTCTATTGTTTATGTAAGTGTATGTAATGAAAAAAAATGGAAAATTTATTGTCTTTACACATTGTATATAATTCACAGCGTAATTGAATAAAACTTATAGAGCTTACTTCTTACTGATCTATAGTTATAAAATTTGACACAAGAAGTGAACTTACTCGTATAATATAAATAAAGGAAGAAATTAAAAAAAAAACATTACAAACTTATATTTTTGACGCCAACTTAAGTTTTTCAACTTCTATTAGTTTTGCTAATATGCTGAACCAGACCAACTCGCACTTGACTGTTTTTTGAAACAATAATAACAAGCATATCATAAAGACGTAGATAGCTTCAACGCTTAATACAAAAGAGAATTTAATATATAATATAAAATGTGTAATCGCCATATTGTATATAAATAACAATATAAATCCAGTTCCAAGAATATTTCATAAAACAACCCGTGCACATTCAACATCAAAGCAAAAGCTTATTTACTATTTTATTACAGCTCGCCCGGGCAGATGCATCCCAGCAGTTGCCATGGCAACCCCGGGCTACCTGCACCGTGCCTGGCTACAGCCTAGAGCTAAACGTAGCTCAGAATATTAATTCAAACCAAAATGACCTTTAAAATTTAAAGCATAAATAGTAAAATTGATTGTAAGTAATTTATTGAACAGATGTAATAGCAAGTTGTTTAGTGTCGGAAGTCGGAAATTAGTACTCCTTTATAGGATATGAAACGGGATACTAACAAAGGCTTCTTGTTTGAACGTTCAGGGAGTATGAAGGGTCTATTAATTTGATATGGAATTGTCGGTGATATTGATTTTGTATTTTAAACCACTATTGGAAGATTATCTCTTTGTTACGCGCTGCTCTTAGCATAAAATTATATATCTATTATTTAGTTATGTAAACACCGCAGTATGGAACACATCGCGGCGCTCCGTTCTCTCTGGCTGACCCACTAGTTGCGTATCGCGTGAAGCTAACTTATTCAATTTTCTCTTAAGTTTGAGTAAACTTGATTTTTATTTTTTATTGATAGTGATGGTATACTAGGTATCTCTTAAGCATTTCACTGTATCCCGCACATGGCTGGGTAGGCAGTAGGAACTTAGGAACCTAGTACTGAGACCTTTTGTTCCCATTAAAACACTTTCTGACGAATTTTAGTATCATTGCGTGTTGAACGGCGGTACATAATGCCGCGCTTTCTCAATAAAGAACGAAGGAACAGAGTGAAGCAATTAAAATATTAAACATTTCATTTCCTCGAGCGGCGATCAAACCCACAACCTGTCCCACAACCCATCCACAACACAAGCCACAACAGTCTAACATTTTCATACTAACACTATGACAGGCCAAGAAAATAAATTGAAATATATAACGACTAAATATATTTCATTGTTTTCTTTTCTCCTAACCTCTTAACCTAATTAAATCAAAATAGTATTTCAAATGAATACGAATTGCCATACGGTATACCTCCCGTGAACCAAAAAAAACTATATGAAAATTTTTAAGGTAGATTGCACTTTTATCGTTTTAAAAAGCACTCATTCAATTTACTGATGGTAGAGGGATGAATAAGGCTGAAGGCCTAAAATGCTTTTAGTGAAACAATTCAGGGCGTGTGTCTGCATATCACTGCACGATCATAAATCTATTTGATATTTACATATTCCTATACCGTGTCATAAATTTTTATATCTTTATAGAGTATGAATCAATTATACTAATATATATAGCTCTATAGCTAAGCTCTAAAAATGCAAAGCAGCGAGATAAATTTTGTAATTTAAAAATATTACTAATATTACGTAACATTATGTAACATTACGTAACATTATGTAATATTACGTAATATTACGTAACATTACGTATATTGTATATTATATTTAAGATTTTCATTTATTCGCTCTGGTAACAGGGCGAAGCAGGACGTTGAGTTCTAAAAAGTCGGGAACGGAACAAAGAGTCTTTTCACTAGGTTCCTAAGTTCCCTTTGCCTACCCTGCCTGTGTAGGCAAAGGGAACTTGTGTGCGGCATACAGCGTAAAAATAGGTCTTTTATGCTGAGTTTTAGGAACAACTATTAATAACGACATCTTGTGCAAGCCAAGCTACGATATTGCTACGACAGTGCTACGATGTCTACGAAATTATAAATATTTTAAAATATACGTTCTTTATTTTTTTATATACATTCTTTATTCAGTGTTCGCATTTTAAAATCATGTAAAGTGTATTTTTATATTAAAAAGTATATAAACTGTAGTGCCACTGAGATTCCTTCTGATCTTATTTATAAAGCTATGTTCTATGTCGAACGTAAAAATAAAATGCTGAACCAAAGCGATATAATCCAGGCCCATTCGTGTTTTAAAAATAATAGAGGAAGTTAAGTTAATTAAGATTTATAAAGAGAAGAGATACCCAGAACCGAAGAAGCAATAGATTATCAAAAAATAATATTTCTTCAAAATAAAATATCAACAAAAAATCTTTTGTTCGTCTTCTACACTGTACGTATATATCATTGAGCGTATGTCTTCATATGATATTCATAAGCGTCATCGTCTAAGTAATATTTCAAAATGATATTTATTGCAATATAAACTACATATTAAAACCCGATATTGCTCCATTTGGGTTTACTGTTACTATACATGTTGCGGTTTGGACAGCCCACAGATTGGATTTGAGCTGTATCCGGTTGACTAGGGGCAGGTCCGCCGACCGTAATCATGATTATTGCACGGCTCGCCTAGATGATATAGTACTGATATCACATATGTTGCATTTCTATTAAGTACTTATATAAAAAAATATTGTTTCTTATTTGCTTAAAGTAGATTGTCCTCATAATTTTATCTCTTAGCTTCACGCTGTATCACGCACGAGGCAGGGTAGGCAGAGGGAACCCGGGAACCCGGGAACGTAGTGTTAAGACACTCCGTTCCACTTCCGTTCCCCACTTTCCGCCAAATTTGAGGCATTGCGTGTTGGCGGAACTCAACACCGCGCTTTGCCTTGTTACCAGAGCGAAGAAATGAAACATTAAATATTTAAATTTAAAATATTAAATATTTCATATCCTCGACTGGGGATCGAACCCAGAACATGTCGGTTACAGTCACACGCTTGTGCCGCTGCGCCACGACAGGCATATTTTTATCTATATTACAAAATGGTCAAGTGCCAGTCAGTTTCCCGCGGAGGGAATTTCTTACAAATTTACCGAGAAACATAAAAGTTGTCAAACTTAAGTATGCGGGCGTATGCTGTTATTTGATATATATATTTATATATATATATATATATATATATATATATATATATATATATATATATATATATATATATATATATATATATATATATATATATATATATATATATATATATATATATATATATATAAAAATAAGGTAGAAGTATACATGTTATTTATATGTATGACATAGTTTTGTTTCTTGCATGTAACAAAATAATTTAATTACTTTGTCTTATAATAAAATTTCGTATAATTTACAAGCCCGAAAATATTTTGATACAGCTCGAAGAGGATCTAATAAAAGCGATTTTTTACATAGTGAATGCGTTTGACATCACATCAATGAGTCCAAAAATTTCACAGGGACTACTTCAAACGCGATTGTGAGCTTGACTGTTCACTTTTAACAAGTGTCAATCGGTCACAAGCGAACTAATGAGCGGTAAAGTGATTTTAGGGTTCCACTAAAAGGAAGTTTTATAGATTTATCATATCTGTCTGTCTGTCCGTATCTAATAGATAACATATAAAAAAAAACTAATTATGTCCTTGATGTTTTTGTAAATATGTATTTAATTAATAAATAATAATTAAAAAAACAAACATTATAATACTTGAAATGTAATAAAGAACTGTGCACATGAATTTATTTACGAGTATATTATATAACTAGAATTTTTTTTGATTATATGAGAGTGAGGTTTCATTTTAAAATACCATATAAAAATATATTTCGAATTATTTGCATGGATGTATTCGTATACGGTAAAGGAAAGTGTATTTTCGAATGTTCGAATCTCACATAGAATATTTATGAAACAAATATTTCGTTTATCAATACAGGGATACATTTTGGTAAGCATTTTTGAATCATCGAATGAATATAAGGCTAACTAAATTCTATTGCATTTAACAACTTGCAGTTGCACTAAAGTGCTAATTCCGATCAATATATCAATGGTAAGACATAATCATTGATATAATTGTAAATAATACAATTATATCAGTATGTATGTCGTTTAAGTCTTCAGTGGGAGGGGAGACCTCGGTTGACCTTCGAAAACACAGTATCGACGATACTGGAGGAAGGCCACGTAAAAAGCGTGAGGACCTCCATGATGACAGTGGACGAGGCGAAACAGGTATGCCGAGAGATGCAAAGTAAATAAGTAAGTATGTCTATAATACAATAATATCAGTGATTATGTCTTACCCCTTTATCTTTTTATTGATTTCTAAATCATGTAGATTATTTTCTGTGGCCTTTGTCGTGCAACGTTGTCGAGGGAGTGAATTATGTTCACAACAGCACGCGGCATTGAGTTTCGCTTCTTAAAGTCCAAAAATGAGAAAGGGAGAACAAAATGTCTCCAAATTAGGTTCCCTTCACTTACCTTGTTACCCTGGGCTTCACGGTTTACTTGAAGCTTAAAAAATATGGAAGCCCTCTAAAATATAATTTCATGGATAACATGTACAGTATAAATAAACATCACGTATCATATATTGTACACATGTCTCGGCCGTCTCGTGTACCGTACCCGTTTTTTGTTTTCATTTTACAAATATGAATTTGTTCGACCAGTTTTTCGATATCCCTCTGCGTGTTTCTAGCTCCCTTTACAGGATATCGTAGAGCTATGCTAAATATTTGGTATTACATATGTATTTATATTGTAGCTTTGTTGAGTGTTTTTTAAACTCCAATTATACATATTGAGGATATTATAAATGTGAGGTCAGTCGTGGCGCAGCGGCACAAAAGTGTGACTGTAACCGACAGGTTCTGGGTTCGATCCCCAGTCGAGGAAATGAAATATTTAACATTTTCAATTTAAATATTTAATATTTCATTTCTTCGCTCTGGTAATAACGCAAAGCGCGGCGTTGAGTTCCGCCACTCAACACGCGGAAAGTGGGGAACGGAAGTAGAACGGATTGTCATAACACTAGGTTTCACTTCCGTTCCCTCTGCCTACCCTACCTAGTGCGGGATACAGCGTGAAGCTGCAGTTTCGTTACACTAGGTTACCAATATCCCTCTGCCTACCCTGCCCGAGAGAGATACGCGTGAAGCTGAAAAAAAGTAATATATATACTATGTTACGTACGTATACTAAATTTTATATATGTGACGGTGACGGTCACGGTAGCTCCTGAATGAATGAACAGATTTAGGTGTCATTTTTTATCGGAAACATGTTCGTTTCATAGCTATGTTTAAGAGCTACAAGCATAGGCAGTGATTGTTTTGGTCCGAGGTTTTTTAAAGTTGTAAATTGGTATGTATTATTAAATTTACGACAGTGAAATAAAATAAAATTGTCTTTTGTAGTTTAATTCTATATTTTTACCTAAAGAAAACATTACAGTCGTTATGCAATGTTATATATGTTTGTACACACAATATGTTTTTATATAAATAGCATATTAAAGCTTAAAATTTTCAATATTATTATATACGTAAGGTATTGAAGTTCGGATTTTTTTATTATAGTTTCCCAGAACTGTATATTGAGGCCGAATTTACCTAGAATTCATTGAAACGCTGTGTACGCAAATAAACTTAAAATCAATATTGCAACGCATCCCGGCAGACCGGGGAAATAGCTCGGAGGACATAATACGTCTCGCATTTCATCCAGGGGATGTAATTATTCTGCGAACTTCATACGGTAATTCGAGTTGATAGAAATTGTATATTTTAATTCAATTTCATTTTGAATTATTATAAAAGCCATGTCATTTTTATGATAAAGCTTTATATGATCTGAGTACATTGTACCTGAGTAGGTATATTGTACCTACATACATACATACATACATAGCTTCACACTGTATCCCGCATGAGGCAGGGCAGGCAGAGGAAACCCGGGAACCTAGTGTTAAGACACTCCGTTCCACTTCCGTTCTCCACTTTCCGCCGAATTTGAGGCATTGCGGGTTGAGTGGCGTATCTCAACGCCGCGCTTTGCCTTATTACCAGAGCGAAGAAATGAAACATTAAATATTTAAATTAAAAATATCAAATATTTCATTTCCTCGACTGGGGATCGAACCCAGAACCTGTCGGTTACAGTCACACTCTTGTGCCGCTGCGCCACGACAGGCCTCGTGTACCGTACGTATTTTATTGTAGACACTCCATCCCGTTCCCCGCTTTCCGTCGGCTTTGTGGCATTGCCTGTTGACTGGCGGAGGACTACGCCACATTGCAAATGAACACATTAAATATTTATTTTCATTTCGTCGAGTGGGGATCGAATCCACTACTTTTCGAGTTTACTGCCACACTCTTGTGCCCGTGCGCCACGACTGGTCTCAATTTTATTGATGTATGATGGTTGTATGTATTGTTTAATTTTTACATTTTAAATACATGCTTATATCGCAAGGCCATTGTGGCGTGGTGGCACAGTATGTAGAATAATGTTCGTGTGTTCGATTCCCATTCGGACAGTTATTTTCCTTGCTCTGATAAAGGCGAAGGGCATCACCCAGTTCCCTCACTCAATACGCATTGTTAGAGAAGGGGACCGTGTCTTAACACTACCTTCCTACCTTAGGTGCGGGTGCAATTCACACTGTACGTATATAGCCATATAAATAATAAAAATGTTATTTTTATCATTTGTATGGCTTGTATTTTAATTAAGTTTTTGCTTAAGCTTTGTTTTACATAATTTGTATTAACATTTAATAAAAATCCATACTGACTGACTGACTGACTGACTGACTGAGAGTTCAGTACACAAGGGGTACATCATAATGTTTGCGTCTTTGTTTCTGTGGTCGTTTCATCCTTTCCATAGCATCTTTTATATTTTATTTTAATTTCGTACGCTGATTTTATCAATTACTTATTAAGTTTTCAACTGTTTAGCTACATTAAGAGAAGTGTATAGAATTTTGTCATTTTATATATATTAACATTTACAATATTTACTTTTCAACATAAAAACTTTGTAAGGGTTAAAGTAAATTAGTAATCTTTAATTCAGATTGGCACGATTATAAAGTAAGTTTGTATTTATTACTTTGGACTAGAAGAAATTGTAATGTTGTTTGAAATATATGGTATAAATAATTAAATAGTTTAAAAAACTATAAAAACAAACGCTTTATCTTTTAAACTTTTATTTATTTTCTTCCTTTTTACTTTGTTTCGGTGTTTTTTAGCATGCTTAGATGCGCTTATTCTTTTACTTTTTCGGGGAGTAAGAGAAACAGAAGGATCCGTAACACATTTTATCACTCCTGATGGTTCTCTTAATGATAATGGGAAACTGTTTGCATATTATTACATTGTCATCGGTCCTTGATAGGTGTGTAAAGTTTCAAATTAATCTAAGTTCTGGAAATTGCTATAAATCATGATCAAAGATTCCATTACATACGTACATACATACGAGTACAACCCAAGCTAGCTAAGCAAGCAATAGAAGCGTGTTAATATATCGTACCCGTGGCACAGAACCTTTGCATAAGTTGTCTCTCCTCAAGACGTTTTATTCTTCATTTTTAATCGTTCTCACGACGTAGGAGACACAGGGAAGGCGGAAGGATGCCTGGGATCCTAGTGTTAAAATGAAAAATCAAAATCAAAATATTCTTTTTCAATTAGGTCATTACAAGCATTTTTGAATCATCAAGTTACATAGAAAATCTGTAGTCATACAGGAACCACTGGCTCGGAAGGCGGTTCTGCTGAGCAGAGCCGGTAGGTAACTCAACAATTACTACCTTCCGTCGCTTCACGCTGTATCCCGCATATAGCAGGGTAGGCAGAGGGAACTTTGGAACCTAGTGTTAGGACTCCATTCTCCGTTCCACTTCCGTGACCCACTTTCCGCCGAATTGGAGACATGGCATTTGGGAGTGGCGGAACTCAACACTGCGTTTTACTTTGTACCAGAGCGAAGGAATGAAAATATTAAATATTTAAATTGAAAATATTAAATATTTCATTTCCTCGAGTGGGGATCGAACTCAGAAACTGTCGGGGCCACGACAGGCCTCAATTTATTCTTATGGCAGTTACGTGCTGATTGGCAGAGTTTAACGTCGCACTTTGCGTTGTTACCAGAGGGAAGAAATGAAAATAAGTTACATTTCATCGAGCGTGGATCGAACCCACAACCTGTCGCTTTTACAGTCACACGCTTGTGCCTCTGCGCCACGACAGGGGTAAGACTGATACAAGATAGTATAAATAAAAAAAAACTTAAATTCAAATATTTCGAAGCAAATATCATGAGAGTTTATAAATGTGAATGAAATATATGCAGTTTAGTTTGCAATATTGTAATTATGTTTCATAGCAAACTTTGTTTTTTTACATTTCACTTGTCAAAGGGATGTTCGTATAGAGTTTAATATTGCAATCTATTTGTACATACCTATTTGGGGCTAACTTGTAACTTTGTGCCAAACAATGTTTTGACTACTATTTGATATGCAACGAGATATTTCAAAGGACGGGTATAAATATTTTGGGGAACTCATATTTCTGTACCTAATTACATATTGACTGGTAACGTTTATATGGTGCAGTGGGAATGCAATTGGTATAGGTCATTAAAATTAATCATTGCAGGATTACGATTTTCTTTTATTACAAACATTTAGCAGTTTATCTTTTTCTGCGATTTAAGTTTTCTCTAAGAATAAATATTTAATAAACAACCTTATTTATCCTTTAACAAATAGCTTTGTTAGATTCTTATGTTGATACTGCGGTATTTCTCGGTATCACCATTGACACAAAATTACAGTGGGGACTTCATATTGATGGATTGACTACCTCAGCAGCCTTTGCGGTTAAATAAAAGATAATATATTAACGAACGTGGAAATGGCTGGCCTCGTTTACTTTAGCTACTTTCACAGTATTTTGGGGTAATGCAGCCGAAATAACATTTAAGGTATTTGAAACAGTCTATAAGCAAGTAGCGAAAAGAGCAACGATAACGCGTAACAATAAAATTAAGCTAGTTTTCAAAGGTCCTTATAAACAGAGGCGGCGTAAGGCGGTGTGGGCCACCGCCCACGGCCTCGCGGTACAAAGGGCCTCGCGTCTCAAAGTCGACCATAAATTCAAAAAAGTACACACCACAATTTTTTTTTATAATTAAAACATTAGAAAATTCCCAACCTAAAGATATTCTACTATTCGGCACACGAATGAAAAATTCGAAAAAATATTTATTTTTCTGATTCACTATACTTATTATATTAAATGTTTAATGAATTTAAAAAAATCTCATATTTGTCGCTGAAAGGAGCTTTTCAAAATTCGAACTAATTAAAAATTATTTAAAAAATAGTTTTGGTTGACACACGTGGTAGTGAGAGTTTTGCATTACAGTGTTCATTTTTTTAATTTTACATAGTGGAAACAGTATATAATTGCGTAAATAGATTATTATTAACAAGGTGATTAGTTATAGTAAGTGTTTGTGTTGTTTTATAGATTAGGTTAGTTATATTTTATAGTTAGGTTAAGGTAATTTAAATGGATCCTGATCCTCTACCTGACCCCCCCGATCCTGGGGGAGGTCATATAGTATCTAGAAAACGATTAGGAGAGGACACTTCCTCTAATCATGACAACGTAAGTGCCATTAAAAAAACGATCATAAACCCATCCACTGCTACCCCTTCTATCCAAAATGTCTGGACTCATCCTTCTATGTTGGAAGCCCCAAAATCTTACATTAGTACAGATAAAGGTCCCTTTATTGTGTATGTGTCAAGGGAATCTCCTGACCCTTCAGCAGGAACCTCAATAATAGCTATTAAGTTTGGTCAGTTTTTACATACAAATAAAATTACTGATATTGTCAATGATGGAGTAAAAAATGTTGGTCGCAATAAAATCAGTGTCCAGTTTACATCTGCTGAAGCGGCAAATAAATTTTTAAGCAATTCCATTCTGAGTTTATGTAAATATGTTTGTGTAATTCCGACCTTCAATATCACAAGGATGGGAATTGTAAAAGGAGTTCCCGTTGAATGGTCTTTGGAAGAATTTGTTGGTTCACTAACATTCCCTACTGCTTGTGGGGAAATAATAAAAGCGAGACGTATGAACCGGAAGAATGTAAGTGAGGGTGTAGTGACATGGGTCCCCACTCAGACAGTTGTGATTACGTTACGTGGCCAACAATTGCCTGAAAGAGTATTTTCATATAAATCTGTCCTTAACGTTGACCTTTATAAATACCCAACTATCCAATGCCTTAATTGCTGTCGTTTTGGCCATGTGAAATCTCAGTGTAGATCAAAGCCAAGGTGCTATAGGTGCTCTCAGGATCATACTGGGGAGGCATGTGACACCCTGAAGGAAAATTCTACCTGCATCCATTGCACATCAAAACATTTTGCAACTGACAAAGGGTGCCCTGAGTGTGTAAGGCAACAGAATATTAAAGCTATTATGTCCCAGGAATGTATTTCTTATATGGAAGCATCCTCTCGGTTTCCATCTGTTCAACGATCCTATGCAGATGTTGCTAAGGAAATGTTTTCTCCTCCTATTTTCCCACAGCCCCACACCCCACAAAGCAGATCTCCCGCTACTCAAACTATATCCTATCGTAAGACAGTTTTCCAATCTCCCCGTCCCCGCGCTTCTTTGGCAAAGGGATTCGACAAGCAAGTTCACCAATCCATTATAAGTAGTTGCACCGCTCCTCTCCCTAATGGCTGTTGTCTTAATCAAGAGACTGCCATTTCATCAGAATCTACAAAAGATCTATTAATGGCTCTGACTGACACTCTTATGAGCATTATTTCAATTGCTGATGAACTCCCAATACCGTCCAACGTTGCCCAAAAACTACTCAAAATATTCCAAATCATAAACAATGGTCCCAGTCAACTTCCTACAGTGGAATAGTAAAAGTGTTCGTGCTAAAAAGCATGAATTACTTAATATTATTTCACTGTACAATCCTGTCATTGTTGCCCTCTCGGAAACATGGTTGGTGCCTGAATCCTCTTTTAGGGTGTCAGGTTTCGCCTGTTTAAGGGAGGACAGGAATGACGGGTATGGAGGTAGTGCTATCCTTATCCAGCACTCCACTCCTTATTCCCGCATCTCTCTTCCTGCTCACAGTCAACAGATTAATGCTGTTGCTGTGAGGGTCCTTGAAATTTCCTTTCTTTCTGTTTATATTCCTCATCCCTCTTCCTCCATCTTCCTAGAGCTTAAGGCTATTATTTCCTCACTCCCAAGCCCTGTGCTGGTCCTGGGTGATTTTAACACTCATCATACTCTGTGGGGGTGTTATTATTGTGATGGATTTTCTCCTTCGTTGGTGGATATGATTGATGATGTTGATCTCTGCATTCTCAATGATGGTTCGCCGACTCGTAGGGTTAATCCTAATCAGAATCCTAGGACAGCTATTGATCTTTCTCTATCCTCTCCCACTCTTGCTTCCCAACTCTCATGGTCGGTACTCCCTTCCACCTATGGTAGTGATCATTTCCCTGTTTTGCTGTCTTTAAATAACAGACTCCCTTCGACTCCCATTCCTCTTTCTCCTCGTAAATATAATTTAAAAAAAGCCCACTGGAATGAGTTCGCCGACTCTGTGGATTGCATGTTGGGCAATCTTCCTGAGTCTGGTAATTATGAGAATATAATAATTTACTATGATCGGTTTGTCTCTGCCCTTTTATCTGCGGCTGACTTACATATACCTAAAAAATACTCCATTCAGAATTGGATGCATTCCAATCCCTGGTGGGATCAGGAATGCTCTGATTCTGTCGATCGGCGAACATCTGCCGAGGCGTCATACGCAGCCTGTATGACGATGGAGAAATATGTTGAGTATAAACGCAGCTATGCGAAATTTAGAAAGTGCATTTGGAAAAAGAAAAAACTTGGTTGGTTAAATTTTTGTGAATCCCTTAGTCCTCGCTCCTCTTCTTCCCTTGTGTGGACAAATGTTAAGAGATTTCGCCGATCACTTAATATTGTTAATAGTCCCAACTCCAATAACCCCTCAATATGGCTCAATGATTTTGCTAACAAATTGGCTCCTCCTTCTGTACCATCCCTCGACCTTTTAATCTCCGTGCCGGTTGATTCGTCGGAGGAAATGGATCTGTCTTTTTCCTTTGATGAGCTTAAAATTATATTAACTGATTTAAAGGACACCAGTCCAGGTGAAGATGGTGTTTCCTACTCTTTTATCTCTAAACTAAATAAAAAATCCAAACAATATTTTTTAAATTTAATTAATAATATGTTTCAATCAGGCACTATCCCTAGTTCATGGAAGTCCCATATTGTTGTTCCTATCCTCAAACCTGGAAAGTGCCCCTCTGATCCCAACTCTTATAGACCCATTGCCCTAGCATCTTCGTTATCAAAGATTGTTGAACGGCTTTTGAAAAATCGTCTGGAATGGATAGTGGAAAGCAGAAATATCTTAGCTCCCTCTCAGTTTGGCTTTAGAAAGGGGTTAAGTACAATAGATAGTCTCAGCGTTTTTACTACAGATATTCGACGAGCTTTTGCCAAAGGAAAGTATCTAGTTGGTGTTTTTCTAGATGTTGCATCTGCATATGATAATGTTCTTCTTCCGGTGCTCAGGCAGAAACTGCATCAGCTGAGTATTCCGCCGAGGTTGTCCCATTACATATATAATTTGCTGACCGGTCGTTCGGTATCTGCAAAACATCCGCTCCTTACTACCTCTCCCAGACTTGTCTGGAAGGGTCTACCTCAAGGTTCAGCTCTTAGTCCTCTGCTATATAATATATATACTCATGACCTCGAATTATCTGTAAATAATTTTTGTAACATCCTTCAGTATGCTGATGACATCGTCCTCTATTACAGCTCAAATTCGGTAGAGGATATAAACTTTCGCTTAAATACTGCCTTGCACTATCTTAACCAGTGGCTTTATAATCATGGCTTGGCTTTATGTATTGATAAATGTCAAGCTGTAGTATTTACTAAAAAGAAGGTTATTCCAAATTTTAATATACTGTGTAATAACATTCCTATACACTTAACGGAAAATGTTAAATTTCTTGGTATGATTCTCGATAAACGATTGAACGGAGTTTCCCATGCTGAATATCTCAGCAGGAAGTGTGAAAAAGGCATTAATGTTCTGAGAGCTGTGTCTGGTGTGTGGTGGGGTGCACACCCTTATACTCTTAAACTACTGTATAACGCTATAGTTCGTAGTCACATCGACTATGGACTATTTGCTTTAGACCCTTTTAATAAAGTAGCTACAGAAAAGTTGAACCGAGTTCAATATAAATGCCTTCGGATTATCTTAGGTGCAATGAAGTCTACGCCCACCAACGTATTGCAGGTGGAGTGCGTAGATCCTCCTCTTCCTATTCGCCGACAATTCCTTGCTGATCGATTTGTGAGTAAAATGTTGCAGCTGTCTTCTCATCCTTTATATCATAAACTATCTAAGCTAGCAGATCTTATCCCCTGAGGCAAACCATTGCCTTATCTGCTGGATAGCTTCCTTAGATTTACCTCTCTTCCCAACCCCGTATCTTGTTATCCATCGAATCCCCTCTTTATGACGCCATATAAAGCCCTGGTCTATTCTCCACATATTGTCACAAATCTTGGCCTAACCAAAGGTGATCCTGGCACCAACACGAAATTTAAGGAATTAGCTCATTTACATTGGCCAAATCATCTCTTCATCTTCACTGATGCATCAAAGCTTTCCAAGGAGAGCTGTGTTGGTGCGGCTTGCTGGATACCAAAATTCAAAATTATTTACAATTTAAATACCCCCCTGAATCATCGGTGTTCACAGGCGAGGCTGTTGCTTTGTTAGAAGCAGTCCTGTTTACACGCTCTCATAACTTTAAACAAACGGCTATTTTTATTGACTCACTAAGCTGCTTAATGGCATTGAAGGGAAATCCGTTTCATAGTAGGTTAAGATCTTCAATTGTTTTAAGGATTCGTGAAGAATTGTATTCATGCCATTTAAAGGGCTTGGAAGTTACTCTGGTTTGGATTCCAGGCCATTCTGGAATCAGTGGGAATGAATCTGCAGACTCTTGCGCCAAGCTTGCCATCCAGTGTGGCACACTTGAACACTTCTCTAACTCTGCTCATGATCTGCAGTCCCTTGCAGATTCTCATCAGCATAAGTCCTGGTGTCATACCTGGAATTTATCAAAGTCCCAAAAAGGTAAATTCTATGCCCTTATCCAACCTGATATCCCTAGACGACCGTGGTTTTATTCTCAAAGATATACTGAACGGAGGATTATTACAACAATCTGTCGCTTACGCCTTGGGCATGCTTGTACACCTGTACATCTGGCCAAGATCAGGGTCAGGGACCATTCGCTGTGTGAATGTGGCCTGGACGACGGTTCCCCTTCCCACATCCTTTTTTCTTGTCCCAACTTAACTCGTCCCCTATATGATGTTCTCCCCAATAAAGTCCCTCGTCCTCTAAATGTTCAATGTCTGTTAATGTTTGTGTTTGGTCCTTTATGTAAATTTTTATGTAAATATATTAGACGTAACAAAATTAGATTATAAACTAACATCTATGTAAAATATTATTTATTACTAACATAATGTATTGTATGTGTATATTTTGTAAATATTTGTATGTTTTGTTATAGGTGAAGGCAGTAATTATACTGGGTCCCTTTTCTACATGTATTATATCATTATTTACAATCATTTCTTTTGTACTGATTAATTTCTCCCGTGAGTCCTCCATACAACGTGACATTGGCGAAGTGAACTGTGCTCAACTGGCACGCTCGAAACGCCATAATTGAAGAAATGAATGAATGAAGAGTCGAGAAAGACTTTAACCTCTGGCAGTTTTATCTATTGAAGCAAATATAACGTCTAATATAAATTACGAACCAAACATTAAGAATTTCGGAAAAATTAAAGAGAAATAGATTAGAAAAATTCTATTTTTTTTATTTTTTTGTTTACATTTTTTTTTAATTTCTGTTTATTGTCCAAAAAATTGAATAAAAAAAAATTCAATTTCAAATGCTTCTTAATTTATAAACCTTTCTTCTTGCACCATTATAGGGCCTCGCGAAACGTACCTTGCCCACATTTAATTTAGGTCTTGCGCCGCCACTGCTTATAAAATAATACATTAACACCTTAATAATGTAGCGGAGATTATAGATAATCAGCCAAACTTTAAATCTATTAGTTCATTATAAATTGATACGTAGACCTCATCTAGTTTCAGGACCCTCTTTATAAGAGCCCCTTGTTCCACATAAGGGCCAAGGTAATCCGAGACCCTATCGACAATACCTATGAAATCTTGAAAAGGAAAGAAGGTTAGGTAAGTTCTGAAACGAAATGATATCTTTAACCTTGCTTGTATAATGAAACGAATTTTTAAATAAGTTTTAATGGACTTGTAGCGTTATATGCGAGTACTAAGGATGCGGAATTAAATACGTCATATGAAAGTATACATAAAGCTTACAGATATCAAAAAGAATATAAGTTAGATTTATTAAATAATAAAATAATGTTTATTACTCCTATATCTAGAGTTAAACGTGGCACAATAAATGGGTTAGGTGACAATGCTATTAGATTTGAAAACGAAATAAATGAAATTTATAATTCTGTTAAAAAATTTCAAAACGTTCCGCAATGATCAATCATTCATTAGCTAATTGAACAATACATTAATTTTCAGATCAATTAATTAAAATAAATGAGAATCAACATCGTTTATCATATGTCTTAAGAAATATTACATAACCAAATGCATTTTCTAGAGATAAACGTACAATTAAGTGTTAGTTTACAATCTATTTTAAATCAACTAACTTTACTGGAAGATACTTTGATTTTTTCAAACTTAGGTGTAAGGCACCCTAGTATTAGGCCTGGGACTTCTATTAAAGCAATAAAGTTTGTCCATTCTCCATATTAATAAAATAAATAACATCACCAGTGATGGTGTGAAAAATGTTGGTCGCAACAAAGTCAGTGTTGAGTTCTCAAAAGCTACTTTTAATATAAATATAACTCGAATTAGTATTGTAAGAGAGTCAACTAAGACACAATTGACTTTTCGCTAGATAAGTTTGTAGGCTCTTGGGAATTTCGCTCGGGTGGTATAGAAATGATGAAAGCAAGACGACTAATTAGAAATGTGTAAGCAAGGGTGTGACTACATGGGCTCCGACTTAGTCAGTTGTAGTTACATTCCGTGGTCAAAATTTGCTCGAAAGGATCTTTTCCTATCATTCCGCTCTCCCAGTTGAACCTTATAAATTTCCCACTATCCAGTGCTTAAATTGTTGTGGGTTTGGTCACATAAAATCACAGTGCAGATCGAAGCCAAGGTGTTACAAGTGTTCTCAGTCCCACACTGGTGAAGCATGTGACACTAATAGGGAAAATGCTTTTTGTTTACATTGTGAGAGCAAACATTTCGCTACTGACAAGGACTGTTCTCAGTTTTTAAGACAACACTCCATCAAAATTATCATGTCACAAGAGTGTGTACCTTATAAAGAGGCTTCCGCTTATTTACATACTGTTCGCAAATCCTATTCAGATATGGCTAAGGAAATATCCTCCTCACTTATGCAGCTTCCTAAAACACTGCTTGATAAAACGTCAGCCCCTAGTACTCTTCACAGGTCTTACAAAAATACTGTTTTCCAGTCTCCTCGTCCCCGTGCTCCTTTAGCAAAGGTATATAATAGACTATTAAGCTCATCAAGCCCTACCTATTACAAATATTAAATATTTTAACTAAAAATATTAAATATTTTATCTGAAATCGACGTTCTCACACGCTTGAGCCCATGCCCTACCATATACTTTAGAAATCTTCTTAAATTCACATTAAAGTTTTAATTTTTATGGCACAAATATTTTTGAGACCATTTCATTTTATAGTGAGTGTATTAAATTCCATTCGACATATTCTATCACCACATGCTTCAATTTCATCGGAAAAAGAGGAATGGAGTGTCGTTATGGGAACGAAGTGTTTATGCTTGGTTTCCAAGTTCCCTTTGGGAAAGTATAGGAAACTTTCGAACCTAGAGTTTAGCCTCAAATTCAGCGGAAAGTGAAGAATGGAACGAGCGTCTTTGCCTATAGATTTATGGGTTACAGCGTGAAGTTCGACAACTCAAATATATTATAATATTTATTTTATAATCTTTAAAAATAACATTTCAATATCTCTCTGTATCTTATCTTCACCAGATGATAATAAACTATCATCAGATAATTTCTAGATATAGTTTGACAGCTGTATTAATAGAAACAATATAAACTGTCAATCAACGGGTACGACACGGTAGGAAAAGAAAACTAAGGAACCTAATGTTAATTCACTCGTTCCGTTCCCCACTTCCCGCCGAATTTAAGGCACTTTTTGTTAGTGGTGGTATTCAACGCCGCGCTTTGCCTTGTGATCAGAGCGAAGAAATAAAAATATTTAATGTTTTATTCGAAAATATTGAGTATTGCATTTTTTCAAGCGGGGAGAGAACCCACAACCCGTCAAGTGTCTAACTGAATATTTATTTTAGCTTCACGCTGTATCAGACATACGTATGGGTAAATATCATATTTTTTTTATATTTTATATATAGCTGGCTACATTAGCACTATTTTTTATTTATTTTAATTGAAAATATGTGTTAGCTTAGTATTAAAACTCTCAATACATTCTTAACTGTTACATTTAATAAAACGACAAAATGAAAATTGAATTTGATTTGATTTTGAATTTAAATTTTTATTATATTTTTTATTATTATTATACATCAATATTTATAACTAGTTTCTAAAATCTTATTATATATTTTATCTTAAATATATATGTATAATTTAAATTAAAAAAATGTGTCAAAGATGAAGTGATTTCGAAATGTTAGAAATAAAACTAATGTAGACAAAAAAAATGTTTATTAACAACAAATTCCATATTAACTATACAAAAAGATGTAGAAGACGGATAACAAATATACATAGCAAGAGATTGGGCTAACTATCGTAAAATATATGTCTACGTACAGTATGTCCCAATATCCTTGCCATATAATATTTTCTTCGGTGAACTAGAATACCTTCCATATATTCGTTAGAAAGATGACGCATATAAAAATAAAAATAAAAATTATACAACAATTAAATACAAGTATTCTTACGATGTATATAAGTCGAATTTCATATACTATCTTCCCTATGGACTAACATTATAGAAATATAATATTAATATGTATTTCTACAACGTTGGCCTTAAGCCAAGATTATTTTGTTGTTGTTGTTCCGTGTATGTTCTTTTTCTTGTTTCTTCTTGAAGTAGTGCTTAAAGTAGGCTTTTCTGACTAAAGATCAACATTGTAGTAAAATATATATGCCAATTGTACTACAATATTGTGCAATGGCCAGAAGGCCTTTGAAATTCTTCTGGCTTCTTTTTTGTTGTATTGTATAGATAACTGAAATATAATTGAAATAAATGCTGGTTTTCTTATTTAATAATCAACATTATAGTAAAATTTGACGTTGATACATATTTTACTATAAAGTGGATTAATATCTAAGAATTAAATATTTATAGTGATTGGTCGATAATTACAGAAATCAAAGCTTGATATTAAAATTACAACAATGTATATTAAGATTAAAATAAACATTTTTAAATGTAAGTCTGCAAACAAAATAATTATATTACAAATGCTTATAACAAATATTATTTAACATAACAATATAAAAAAATATCTATATTTGATCGTTCTTGATCTGCATACCGCGGCTTCTTTTGTCTTCCTGCATTAATTATATACTAGATTTATTAGTGTGCCGATTTTTTGGTATTTCTATATACACAAATACCAATTAACCGGTTAACTATTAACTCAGTATTAGCCTCGTAGCGTTGTTAAAGCAGTTTCGTTGTTGTTTGTGCGAGTAATCGTGTAATTCAGACAATGCCATGTTTTGAGCAAAAGAGAGTTACACTTAAAACATGGCCGATGTCTGATTTAACAAGATCTTCTTCAATAATTTTCTTTCTATATTTTATGTAAAACATATTTAAGGGCTGTTAATAAACATAGTTAAACAATGATTTCAAAAAATAATATTTTTCAATATTACAATATTATAACAGAAATATGAGCTATTTTAATTTTTGTCAGCTCAAAACATTGCTACCCAAAAAGGTAACCCAAGTTCCCTCTGGCTACTACAACATGAAGCTTTAACAGCGAAATGATTGATTTTCACACATAAATAGAAAATAATATTTATCTACAAAACGTATAAAAACTAAACGTATATGTTTCTATAATTGTTTAACTTACATTTGAGTACAAAGGGTTCTCTAATACCACTCCAGAAAACCAAATATTTAATTTTTTCACATCCTTATTCTAGTAACAAGGTAAAGAGCGTAGTTGAGATTCGCCACTCTGCGCGCAATTGCTCAAAATTTAAAATTAAAATCATATAAACATTTTAAAATATGAATCTGCAAACAAAATAATTAGGTATATTTCGAAATGTAGGGAAAAAATCTAAAAATAATTTAATATCTTCTTCGTTCTTCTGTCCAATTTTCTGAAATTTGTGACGAAGTAGTAATAAGATTTTGCGGTAGTTGTTAAAGATTAGTTTTTTATAAGGTAATGTTACCTAACAATTATCTTTAACAGCTGCCTTAAAACCTTGTTACATTGTCAATAGATACTTGTACCAATCCTGTATTTTTTTTAGATGTAGCAGTAAGAAAGTGGGGAAAAGAAGATGACTTCTTGAAACGAAAATTTACCCTGTTAACGGAAAATGTACGAATATATATATCTTGCTATTTAGATTTTATAAAGACTAATATTTTAAGAAATCTTCACTCACGTCCCGAATTATAAATGTTCCTATGCTTCAATCTCAATCTGTAAATTAAATCGATTTATAAATGTTATGAAAGAGAGATTATTATAAACGTAATGAACGAAATAGAGGCCTATCGTGACACAGGGCCAAATTTAAATATTTATATACTGAAAGTTTTACGATTTGGCAACTAGAAAGCATGGGAGACTTACGCTACTCAACACGCAACGCCTCAAATTTGGTAGACAACGTGAAACGGAAGTGTTTTAATGGAAATGGATTATTTTAACACAAGGGTCCCCCTGCCTACCTCATCATCTGCGGGATATTGCGTGATGCTGAAAAAAAATGTTTTTTAATTACATACCATTATATATTTCTTCATTTCTGCAAGTTGTAGTATTTGTGGTGTAATTGTAATAAGATTTGAGACAATTGTTGAAGGTGAGAGACGTTTCAAATAGTCAATGCTGTCTTGAACAGTTGTCAGAAAACTTAAATTACAAACAAATTAGAGTCCAACGCCTCTTTTTTGATGGAATCCTCGAGTGCGAATCAAATCCAATCTGTCGCGGTTACGGTACAGTAGCAGGCTTGTGCCCCTGCGCTAGAAAAAAATAATAATATATAAAGCAAAAACAAAGTGAAAAATGTACATTTTAACAGTACATCCTCTTTGTCCTATTCATAAAAGCAGGAATCAAAAATAAGGCACTTGTAAATTTTATAGACAGCAAAATCTCAAAAATACCATTTAGAGTTTCCTGCGTTACAGATTCACAAATAAAATGAAGCAGCTCTGAAAAGCTGAATAGTATATATAATATTTTACTTATATTATATTTAAAATATTATATAGACATAGATTCTTCAATTTTTCATTTCCTCATCTCGTTGAATTTATTCTAATATGAATAGTAAAAAGATTTAGTGACAATTGAAGCGGGCGAGTGACGTTTTTAATTGCACAGTGCCCTTATCAGTTGTCATAAAACCTAAATTACATTGTTAACAACATCGGTCCTGATGAAAATTCTAACACCTTCTCATCTTCTCTGTGTCTCATTAGTAAACGGGGTCAACGATTAGATAACTAGATTTATACGGCCATCTAAATCCAAGAATTATCTTTTCGAGCATCCCACGTTACAGAGTATTGAATAATTAAAATTAAGCGTTAATGAATTTCCAAATAGGTACAAATTTATAAAATATTCTCTTTTTATCTGGTTGGTTATTTCTCTTTCTTTCTTCTTTTCTGCATCTTGTTGATTATTTCTTGTTATTGATGTGACTGTAACAAGATTTAGTGACTAATGTTTAAGGTGAGAGACATTTTAATTAGGCAATACTACCTTGAACAATTGTCAGAAAACCTAAATTACAAAAAAGTTGAATATTGTCAAAAGAAGGCGACGAAACATGTTAATGAAAAGAAAATAAATATTAATTACAAACGTATCTATCAATAAAAAAGTAGCACACACTTCAAAATGAAATTAAGACTTATAAGATTAACTTCTAGGTACTCGTAATCGTATCGTAACAGTAGTAATAATATTTTGTGACAAATGTGAGAGGTAATTTACTTTAATAATTTCGTATTATCACCTTTGACAATTGCCATAAAACTTTATTACCTTGCTGAAAAAGACTGATGCTTTTGAATATGTCTGCATCTATATCTCCTGATAAAATTAAAACATTTAATATGAAAATATTAAATGTTTTATTTCTTTAAGTGGGAATTGAATCCACAACCTATCACATTCACAGTCACACGCCACTGTGCCACTACGCCGCGACAGGCATCAATAATACATACTTGTATATTACAAATATCGTATAACATTTAAAAATATATATACAATGCAAATAATCTTAATATAAATCTTGACTAATTCTCGTTTACTTAATTATTAAAAAATTTGAAGAACATGTTTTAACTTCTTCATTAAAATCTGCAAAGAAAATTCTAATATTATTATGATATACGTACTTACGCCCTACATCATCATCATCATCATCATCATCATCATCAGCCTATGACGGTCCACTGCTGGACATAGGCTTCCCTTAGAGCGCGCCACGTAAAATTTTTAAACGTTCACTAAAAATTTTTTCATAGTAACTGAACGATATCCATTTGTTTATCCCGTTGTTCGCAGCTCGTCGTACATCCCCAATAATTCCCCTCACCTTAACTATAGCTCTTAAAGCTGATAGTACTAAAGTGACGGAAAAGATGGGAATGCCGATAACATTAGACAAATAATATGTATTGTAGACACACAGATACAATAACATGTCAATAAAATAAACCGTTACAAACAGCGTTACATGATAACATGAGCTATATTGAAAAGATTTTATAAAAAGCTAGTACATATACAAATGATCTTAATATTGACTAACTATAGTTTACTTAATTATTAAATAAGTTGGAGAACATGTTTTAATAAAATCTGCAAAGAAAATTGTAATATTATTATGATATACGTACTTACGCCCTACATCCTGTAATATTGAAATTTTTATACATATTAATTAATTACATTCATTAAGATTGATTGATTCACACTAACAAAAAATATTTTATACATGAATTATAGAATCCGTTTTGTCAGTTTCAATATAATTTGCTGATAGAAAGCAGTTCCGTTGTTCCGCAGCTGGTCGTACATCACCAATATTTCCCTGCACTTTAACTATAGCTCTTAAAGCTGACAGTACTAAAGTGACGGAAAAGATGGGAATGCCGATAACATTAGACACATAATACGTATTGTAGACACACAGATACAATAACATGTAAATAAAATAAACCGTTACAAGCTGCGTTACATGATTACATAAACAATTTATAGATAGATTAAAAAGATTTTACAAAAAGGATATGATTAATTATGAATCAAAATAAATTATACAGTAACAATAATTTAGGTTTAATTTGATATTGAGTCACACTAATGTGTTTTGTAATCGTAACTAAGAAAGTAATTCAAGAAAAAAATCCTAGTTTGTCGTGGCGCATAGTTCGATCGTCGAGGAAAAAAGTATTTATTCCTTTCAAATTAAATAACAAATATTTTCATTTCTTCGCTTTGGTAGCTAGGCAAAGCGCGGCGTTGAGTTCCGTCATTCAACACACAAAATCCGACGAAATAAAGGCATTATGTGTTGAGCGGCGGAACTCAATGTCACGCTCTCACTAGTTACCAGAGCGACAAAAATAAAATATTAAACATTTCATTTCTTCGAGTGGGGTTCGAATCTACAACCTATCACATTCACAGTCACACGCTTGTGCCACTGCGCCAATCAATAATACATACTTGTATATTAGAAATATCGTATGAAATTTTAAAATATATATACAATGCACATGTTTCAATAAAACCTGCAAAAGAAAATTGTAATTTTACTATGATATACGTACTTACGCCCTACATCCTGTAATATTTAATTTTTTGTACAAATTAATTAATTGTATTCATTAAGACTGATTGATTTACACAAACAAAAAATATTTTATAGTAATTGAATTATAGAATCCGTTTTGTCAGTTTCAATACAATTTGTTAAAAAAAAAGCAGTTCCGTTGTTCTGCAGCTGGTCGTACATCACCAATATTTCCCTGCACTTTAGCTATAGCTCTTAAAGCTGATAGTACTAAAGTGACGGAAAAGATGGGAATGCCGATAACATTAGACAAATAATATGTATTGTAGACACACAGATACAATAACATGTAAATAAAACCAAACCGTTACAAACTGCGTTACATGATTACATGAGCAATATGTAGCTATATTGAAAAGATTTTATAAAAAGAATGTGATTAATTATGAATCCAAAGAAATTATAAAGCAACAATAATTTTGGTTAAATTTCATATTAGGTCATACTAATGTGTTTTGTAATCGTAACCAAGAAAGTAATTCAATAACCTAAAATTCTATCTTATAAAGTAATTTAAAAAACATCCTATTTTATAGTGGCACAGGGTTCGATCGTCAAGCAAATAAAGTATTTAATACTTTTAAATTAAATATCAACTGTTTTCTTTTCTTCGCTTTGCATTCGCAAGACAAGGCACGGCGTTAAGTTCCGCCACTCAACATACAATTTGCGACGAATTTAAGGAATTTCGTTTTGAGTGGCAAAACTCATTGCCACGATTTCACTAATTAAACATTACATTTCTTCGAGTGGGGCTCGAATCAAAACCTATCACATTCACAGTCACAAATGCAAATGAAAGACAATGCAAAAAATCTTAAATATAAATCTTGACTAATTCTAGTTTACTTAATTATTAAAGAAGTTGAAGAACATGTTTCAATCAAATTTGCAAAGAAAATTGTATTTTTATTATGATATACGTACTTACGCCCTACATCCTGTAATATTTAAATTTTTGTACAAATTAACTAACTGCATTCATTAAGACTGATTGATTTACACAAATAAAAAATATTTTAAAGTAATTGAATTATAGAATCAGTTTTGTCAGTTTCAATACAATTTGCTGAAAAAAGGCAATCCCGTTGATCTGCAGCTCGTCGTACATCCCCAATTATTCCCCTCACCTTAACTATAGCTCTTAAAGCTGATAGTATTAAAGTGACGGGAAAGATGGAAACGCCGATAACATTAGACAAATAATATGTATTGTAGACACACAGATACAATAACATGTAAATAAAATAACCGTTACAAGCTGCGTTACAGGATTACACGAGCAATATATAACTATATTGAAAAGATTTTATAAAAAGAATGTGATTAACTATGAATCAAAATAAATTATATAGGAACAATAATTTTGGTTAAATTTGATATTGAGTCACACTAATGTTTTTTGTAATCGTAACCAAAAAAGTAATTCAAGAAAATAAATCCTAGTTTGTCGTGGCGCATAGTTCGATCGTCGAGGGAAAAAGTATTTATTCCTTTCAAATTAAATAACAAATATTTTCATTTCTTCGCTTTGGTAGCTAGGCAAAGCGCGGCGTTGAGTTCCGTCTTTCAACACACAAAATCCGACGAAATAAAGGCATTATGTGTTGAGCGGCGGAACTCAATGTCACGCTCTCACTAGTTACCAGAGCGACAAAAATAAAATATTAAACATTTCATTTCTTCGAGTGGGGTTCGAATCTACAACCTATCACATTCACAGTCACACGCTTGTGCCACTGCGCCAATCAATAATACATACTTGTATATTAGAAATATCGTATGAAATTTTAAAATATATATACAATGCACATGTTTCAATAAAACCTGCAAAAGAAAATTGTATTTTTATTATGATATACGTACTTACGCCCTACATCCTGTAATATTTAAATTTTTGTACAAACTAACTAATTTCATTCATTAAGATTGATTGATTCACACTAACAAAAAATATTTTATAATACATGAATTATAGAATCAGTTTTGTCAGTTTCAATACAATTTGCTGAAAAAAAAGCAGTTCCGTTGTTCCGCAGCTGGTCGTACATCACCAATATTTCCCTGCACTTTAACTATAGCTCTTAAAGCTGATAGTACTAAAGTGACGGAAAAGATGGGAATGCCGATAACATTAGACTAATAATACGTATTATAGACACACAGATACAATAACATGTAAATAAAATAAACCGTTACAAGCTGCGTTACAGGATTACACGAGCAATATATAACTATATTAAAAAGATTTTATAAAAATAATGTGATTAACTATGAATCAAAATAAATTATATAGGAACAATAATTTTGGTTAAATTTGATATTGAGTCACACTAATGTTTTTTGTAATCGTAACCAAAAAAGTAATTCAAGAAAATAAATCCTAGTTTGTCGTGGCGCATAGTTCGATCGTCGAGGGAAAAAGTATTTATTCCTTTCAAATTAAATAACAAATATTTTCATTTCTTCGCTTTGGTAGCTAGGCAAAGCGCGGCGTTGAGTTCCGTCATTCAACACACAATTTCCGACGAAATAAAGGCATTTTGTGTTGAGCGGCGAAACTCAATGCCACGCTCACACTAGTTACCAGAGCGAAAAAAATAAAATATTAAACTTTTCATTTCTTCGAATGGGGTTCAAATCCACAGCCTATGACATTCACAGTCACACGCTTGTGCCACTACGCCGCGACAGGCAATAATACATACTTGTATATAACAAAGATCGTATGAAATTTAATAATATAAATACAATGCAAATGATCTTAATATTGACTAACTCTAGTTTACTTAATTATTAAATAAGTTGAAGAACATGTTTCAATCAAATTTGCAAAGAAAATTGTATTTTTATTATGATATACGTACTTACGCCCTTCATCTTGTAATATTGAAATTTTTGTACATATTAACTAATTACATTCATTAAGATTGATTGATTTACACTAACAAAAAATATTTTATAGTAATTGAATTATAGAATCCGTTTTGTCAGTTTCAATACAATTTGCTGAAAAAAAGCAGTTCCGTTGTTCCGTACATCACCAATATTTCCCTGCACTTTAGCTATAGCTCTCAAAGCTGATAGTACTAAAGTGACGGAAAAGATGGGAATGCCGATATCATTAGACAAATAATATGTATTGTAGACACACAGATACAATAACATGTATAATTATTTTGTCAATGAAAGAACTACAGTTATATCGCATCGAATGTGGTAATTTTAATGAAAATATTCTTGTACCCCAACGGAACTCATTGTCACAATAAAATATGACTGACTTTTACATTATTTATAAGATTTACATGATTGTGTTAGCAGATATCCATTTTTTATTATCACTTTATTGTGTTAAATCAAAAATTAAATCAGTATAGTGAGAACAAAATAGATATGTCTACTATATTTTATGTGTACGTATAAGTTTTATATCGAAAAAAAAAACATCTGTTTTTTCGAGTGTTATGTAGCAAAGTTGTAACTGTGAAATGGACGAGAGAGAGATAAATATTAGACTGACGTCCAAATTACAGGAACAACAGTACTTCGATGGTGTTTCTTCATTTTTGACGAAATCTTTAACTTCTTCAAATGTTGCAGTATGGAAGTATTTACACCGGTATGCACACTAATTCACACAATAATTAGTGTATATACCAAAGTAAAGGTTCCAATTTCACCTTTCACTTGTGAAAATTGTAAAAACATGTAAAAAAAATATGAAATTATTTTATTAATGCCTTTTTTGTGGAAAGTGTACAATGGAAGTGTTATAATGGAAAAGTGCCAAAAAAGAGTGCCTCAACAACAGGTTTCCAAATTCTCTCTGTCTACACAGTTATGTGGACATAGAATAAAGCCATGCTTAAAGTATGTTTCACCTCCACTTATTATTTCCAAGAGAGCAATAAAATTAACAAACAAACAAAACATTAATATTAAATACTAAAATGCATGGCCTATTATCGTAAACACTTCTGAGAATATCAATATATTATGTAAACAATACATATTGCTATACTTCAATTAAAAATTTATGTCAAATATCTGCATAAATCGATCGCGTTTCTTCATTTTTGACGAAATATTTAATTTCTTCAAATGTTGCAGTATGGAAGTATTTACAACGGTATGCACACTAATTCACATAATAATTAGTGTATATACCAAAGTAAAGGTTCCAATTTCACCTTTCACTTATGAAAATTGTAAAAACATGTAAAAAAAATATGAAATTATTTTTTTAATGACTTTTTAGCGGAAAATGGACAATGGAAGTGTTATAATGGAAAAGGAGTGCCTCAACATCAGTTTTACAGATTCTCTCTGCCTACACAGTTATGTGGACATAGAATAAAGCGATGCTTAAAGTATGTTTCACCTCCACTTATTATTTCCAAGAGAGCAATAAAATTAACAAACAAACATAATATTAATATGAAGTACTAAAATACATGGCCTATTATCATAAACACTTCTTACAATATCAATACATATTGCCATACTGCAATTCAAATTTATATCAAATATCTGCTTAAATCTTTTATTTGTTTTCGCTGCCAGTTAGAAGCCTCATAGATTTCTGTTACTTGTTAATATAGCATTTATAAAATACCTACTATAGATTAAAAGTAACGGAAAATATGAGATCACCAACATCGCTAACTATCTTCGTATGAACACCCATTTCTTGAAATCTATAGTTGCTGTAGAAAAATGTGAAGAAGGAATAAATGATGTTCCTTTTCCTTCATGGTAATTTGGATATAGGATTAAAAAATGCTGCCACTAATTTGCCTTTTATAATTTAACTTTATAATTTTATTTTATTTAACAGAATAGAAATGATGATATTTTCGTTTAGAAGATAGCAAATGATGTGGTCGATGAACATGTCTTGTTCAGAATAAGTCAAAAAAATTGACGTGTTCACTTATGCCCAAAACATGTTCACATCTCCACCTATCATTTCTTTTTATATTATATATTTCTGTCCCTTTGTCGTGGAGTACAGTGAAGATCAATAGGTCGGCCTTCATATATTCTGTAGGAGGTATCACCTTAAACTCTACATAATCATGAGTCACCACCTATTAACCTACGTTACCCTACATGAATAAAATTTTATATATTAACAATTTTACAAGCAAAAATACAACTAATCTTACATAATCTTATTTTCTACAATTGTACATATATACATATTAAAATAATCTATTTTTATAACATTAAAATGTTCAGCGAATCATGAATATGTACAAAAATTTTTACAAGTTTCCTATGTACAGCTTATACGTATTTACATATTATTACATATATGTTGTATTTACATATTCACACACATATTCTATAAACAAACATGTTATTATATACAAAATACATTACAATATATATATATATATATATATATATATATATATATATATATATATATATATATATATATATATATATATATATATATATATATATATATATATATATATATATATATATATATATGTATATATATATATATATATGTATATATATATATATATATATATGTATATATATATATATATATATATATATATATATATATATATATATATATATATATATATATATATATATATATATATATATATATATATATATATATATATATATATATATATATATATATATATATATATATATATATATATATATATATATATATATATATATATATATATATATAACCCCTTAATGTAAAGTGTAAACCACCACCAATAGGTCGTGTTCCATATAATCTGTAGAAGGTATTATTGAATATTGAACATCACCTACTAACCTAAGTTATACTTATCAATAGGTACATATATACTTATTATACACATTATGATACATTTAATAAATTAGTAAGGGTAGTATTCCCACGCTAATATTTGTTATTGCTTATCTAAGATTATTATATTTATTTCATATGTACAGTATATATTACATACGTTTCTTTACAAAGAATATAATTAATACTTATATAAAAGAATATTTAACAAACCATAAAACAAAAAAATATATAAAAATGCATGATTGTTTGCAATTTGTTCATGAATAGTCTATAGTATTGGTACCATACTATTTATAGTGTATCTTATTTCACACTAATTTACATAAATTTACATATTTTTACATGTTTTTTAATTTATTATAATACATCGTCTTAATTGTAAACTTATTTAGAAAAATTAAATCATTTTAATTATTTTATATATTTATGTACATTATTATATATTTGTGTGTGACTAAAAGTATTTTTATCAATAACTAGATCTATTTCAAAGCAATTTCTTTTTTACATTATTTATTAACTATTTTGTACTTTGTAGTGAATGACACCGTGCTTACGTTCAGATTGACTTACTGAGGGTTCCCTAACCAATTTCATAATATATAAAAAATATACATATTTAATTAAATAAATTTATATAAGTTCTATTTTTAATACAATTTTCGTTTTTTTATACTTCAACTTTTTTATTTTACTATATGATTTAATTAACAATTTTTGGTATTACTGTCAGTGTTGTTACATTGTGGTGACATTGAAGTTATTTTTTTTCCTTGCCCTTAGGAATTTTAAATTTGGATATTATTATATTCATCATAGTATAAATTTCAGTGAAGCGAGATATTAACCTCTGAATGGGCAACGAAATAATCTTTAAGTGTTTCATTTTTGATGTACGGAACCCCCAAAACCGGTAAATTAATCAATTCTATTTTTTAACTAGATATTGATTTGAATTGACTAAAAGGGAGGGTTTTTTGAGTATTATACAATAAAATAGTTTAATTTTATAATATCTCTATAGACACTATACATCTATGTACATATTTACAGATGAATTATTTAGCTATTTTAATTGAGTCATTCGACGAATTTGGAATGGTGGTTTTATAGTAAAACTTTAGCAGTTTTACTGGTTGTGGGGTTAAACTTTTAAAATATTCATGTTAAAAAGTGATATTTTATTATAGTTAGCAACAATGCCTTAAAAAGTTATTTATGGAAAATACAAGTTATTTTTATGAAATTGGTGACGAGGAAAGTCTGAAGTGTTAAATCACAGCCAAGTGATTTATAAGAGGAAAATAAGTGAACCAATATAGAGGCTAAATCTAAGGACTACTAAATATCACAAATACAGCTCCGGCCATTCGTATTTACAATGCTATCTTACAATACAGCGTGGGTAGATAATCGTGTGCTATCATAGACACAGCCCAGTTTTGATCACTTTAATATTTAAAAATATCTTGAGTACGTGCATAAATCCAACTATAATTTTTATGATATTTTCTTTGAAAAGCTTGTTTTTTCCTGCGTAAATAGAGTACAGATTTTTTTCAAATGTTCACAATTTTTTTATTTTATTATAGAAAATCCAATTATATGGGTTTGTTTATTTTTAGTCGGAGTTTCAGCAGGTTTGCATATAAACAAGTTTTATTGTGACACATCATTCGAAAACCATGTCTGAGTAATCTCAGGTGTCCTAGAAGTGATCATTGGTCAAGGTGTAAAAGCTATTGAAAGTATGGTATATGTAAACTATGGAATGAAGCTTGGATGATCTAACTGAGATATTAAATAAGACTGCCGGACGTCCATCTTTTCAATAGTTTCAAATTGAATAGTTGATGGACGGTGACTCGCCTCCCACTAGTTGTGCTCGACAAAGCACTGTTAAATTAGTGTAATGCTTTGGATGCATCATCGGCGTGGTCGGCTAGGCGTATGAGGTGTACACTGGTTTCACCATCACGAGGAATTTATAGATGGACCATATGCAACCTTTCTAGCATAAAGCTCTTGCACTCCACTCCGCCGGCCAATAAAGGCAAGCTAGAGACAGGGGATGGAGGACTCAGGTCCGTGGGATCGCCACCCCTGAGTTCGTCACTGCTGCCCTGCGGGTCTATATATATATATATATATATATATATATATATATATATATATATATATATATATATATATATATATATATATATATATATATATATATATATATATATATATATATATAGATATATATATATATATATATATATATATATATATATATATATATATATATATATATATATATATATATATATATATATATATATATATATATATATATATATATATATATATATATATATATATATATATATATATATATATATATATATATATATATATATATATATATATATATATATATATATATATATATATATATATATATATATATATATATATATATATATATATATATATATATTAATGTAGTATTAACGTAATATTATTTTGTATATGAACTAATATAATCAATGACCAATCTATTACTTATTATAAATTATTATCTATCTTTTTTTGGGTTTATTTTTTTGTTGTTTTTTTTTTTGCTTTTATTTTATCTTCTTAATTGACTTGTAATAAAACTCACTTACGTCTTTAAATTTACTTGCTACTAAACTAAAACTTTTACGAAATTTTACTACGTTAAATTAACTATATATTTTTTTTGGACTTTTTTAGATATCATTGATGTATTTATAAAAGATTTTTAGTGTATTTTGTAGTTATCTAGGCAGCAGGTACTCCCCCGCTATAAGCGCTTATTTTTCCTGTGTAAATCGCGATCTTGTGGTAATTCCGGGAATAGATTTAGTTTCGGCAGTTAACTTCCATAAAAATAAATTAAGCTGTTCCGGAGATAAACCCGGACAGAAAGATAAAAACACATTTTATAATCTTCTGTTTGTGTAAGCAATTCTATGTTCTTAAAACATAGAATTGCTTACACAAACAGAAGATTATAAAACAAGTCTTTAAATTACGAGAGCACATATATACACTTAAATTTTATTTATCCAATATTCGTGCATACCTACGTTCTACTTATTATGATATGTTTTTAAATTGTTATTATATATTTATTTTTTTGAATTTTATATTTTTTAATTTTTTTTATGTTCATTTTTGCTTTTTTCTATTGTCAATACTTTTTGAACT
This sequence comes from Eueides isabella, assembly GCA_019049475.1. Taxonomy (NCBI): domain Eukaryota; kingdom Metazoa; phylum Arthropoda; class Insecta; order Lepidoptera; family Nymphalidae; genus Eueides; species Eueides isabella. The sequence goes on along the minus strand of CM032395.1, from coordinate 10,610,714 downwards.
ACTTATATTATCAATTACTATTTATACATTGTATGTCGACCTAATTATAACTTGTTATAAACTAACATATAACATGCTTTTCTTAATCTTTATATTTATATTGTTTTATCTAATTTGATCTCATATAACCATTTCTTATAACTTGTTATAAGTAATAAATATCAATTGTTCATTTTTTTATGATTTTTTATGTTTTTTTTATCTAATTAGTTTACGATAATATATATTATCTATTAATTCTATTGAGGCATGTCGTGGTCCAGCGGCACAAACGACAGATTGTGGGCTCGATCCCCACGTGAGGAAATCAAATATTTAATATTTTCAAATGAGGTACTTAATGTTTTTGCTTCTTCGCTTGAGTACCGCCACTCAACACGCAATGCCTCCAATTCGGCGGAAAATGGGAAAGAGAAGTGGAACGGAGTGTCTTAATTACCATCTTATATCGACTTACTATAAATTATTATCTATATATTAATGAATCTATATTATTTATTTTGGTTGCCATAAGATAACATTATTAATGGTTTTATTTTATCAATTTTAATTAATTTTATACATTTTCGTGCTTTTCATATTATTAAAATTAACTTTTTTTTATTTTTTATCTTTATTATTTTTTTTGCAAATCATATTATTAAATGAGAAGATAACAAATTCTAATTATAAAATTCGAGTTCGAGCATCATATTCTATAAAATAATATATACTTAAAAAAGTTAAAATAGCTAATCTCTGCACTAAATAACTTGTTGTTTAAAGAAAATAATTTGTAATGATAACTTAAGCCGTTTAAAATCTATTATTATTTTTATAAAAATAATTCCGATTTTAAATAAATGTCTTAAAATATTATCTATTCATATTTTATTAACATTTACATATTTACACACTACTTTGAATGGTCACCATTTGGACAATTGTACAGCACATTTGACATTTTGATTTATATCTTATTTACAATTTTCATTTGACGTTTTATTTTAATTAGGTATAAAATGACAATTATTATAATTAGTATATGCAATGCATATTTTCCTTATCTTAAATCACAGTTCTAATATTTGCTGTCCTAACTAAAGTAAGCCATTATTTAAATGCTAGGCTTAATTTACTATGACATCTTTTACTAAACCTATCATTTTAAATCTGATCGATCTTACTCTATTTTTATTATAAATAGAATAATTATATTTTTTTAATTGCTATAACTAAACTAATCACGTAATATGCTATTTAATATTTTTTTATTTTCAATTTTATATTGGATTTTTTTCTGTGTATTTCTTGTGTGTTTTCAGAATATTATTAATTCTATACTATTTTTTTATTTATAATTTACTTTTAGTTTATACATTATTTCTAAAACTTCACTAAAGCTTAGTACTTTACAAAAGTAATAACGCCATATTTTTTTTTAATTTTCGCATATTTGTTTTTATTTTTTTTTTTTTCATGTCTTAATAAAGTATTAATATTTAATGCATTCAAAATATTTTTTTTTGGCTTTTTTAATATTATTCGTACAATTCGTAATACAGATTAGATTATAGCTACACTAAATACTGCTTTTTTACTTTTACTTATATTATAAAGAAGTCAATAAATTCCAAAAACATTAAATGTTTAAGTTTTTAGATTTCGAAATAAAATACCCTGATTTCAACCGCAATTTAGGGACTAATACAAGAGAATGCTTATACTATAGTTAAGCATTCATTCTTTTAAGACATACCTATAAATCGTTAGACGTCTAGATTTTTAGTCTTTATTCAAACAATATACTAAGGACGGTCTATCAAGGGTTATGCTAACATGAGTACTTGATTTGAGTGAAGTAATGTTTTCAAAACTTTAAAATGGTTTGTTTCTTTATGTAGCTTATTTTAGTTTGTGGATTGATATTTTAACCTAAAATATATTTACATATAACTCGTTTTAGCGATATATTTTCCTTATCAATTTACATGATATACTGATTTATATTTACTATTCATAATGAAGTAGCTAAGGTATGAGGTAAAGTTGTTTATCTTGTATATATTCGTGCACTGAGTGGTTGCTGTTTTGCACAACTGTACATTTTTTAATAAACTGAATGGGTAAAATTAATTGGTTATTTTTTAGCTTCATGCTGTATCCATAACAAACCAAGGATGTCAGAAGAAACTTAGGAACATAGTGTTTAGACACCGCGATAGAGATATTTTCATTTCCAGAGCGAGGAAATATGCATATTTATATATATTATTACTCGTATGGGGGTAACATTTGTTTTGTTTATTAATATTATAGTTGTATTCACTAGTTATTTTTTTTGTATTTTTAAGATTTTTAACTTTTTTTTCGTTTATATGATGTATGTACAATTTTTAAGCGTATATTAATTCTATTTTATATATTTAGTAGTTATAATCGATTTTATATTTTAGATGTGATTATTTTAGTTAGTGAAAAAACTGTGTATTAAAATTATGATTTTTTTAAATAAGCGGTACTAAGATAATCAATTCCAGGCCTACCTGAGGATAGACAGAGGTGCCTAGAGTCAAAACAAGTCTATTTTCTTAAAAAAATCGAGAAATACATGATGAATGGCGGAGTTCAACACCACAATTTAAATTTAACGTTTTTGGTAAACTTTATATTTTTATATTTTTTTTGTAAATTTTTGATTTTTTTTTATAAAAATTGTCTTTAAAAATGTATAAGTTAAATACTTCGTTACAATATTACATTTGTCATACATCTATTTTTTTATATTTTTAAATCTATCCTATTACTTACTTTAATTCTGTACATTTCTGTTTTTTGTAGTTTTAATAATATTTTGTTGTTTTTTTTTTCATTTTATATATGTTTATCATATTATTTTTAATTTTATCTTGTCCTTATTTAAACCTACCAACTAATATTATACTAATAAGTTATTTCTTAGTTATTTGTGTAGATATTACTTTTCTATTTCAAAATGTGTAGACAGAGGGTACCTACAGCCAAAAGATATTTTTTTTTATTTTACATTTCATATTTAACGTTTTATATATATATATATATATATATATATATATATATATATATATATATATATATATATATATATATATATATATATATATATATATATATATATTAGTAATCGTGCTTATAATACCTTATTTTTATACTAAGACTAAGAGAGTCTAAAATGACAGTAATATATATTTTTTTTATTTTTTCGTAAATTTTTGGTCTTCTTTTTTATTAAATTTAACTTATATGTTAAATATGTATATATTTAACTCATCCATTTTTAATTCCACCTTATATATTTTAAAATCTATCTCATTACATATTCTAATTCCATGCTTTTTACACGTTTTTGTTTTTAAATTATTTTTAAATCTATCCTATTACTTACTTTAATTCTGTACATTTCTATGTTTTTTGTAGTTTTAATAATATTTTGTTGTTTTTTTTCTTCATTTTATATATGTTTATCATATTATTTTTAATTTTATCTTGTCCTAATTTAAACCTGCCAACCCGCCTGCTTGTGTAGATATTACTTGTCTATTTCAAGATGTGTAGACAGAGGGTACCTACAGCCAAAACATATCTATTTATTATTATTTTTTATTTTATATTTCATATTTAACGTTATATAAGCCTTATGTAATCGTTCTTATAATACTTTATTTTTTTATACTAAGACTAAGAGAGTCTAAAATGACAGTATTATCAATTTTTTTTGGTAAATTTTTGGTCTTCTTTTTTTATTAAATTTAACTTATATGTTAAATATGTATGTATTTAACTCATTTATTTTTTATTCCAACCTATATATTTTAAAATCTATCTCATTACATATTCAAATTCCATGCGTTTTACACGTTTTTATAGTTTTAATATTGTTTTGTTTGGCTTATATGTTTTTATCATATTATTTTTATTTTTGTTTTTTTTTATGGAAAGGACACGGGAAACGAGCGTACGGGTCACCTGATGGTAAGTGATCACCGTCGCCCACGGCCCCGTGTAACTCCAGAGGAGCTACAGGAGCGTTGCCGTCCTTTAAAGTGGAAGGGCACCGGGGCCCGGCATTACCTAATGCGAAATGAAGTGGCCAAAGCCACTGCTTAACGCTGGTCTTAAATGCCAGGGGTGGTAATAATCCGGTCGAGTCTGCCCATGCGTGTTGCCATTGCTGACAACGTGACTCTACCACACGTACTTCAGTCGCCTCTTACGACACCATCAGTACCAGGGTGATCCTATTCTAAGCCGGAATCACACGGCTTTAATCCTATCTTGTCCTCATTTACTTATTATATTTCTATATTTCTTTTTATTTTACCTTTTTCTTATTTTATATTTTTTTTCGCTATTTTATCATTTTTACTATAAGAATAGGACTTTAAATCCTATTAAGACCTATTTATATATAAAAGGATGCCTAAAATAGAAATAAAAAGCTGGGACTGTATAATTTAGACATTTATTTTTTTTGTAGCTTTGACTATTTTTCTTGTTAATTATTTATTTAAAAACTATTTATATATTTCTATGATTATTCTGATTATACTACTACTTACTCTTTTAAAAAAATTGTAAGTTTTTTTAATCATAATTAAGCGCTTATTTAGTTTTTTTACATATTATAACATATCTAATGTCTTTGATTTTCGCGATTGTTGCACATTTTAAATGGAACACTATTTAACCGATTAATCCCGTATATTGTTTGTTAACAAACAATATACGGGATTAATCCGGTTATAAGTGTTTCATTTAAAATATAACATATCTATTGTTAAATGTGGTGTTGAGTTCCACCAATCAATTCGGCGGTCTACGTATAATTAGTCTACTATGTTATTTTTTTTTATTTCTTGTTATGTTTATCTTATATTGTTTTGGTATTTTCTTAATTTTATGTATCTTTTTGGTATATTTTCAATTTTCTAAATTTTGAAGCATATTTTTTTAAATTTACATTTGTATTTAACTTATCTATTTTTATTATAAGTTTTATATATTTAAAAATCTATCTTATTATATACTCTAATTCTATGCTATTAACCATTTTTTAGTTTTAATATTATATTTTTGTATTTTTTTTTTGCTTTTTTTATTTTATATATTTTTTGTTTTTCTTAGCAATTTTTTTTTTTGCTTTTTATTTTTTTACCACTAAGTAGAAAACGTAGACTACATAATTGAGTACCCGGTTGATTCTGTTTTTGTAGATTTCACTTTTTATGTTGTTTACATATATATATATATATATATATATATATATATATATATATATATATATATATATATATATATATATATATATATATATATATATATATATATATATATATATATATATATATATATATATATATATATATATATATATATATATATATATATATATATGTATATATATATATATATATATATATATATATATTGAGTTCCACCAATCAATATGGTGGTTTACGTATAATTAGTCTACTATGTTATTTTTTTTTTATTTCTTGTTATTTTTATCTTATATTGTTTTGGTATTTTCTTATTCTATTTTATTATATACTCTAAGTCTATGCTATTAACCATTTTTTTAGTTTTAATATTATATTTTTGTGTTTTTTTTTTTTGCTTTTTTTATTTTATATTTTTTTTTGTTTTTCATAGCAATTTTTTTTTATTTTTTTGCTTTTTATGTTTTTACCATTAAGTAGAAAACGTAGACTACAAAAGTGAGTACCCGGTTGATTCTGTTTTAGTTGCTTTCGCTTTTCTGTTATAAGTAAAAAATAGAAATTATAATTCTAAGTAGATAATATATATATATATATATATATATATATATATATATATATATATATATATATATATATATATATATATATATATATATATATATATATATATATATATATATATATATATATATTATCTACTTAGAATTATAATTTCTATTTTTTACTTATAACATAGATATTGTTAATGTAGTTTTACTCTACTAATCTCACTCTATCGTCTCGTATTGTAGTGTTTTATTAAAATTTTAATATTTTACCCTATATTATTATACTATTTTTTATTTAAGCAGATTTCTATTCCTTTGTCGTTCACCTATTCTTGTATTTTTTTTTATTTTTTGTCTATACTGCATTTTTTTATATTTTTCTATTTTTTTTTATGTTTAGTTGTCTATCTTAATCTCCACATATTTTATCTATCTCTACTACTGCACACCTATATTTGACATGTTATTCTCTTTTTTTATTCTTTTTTTAATTTTGTAATTTTTATGAGTTTATTAAGTTTTTTTTTAATCTTATATTCCTTTTTTTGTTGCTACTAAAGCAAAACAAAAGGAATATAAAATTATGATATTTTTTTCTTAACTACTTTCATCTAAAAATATCTTACATACAGAGATTTTCTAGTTGTATCCTATATATATAATTAATATTTCTACGCAATAAAATCCATATAATCTAATCTAGTCTAATATCTAAAAACATTAAATTTACTTATCAACAAACTAACAAACAAAACTAAATTTAAAATATTAATATTTATTTTTTTGCTCTTTAATTTTTTATATTTTTTTTGTGGAAATTTTCTTTTTTCTTATAAACCTTTTCAGACAGTATATAAATATTTTTAAATTTATTTATTTATTAGTAAAGTGGTTTTACCTTATTTTTTACTATTTGCTTAAATATAAAGCGAGCCCTTTAATTACCTCATTTTTAAAAATATGTACACGATGACTTTTTTTTATCCTACTTTACAGAGAGTCTATTTATTAACTAATAAATATTTTTTGTCATTTTGTTTTTTTTGTATTATTTTTTATTATACATTCCTATCTTATAACTGACGAATTAAATTTAAGTCAATAAGCTGATATGGATTTTATTCTAATTAATCTTATCTCATTATGAAATTAGGTAATCAAACTGACACTATTGATCTATGTCTTAAATGTAACTTGGAAAATTATTATCGTCGAACACACATATGTGGTTCTCCGGTCATCGTTTTATATAAATATGTTATGTCAAAATGTACAGCTTAAAGTATTTCCTATAATACAGATTGTCTTAAAATGTGCATGAGGACATTTACTACTCTTTTCTACTTGTGTAAATTCGATGTTTCACTGTAATAATCCTTATATTTACACTTACCAATACCCTAGGCGCACCTCTATATACTAAATATAATCGTAAACGTATTATAAGCATACTTATGAGATTCGGACGAATTCTTCGCCAAATAAACAATCTAACACGCCGCCTCGTTCGCTGTACTAATTTCGTGTTTTTTATTTTAATTTTTTGCCTTTTAAAAAATAATAATTTCCTAGTAAAAAAAATAGCTGTAAGTCAGGTAACACGTACAATTTTATATAATGTATTTATTAATAGAAAGAATATTTGTGAAAATAAAATGAAGAGAAGCATAATTTTCGTCTCCCTCCTGCTCATCGGATCGCGACGATTATTGGAGTTGGCGCGAAGCTTCGTCCAAACAATGAGCGTTGCTATGACAACGAATATCATTACCAAGGGAATTTCCCGTAGAGATGCGAGGATGAAATATAATGATATAATTCTAGTAGCGGCGAATAAATAGAAATTTCGTACTGACCTCGGCATCCCCGGAAAGGATTACCTGAAAAATAACATATTGTGAAATCCATTCTTTGAAAATTAAAAAAAAAACTGTAAAAGTCATATAATTATATTTAAAACAAAATAATTAATCACTATCAGTACATTTAAAAAAAAATGTTTATAAATTAATCTCACCTTATGGTAATTTGTAAAAATCGCAATAAATACGCTCCTGATTATTAGTTCTACGTCATCTTTCATAGTAATTTATAATAGCCTGTTTATTTCTGTTTCGCAAATTTATGGCGCTCGGGTAAAATTGGATATCTGTAAAAAAGTTAAACTAAAGTACAGCAGTTATTCTAATTTTAAAATGCTATGACTGATATTTAAGTTAAAAAGAATTACTTACGGTTTTCGGGTATCCAGAGTCACATAACACAATTTTGTCAATTTAACCAAAGTTAATTTTACTAAGAAAAATGTTATTTGTTCACTATTCCCTCCCATTAACATTAATGTTTTAAAAATCCAAAGGTCTTATATATTACTATTTACAAATAAGAGATTTTTACTCTATTACATAGCCACAGCCTTACAGCGACTAGTTAGAGACTGCTAGAGGAGCGAGATGTTAACTCGATGAGGTCCAGGCTGCGACTGCAGCTCGGTCTGAGGTGACTGAGACCCCGGGAGCTGGTCGGAGGGCGGGACCTCCCAATGCAACAGATTCCACGCCTCCGGGGAGGTGGGGGATTCCCGCGGTTGGGAGATCCCCCCTTTTCCCAGAATCTAGAATTACAGATTACATGGTGGGGGTTGAATTTTCATTTTAATATTTTTCTTTTGTAATAAAGTATGTGTTTATTTGTTCTTAATCTGGTGCTCTATTTTATTTATATAAATTTTAAAAGTATATGTATTCTATGACTTGAAGTTCTCTACTTTAATTATATGTAGAGAATTGGCAACTAAAAAGAGTAGTGCCTATATAGCTGTAAATTTACTTATTTATTATTTAATATTAAAAATATACCAACTGAATTGACTGGGTAGAAATTGGCTAAGAAGTGCAACGGAAAAAATACTTTCATGAAGGTAAAATAACAATAACCAAATGCTTATTTTTATTAGGAATAAATAATAAAGAACTCAAAAAAAGGTATTTTTATGTAGCCTAAATAAATACTGAATTCGAAGTATTTTTCTAGATAAAAAATAGTATCTTTTTAAAAAAATGTATATCATTCTGTAGAATACTGTAGAATTTCTTAAATCAGCAGGCCTGTGGTGGCGCAGCGGCACAAGCATTTGACTGTAACCTGTTCCAGGTTCTGGGTTCGATTCCCAGTTGAGAAAATGAAACATTTAATATTTTCAATTTAAATATTTAGTGTTTTATTACTTCGCTCTGGTAATAAGGCAAAGCACGGCGATGAATTCCGCCACTCAAGACGCAATGTCTCAAATTCGTCGGAAAGTGGGGAACAGAAATGGAACGGAGTGTCTTAACACTAGGTTCCCGGATTCCCTCTGCCATGCCTCGTGCGGGATACAGCGTGAAGCTAAAAAAAAACAAAGAAAAACTTAAAACAGCTATAATTCTGGTAACCTTTTGCCTTGAATAAAATGAATTTGACGCGGGCAAGTACCTGGTGAGAGCTTAGTAATATAATAAAGTTTTATTGAAGTGAAACTTCTTTGTCGGCGTATTAAATAAATCCTATAGCAATTTGAAAAAAAAAAATGTCACACTTTCCGACGCCGTCTTGAAAAAATGGTCGCACCATGCGTGTTTGACTTCTAAAAGAATATTTTAGTGATAACAAACGTAAAATTCATAAAATTATGCCTCTAAATTAATATATCTACGTTATTTTTTTATATTTATTTGCTTACTGTATCACCTGCAGTCAAAAAATCGCTTTTGAAGAACTTGTTACTAATGTAATTATTATTAATTTAACAATATTGTAAAAGAAATCAATTATGAAAATTTATATAAATTCGATATTATGATCAGTTAATTATCTTATAGTCTAATAAAAACAAAGCAAAAATCAAAACAATCATGCATCAAACGTCTAACGCCCCTGTAGCCTACTGACACAATACTCCCCTTCCGACGCGTTATTAATAAACTGCCGTCGCAGTCTATTTGCTACGGTCAGTTATTTTGGAATTTGTCTACTAACATTAGGTTTATTTTCCATTTCTTTTGCTCATTATTGGTATAAAATTATTTAGATTACTTTGGGATTTATTAATTTTCTTTTTCAATAATTATTTGTTTAAATTAATTGGTATAAAATTAGTTAGAAATCTTTGGGATTTATTAATTTTCTTTTTCAATAATGATTTGTTTAAATTAATTAGTATAAAATTAGTTAGATTACTTTGGGATTTATTGATTTTCTTTTTCAATAATGAGTTGTTAAGTCGATAATTATTAAATTGAATGATGACCTTATTTTTTTATTTACTTACATAGATATACATATATATATATATATATATATATATATATATATATATATATATATATATATATATATATATATATATATATATATATATATATATATATATATATATATATATATATATATATATATATATATATATATATATATATATATATATATATTTATATATATATATATAAATATACATATACAAAAGTTTTGTAAAGCAGGCCACAAATATTGTAAGATTTTATTCTGCTGAGCTAAAAAATGGTAGAAAATTGTAAGCATAATAAAAAATTAAAATGATTTCATTTATCTTGATATTTTTATAATATTATACTTTTTTATTTAGTATTTATTCGTATTGTTTAAGGTATACTGCTACCTTAACTTACAAGGAGCCTGGGAATCTTATAAATATAGATACATCGTCCATTAAGGCACTTCCTTTCCCCACTTTCTACTGAATTTTTGAAATAACGAGAACTCTGATAACAAGGCAGGATTTTTGTTCCTACCAGAACGATGAAAATATGAAATATTTGATTCCTACGAGTGGAAATCTAACCCATAACCAACGCGTTTGATGGTAAACGCTTGTGCTTCTGTACCACGAAGGCTTCAATATATATTATTAAAAATACTCCATACATAGTTATAAATGTCCATTTTTATGAAACTTATGTATATGCTACGAAATCGTCTACGAAGTCGTAGAGCTCACAGCAAGCAAGAAAGTAATTCTTTAATGCTTTCCACAGGTTATACACATATACAGTTATACATATATACAGCCTAGTTATCGCCTCCAAAAAGTAAATAAGTCATTTATGGGTCTGAGTATACGTATCTACAATAGTATTCCGCAGTGTATTTTGAATTTGCCACTAGAGAAGTTTAAAGTAAATGTTAAAGTAATGTTAATTAAGAAAGCGTACAACACTGTCGAAGAATATTTGAATGATAAAAATGTATTTAATTAAGGTCATTTGAATTTCATGCAGGATAATCACTATTGTATTAAACAATGAAATTATAACTTTATTCAATATTGAAAAGAGCAACTGTTGAGTTTCTTGCCGGCTCTTCTCAGCAGAACTGCAGCGAGCTGGTAGTAATTTTATGTTGTGACGATTCAAAAGTGCTTGCTAAAGCCTATTTGAATAAAGAATATTTTGAATTTGAATTTGAATATATTGTACTTGTCTTGCCTTGAATTTAACGTCTTACTTTTAATGTAGCTATTTCAATAGTTCACTAGTTCGATTCTCAATTGTGGGACATTGAATGTCTATATTTTTGTTTGTCTACGAGAAAAGACATACTTTTTTCCCCTAAACTTTCTACTGTGGCAAATCACAGTAAGATTTATTTTTAATATTTAATGGCAAATGAATCTCTTTATAACACCGCGAGATAATAAAAGGGGTGGAAATCTGATACTAAACAATGCAAATAACTCCATTCATTGCATTCAGTCTTGCATTCGTTAATTTTTACCAACAGAGGTATATACTTATTTTTTAAAAATTGTGTCCACGCTTAAATTAAATATAATTTTTATAGAAAACATATAAAATCCCACTAAGTTCAATCTTTAAGCGAGTATACTAGAGATGCTTTTGTGTTTTTTATTACAATGTAGATTAATAAGAATAAATTCATTAAGAAATCATGCAATTGTGCGGATTGTCATAAAAATAATAATATTAGTATTCTGTGTCTTGAATTTGTAAAATCACGGCTTGAATGGCGAAACTCAACACCGGGCTTTTTCTACTAGAGCGGGGAAATAATCAAATTAAGGAATTAGACTCACAACTATCGTGATTATGATGCTGCACTACGGCCTTACTTACTTAAGAAATTAGGTATATTAGGTTAGCCAGAGAGAACGCCACACGTTACGGTCACGGTTTACTTCGTCCATTGTCATCAACTTTTTCTTAAATACCCTCCTGGGGGTCCTCATTCTTTTTACGTGACCTTGCTTTAGTATCGTAGATACTGTGTTTTCGAAAGATCAACCGAGGTCTCTCCCTCCCTTCCTCTTTTATAACTTACAAGCTGTAAACAAAACAAAAAAAATGCAACACTATACGTTTTTTTTTTTAGCTTCACGCTGTATCCCGCACTAGGCAGGGTAGGCAGAGGGAACGGAAGTGAAACCTAGTGTTATGACACTCCGTTCCATTTCCGTTCCCCACTTTCCGCCGAATTTGAGGCATTGCGTGTTGAGTGGCGGAACTCAACGCCGCGCTTTGCCTTATTACCAGAGCGAAGAAATGAAACATTAAATATTTAAATTGAAAATATTAAATATTTCATTTCCTCGACTGGGGATCGAACCCAGAACCTATCGGTTACAGTCACACTCTTGCGCCGCTGCGCCACGACATTTTTATTTATATTGATGCAATTCAATATAAATAAAAGGAGATAACCATGTAAGCACGCCCTTATCCCACCCCTACCGTCTCCTCCTTTTACCGTGTAACATGGTGAGCCCGTGTTCATCATTATTAGGTTTTATAGCGAAACTTAATTTTCTAGACTCCAATTAATACATACATGAAGTTATTACGGTGCAGTTTATGTTTATTCTTTGTAATCTTAAATGAAGGGGTTGAAAGTTGTGCTTTAGTGTTATATAGAGCAACGTTTTTTTCTTTTTTAGCTTCACAGTGTAACCTGTAGAGCATAGGGAACTTCGAAACCTAGTGTTAGGAAGCACTGCGAGTTGAATTGCGGAAATCGGTCTTATTACGTACTAGAGCGAAGAAATTAAAATATTAAATTTTCTTTTCCTCGAGTAGGAATCGAACCCCCAACCTGTCGCATTTATTCGTATATTTGTACCCCTGTGAAGCGTCAACTTCGTACATACTTGTTATAAATTGCTATTTTATATGAATACTTTTGTCTATACATATGTTACAAAATCATCTACGAAGTCGTAGAACTTTCAATAGTGTAATAGATTTTTTTTTATCTTAGCCTTAAAATTATACTTTTCTTTCTCTTTTTTAATTTTTGTTGTATCCCGGACATGTCGCGGCAGGCAGAGGGAGCTTGTGAATGTTAGAACGTTAGAACACTCTGTTTTGTCCCCCACTTTACGGCAAAGAAGAGTGGCGAAACTCAATGTCACGCTGTGGTTTATTTCCAGAACAAGAAAATGAACATAATAACCATTTTATTTCTATAATGGAGATCGAATACACGAGTTGTCGTATTTACACGGACACGCTTGTGCCCCTGTACTAGGAAAGGCTTCAAAATTATGTTTTGTCCCTCAGGCTCAATTTTTATTGTTCAGTGTTTTGGTAGGTACATATGTCCTGATTACCTAACTCAACTATAATATATATATATATATATATATATATATATATATATATATATATATATATATATATATATATATATATATATATATATATATATATATATATATATATATATATATATATATATATATATATAACTATAATATATATATAACTATAGCAATATATACTTTAAATTGAAATATAGAAAAATATATAAAAAATACGAAATTATGAGGAAATTTTTATAATACATAACTCTTCTATTATTTAGATATTAATATTCCGTTTTGTTAGAAGCTCCACGTTTATAAATTTTCTTAAATATATGAATTTTCAACTCAGGTGGATCGTAGTGCAGCCGCACTTCGTTTGATTGTAAATAGAACGGTTATTGGTTCGTTTCTCTTTTTGGATAACGAATTTGTTTATTTCGCTTCGCTGACGTAACAAACAAACAATTTTTTTTGTTTTGTAGCTTACGTTTCTCTACACGAAATGTGTTGAAAATTATGAAATACAAAATGACTTAACATGGCTGAGAGAATCACGCTCTATGCTTATCTTTAAACGGGAGACAGAGTGAAACTTATTAAATGGTCTACTGCCTAACACGTAATAATTTAAAGATGTTGCACTTATGATTAATTTACTTACGCTTACTTCACTTCACTTCACGCTTTATTTCTTGCGGGGTAGCCAGATGAAACGAAGTGCCAAACGCCACGGTCTCGGCATACCTGTATCGTGATAGAGGTATACCTCAGAAATATACTGCCTGAGAGGAATACTCACAATTTTCACGTGACCTTCCTCCAGTAGCGTAAATACTGTATTTACGCTACTCCCTTTTTTACCACTCTTACCAGTTACTTTCCCTTCATAAATCGACTTATTGTTTATTTTTATTTTCACTTATAAAAAGGTAAAATAAAAATTAAGTTATAATACAAATTACTTAATTCGCCCTTATCTAAGCCTGAGGCTAAGTGTCTCATATATGATGAAAATATACGCCATGTTTTTGCCGGTCGATCGTATTAAGAGTAATTAAGAGAGTTGGCCCTTCCAGCAAATAATCGAATTTTAAAGGCACGTTGGTTAAGTGCATAAACCAATAAAATAGTCCATCAGCAAAATGTATCGAGAGTTTATAAAAAAGCGGAGGTGCAACCGCCAAATCCAATTGCTCCAATTTCCGTCGCAATTTCTCACGTAAAATGTTTCTAGAAAATCTAGGTTTTAACTTAGTTTGAAATTAAATTTCGATACTGAAATCAAATTATAAAATGTTCTGCGTTCCTCCAGGAACCTAGCGTCCCCCATTAGATTCTTTACTTTCCGAGACTTTTCCATGTCTCATATTTCACGGAAAATTTATATTGTATTTTGTCTACTAAAGTAAAAGTTATTTACATACTCGTATGATCGTCCCTGGAGTGTTTTTTATACACCAGTTACATTATTATATTTTTAAACGTGTTTATTCAAAAAGAATTATAGTTTATCTCTTCATAAGTAAAAAAACTCAAATAAAAAAAATAATTAGGGACAATGCGGTAGCCGTCGTTGTGTCTATAAGAATATATTTGACCTGTTTCCTATCTGTCATCCAATTTTAGAGATGTTGCATGAGTGGCGGAGTTCAACGCTGCATTTTATCTTGCTACCAGAGCGTAGAATTGAAAGTAACTCTGTACCCATAGCAGATATTGAATACACAAACGCCGCGTTTATCCCAGCATCCATTAGTATCAGATAGAATTAAAGGTCAGCGGTGCTAAAGTGAATACATTATAGAATCCCTCAAGGGATTGACTTATATCTTTTTTAGTGTATACAATAAAAAGCTAGTTTTATAATTACATATTATGAAAGTAGCTTTTCCTCTTGTATAAGCTTCTTTCGTGTTAATCGATATTTTCTTTGTTTATTTTCTACGATTGATAGCGGAAGGCTCAATATAACAATAGATTTCCACATCGCATCAACGTAATTAATAATTATAGTTAGTAAGTTATAATTGGGAACGAAACGTAGTGTCTGAACATTAGGTTCACAGGTTTCCTCTGCCTATGTATAGAATACAGATAAAAAGAGAAAAAGAAAAAAAAAATTTAGCTTCACGCTGTATCGCGCACGAGGCAGGGTAGGCAGAGGGAACCCGGAAACCTAGTAGTAAGATACTCCGTTCCACTTCCGTTCCCCACTTTCCGCTGAATTTGAGGCATTGCGTGTTGAGTGGCGGAACTCAACCCCCCGTTTTGCCTTATTGCCAGTGCGAAGAAATGAAACATTTAATATTTAAATTGAAAATATTAAATATTTCATTTCCTCGACTGGGGATCGAACCCAGAACCTATCGGTTACAGTCACACGCTTGCGCTGCTGCGCCACGATAGGCCTGAAAAAGTTTTTTGAAATATTATAATTAAAAAGATATATAATATTTAAAAGTTTTTTGAAATATTATGTGTATCTCGCACACCAAAAGGAACTTGGGGACGTACCTAGTGTTAAGACTCTCCTGCTTTTCGTCATATTTTGATGGCATTGTATACCATAAAAAATATTTACGATTTACAGATACCACCATTTTTAAATATTTAACATTCAAAATATTTACGTAGATAGTTAAACAAATTATCCAACATAACATAGAATCTATTATAGTTACATTGAGTTTGGCGCACAATATTTTGAAATTAATCGCAAAACCCACAAATTTCGCTACAGCTTAATTATTATTGGAATTTAATAAACTATGTTTCGTGGTAGCCTTTTTGATTGAACGCCATTTACGTTGCATTGTTTGACTGACCGACGGCCGATGTTGCGATGTGCGTACAGACAGGGGCCGGAGAAATTAATTAAACATTATAATACGCTTGTATAATTTAGTTTCGCGTTTGCATTGCCTTTCATTTAGTTAAGCTTCCGGTTCTTTTGTTTGCTAAATGACATATTTTAGTCAAAGGAGGTTGCTTCGGTACTAATTATTATAGTGTGCTAAAACTGACCATAATTTGGAGCTTATATATAAACGTCAATAATTCAATATCTCTTTTACGTAATTAATGCTTTTGATATATTTTTTTGTCAGCTTTACGCTGTATCCTGCCTAAGGCAAGGGAGGCAGAGGGTATTTGAGAACCTCGTGATCAGACACTCCGTTACTGTCACACTTTGCCAAAATTGAGTTTTGCCTTGCCTCCAGAACGAAGCAATGCAAATATTAAATATTTCATTTCATCGAATAGAAATTGAACCCATAATCTGTAGCATTAACAATTGAATGCTTATGCCGCTGCGCCATAATAGATCTCGTCAATAGTTTAATATTTAAAAAATCGTGGAAATAATTAAAGTATGACAAGATGAATATTGTTTTATTTAACCCATAAACTTGGGCCGTCCGGATCGGAAGTCACTGACATATCTAAAGTTCCTCAACTTCGCTCTGAATTTCCCTTTTTTCTTTAAACGTCCCATATGTTGTAGCGTTCTTATTGCTGGTAAGAATCTGTATACTGCATTCATCTCGTCTCCCATGCAAAAGAGAAATGATGCTTCAACGTATGCTAAAAATTAAATATTAAAAATATATAGTAAAAATAATCAATATATTTGCTTATGTTAGAGAAATATATATTATATTTAATATTATTTTCTTATATTCCTTTTAATTGCCTTGTTTGGTATATCCTTAAAAGGGAACGAAAGTGGAACGGAGTGTCATAACACTAGGTTTCACTTCCGTTCCCTCTGCCTACCCTGCCTAGTGCGGGATACAGCGTGAAGCTGAGTGGTATATCCTTAAGCTCCAAATTACCGATACTTATTATAAGAACAGGAAAATTTCTTTTATTTGAAGGTTGATACTGGTAGGCCCAATATAACTGATTTCCAACTCTACTTAAATAATGATAAATTATAACTGAAAATAGAAATGATTGTTAATCATGAACACTAATACGTTGTTTAACATAGAACAATGTAAGCTGTACATTTTAATCAAGACCAACAATATGACGTGTAATTTGACAAAACAGTAATTATTGGGCAGAAATTACCGTTCGCGGTAAAACAACGGTGGCACGACCTAGGCTACATTGATACTTAGATTTCAATTATTCGAGCACATCACTAGTATATCATGTTCTACTCTTCATCGACAGTATAGAGCAACCCTAGCATAATTCATACAATGGTGTTTCATATATATAGATAAATGCAACGGATTTTGATTTCCGATTTTCACCGGGCGCTACAGATGACAAGAGTGCCTTGGGCGGTAATATCATATTGATTGAACGCCTGTCACGAACAGGCCTTTGATGTCGGGCGAGTATAAACAGTTACAGACAGGTAAATAAATACGTGCAGCCAGCCAATGTAACACGTTTTAAATTATTTATTTTTTTGCTTATGAACTTTAGCTTTCTTTGATGCCTTTGAGCAACCTTTGTGGCAATATTTGACATGTCAATCAATAGTTGTAATTTCCGCTCGGAGAGACGGTAAAACGTGGCGGTAGATTTTAGTTTGTCCAAGTCCGATTTAGGCATAGGACATAAAAAATTTATACTTTTTCACTATTTTTATACGTCCTACAAATATTATACAATTTGTGAGTATTGATGTTTGTTCTACTTTAAAACAAAATTTACTGAACGGATTTAGAAACTTTACGACAATATAGTACATGGCAGGGTACGAAGAGAGAACTTGGGAACCTACACTAGGTTAAGACACTCCGTTCCGATTCCAACTTCCTCCGTCAAGTTGAGTGGAGGAACTCAACGCCGCACTTTAAGTGCTTTTTGTTATTTTTACAATACAATTTTACTGTAATTTACTAACAAGAACTCTGTGATGTATAGCTCTTGTTCTCCCAGAACATTTTACACTGTGCTACATCCATGAAACAGTGATTTTGGAACATAATGGAGGGCTCTCGCGCCACAATGCCGGGCACGCCGCACACCGGCGCGTATGTGTCTGGACATTTCTGTAACAATTAAAGCGATTAATAAACAGGATGTTATTAAGTTCTGTCAGTCAACTTCAATTTCATGTACAATTTTTTTTTGTCTCTGTTTGGCGTTTTTTATTTTTGTAGATGTTGGGATAATTTGGTTATTACATTTAAAAATATACATATTTGAACAGGAGCAAAAGCGTGCGGTTGTAATCGTGACAGGTTATGGGTTCGATCTCCACTCGATAAATGTAATATTTAAAATTTTAATTTCTCGCTCTGGTAACAAGGCTCTGGTAATAAGGTAGCTTCGGGTTCCGCCACTTAACACGGAATTCCATAACTTCATCGAAAAATGGGGAATAGAACGGAGAACGAAAAAACATATGATGTATTTAATAATATATTTAAGTAAAAAAAACATTGTTACATTTAATAATATATTTAAGTAAAAAAAAAACATAATAGTTAAGACCATTAATTAGTTTTTCTTCAATAAGTTTTATGTTAAATAGTATGCAACTAATTGTAACTTGGAAAAAAAATATGTTGGGCTAACATGTAAACTTTGCACAATTATCAAGGTTTTTAACCCTAGAGTACCTAAAAGAAAAGGGAAAGGGGAGCCCTTTTAATAAACAAGCAGCGCGGTCCGATCGTATGATCAGTAATTTCGTAACAGTATTAATTTAACTACAAGTAGAATAACTACGAGAGAGGTAAATTAGAACAAGTTTTTTATATTGCTTACATCTAGGTATGTAAAGTAGACGAAACCTGAGTACATGTATATATACGAACGAAATTGCTATCAATAATCAATATTACTTACTGTTGGGCACCTGTGATAACATGAGGAAAGTGTAGGAATACTAAATGTATCATTGTTTATGACATCAGGTTTAACAATCCAGGGAACAAACACCTTGACAGGTCCAGCAATCTTAATTCTTCGACGTCTTGTGTTGAAGGGGACAACTTCTTTAACTGGTAAATCAAATACATGAGACGCAGCAAAAAATGTGTCTATAGTGTCATTTACGTTGTCAATGTTTCCGAGAATACCACCATTAACTACTATTAGATTAGTGGCATTACCCATACTTTTCGTAATTTTGTCGTTTTCAACAGTGTCTTCACCATTATCTTTATGAATATCGTTTTCACATATATAATTGTCAATTTTAGTAAATTCTACGTCATTCTCACAATTATATTTATCCATGTCACATTCACTCTCGAAATTTCTTACTCGAAATCCTGCACCATCTTTTCTGATGCCACAGGTATTGCTTAAAATTTTATCAATACATTCAATTTTACAATCTGTTTCATTGTTTTTGTAGAAGAGTATATTATTTAATTTTCGCTCATTATCACTGAAATTTTCAGACTTCTTATTAAAATCAGCTTCAAATACCTGTTCACAGTACTCTCTGTTAATTAAGCCATAAGCTGGAACATGCGTTGGTCCATTACTATAATTACAATGTAATGCTACTGAAATACTGTTCGGTATTTTTAATCCCTACATTAATTAGTTGATGCAACGGTAAGCTTTATTGATTTGGTGTACAAATACACTTTTATAAACGATGTGGTAAACTATACTTTTAATTTAAGTTGAATTAAATTAAAAACGTGACACCAATTGTGGCGTAGGGAACTTGAGAAATTAGTGTTAAAACACTTCATTTATTTCTAACTTTTCCTCAACTTGGAAATATTGCATGTTTAGTGGCGGATACCAACGCCGCGCAATGCATTGTTACTAGAGCGAATAAATTTAATTATTATATATTATTCTCACTAGAGGAAAAGAAATATTTTAAATTTCCACTTTTCTTGCTCAGTTACCGAGGTCATAAATCAGAGGTTAAGTTCCGCAATGCACTGATTGAACCTGAACCAAAAGGATATTCATAGAAAACCTATATTCATAGAAAAAAAATAAAAGAAGAAATTTCTTAAAAAGTCGTTCTTAAATCGAATAAAGTGGGGCAATTTGTGACAATCTGACAAGTTACCTTTATGCTCCTCAACTTGACATCCATACTTCAACAATTGACATTCATTTTCAAATAATTTCAATCTGAAGCCCTCTCCCTCAGAGCGGAAGCCACAAACACTTTCATATGTGAAGTCCTGACATGCTAAATTCGCGCAAAATTTCTTTTTTTCTACATCTAACACTCTTGAAATGGCTGTTTGTAAAATTAACAAAATTATGTACTGAGATTTCATTGCATGGTTTTAGTAATAATGAAATCGTTATTAAATCATTTTTATTGTTGTTATCGGTTTTTCAATTGTAATAAGTACTTAAATATCCCCGATTGGTACTACAATAAATACATGCAACCTATATATATTATGCAGTGTTTTTCACTTTTAGAATAACTTTTTATCCTGTTTAATATTTATAATATTAATGACGAGTGATTTGTATCATATAATAAAAATATGATGCTATCTTTTTATGAAATTAATACGATTCGTAGCTCGTTATATGTCCATTTTTAACGTTCTCGTAAACATTTTAGAAATTCTTTCTTTATGTTTTTTTATCTACCTATAACAATCTAAAATAATCTATGTTTTTTTTTAGCTTCACACTGTATCCCGCACAAGGCGGGGTAGGCAGAGGGAACCCGGGAACCGGATCGGAAACTTTCACATGAATGGTGAGACAATCATTTGTTACCCGAAACAATTAATTGGAATGCATTTTTGGTTTACTCTGTTAAAGGCAAAATTAATTGGTACCAAAATATGCATGGTTGGTTCTTACAGATATTACACATTGTCATTATTTTGTTTGATAGTTGTATTTCTATAGTCTTATATGGTAAAGTGAAAGAATTTTTAACAATAAAAATAGCGGTGCCTTTTTGTTTTTGTGTTCTGGTGTAGGAAATAATAGAAGTAAGATAGAACTACAAAATGTCCATATTAATCGCTAATATAAACCTAACCTCTCTTTGACTCTGGTCACTTTGAGCCTTTGGAAAGCGAATACCTACTTAAAATCCTATTTCGACTTGCGCAACTAAGTAAACTAAACTTCTCCGTTGCATCTCTTTGACTTACATATATCCGTCTACGGCATTTAAGAATCTGTACCTATTTGCAAGACCAGTTGTGGTTCAGAGGCACAAGCGTGCGACTGTAAACCCGATAGGTTGCTGGTTCGATTCCTCCGATGTCTCAGCACGCTGTCTTAAGAATTCGGTGGAAAGTGAAGAAGGAGAAGTGTCTTAATGGAAACAGAGTGATTTATAACTAAAAGGTTATAAAAGTTATCTTCCTCTGCCTGGCTCTGCTTATATGTTCAATATAGCGTGATTTTTTTTTTTTGTTTGAATTCCCAAATCAATAATAAGCCTGTCGTGGCGCAGCGGCACAAGAGTGTGACTGTAACCGACAGGTTCTGGGTTCGATCCCTAGTCGAGGAAATGAAATATTTAATATTTTCAATTTAAATATTTAATGTTTCATTTTCTTCGCTCTGGTAATAAGGCAAAGCGCGGCGTTGAGTTCCGCCACTCAACACGCAATGCCTCAAATTCGGCGGAAAGTGGGGAACGGAAGTGGAACGGAGTGTCATAACACTAGGTTTCACTTCCGTTCCTTCTGCCTACCCTGCCTAGTGCGGGATACAGCGTGAAGCTGAAAAAAAAAGAAAGAAAAAAAAATAAATAATAATAAGTTGACGACACATTTTCTAAATATCCTAAAAATTTCAATGTTCTTCACATTAACGCCCAAAGCATTCCTGCCCATTATCCTGACCTATTAGCATCTTTTGATTGTAATAATGTGCATGCGATATTAATTTCAGAGACTTTTCTTAAACCATGTCTTCCTACCTCCTCCTTCTCTATCCCAAACTTCCATCTCATACGTAATGACCGTACAGGTAAGGGTGGTGGTGGTGTTGCTATCTATATTCGTAACCACATACCTTTTACAATTGTTAGTAAATCCCCATCGCAATACTCTGAAACGGCTGAACATATTTTTATCGAAATTTTACTTGGTCGTTCAAAACTTTTACTTGGTGTATTTTATAGCCCATCCCTTTATATAAATTATTTTAACACTTTGGAGATCTTATTGGAAAAACATGTGCCAAGCGTTGATCACACTATAATTCTTGGTGATTTTAATACTTGTATTATTAAAAATGATTTACGTGCAAAACAACTCATTAACATTATTAATAGCTCTAATTTAAATTTACTCCCTTCCAATCCTACACATTTTTTCCCCAACTGCACACCGTCGCAACTTGATTTGATAATTGTTTCCTCCCTTGACCTTGTAACGATCCATGGACAATTTCCTGCAGAAGCCTTTTCCTATCATGACTTAATGTATGTGTCTTATAATATTCGTCCTCCTAAGCTCAAGCCTTCTGTTGTCATGCGACGCAGTTTTAAAAAATTTAATAATGATGAGTTCGTGCTTGATCTCAATAAAATCGACTGGAACACGATTTTTAACGCATCAACTATCGATGACAAATTGGATCTGTTTAATTCCTTTTTAACTGAGCTCTATGACAAGCACGCTCCTTTTCGGCCAATTAAATTAAAACGCTTGCCTGCACCATGGCTTACGCCAGATATTAAGTCTCTTATGACTAAAAGAAATGTGGCGAAATCCAAATATAAACATGATCCCACCGATCTAAATCTTTCAAAATATAGGAGCTTGCGTAATCGATGTAGCAGAATTTGTAGGGATGCGCAACGTAATTACATTGGTTTAAGCTTACAAAATTTAAATCCACGTAATTTGTGGAAATTTCTGGAATCACTGGGTATTGGCCGACAAGGTAAGGATTTGAATCGCAATCTCGACGTTGACGCCTTAAATAAACATTTTGCGTCGTCCACACCAATGGATAATATAATTAAGGCAACTACAGTGAACCATATCAGCTCCCTACCGTTGCCCACTATTACACCTTTTGACTTTGCTCCTATTACGTCATCTCAGGTTATATATAATATCCAAGCAGTCAAATCGGATGCTTCTGGTTACGATGGCATCAATCGAAAAATGATAGTTTTGCCCTTGGAAGTGTTAGCACCAGTTATTACCCATATTTTCAACTTTTCTATTTCCCATAGCTCCTTTCCTGGTGTATGGCGTATAGCTCGCATTATTCCTATACCAAAATCCAAAGATCCTAAATCTTTCTCCCACTATCGTCCTATATCAATACTTCCTTTCCTGTCAAAAGTCTTGGAACGTATTGTTTTTCAGCAATTAAATCAGTATCTCTTAAAAAATCGTATATTATCCGAGTTTCAGTCTGGTTTCCGTTGCGGGCATAGCACAGTCACTACTCTAATCAAAGTTTGTGACGATATTAGGTTAAACATGGACATGCAAAATCTTACTGTCATTGCTTTGTTAGATTTTAGTAACGCTTTTAACTCTGTTGATACTGATCTTTTGGTTGCTGTTCTGCGTTCAATTAACATCTCTCCTGAAGCCACTGAGTGGTTCAGAGGTTATTTATATGATCGGAAGCAGTATGTACAAGCTAATGGCAGCTCCTCTGCCTTTTGCTCTCTGTCTGCCGGTGTTCCTCAAGGTGGTGTCCTCTCTCCTCTCCTTTTTTCTATTTTTATCAATTCAGTTTCCAAAACTCTTAATTCTCCCTTTCATCTGTATGCTGATGACCTACAAATTTACTTAGCCGCCCCGTCAGATGGTATTAGTGAGGCTATTCGTAAGCTTAACGTTGATTTGCAAAGCGTTAGTACATGGAGCAGATGTTACGGCTTAACTGTCAACCCTGACAAGTCACAAGTAAGTGTTATTGGTAGCACCAAACAATTGAAAAAACTTGATTGGAATAGCCTCCCTACTATCCAGTTTGACGGTGTCGATTTACATCTAACTTCATCTATTAAGAACCTTGGAATTATGTTAGATAATTCTCTGTCTTGGTCAGTACAAATTGCTGAGGTTAGCCGGAAACTTTTTGCCACGATCGGATCGCTCAAACGTTGGAAATATTTACTACCTACTAAGACCAAAACTGCTCTTGCTCATTCCCTACTGTTACCGATTTTTGACTATGCTGACTCGTGTTACCCAGACATATCTGAGGATCAATTAAAAAAACTAGAGCGATTGCAAAATCTGTGCATTAGATTTATCTTCGGTCTACGTAAATTTGATCATGTTTCTGATCATCGTCGTCAGCTTGGATGGCTCCCTATCCGACATCGCCGCAATTTCCGCATGCTTTGTCTCCTCTATTCTATCCTCTACAACCCTCTCAGCCCTTCATATTTAAAAAGTCGATTTTGTTTCCTAGGATCTGATTCACTTCTTCGTCTCGAACTCAGATCTCGTAGTAACAATCTCCTTAAACTGCCCACCTCCCATACTCAATTCTATTCCAATTCCTTCACTGTGAAATCTGCGATTCTTTGGAATGAACTTCCCACTGAAGTCCGTCATTCCAAATCACTATCCGTCTTTAAATATCGTCTTAAGGAGTACCTGTTTAATTTAAATTCCTAGTTTTCTTTTAGATCAAGATATGTATATATGTATATATATATGTGTATGTATGTGTATGTGTATATGTATATATATATGTATGTATGTATGTATGTATATATATATATATGTGTGTATGTATGTATATATATATGTATGTGTGTATGTATGTATATGTGTATATATGTATATGTATGTGTATGTGTGTATGTATGAGTGTGTGTGTATATATGTTCGTATTTCCATTTTATTATTTATTATATAGTATTTATTTATCCTCTTTAAATAAAATTTGCACTGTTACGCCATTCGTCTTTTCTTAAGTCTGTTTTTATATAAATTTTTAAATCCGAAAGGGTTGCCTGTTAGAGATTGCTTGAAGCAATAAGGCCGCCTTTGCATGCCTTTTTTTTTTCTGTTTCTTGATATTATTTTTTTTTTCCCTTTTTATTGTTTCGTGTGCAATAAAGACAAATAAATAAAAAAAATAAATTATTAAATACAGATATATACATACATACTATTTTAGACATGATGGTTAAAAAAACCTTATTAAAGATATAAAACAATGATGAAACATAACAAAGAATCCATATATACTTACATATTATGTTTTCTTTAAATACTAGGTTTCATCATATAGTGTCTATTATAAATATATGCTTCTCTAGAGAGAGTAGAGAACCTGGGAACCAAGTCTTAAGGCGTTAAGTTCCGTTTCACACGTTCCGCCGAATTTGAGGCATAGCGTGTTGATTTGTGGAACTCAACGCCGCGCTTTACCTGATTCCAGAGCGAATAAATGAAAACAATAAAGTATATTCAACTGAAAATATAAAATATTTAATTTTTATAGTTTTAATTGAACCCAAAACCTGTCACGTTTAAAATCACACGACTGTGTCAAGCCGACTGTGTCAACAAGCCTCAAAAATATATAATTTTGAATATAATTACCAAATCTAGCAGAATACCCACCCTATTATTTTAATTCTTATTTTATTTTACATACTGATTCCAAGCTGGGGTGGATTTAGTTTGATAAAACATGGCAAAATGTTTATATACATATATAGATCTTTTAATTGCACCTAAAGAAAAGTGAAAATATGTTTTATCTATGTTACCATAATATAAACTTCACTAATAATACTATAGTTGGTGAAGTGATATGTGTTCAACTGGCACGCTCGGAACGCCATAATTAAAGAACCATACTATACCATAATACTATTACTTCATTTCATAATTAACTATCAATGATATTCAGCCTTTAAGTATAAGTACTGTAATTTCCTCTTCCTTTTATAAACACAAACAAATTAAAAATTCACACGCGTGAAATAAGGTGTCGAAAAAATTAAGTAAAAATATTCTCAAAAAAAAAAAACTGCCAAAATGTAGAAACCTACGTAGTAACATGTCAGTCACTATTGATGATCGACTATCGTATCATCATATGACGTGACCTAATACTTTTTGTACTGGATTATTATAGTACTGAACAGAAAACTGCACTATTATACTTAATATAAATAGTTAAAGCTACGAGTACTAAATAAAAATAATTCACTATTCTGGGTGCGTTTTGAACTCATAACTAACGTGCTTGCAGTCAAATGTTATTCCATTTCGCAACGATTGCATCTAAACAGTCCCAGAGTCATAAAGCCTTTAATCTCTTTGTAAACTGCTTGTATCTCTTAAACTGATAATCCGATTTTCATATAACATGGCTCCTTTGATGTGGAAGAAATAAAAATATTGAATTCTATTTTGGTTAGCTTCATTATTATTTATACAAGTACGTTCAATATTAGATATTGAAGATTATTATTTAATAAACATTTTGTTAATTTAATCTCACTTTTTTGAACTAAAAGAAAAAGAAAGAGCATTTAGCGAGGATGTCACAGTAAGATAGAAGATGATCGTGCTTAGGTGTAGAGGGTACGTTGAGAGAATGAATAATAAGAAAATTAAAAAGAAATTTAAGAATTTGTAATGAAAGTCTAACCTCCAAAAAAAGGAAATTTATTATATATTTAATATAAATATGATATAAATATAATCTATCACAAGCTCATAATCTTAGTTCATTGAACATATAACATGTTCAATGAACTAAGCACTCATACGAAGAAACGCACTATGAAAATATTCGCAAGGAAAACTACGTAATGTACTAGTTTCAAGTTTTTGAAGTACTATACACCAATAGGTACCTCGCTTTGCGTCGGGGTTATGTTCCAAAAAAACACGACGCCAATAGAAAAGACGCAAAGTGAAAAAAAAGAAATAAAAAGTATTAGAGACTCGAATCCAAAACGATGCAACTTCGAAAATCTAACGACTCACAGTGATAAGTAGTAAAAGTTAAGCAGCGACGCCACTTCGGAAGAAACGGAAGACGCAAAGCGAGGTATAGGTGTATTTCAATAATTTAATATGTCAACGTCGACGTTCATACACAACGCAAGATATCCGTGCGGAAGTAACCAATTAATTTCCTGTACAGTGCTTGCAAAGGCTTCCTTATTATGGACGTCAACATGATGTTTTCTACTACTTAACTTAATTTATAATTTTCCTTTGAAATATTATTTTCGTTTTGAAATATTCATTATTTATATTTTATATCTACCATCTTTAATTTCATTTTATATAGGGACACGTCACATTTTCAAAGGTATTTTAAAGGACAAAACACAATGAACTAATTTTCTGTTGCATTGACACGTTTAACCATAACGTAAGTCTATTTATTTTATGAATCATATTTTATATGAGATGTTATTAGAACTTTGAACCAAAAAGCCCAGAATGTATCTATATGTATTTATTTGCTATCTGTAATTTGCAAGAGGGATTGCAAAATATGGTAATATTTCGAATAACACTATCAATTATTTAAAATCGATCTAAATTAAATGGGAACAGATTCTTTTTTTTATTGATAATAAATTATTGAAGACGAATTAGGTCTTTGTAGTCATAAATAACGTAATCCATATACCTAATTTTTATTTCCACAGTACTGTTTATTCTATAATATTTCCTTTATTCTATAATATTGACAATCGCCAAATTTAACTAAATAATATAAATTACATTATGCTTTTACTTAAGCCACTAATTAAACAGCATTTATTTAAAGAGTGAATAGGCAGTTGTTATCACTTAACAGCAGGCTTGAAGCGGTGAAATGTAAATCTATTTCAAAGAAAAAAAAGAGAAACAAAGACACGAGAGATATTACATAGTCTCTATTTAATATTTCGTAAACAAATGTAAAACATAGAGCAAAACGCATTTAAAGAAAATAAATACAATGACTTCTTATGTATTTTTAACTTTAATAAGTACAGATTGTACTTATAAAAGTACAAAGTTCATAATGGGACATTATTCGTGCAATATAACATTAAAATTATATAATAACAAAGTTAACTCTCTGGATGAAGTTTAATTTCGTTTAAAATTATTGAAAATGGAATTTTTTCATTTCTTTCTTATTTTTTACGGGATCAGTCATTTCTTTATTATTTTTTACGGGATCAATCGTGTTTAATTTTTCAAAACTACCTAGTTACAATTAGCACTAAACCTTAAACCAAATACTGTTTTAAATAAATAATATTCATACTAAAAACATCAAATAAATTAAAAATATTAATACTCATTTTTCATCAAAACGATTAAGTTCGATTTTAATCGCACTATGACTTAATGCGTACATCCCTTTATATAACTGACGTATACAGAGTGTGACAGCTGTCAGAAATGTCACAAAATGTGTGTTTTTCCTAGCAGTGCAAAAAATATTAATGATTTTATAATATTGCACAACATATTATCAATTAATAGGTACTTGCGCTCCCTAGAACACGTGAATACACACATTGTGTGACATAACTTTATACATTACTCCATTTAATAACTGTATAAATAATGACTGCTAAAACAGAGACTGTAAAACCTAGTACTATAAGAGTTTATGAATTAGATAATTATGAAAAATTGCTCAATGGTATAAAAGTTGCTGCATGCATGCTGACTGAGTCACATCAAATTGGTAAGTTTTTAAATTATAGTTGCAATTTTTTATTTACTAATCTCAAACACCTAGTAAAATTATCACCTTTAAAACAATATGTATACTTTAAAAAATACAATGTGAACTAAATTAATTAAAATTCTGTAGCAATTACATGAAACTAGATACTTGATTTTGACATAACTTTTTTATTTATTAACCAAATTTAAATCAAACAACCTACTTCATTTGGTGTATCTCTTTACTGTTGCTTTTTTGTATCATTGATTTTCAAATTGCAATGGTCCTAATTTTCACTTTTTAAATCTGATGATGACAATGAATAATTCTGTGTTGATTTTACTAAAAGTAATGATTTCTGGTGATATATTCCTAATTCTTTAAAATTGTTTGATAGTCTATTTGTCTAGAAATCAAGGCTTTTAAAATATTTGTTGTAATCAATTTTGATTATTAATTAATAATAGAGTTATGTTCGAATAGAAGATACCATGTTTGTTATTATTGTTCTTCCTTTTATATTTCTTTAATAGATTATAGAGGCCTAAAAACACAATCCAACGCCAGTAAAAATAATGATTGAGGAAATGATGCCCACTGGCAATGGTTTAAAATATTTATACTTTATTTACAGTGGATGAAGAAAGTGTCCTCAAGCGCCTGAATGCGTTAACACTAAATGGAGCATCTGATGGTAATTGCTGTTCTTGTTGTGGAGTAGGCCCGTTTGAATCTAGAGCTCAACAGACTGCCCACTATAAAAACCATTGGCACACTCACAACTTGAAGAGGAAATTATTTGGAAAATCTTCTTTAACCTTAGGACAATTTAATTCTAGACAAGGTAACACCTAAATTTGGCTTACTTAATTAAATTATTAGTATGATACTCATCTTCACGCTGTATCCCACACATGGCAGGGTAGGCAGAGGGAACTTGGCAACCTAGTGTCAAGAAAATGAATTTAAGGCATTGCATGTTGGGTGGTGGAATTAAACACCGCGTTATGCCGCGTTGTTATATCAGAGCGAAAAAATGAAAACATTAAATATTAAAATTGAAAATATTAAATATTTCATTTCCTCTAGTGTCTTCCACAACCTTTCAGTTACAGTCACACGCTTGTGCCGCTGCGCCACGATAGGCCTCATTAGTATATTATCTTATAATATACATTATAATATATATTTTATTAATATTAATATCATATCTTATAATATATATTTTGTATAATATGCTATAATATATATTTTATTAATTTTTACCAATGGCTTCACACAATAAATACAAAATGGATAATTTATATCTAAAACATGATGAAGTAATTCTGACCACAGGAGCATGTGTGACTGTTATTGTGATAGGTGTGGACCCCCAACTCGAGGAACTAGAGGAAGGATATGTTTAATATGTTTTTAAAGTGTTATTCCACACTTAGGACAGAAAATATTAAACTTAAATTTAAAAAGCGTATAAAAATTTTGAATGAAGCAGGATTTGAACGATATTCCAGAGGTACGGGTTCAAATCCTGCTTCGTTCAAAATTTTTATACACTTTTTAAATTTAAGTTTAATAGAGGAAGGATATGTTTAATATTTCAATATCATAGATATGATAACAAGAAAAAGCATCACACTGTCTTAACAGTAGTTTGTTCTCTTCTTCCTACCCTGTGAAGTGTGGGAAGATAAAAATAAAAAGAAGCAGTGGTCATATTGAAGTTGTTAATGTGATGTAATATGGCTTTCCTAAGTAAATGGAACTTATAACACAATTTTGTTTTTAATTTAAATCAATAGTTACTAAATTAGTGCATTCAATTAAGTAAACTTTCCAGTTTTATATTATTAGTTAGAGTTAATGAGCATTTATAACTCATTGATATGTGAAAATTAATGCTTATAAGTTATTCTATAATAAAAATATATTATAATAGCTTCACACTGTCTCTGTTAGTCCAATTATTGATAAATTGAGTCTAATTATTGAAAAGCGGAACTCAACGCCGCACTTGGAAAGGAAATAAAAATAATAATTGACCACCAGATATTAAAACATACACCATTATATAATCTATGGTTGAACTCTACTGCATTACACAATATATTATTTTTATTATTGATATAAAAGTTTTCATATTTCCTTTCAGGTGACTCAAGTGTATCAGGCAGTGACTCAGAAAGTGAATACTCAGGTGATAAACCAGCGAGCGATCTATTTGCGGCTGCCACTCGTCATTGCAAAGCTTTTTTTACAAATCAAAAAGGAAATGTATTCTGCATTTATAGATGCATATTACATCATAAAAAGGTAAAAAAGCAGTGTGTATGCTTAAGGCTTAAGGTACCTCATTCTCGACATATCTCAGCTCCATGCTTTATCCGGAACAGAGAAGATATCAGGGGGAACTTGGGAACCTAGTGTCAACACACTCCGTTCCACTTCGGTTCCCCACTTACCTCCGAATTAGAGGCATTGCGAATTGAGTGGCGGAACTCAAAGCCGCGTTATGCCTTTTACCAGAGCTAAGAGATGAAAACATTTAATATTTGAATTGAAAATATTAAATACTGCCCTCTGCGCCACGACAGGCCTTTAAATAGATTAAAAATTATATTTATATACAATAAGATAATTCATGTTAAAAGGAAATTAATGTTGTGCTTTTTCTAATGAAGGCAAGATAAAAACAATTTAAATATATTAATCAAACCTGCAACCAATGCCTTGGGACGCTGTCCCATTAGCTCACGATCTTTTGGCTGGCTTACTATAAACCTAAAAGATTCAGCTATATACTGGTTACTTTATTTTTTATTAGCTTATAATTTCTTTGAACATGTTACGCATAGAGAATATATTATTGAGTGACTCTCATGCCTATTTTTAAGTGATAAAGCCTGTGTTGTCTGTCTTGTTATTTCAAACAAATGAAAATAATTTTTAATCTGTTTAATTTTCTTAAGTGGGAATAAGATCGAGTCATCACAAGAGTTTGAAAGCGTTATTTGTCCTTTTTTGATATAAGCTATATATATAAGTTTTTATTTTTATTGTTATATATATATATATATATATATATATATATATATAAGTTTTTATTTTTATTGTACTATATATATATATATATATATATATATATATATATAACATTTATTTTTCAATTTTAGGATAAAAATAAACTCATGTGTTGCTTCTGAAAACAAAGTTTTATTTTGTTAGTTTCTTACAAAGATGGTAACTTTTTTTATCACACTATTATTAAAACCTCACCTGAAAACAAAGAAACGACAATTAAAGTCTATTCTTCCACCAATTCTTCTTATTTATCTATAAATTAATAAATCTATTACAATGTAACTATTTTTCAATGCAATATCCAACATAATCTCTCAACCGTCCATAGGCTCTGTCTAGCACTTGTCAAAATGTCACCGGCAATGTAAAATTAAAAATAAATAAAGAAAATTAAAGAAGTATTATTTCTTTACATCTCCCCCCCGTGGGGAAGAAAATTTACCCGTGGATTTTCTCTAGGTCTCTTCCATGTGGTTTCCTATGTTTTCATTACGTGTATCTTTCTCTTCTTTTATCTGTACTGGAATAAATTTTGAAACATGAAATAGATTTGACTCCGTTTTTTTATGTCCTGTATCAATCTCGTAAATCGTATTTGTTCTTTTTTTTATTATTTTATATGGTCCCATTCTTAGTTGATCTAGTTTCTTTCTATTTAGTTTATTCCCGTTTTCTACATAAACCATATCTCCTTCATTAAATTCTTTATCTTTTCTATTTCTATCATAACGCATTTTGTTATAGTCATGTGATTTCAAAGTGTTATTAAGCGCTGTTTCTTTATCTCTCATCCAGACACTTTTTTCACGTTCTTGACGTAGTTCCTTTGGTAGGACTGTAACATCTGTTCCATATAACAAGTAGGCTGGTGAGAAGGCAGTTATCGAATGATTGGTCTGATTGTATATCTCTACACATTCATGTGCTATTGTTGTCCATGCTCTTTTTTGTTCACCTTCATTAATTTTGCATCTTATTTTGTTTACTAGTGTTTGATTTAACCTTTCATTTAGACCGTTAGAAAAAGGTGCATTAACTGCTGTAAATATTATTGTTATTTGTTTGTTTCTAAGAAATTTCTTAAATTCTGTGGAGTTTATACCAGGGTACTGGTCGGTGAGAAGTATTCCAATCTCATCTGGTTCGGTAACCTTGTTTACTAGCTTTATATAATCATGTGCACTCTGGGTTTTAGATGTAATAATAAATGCGTATCTAGTGAAATGATCGACTAAAAGATGTAGATATTTCTTTGTTGATCTTGATCCACCAAAACCTCCAATTGTGTCTATTGACACTATTTCAAAAGGTCTTTTCGCCGGTCCTAAGTGTGACATTAATCCATATTTGTGTTGTCCTCTTGTTTTATTTTTTATGCAAACCTCACAGTTTCTACAAACATCTTTTATATTCTTTGTTAAATTTTTTGTTACATACAGAGAACTAATACTCTTTAGCATTTGTCCAACTCCAATATGACACAGGTCTTTATGTACTTGTTGTATAAGTTTGATACTGAATCTTTCTGTTAGTATTATTTTTTCTTTGTTCCTTATTTTTTTATAATATACATTACGTTTTTGTATTATTTTGTCTTTGTTGCCTTGTATTTCTTTATTTTTATTCTGATCCATTATAATATCTTCCAATGTAATTAAGTTCACTATTTTCAGTTGTTCTTCTTTATTTTCCTCTGGTTCTAATACAGGATTTCGACTCAAACTGTCTGCTTCTACATTTTCCTTTCCTGGAGAATATTTGATTTTAAAGTCATATTGTGAAAGGTAATAAGTCAAATCACCTAACTCTTCATCCGTCCTTGCTTTTAGGTTCATATTCTCCAGTGGTTTGTGGTCCGAGTAAACTGTAAATGATTTACCAATCAACCAGTACTGCCAATATCTCAGAGCTTCTTTGATAGCCAAACATTCAATATACACAGCTTTTTTTTTCTTTTGCGCTCCATTTAGTTTCTTTGAAAAGTAGGCAACTGGTTTTTCTCTACCATCTGGTTGGACCTGCTTCAAAATTGCTCCAACACCTTCCAACGATCCATCGGTATAGATGTTTATTGGTAAATCTTTGTCAAAAATTTCTAGTATCGGTTGTGAACATAGCAGGCTCTTAATTTTGTCAAATGCTATTTGACATTTCTCTGACCAATAAAATTTCTGCCCTTTTCTTAATAAATTATGAAGTGGGTCTAGTATTATTGCGCTTCTTGGTATATATTCATGGTAAAAATTGATTTTACCCAAAAACTGTCGAACATTCTTCTGTGTCTTTGGTACTGGGAAATTCCTTATCGAAATTAGGTTGTCCTTCACTGGTTTGATAGAATTGTTCTGTATAATATGTCCTAGATATTTGACAGACGCTGATGCAAACGTACATTTTATAAATTTTAATCGAAATCCTTCTGTAAGAATTGCTTCTAGTAACTGTTTTAAGTGACTTATGTGTTCATCAAAAGATTTGGAAAATATTAAAATGTCATCTATATAATTTACGGAAAAATCGGTAAGTTTATATTTTCTAAGTATATTACTCAATATCCTTTGAAATATCGCTGGCGAAGTCTTCAGCCCAAATGGTAGGCAAGTCCACTGAAAGTGTCCTTCTTGTGTGACGAAGCCTGTCTTTTTCCTATCTTCTATTCGTAGTGGTATAGACCAAAATGCGGAATTTATGTCTAGGCTTGTGAAAAAATTACAATTTCTTGTTTTTATCATCAGGTCTTCAATTAATGGAAAGGGTTGTGCCTGTGGTACTACTATTTTATTTAAATCTCTGAAGTCTATACATAGTCTTGATTTTTTATTATCCTCCTTTTTAAATGCTAGAGTTACTGGTGCTGCAAATGGGCTGTAAGACTCTTCTATAAGCTCATTTTCCAATAATTTTGCTATTTGTTCCTCAATTTCTTTTTTGTCTTCTATTGTGCATCTGTATGGCCTTTTGCTACAGTATTTATCCATCAATAAATCTATTCTTGCTTCATATCCCTTAACTGTTCCTACATCATACTTGTCTTTGGCAAATACTGATTTATATTGTTGTATAAGTTTATTAATTTCATTCCTTTTATTTTCATCTAAGTGGTCAATTTTTATTTTAAAGTCTTCTTCCTTAATATGTTCATTAAAATTGATTTCGTATACTTTTTCTAATCTGTTATCCTCACTTTTTTCTTCATTTATCTCTTCTTCTTTTTCCTTTATATTGTTTTTTAATAAGTATTGTTTTTGACTTATTTTTAAGTCCTCATTTTGTACAAGTTTGTATTTCTTTATCATGTCCAATCCTATTAGGAAATCATATCTGAAATTTGACTTATCAATGATATATACATCTATATTTTCTTCTATATCAAAAATTTTTATTTTTAGGTTTGTCGAACCACTTGTCTTTTTGACACCATTAATTGTTACTAAATTCTCTTCGTTTTGACTATTTCTTTTTGATCTTATTTTTAATAATTTGGAATTGATGAGAGAAACATTAGAACCTGAATCATATACTCCATCGATTTCCATTTCATTATTTAATAGTAGTTTGATCTTAATTAATGGTGTCACTATTAGTTTTTTTGCTCCGTTTCATTTAACTCTGTCTCAATCACTGAATTATTTACATGTCTGATAAATTTTCTATTCAACCCGTCATCCTCTTTAAGCTTAAACCAGCATGCAGATTCCGGATGATAGCGGACGCCTTTATTCAATTTTTCACAAGTTTTGCATGGATTGCGATCTTCAATTCTGGTATTTATCTTATGATATTCATATTTTCTGAAGGGCACATTTTTATATTTTTTTACCAAATGTTCATACTTTCTGACCTCATTGAATAAATCAACTGTATCTTTCATCTCTTCTCTGCTTATCTTGTCTAGTACAGACGCTGGTAAACCTGCCGCAATAAGATCCACTAGTGTACCTGTGTCTATTGTTGTCCTCATATCCAATAAAAGTTTCTCTTTTTTTATGGCATAGTCCACTAATGAACCTTCCCGATGTTTAAATGACAGTGCATAACTCACTTGATTCCAGCCTTGGTTGACAAATGTGTCACAAAACTTTCCCTTCCACTCTGTCCATTCTGAGTTTAGCGTCAGTTTGATAATCATTGAACTGTACCAGTCAACACAGCTTTTGTCCATGAATAGTCGGAGGATCTCAATTTTTTTCCCATCTTCCGTAATGTCGAAACGAGAACACTCCTTTTCAAACGTTTCAATCCATTGGCTTGCGTTTGGGCTTTTACTTGTAAATTTCTCGATCACAAACTTCTCTGCAATATATTTTAAGTTTTGTTTTTTTATTTCTTGTGTACTTTCAATTAGTTTCGAAAATATTTTTTCCAATGTCTCTGTATTAGCTACTTGTCCTCCAGGTGCTACTTTTTGTTCAATTTCTTCAAGATATTGCTCTCCGTAAATTACCATCGTCATCTACATAGATTTCACTCAGTTCATCTGTCATTTTAATCCAAATTTTTCGTGTCTGGTATCTTTTCTTTAAACTATTTTTTACTTTATTATATGCAGCGGTCTTTATCAATTCCTTATGAAGGCCAGCAGATTGTAGTTCTTCTGGTATAGCAAACACTTTTTCTTCCTTTGTTGTTATTGACGTTACACTATAAATGTTTGATTTCCCATCACTCGTCGGTAATATTGCAAATTCGAAACGTAGCTGTTCCATTGTTTCTGCCTTCTTGGTATTTTAACAAACAAAATTGTCGTTTTATAACATTTATTTTTCAATTTTAGGATAAAAATAAACTCATGTGTTGCTTCTGAAAACAAAGTTTTATTTTGTTAGTTTCTTACAAAGATGGTAACTTTTTTTATCACACTATTATTAAAACCTCACCTGAAAACAAAGAAACGACAATTAAAGTCTATTCTTCCACCAATTCTTCTTATTTATCTATAAATTAATAAATCTATTACAATGTAACTATTTTTCAATGCAATATCCAACATAATC
The DNA here is from genome assembly GCA_019049475.1 of Eueides isabella. Taxonomy (NCBI): domain Eukaryota; kingdom Metazoa; phylum Arthropoda; class Insecta; order Lepidoptera; family Nymphalidae; genus Eueides; species Eueides isabella. Next base: position 10,573,666 of record CM032395.1, on the reverse strand, counting down.
TCTCAACCGTCCATAGGCTCTGTCTAGCACTTGTCAAAATGTCACCGGCAATGTAAAATTAAAAATAAATAAAGAAAATTAAAGAAGTATTATTTCTTTACATATATATATATATATATATATATATATATATATATATATATATATATATATATATATATATATATATATATATATATATATAAATAATTATTATTTATGTATAGAACAATATATTCTTTTATATTATATATTATTTTACCTGTATAATTCTATATTTACATATGTATAAACTAATTTGAATCGTTTTCCTTAATATTTATAATTAATTAAAGATATGAAATATTAATACATAATAAGATAAGCTAATAAGCCATGATAGTGCACAGCATATTGACTCTAAACAATAAAATTGTGGGTTCAATTCCCATTTGAGGGAATAAATAGTTATTTTGGCATTATGATAAAATGTGACATTGAGTTCTGTCACTCAATATTTAACTTCTCAAAATTTGAGTCTGAACACTGCAGATCCTTCTGTTTTCCGCACTTAGTTTGTTATACGTAGGAAATACAATATTTTAAGCTTATTAGTAGAAAGTGTGGAACATAGTGTCTTATCACTACCTAGTGTTAAGACACTCTGCTCCTTTCATCCAAACAATATTTCTATTTTTTATCTTTTACAGGAAGAGCTATCAACCGATGGCGACGGTAACGCATGGATAGAAAGATGCCAACGGTTCACCATCGCTGGTTATCAAAGATGGGCCATTTTGATGGTGTCCGGCGGCCATTTTGCCGGTGCAATATTTTCTGGTGGTGTCGCAGTATTGCATAAGACTTTACATTCATATGTTACAAGACGCGGTCAGGGGCAGGCTCAAGTTAGTAGAGATCAGCATGGTAATGCTCCGAGGTCAGCTGGTGCTAGTTTGAGGAGGTACAATCATGCGCAGTTTTTAGAGGTATGTTGTATTTTAAACTATTTGTAGGTCATAGTGGGGAACGGAAGTAAAACGGAGTGTATTAACACTAGGTTCCCAAGTTCCCTCTGTCTACCCTGCCATGTGTGGGATACAGCGTGAAGCTGAGTCAGTCATAGTGGATGTATACAGATAACTTGGTGAACTTTGGGAACCTGAGAAAGTTTGACGATATTTTTTTTTTTAGCCAGATAGGGAAAGAGATTTAAAAGTTTTTGAATATAAAAAAAAAAAAAACAAACTATTGACATATAGTCATAAAAAAATTGAGATGGTACTTTAGTTCGTATATCTTTAATGAAATCTAAAAGGCAGTTTGAATATTATTTTATACCTATATTATTTTATAAATAACGCACGAGAAAACTAATTTAAAATATTTATTGGGAAATATTAAATGCTTTTCAATAGTTTCAATGTTTGGTAACATTTAAAATGAATTATTGTATTTATGCATTTTTTGTGGCTTGTCGTGGCGCAGGGGCGCAAGCGTGTGAACGACGCAACTTGTAGCTTTGATCCCAACTCGAGGATATTAAATGTTTAATATTTTCAAATGAAATTAATATTTTAATTTCTTTTCTCTGATAAGAAGATAAAGCACGGCATTATGTTCCTCCACTTTACACGCAATTCCTCAAATTCGGCAGTAAATTGGAAACGTAACGGAGTGTCTTATCACTAAGCTCTCAAGTTACAGCATGCCACGCATGTGCCATGTATGCATGCGAAAAAAATATCATACAATTTATTGTATTTCCATAAATATATTTATAAACTAATATATCTTCGGTATCTTATTGTCTCATGCGGCGTTGAGATCCGCCATTCAACACGCAATTACGCCTTAAATTCGGCGGAAAGTGGGGAACGGAAGTGGAACGGAATGTCTTAACACTATGTTCCCGGGTTCCCTCTGCCTACCCTGTCTCGTGCGGGATACAGCGTGAAGCTAAAAAAACACTTGTTTTTATAATAACAAAAAAACCACTCATCCAATTTTCTCTTTGTAACTTAAAATGCATTTATTATTGCTCGTAACTAATAATAAAAAACAATATATAAGAAAAAAATAAATATTTCAGCATGTCCAAGAAGTAATGTCGAATTGGACGGACGATCTTAAAGGTTGCTACTTAGTTCTGTACAGAGCGGTCGGTTCAAACAACCAAGCTGCCTTATTCGGTAAAAACTCTCCGTTAAAAAGAGAAGACGAGAGAGTGAGACAATTACCGTTTCCCACAAGGAAACCTACTTATAAGGAAGTGCAAAGGGTGCACGCGACTGTCGCTAGTGTTGAGGTGTATGGTGAGTATCCATAGATTAAATAAAAAAAAATTAGACGTGTCAAGGGTCACCCGGATGGAAATAAGTTACTTTCCATTTTTTTAGTTATAGTTTTTTTTTAAATTTTAGTAATAATTGGCTTGTGGTAACTGAAGTTTAAATCATATGTTTGTCTCAACAAAAATAATCGTCGCGACACCACACTGTTCAATGCGAAATAAAAATTAAAATATCTGGCTTGATTTCTATAAGAGAGAGAGAAAGAGAGAGAGAGAGAGAGAGAGAGAGGGAGAGAGAGAGAGAGAGAGAAACATAACACATATAACGCTGCACAGCTTACTTTTAACGACACTTTTTGCTGTAGTAGGCTTAATAGCTTACTATAGCAAATTTTTTTCCGTCTAGCCGCCTTTCACAACGCGCGACAAAGAACTTCGTTCCAAAAAATTTATAAAATATAATATTTATTGGTACTAAAAAAATACATTAAAATGGTTATAAATCTAATTTCTTAAATGTATCACACCACAGTTACTAATACTGTTCACCAAAGTAAGCCAATGCTTGTTTTTTGTTGGAGGCAGTGTTCAATCGTGATATTTTTTTTATTTTTTTCAGCTTCACGCTGTATCCCGCACTAGGCAGGGTAGGCAGAGGGAACGGAAGTGGAACCTAGTGTTATGACACTACGTTCCACTTCCTTTCCCCACTTTCCGCCGAATTTGAGGCATTGCGTGTTGAGGGGCGGAACTCAACGCCGCGCTTTGCCTTATTACCAGAGCGAAGAAAATGAAACATTAAATATTTTAAATTGAAAATATTAAATATTTCATTTCCTCGACTGGGTTCGATACCCAGAACCTGTTGGTTACAGTCACTCTTGTGCCGCTGCGCCACGACAGGCCTCTGATATGCCTGATCAGAGGCCTGTCGTGATATGTTACATTATAAAAGATAAGATGGCGATATTAGCGAGTGAATGATGCTGTTAGTTATCCAGTTTTTAAATTATTACCTAAGTCTTAGAGCGCACGCGCGTGTGTCTATTGTAGGTGTGTGTTTTTATTTATCTGGAAGATAAGTTGTTGATATTGTTTAATTACTCAAACTCGAGAATATTTAATATTTTCATTTCTTTGCTCTGGTTAGTAGGTTAGCCGTGGCGTTGAGCTCCGCCACTCAAAAAGCAATGCGAAGAAGCATTCTTTTAGTACTTTAAAGAATGAAGAGAAGTTAAAGCTAATATATTTAACCTCTCTTCTCTTCTGCTCTCTTCTTCTTTAATGTGGGGAACGAACTTTTTAAACACTAGGTTCACAACTATTCTGCCAAGTGCGGGATGCTGCTTAGAGCTAAAATATATGCAGGATATTATAAATTTGTTTATGTTATAAACATTTTTTTGTTTTTTTTTTTTTTTTAGTATTATTTTAAATTCTATAAGTTCCAGCTAAGAAATTATATACATAATCTCACGTATTCCATTTTCTATTTATTTTATAGGCTAATTAATCAATAATATAATTTTATTACAATATCTCAACTTCACGCTGTATCCCGCACATGGCAGGGGGTGGCAGAGGGAACTTGGGAACCTAGTGCGAAGACACTCCGTTCCATTTCCGTTCCCCACTTGCCGCTGAATTTCAGTCATTGCGTGGCGGAACTCAATGCCGTTCTTTGCCTTCTAACTACAAAAATGAAAACATTAAATATTTTATATTAAATATTTCATTTCCTCTAATGGGAATCGTACCCACAACTTCTAGTTTACATTCACACGCTTGTGCCGCTGCGCCACGACAGGCCTAAATTTTATTTAATTACCCTAAGCCAATTTCTATTTTTTTTCTTTCATCATGTACCTCTTGACATTGTTATATGTTCATAATAATAAAAGATCGATAATATTATATTTAACAAAACTATATAACAATAATAATCGTAATAATATTAAATAGAAGGTGTATTTTTTTCCAGATTCAATGGAATTATTCCAAAAAGCGTTAGTAGCATCTAAAAGTAAAACCGCAGTTAAAAGTAATGATGCGAACTCAGAACGCCCCAAAAAAGCGCAAAAAAGTCCAATGAAACTTGATAGAGCAAAATCAAGGTATTTATGAACTATATTTCATATATTTGTCGTTCTCATTTAACGGGGAACATAAAGGAAGTATAATATTCTAAGTCCTTTTATTGTTTAGTTTTGTCTATATTATAGAGTATTTTTGGCTTTTCGAAAAAAATATATTTTCTTGTTCTTGCAATGAGGCAGAATCCGCCACATAAGACGCAATGATATCAGATTTGTTATATGGACAAACAAAAAATATTGACAATGTGATTTTTTTTTGTAAATAATATCCTCTAGTGAGCATTGATCACTGCTTTGCGTAATTTTTCGTAATTTATGTAACGGAACGGAGTGTCTTAACACTACGTGCCACACTTCCCTCTGCCTATTCTGCCATACGCGGAATACAGAGTTAAACTGATAAAAAAAAACAACTTTATAAAACTTAAACCAAACCTTCCGCAGCGTTGAGTTCCGTCATCAAAAGGCACTGCATGATTTAACATTCAGTATTTCTATGACGTATGCGTAGTCAGAGTTATATAGAATTATTTCAAAATATTAACAGAAAACATATGAATATTTATATTTAATAATCTGTTAATATTTTGGAATAATAATAAAAACAGAATAATTCTTACTACATTTCACTTACATAGACGAATATACAACGACAGTTTCCGAGATAAATGTCAGACATTAATATTTGTTTTGTATCGTGTATATTTCTTAGTTTACGGATTTCATGTGTCACGTGAAATGGTGATAATATGATGTGTTTATTGTGGGCGGTGTTATGAAAATGTCCAACTTTTTGAAAACTTTTCAACTAATAATTAATAGTGTCATAGATCATTTTGCAACTGAGACACTAGTGTCCTTACAAATACACTCAGTGTATACTCTATGTAGTACTTAAGCAGTAACTTTAAAATATGTTTTTTTTACTCATTTTTAGAGAAAGAACACCAAGAGAGTTACCAACACAAATATTATCTAGCGAAGATGAAGGCCCGTGTTTCATAGACTCGGACACTCCGGCCGGTTGGATAAAAACACTATCAGAACAAAGTAGCAACGGTGTCATAACTAATTCTAGGAAAGATCTATTAAACGATAGTGCCTTAAAAAGTCTCTCTTCTGACAGTGAAGTGGAAAACGTACAAAGGAATCAAGTAAAGAAAAAAAAGAAGAAAAAACCAGAGGAGAAAGAGAAGCAAGTGAAGAAAGTGCCTTCAATTCAAATAAAAGTTCCGGTTAATGTTAAAAAGGTTTGTTTATTATATGATTGTTGAGATTGTGGTGTGGAATGGCGGAGGTGAACGGCCCGCTTTGTTGCATTAAAAATGAAAATAATACTCTACTCAGCTTCACGCTTTATCCCGCACATGGCAGGGTAGGCAGAGGGAACTTGGGAACCTAGTGTTAAGACACTCCATTACACTTCCGTTCCCCACTTCCCCCCAAATTTGAGGCGTGTTGAGTGGCGGAACTCAACGGCGCGTTTTGGTTTGTACCAGAGCGAAGAAATGAAAACATTAAATATTTAAATTGAAAATATCAAATATTTAATTTCGTCGAGTGGGGATCGAACCCACTACCTGTCGATTATAGTCACACGTTGGTGCCGCTGCGCCACGACAGGCCTCAAAGTTAAATCGTAAAAAAGTAATCATATATCGTTATAACTAAACATTGTCACTGTATAAATGTTGAATGAATCTTACATACATTTCATATTTAAACATATTATATTTATAAAAATACATGAATTATGTTAACAGATATGGAAGCTAATATCAGACGAACAAACCAAAACATTAGAGACTATTCTAGAACATATGGAGGACGGTGAGCTCGAAACTGCATGCAACATGGCGGACCCACACGATGGTAACACCGCTTTACATAAAGCTGCCATCGCTTCAAAACCTGATATGGTTACGTAAGTATTGGAAGTTTAGTTAGTATATGTGTGGATGTTGAGATCACATGTGTGGATGTGGGATCATATGTGTGGATGTAAAATCACGTGTGTGGATGTGGAATCACATGTGTGGATGTGAGATCACATGTGTGGATGTGAGATCACGTGTGTGGATATGAGATCAAGAGTGTGGGTGTGTGAGCACATGTGTGGATGTGATATCACATGTGTGGACGTGCGATCACATGTGTCGATGTGAGATTACACGTGTGGATGTGAGGTCACATGTGTGGATGAGAGATCACGTGTGTGGGTGTTAGGGCACATGTGTGGATGTGACATCACATGTGTGGACGTGAGGTCACATGTTTGGATGTGATATCACATGTTTGGATTTGAGATCACGTGTGTGGATGTGAGATCACAATTGTCGATGTGTGATCACATGTGTGGATATGACATTACATGTGTGGACGTGAGATCACATGTGTTGATGTGATAACACATGTGTAGATGTGAGATCATATGTGTTGATGTGAGATCACATGTGTTGATGTGAGAACACATAAGTGGATGTGAGATCACATTTGTGTATATGAAATCACGTGTGTGGATGTGTGATCACATTTGTGAATGTGTGAACACATGTGTGGATATGATATCACATGTGTGGATGTGAGATCACATGTGTTTATGTGATATCACATGTGTGCATGTGAGATCACATGTGTTGATGTGAAATCACAATTGTGGATGTGAGATCACATGTGTTGATGTGAGATCGCATGTGTGGATATGAAATCACGTGTGTGAATGTGTGATCACGTGTGTGGATGTGAGATCAAATGTGTGGATGTGGGGTCACATGTGTGGAAGTGAGATCACATGTGTGGATGTGAGATTATAGGTGTTTTGTTTGTGCAATATAGAGCGTGGAGCTAAAATTATACTTTTTTTTCAGTGAAATCCTCACCGCCGGTGGCGACCCCTGTATAAAGAACCATCAATTGCAAACACCATACGCGGCGACACCACACCACGATACACGTATCGCCTTCCGGCTTTTCCAAGCCAAGTTCCCTGAAAAATATAATTATAATAAGGCTAGTAAAGTTTTTTTTACAATGCGAAACTTCCGCTGTGGCATTCTAGGTCAGGTAGGCAGGAGAACATTGGAACCTACTGTTAAGGCACTCCGTTCCAGTCTGTTCCTCCGTTACCCGGCGAAACTCAACGCCGTGCTTTGCATAATGCTAGTTGTGACAAGCGCGATTGAAGTTGAATTTAGCGTTATAAGATAATATGGCTAAATGCTGCTAATTTCAAATATTAATATGTTTTATTTTAATATTATTATATTCCTAAGCGTGGAGTAACACTTTAAAAAAGCATATTTTTACAGTCACAAATCCCGGGCCCAATAACTCCTGAACAGTTGGATCAGGAGAAAGAAAAGAAAGCGCAACAGAAACGCGCCAAGCGACAAAGAGAGAAAGAGAAGCAAGTGGAGAAGAATCAAACTAATAAATTCTTGCTAATGACTGATGCCCAAAAGGTAAATAATCATCATTTTATTTGCTTCACACTGTATTCCGCTTATAAAGGCTTATTCTTAGACTAAAAATGGGCCTTTTTATACTATTTATTGTGGAAACATTTTCTTTTCGGTAACACGTATCTCCATGTAATAAGATAGGCTCAGGGAATATGAAAAATGCTAGTGTTGAGGCACTCCGTTACCATTAAAACACTTCCGTTCCCCAACATTTCTCCGAATTCCATACATATACATAGAACATAGAAGATGTCTGTACATGGAAGATATATTTTAAAATATCTTAGCGTTTATACACGCTAATCTCAAAAACAGCTAGCCAGATTATTATTTGAGTTTTCACTATTATGTTTTGACCACCTTCCTTCCAACATTCAGGGTTTGTTTCATTCAAATCGGTTATAAAATAAAAAAGTTACGTTAATTTAAAATATTAAATTCAATAAAATATATAAAATATATATTTCTCTTGCTCTCTTTGTCGCTTGGCGCGTTTCTGTTGCACTTTCTTTAGAAATATATGGATAATTTTATACAATAGTGTAATTCAAGCGGGCGAAGCCGCGGGTCGTTAGTAATAAATAAGTTTTTTTACTGTCACTAAAATGTTGTACATATAAATGTCATATACAACTTATCGAGATATCGTATTATTCTATAAAATAGGATTAGAATACGTACTGTATGACTGTTCTCAATACTTGTTGAGTTACGGAGCTTAACGCTGCACTTTGACCTTGTTCTCATAGCAAACGAATCTTTAATTTTCCTTAGACATGATTTTATATATAAATGTAAATGTAATTATGTCAATTGCCTGGAAATCGCTCCCTCATCTGTCGCGTTAGTAGATGGCCCTCATACTCTAAAAAGGCCCTCATATACTAAAAAAGTTATTTTCATAATTAACTATAAAATAGGCCTGTCGTGGCGCTGCGGCACAAGCGTGTGACTGTGACAGACAGGTTGTGGGTTCGATCCCCACTCGAGGAAATGATTTATTTAATATTTTCAATTTAAATATTTAATGTTTTCATTTAACGCGGCATTGAGTTCCGCCACTCAATACGCAGTGCCTCAATCTCGGCTGAAAGTAGGGAGCGGAGTGTCTTAACACTAGGTTCCCAAGTTCCCTCTGCCTACCCTGCCATGTGCGGGATACACCGTGAAGCTGGAAACTATAAAATAGAAGTGTATATCTCGTTTTTGAATTCATTTTGTAATAAATGTCTTATTTGTTTCAGGTGAAAGCAGATTTAATGAGATGTTTCCTTTGTGGTGTCCAACTTCCAAAAACGCCATTTGCATATGATAATTATAAATTTTGTTCTATACAATGTTTACAAAATCACAGAAATTTAAGGCCTTTACAACAAACCGCGTGATATGTATTTTTTTTTTTTGCTGATAACTTCCTGATAAATTATCAGTAACTTATCAGTAAGAATTAATATCATTAATTTATATATACTATTTAATTGTGTTTACGTGTTTCTTTAATAAAAATATAATAAATTTTAGTGTTGTCACTTTTAGTTGTATTATTTCTTTGTTCTATATTAGTAAATTTAAATTCAATTTAAATACTCTGTTAATTAATATATAAAATGATTAAATTCAATTTAAATACTCTGTCAATTAATACATAAAATAAAAAAAAATAATTTAAATTAAAATGAAATATAAAGTAAGCTGAAAAAAAGTTAACAATACGCGTAATAAGTAAACAAAACCAGTGACTTATTCCATTGCCAATGAAATCATATATACATATATTAATATAATAATATTTGTAAGTAGAGAAGAGTACATTAACTTAAAATTAAAGGTTTCCTTCAATATGTCCATTCAATGGTTTGAAGAATTTTAGAGTTAGCATTTATAAATCATATAAATTGCATAAATTTTTGTGACCATGGCAATTTATCATCGCATTGTGCCTTACGCCAGGCACTGTCCTTTTAAAAATGTAATAAATGAATATCGTAATAAAACTGCTTACTATTTAATTTTAAGAACACTCTAAATCTCGCGGCGTTGAGTTCCGCCATTCAGCACGCCATGCCTCAATTTCGGCGGAAAATCTGGAACGGAATGGAGTGTATTAATACTAGGTTCCAAAGTTCCCTTTGCCTATCCTGCTTAAGCGGAGTACCGCGACAAGCTGAGTGAGAGAGCTTAAAATCTCTAATACTACTATTAACTAATATAATAAATTTTCAACTCTAGCAATGAAATACGATGAATCCTGCATCCTGCAAATGTTGTCTTGATAAAATATATGTCTCACCCACACATATGATCACATACGAAAAAATATTACAATATGATTGCATTTGTGATAATTAAGCCACATATGTGATCACAGATCCACATATGTGATTACACATCCACACATGTGATCACAGATCCACTTTACCAACTCAAACGTATCCTTCTAGTTAACGTACACTTCTTAGTTAATTCGCTTTTTGATTTAGCACCAGTTGGTTCTCATTTAAGGTTAATATCTTAAGTCTAGCTGAATAATGCCGCCATAGTGAGTGGTCCTGGAAGTGGTCTAAAGGATTAGATGGAAATCGGATGATGTCAAGATCTGGTGTACCTTAAATGCAATTGGAAGGGGTTTAGTGTCTCCAAAAGTCCAAAGAAACGGAATCGTAGTACTTGTGTTTTTTTTTACCAATATAGGTCTCGTGGGAAGGGCGGTGACGCAGCAAACAGTCAAGAGCTTCCTTTTTTCCTTCCTACATTTGTGTTTTAGTTTCCATTAAAGTGTTGAAGGCAAAAATAATATTACGATCAAAATATACTGTATTCATATATGCTATTACAAGCACTTTTTAATCGTCAAGTTACATAGAAATATCTGTAATTTCAGTCCTACAGGAAACTATCGCCGGCCTGAAAGGCGGTTGAGGAGAGCCAGAAACTCCAAAGTTGTGGTTGAAGAGTTTATTTAATTTGATTTATAGTTATCTTAGTGGGTAAATATTAATATTTGTGAGGTGAGTTGCTTTTTTCAAAATATAAATTATTTATTTTTATATAAATTATTATTTGTCTTAATACTAGGCTCCTCAAGTTCCAGTTGCCTACTTGTACATATTAATACATAAATATATTTACATACATACATACATACATGCAACACACACACACATTAATACATACATACACACATACTCACATATATACATACATACATACCTTCATACTATACATTTAATGCTTACTCGGGAAGCTAAGTATGGTTATAATTTACAGTAAACGTATAACCATACTTAGCTTCCCGAGTAAGCTTAAAATCCCACCTACTATATATATATTCTTTATTGCACTTAAAAAGACATAATAAAATAAACAATAATTAAAGTTAGTTCACAACGGTGGACTTATTTCTGAAACAAATCTCTTCCAGCCAACCAATGGGAGTGGGTGACTGTTAAATAGCGGGGAAAGATTAAAGTACAGTAATACAATTTGTAAAATTATAAATACACATATTATATATATATCATATAAAAAAACATACATTCACATATAATTATAATAATATGTAAGTAGACTATAATCATCATAGTAATCTTGGATTGAGTAGTCAGCCTTGCCTTTTTAATTTTAACTTTAAACTGTTAAAGTGGCAAGTCTAAAATCACTTATTCAATTCAATTTTATTATACATAAGTTTACCATGTCCCATTAAATGTTTAAAAACTTTTTTAAGCCGATAACTGGGAGTTTTTATTTCTTATATTAATATCAAGAATTTCACTGTTCTTAAAATCATTGTGAATATTTTTGCGAACAACTAATATATTAATGTATATATTGTGCACAGTTAATGACCTGAACTACTCATTTTTCAGTTACTAATATAGATTCTATTTCGTCAGAATTGCAGAAACGCAATCTACATCTACAGTGACCGATCCCGGCTGATATGTAAATTAAATTTGAGACAGTACACTTGGTAGAACGTGAACTTGATAGTGCACTCGAAAATATATATGATTATATAGATATAGAAACTGATTGAGCCCTGTAGTGGCACACGCGGCTGTTAATGACAGGTTGACGGTCCGATTCACACTTGAGGAAATAAAATATGTAATATTTTCATTTCTCAGCTCTATCACCTGAACTTGTACCAAAGCTAATAAAATGAAAACTCAACTCCACTCAACAAACAATTACTTATTTTTTTGACACTAGGTTCACAAATTCTCCTGTTCTATCTCCCTCTATCATGCCTTGTACGGGAACAGTAGCATGAAGTTAAAAAATCATTTTTTTATAATCATTTTTTTATAAGTCAACAGTTTAGGAATGTAATTTTTGATCTAACACTAGGTTCCCTGGTTCCCTTTGCCTAACCTGTCATGTGTGCGTGAAGCTGAGTAACTTGACTTGAGCGAATAGATACAGTCGCCACGAAAACTAGTAATGGCACACCTTAGCCGTAAAATTGATCAAGCCGTGTGATTCCGGCTTAGAATAGGATCACCCTGGTACTGATGGTTTCGTAAGAGGCAACTAAAGTACGTGTGGGAGAGTCACAATGTCTGCAATAACAACACGCATGAGCAGACTCGACCGGATCATTACCACCCCCGGCATTTAATACCGGAGTTAAATAGTGGCTTCGGCCACTACTTAATTCTGGTTAATTCGGCCGTTTTACATTGGATAGTGCCGGGCCCCGGTGCCCATCCACCTTATAGACCGGTAACGCTGCTGTAGCTGCTCTGTCGCTACATGAAGCCGTGGGCGACGGTGATCACCAGGCCCGGTCGACTTCCTTAGGGGCATTGGCGACATACCTACGGGGGATTGGCCGTGGGTCTTTAAGAATAAATTTATTTAAAATTTACGGTATACGGTCTTTCATAATGCTCGTAGGTGTTTAATGCTGCTAGGTTTAAGTAAAACTACTAATTAGTAGTATTTCATTAATTCTTGAAGTAGATGTATTTAATGTTTTTATTATTTGAATATTTAATATTTAAGAAATAACTTTTCGTTTAATTTTTTTAATATATAGTTTGAGTATTATAAAAAAATAATAATTCCAAAAAGGGATGAAAGTTGCTTGTAAGTTAATGTTAAAAAAGAAACTAAAAAGAGAGTGCTATAATTTAATTTTAAACAGTTTTTGTTTGGTGTAAGATACAATTTATCTAATCAGTATTCAAAGCATAGTAGTAAAATTGCCTTTCGATATGGCAGCATTGTAATTTGACATTTAATAATAAAATTGAAAATAATATTTCAATTTGCAAATGGCCGAAATATTGTTTATTTTCGAAAACGTTAAACAACGCTATCCAGTGTTTTTGTTGTATTATTTAATTCGTTTCTTTCACACAGACACTTTTCTTAATAATTAGCACAAATTGAAAGTAGTGTTCTAGAAGTGATTCGTCGAACTATAACATCAAAAGAGATACTTTATACAGGGACATTTGATACAAGGATTATCTGTTCTTATAAAAGGCAAGTGTAAAGTGGAACTATGCTATTTAGTTAGATTTGTAACGCTTATAATTTTGTATTCAATTTATATTTTTTCTTCAAGTTTCCATGTTTTAAAATTGATTTAAATGTTGGTGATATGAGTGGAGTCAACATAAGAGCAATATCAATTTTGGAAGATTCTAAAGACAAGACAAGAAATGGTTACTACATTAATCTACTTCACTGCAAGTAAAGTGCTTTAGAAATGTTTCTTTTAAAACGCAAAACCTTCAAACAATATTGAAGAAGAAGATAACATTATATTAAAATAAGGAAGAAGGTTGACAGTAATATTGTAATACAAATATGTATTACAATCTATTGTAATTAATATACCGAAATACTTTTTGTTAAAAATGTTAATATGCAATAAAATGAAATATAAAGTGTTTATTAGTTTCATTTCAGTATTTATATTTTATTATTATGATCATACCAGAAATGATTCACAGTTTCAAAATCATTTGAAAGTATTGATGTTTAAATCAATATTTTCATGATTTTGAAAGAGTGAATCTTTCTGATTTTGCATAAAATAAATGTTTCATAAAGCCAAATTTTAAATTTGATTACGGATGGTGGCAGCAGTAGCATTTTTTGTCCCCCACTTTTTTGTATGAAGTCGACACTCTTCCCATAGGGTAAATGTGCTCTATGGAGATCACTTACCATCAGATGACCCGTACGCTCGATTGCCATGTCTTATCCATAAAAAAAATAAAAAGAACTTATAATTAAAAAAATATATATTAAAATATAATATAATATATATGTATAGTATCATCCTTTGTATCTGAAAAGTAAAAAAGCAACCGTTGAATTTAAATAAACAAATAGGCTTAGCTTACATTTTATTATTAGGCAAGGAACCAACCAACCTTAACCTTTTTATGTTGAAACCCTAATACGACGTCGTGACTTTTTATCATCTCTAAAATCGACAACGTGACATGCATATCTGAGTTTATTTTTTTTTCCATACTTTTATTATACATACCTTTGTTGGCTATGCTAATGTTATGTGCAATCTTGTGATTACATTAAATTAAATGTATGTGTATATAATTTGTATATTAAATAAATAAGACAAAATAAAAGGGTAGCGTGGCGCAGTGGCTCGAGCATATATAGCGACTGTAAACAATACGAACGATAGGTTGTGGGTTCGATTCTCACTAGAGGAAATAAACTGTTCTTTTATCTGGTAGCAAAGCAAAGCGTGGCGTTGAATTCCGCCGCTCAACACGCAATGCCTCAAATACGGTGAATACTGACAAACGAAACGGAGTATTCTAACACTAGGTATCCAAGTTTCCTCTGGTTAAGCTGCCAAGTGATACGGCGTTTAGCTGAAAAGAATTGACTATAAATAAATAAAACGCTATCGTTGTCCAGTGCTAATATAATTGTTAGTTACCTTCGTTCGTTATACACACACTTAATATATAAATCTTAATTCTTCTTAGATATACAATGAAATTACAAAAATAACATATAATGTGGTCTTGATTTTTGAATTTCTGATCTTTTCTTTTGAATGTGAGGAGATTTCTTCCTTTTCATTCCTTTTTTACTGAACAAGGCACATGTGTCGTTGTCATTTACCTATAATATCTTCCAAACGATTATATACTTAATTTACCTAGAATATCTGCCAAATGATTAAATACTGAAATATTTATATAATTTTATTTTCTTCTAAGCTAGCTAGCTTCAAAACATATTGCAAAAAAATATTAATACTACAAAATCCTTTCATAAGAATTCTTATGAAATTTCACCAACATGGCTCATGCTACGATTTTGCTCTTTTATCTACATTCTAGGTGTCATTCTCTGTGAAGGCTTACAAACGATACGTGAACGTTTCAGATGTTTTTTTTTTTCAAGTGTTATAGGGGTCTATACATACCTGTATGACTATCGAGTACAAGCGTATGACCTATTTTCTACTCTAAATAGTAAGCTATGTTATTAATAAATGAAGAAGAAAAAAAAATCACCGTTAAAAATTTTTCACCTTCGCTGTATGCCACACTTGGCAGGATAGGCAGAGGGAACTTGGGAACATAGTGTTTTGCCTTGTTACATTTTGTTTTGAGTCAAGAAACAAGACACAATTTTGATCAAGAAAAAGGTATCAAGTAAGTAAATTCTTTTCATTTGACCAAGTGGGTGAAACCGCATGTAAAAGCTAAGCAGCTAGTACTTTCATATGTTAACAGAAATGGAATGAAAGTGAAGACCACACAGAGAGTACCAAGATGGTTATACAGACGCCAGCTGTACAGTATTTTATATGAATTCTTAAATTCTAAGCTAAGTTTTTATATCCCTTGAGTCTAATGCAGTGAATTTGCATTTTATAAGTCTTTGCATCTTGGTTTATATATAAGAGTAGCATTGTGCATAAAACACGCTTTAAGCTGATTTACAATTATTTTTTTTTATCTTTAGCATGTGCGTGACATGGCAGAATAGGCAGAGGAAACATGGGAATCTAGTGTTAGGACACTCCGTTCTTATTAAGATACATCCGTTGAGTTGCGGAACCCAATACTGCACTTTGCGTGTTATCAAAGCGAAGAAATGTTAATATGAAATATTCCATTTACCCGAGTGGGTGTTTCACAACACTTATTTTACATATCTTACTTTAAAATCATTATTGTAAATAGCGTCGTACATAGCGTATATTAAAAAAACCAAAACAACATTTTTTTTCTTACAGCCCTCAGAAACAATAGAAAAAATAAAACTTGTTTGTGTTTGTAGTAAAATCGTATGCAAATATACTCATCATACGGCGGGCTGCGCCGGTGACAGACTTCCGGAAATAACAAAATATGAAAATCTGCACTGATACGTAGCTATTGCATGCCGCAAGCAGCAAAGGGAACGTTCAGTCGAGGGGCAAGCGTATTGAGATTTGAGAAGCGTATTTCACGGTTACCGAATACACCATTTGAATCGCCTGCGTGTATGTTACATTAGTACATTTTTCCTAAATGGAAAATATGAGTGATATAAGTTTAAAGGCGAGCTTTTGTGTATTTGCGAATGGACTTCGCTAAGTATACATTGTAATATCGATCCAGCGAAAACAATGCGTGGAGCAACGTAGAATTTAATTTCAAACAAGGAAATTTCTATAGACTTTTATTTAAAATTTCATTTTTTGTTCTTGAAATTAGAAATTAGAATTATATAGAAGAATATGTTGTTTTGGTGCTTAAGTTATGTTATTGTAATATTTTATTTAAATACGTTCAGTAGTTTTTGCGTCAAAGTGATCACTAACATACTCGTAATATTTACTGGATTAACGCTTCAACGTCATATAAAACTCAGTGATGCAGCTCTCTACTCTAAACTTTCTACTAAAATACCTCAAGATAGAAGCCTATATAGATGCATAATATAAACATTCCCACGATGGGGATTTGAGGCAATAACCGTCACATTCCCAAAGCGCTATGAGGCGTTACGGTGGTGACGTTTGTGCAGTAGTGTATCTATGTAGTATACTAGAATAGATGTATGTGCAATGTACATAAATCGTAGATGAAAGTTTAGCTTAGCTTCACGCTGTATCACGCCTATAGCACTGAAGGCAGAGGAAACGTAGTGTTAAGACACTTGATCCACTTTAAGACACTATCTGTTGAGTGGTGGAGTTCAATGTCACGCTTTGTCTTGTTATCAGTGTGCAGAAATATTATATTGTACAATTCACAACCCTGAGCGGGAATTGAACCCATAATACTACGTCACTATGATCTCTAGTCTCTCCAGTTCAGCTAAGTTTAATGGACTTTATATGCAATGCTTGGCATGATAAAAACATGATAAAATTATTTAGTTCAGTTCAGTTAGCTATGTGCTGTACAGAAAACTAACTAAATTAATTATAAATAGGTTAAATCCTTAGTAAGTTAAGAGACCGTTGCAGTCTCGTCACCTGGTTTACATAAAAAAAATAAACGTCATTTAAAAATATTTTTACATCTCAACACATTTAGGTACTTAGAATTAGAAAATGATTGCGAGAGTTTTGCCATACAAATGATTTGATCTTAATTTGATATAATTTAAAAGAAATTTTAACTAGACTTCATAATTTGTTTAGATTTTTTAAAACTTTATATTTGGTATTTCTGCAATATCCTGCTCATAGTAGGGTAGGCAGAGGGAACCTGGGAACCTAGTGCTAATACATACTGTACTCCATTGTGACACTTTTATTGCCCATCTTTTGGGCATGTTGAGTGGAAGAAATCGATGCCGTTCGTTGCCTTGTTACCGGGCTGTAGAGATGAATTCTTTCCCCCGGGAGAGAATCAAACCACAATTGTTGTTTGTGCAACTGTTATAGTCGCACGGCGGTGCCTCTTCACCTAGACAGACCCTATATATAATATACACTCCGTGATATTGGGGGTCTGGCGTGACGACAGGCGGAGCTCAACGCTGTTCTTTATCTATTACAGTGAGGGAAATAATTTTGATGTGATAAATTTATTTATGCTTTAGCATTGTTTACAGAAAGTCTCTTCTAAATTGATGCTGTATCCCGCACATAGCTGGAGGAGCATTGGGAACCTATTGTTAAGACAATCCGCTCCACTTCGATTCCCCACTTTCCACTGAATTTGAGAGCTGAATGGCGAAATTAAACGCTGCGTTTTGCCTTGTTACCAGGGCAAAGAAATGAAAACATTAAATAGAATACAAACGTATTAAAAATTTTATTTTCTCGAGTGGGGATCGTACCCACAATCTGTCGCTTTTACATGTCACATGCTTGTGCCCCAGTGCCACAACATGCATTCCAAATTGACAATAGCTGTTATCCAAATAATATGTAAAGTTAACGCAGCATGCAATTCCTTCCTTATATATGTACATTATGCACTTATGCCTACGAGCGTGGTTATTTTAATGAATGATTTCTGATTACCCCAAAATTGGGTCGAGTGACCCTCAGATTGATTTAAAGTACACTTGGTGTATACACGCCGTAGTGGATCGTATTTTCTTATTTAATCCACTTTGCATGTGACTTTTCAACTTTAAAGTTGCGTTTAGTGAAATACAAAATCTAGGGCGACGTTGAGATGTGAAGTGGATATAAAATATATGTACATTACCCTTATCAACTTCTTTTTTAGAAAATATTATCACTCAGCTTCACGCTGTATCCCGCACATGGCGGAGCAGGCAGAGGGAACTTGTGAAAATAGTGTTAAGACACTCCGTTTATATAAAATTTCCGAAATATTTAAAAACTCCGAAATATTTAAAATTTTCTAAATAAACTTTTCATGTTTTCATTTCTTCGCTATGGTAAAGCGTGGCGTTGAGTTACGCCATTCAACAAGAAAACTCTCAAAATCGTGCTCTGTTCAACAGTCAGGGTGTAAATTAATTATGTAATTGTCAGCTAACAATAACTAAGTTCGTCTTTCTGAATAGAAAAGATTGTGTACTATTTATATATGTATATATTTTTTATATTATTTATCAATTCTTTGTTTCCCATACATTGCAACGTAGGCAGAGCGATCATAGTATCAACTTATCTGTTTATTTCTGTTCTTTGATTATGGTGTTCTGAACGTACTAGTTGAGATCACCTTGGCAAAACACTCCGTTATCAACTTTCCGATATTGCTTGTTGAATGGCGCACCTTCAACAAATAAAGACAAAGGACGTATAGCGTATAGCGTAAAATTAAAATATTTTAAATGTGACGACGTATTTAATTTATTTAAATGTTCGTGTAAGTATGTATACGACTTCTATATGATCCCCTTAACTGGGACTCAAACTTAAAACTATCATGATTACAATCTGTGTTGGTCTCATACTCTCAAACAATAGTAGCGTTATATGCGAGCCTAAAAATATTATTAAAATTCATTCGAACGTACACAATTGGCCGCCGCGCTGTGAAAACCTCGGAAACACAATATGCTTCTTTTGTATTTTGTTTTAGTTATTCGATGCTACAAAAACTAATTACTTGCTTATGACTATTTTTAACAATTATTTTAAGATTTATTATAGCTTTTTATATTAAATAGTATTAATATTTTAGTATTAATATTTCTTTTTATATTAAATAGTATTAATATAGTATTAATAGACTTGGGTGTTTGAACAAACACCCAAGTCTTACATAATTTTATATATTTTTTTTGTATTACTTGTAATTAATAAAATGTTGTCGAACTAAGTATTTTAAATTTATGTAACTTTATTATTTATATTATTTAAAAAATTACTATTTTGAGCCGTTTACATTGGTAAAGGTCCTAAAAGATAAAATTGTCTTATACATCTTCCATTTCTGTACATGGAAGTTCGAAATATAACGATCAAATAAAAATGTATATACTTTTAGTACAGATAATGTGTATTTTAATTATTATTCAACACGCAATGCCTCAAATTCGGCGTAAAGGAAGGTTACTAAGTACCCTCTTCGCGAGATGTACGAGCTGTGAGCTCAGAAAGTATAGAGAATTTTAATTTCTCGTGGATTACGTATATTCGAAATTAGTTTTTCTTGTGACGATATGTTGGCATTCATGTCTATCAGTAATGCTGACAAGTTTAGCCATTTGGTATGCTCAGGCCATTTTGATTGTCGACCGCTTCTTTGCTTGATTCGATTCAATTTTCAGCTACTCAAAAAATTGGATCAAACAACCTGTAATAAATTTTGTGTGACACAAGAAAAAAAATGTGCGGATACATTCTGAATGTTAACTGTGATATACGGTGAAGCTACCTTTGACTGAAGTAACATTTATCTGTGGTACAAAATGTTTTCAAAAAGCTGACAAGGTTTGATGAACGACGAAGTGCGTGCCGGACGCCCAAGCACTTCAACAACAGACGAAAAAATTGATGAAGTGAAGAAAATGGTATTGGTTAATCGTCGAATAATCCTTGGAGAAGTTACCTAGGCATATCGATAGGCTCGTACCGTTTGATTTTTATCAATAAGAATCGAAGGAGGAGCTGAATAAAATAAAAAAAAAAAAACAATATCTCATAGAAATTACTTTAAAGGGGACAAAATAGATATTCGTGAGTATGCAAATATTTTTTTAAAAGCCACAAAATTCGTGATACTTTTTGAACACACCTTGTATACTTGTCTTTATAACTGTACATGTATCTATTAATGTATTTGATTTTCCTTTATTTGTTTATTTCCTTATTTGCTTTCCTCCTTATTGATAATTGCACCCGATTGGTAACATCCACTTTCATTGGTAAGCTTTAAGAGATTCCTTTTAGAAATAACCTTTGCATAGTAACTTTTCTAATGATGTATTTTTGATATGTTTGAAATACTGTAGGGATATACATTTATTAATAAAGCTTTTGTTGTATTTATTTAACAATTGTAGTTTTTCGATAGTCGTTTGCCGTGTGATTCCGGCTTAGAATAGGATCACCCTGGTACTGATGGTGTCGTAAGAGGCGACTAAAGTGCGTGTGGTAGAGTCACGTTGCCAGTAATGGCAACACGCATGGGCAGACTCGACCGGATTATAACCACCCCCGGCATTTAAGACCGGCGTTAAGTAGTGGCTTTGGCCACTGCGTTTCGCTTTAGGTAATGTCGGGCCCCGGTGCCCTTCCACCTTAAAGGATGGCAACGCTCCTGTAGCTCCTCTGGAGTTACTCGGGGTCGTGGGCGACGGTGATCACTCCATCAGGTGACCCGTACGCTCGTTTGCCGTCTTTTCCATAAAAAAAAAGTCGTATGTATGTTGTGGAGGACGTCGTGGCACTGCGTTTAGTTAACAGGTTGTGGGTTCAGTTTCCTTTGGAGAAATGAACTATTTTGATTTATAGTTCAAGCTAAGACGATAAATGGTCGGGCTAATTCACGCAATTAAATATTCAGATTGAAATTAGGGATTTGTCTCAGAATTTAGGCTGAAAGTGAGGTGTAGTGCAATTAAAAACTGCTTATCTAGATTGAATATTATTTTATCAAACTTAAAGTGTGAAGTTGCCGTCGTCGTAGCGCAGGGGCAAAAGCGTGACTCTGCAGAGGCGACTGGACGTAGGTTCAATGCCTACTGGAGGAAAATTTATTATTTCCCTTTTTTGTTCTAGTAAAAAGTTATACTTAATTTAAAAAAACACTAAAAACAGGCTTTTATAGGTGCACGTAAAAGTCAAAATTAAATTACGGGTCGTTAAAGTTGTCTCTAATTCTGGGCTGAAGTGTAAACTATGTACTTTTAAGAATAATATTATATTTTAAAAGCGTGGGATGCTGGAGCAGGAAAGATTTTTTGTATACCTTATTGAGAAATCAAGTTAAGCGATGTTTCAGGAAGCAGGATACGGAGATCGGCGCTCTAACTAGAGTTGCAGCACGACTAGTAGCAGGCTATACATTAAAAAATCTGTTCAAAGTGCCAGTCAATAGTGGCAACATGAAGAGTTCTTGTTCGTGTATTTCTTTACAAGAAAGTCTTTCCTGCTCCAGCGCCCCATGCTTTTACAATAAAAAATTATAATTAAAACTACATAGTTTACACTTCAGCCTTCAGTTTCCTTTGTCTATCATGCCATGTGCGAGACTCAGCATATAACTGAAAAAAAGTTATAAAGTTCATTATACGTGTAATGATAAATTATTTATATAAAGGAGTAGAAATGTTCAGGCTTGTGCTATATATATTACTCATCAGTATCCACGAATAGCTGAGTCATAAAAGTATTGTTCAAATTTGTTAATCCAACCACGACAGAAACAAAAGATGACATTAATATATATATATATATATATATATATATATATATATATATATATATATATATATATATATATATATATATATATATATATATATATATATATATATATATGTTACGGCTATTACAGAAGAAGTCAGATATGCGGAGTCAGTTTAGCTGATCGCATACCCAATGAAGAGATACACAGACTGGTAGGTACTAGCGTGGACGTCACAGTGCGAATAAAGAAGAACATGCTCAGGTGGTTTGGGCACTTCGAGCGAATGAGTGAATAAAGAATGGTAAGAAAGATTTATGAAGGAAAAGTGAGTGGTAACAGAGGGAGGGGGAGACCTCGGTTGACCTTCGAAACCACAATATCGACAATACTGGAGGAAGGTCACGTAAAACAAAAGCATAAGGACCCCCTGGAGGGCATGTATGAAATGAAGAGGCTGATGACAGTGGACGAGGCGAAAGAGGTATGCCGAGACCGTAGCGTTTGGCGCTCCGTTCTCTCTGCCTACCCCGCTAGGGATTTAGCGTGAAGACAAGTAACTTTTTTTTATTTATTTAAAAATTTGAACGTAGCGGAATTTGAACGTTATATAATAAGTTTTCCTACGTTTTCTAACGTGCCTTTTCGAAAACGTAGAAGAGCGCGGATAAAAATCCTCTCAAAAAAGGTTGTCTGTCTAAATATGGAATAACAATTTAAAATGTAAAAATATCTCATATTTGACAGAGTGAATGAAAAATACATCCTTATTATGTTTATTATAATTTTGTGCTATATATAATACACCGTATATAGAAAAAAATAGAGAATGAATATAGATTTAAGACACTTCGTTCAAAATACACCTGTCAACTTTCGAGATTTTGCGTATCGAGACGCGCAACTCAACACCGCGCTTTGCTTTTTCACCAGGGCGAGAAAATAAAAATAATTTATCCAAATGGCATAAAAATGTAAGATTTTTCAATATATTTCCTTTGTTTTCACAATTTATAGTCCCAGATTGACCATCAAATTACAGGTGTCTATTGCAATAGTTTGTGTCATAAAATAAAACGTATTTGCACTTGCGCGAAGATAAAAGTCGGGAATGCTTTATGGGCCAGATATTTTATCTCAGTGCCACTTCTATGTAAAATTGGCGGAATAATTCTTTGTGACATATACTCGTATCTAGTCGAATTTATATACAGTCATATGTTTTTGGAGATATATGTAATTGTGGCTGTTTCGTCCTTTTTTTTTAAATTTTAAAATATTTATTTTGGTACATATATTTTTTTATCTTTTAAAATTCATCGATATATGGAAGAAAGTAATTTTTTTTTCGCAACTAATCAAGATATCACCCTTATAAAACATACTCTACTCCACTCAGCTTCACGCTGTATGCCGCACGAGGCAGGGTAGGCAGAGGGAACCCGGGAACCTAGTGTAAAGACACTCCGTTCCACTTCTGTTCCCCACTTTCCGCCGAATTTGAGGCATTGCGTGTTGAGTGGCGGAACTCAACGCCGCGCTTTGCCTTTGCTTATAAAACATAACATTCAATAATCTATATAGCTTTTTAAGCTCTTACTTCCCTTATACTTACTAGATTAGTAAAGTACACACAACCAACAATATTTAAACATAAATTATATAGTGGACATAATAATGTGTAGCTAGTTTCTTTGATTTCTCTGACTGACTTACATACCTAAGTCCTAAATATAGCAGGGTAGGTACAAATAACTTAGGAACCTGGTGTCAAGCTCAACCATTCCCCAGCAAGACACCTCCATTCCCCACTTTCGTATGAATTCTTGAACTGCGTATTGAGTGGTGAAACTTAACGCATTGGCAATTTATTAGAGTAAGAAAACGAGAATATAAATATATTTTATTGGTCAAATTGAAATCGATCAAATTTTATGGACAAGACACGGCAAACGAGCATACGGGTCATCTAATGGTAAGCGATCACCGTCGCCCACGGTCCCGTGTAATTCCAGAGGAGTTACAGGAGCGTTGCCGGCCTTTAAGGTGAACGGGCACCGGAGCCGGCATTACCCAATACGAATCGCAATGGCCAAAACCACTACTTAACGCCGGTTTTAAATGTCGGGGGTGGTAATAATCCGGTCGAGTCTGCCCATGCGTGTTGTCATTGCTGGCAACGTGACTATCCCACACGTACTTTAGTCGTCTCTTACGACACCATCAGAACCAGGGTGATCCTATTTTAAGCCAGAATCACACGGCAATGTATGTATATATATACGTTTACATAATTCTACATAAAAAAAATAACCATCAAATCAAGAAACAATAAATGCATGTACATACATATACATTTTTTCTAATTCTGCATAATAAAAATATATATTAATAAAAATGTTTTAACCAACTAGATACTGTTTGTTTTCCACAATATTATCTGACAATAGACACCATAATAAAATATTACAGTTATATAACTCTCAAAGCATTTAGAACAACAAAGGAATGAACAAGTCGCGCTAAGTAATAAGAAAATCATTTTATAATGTTTTCCTAGGTTCGCCGCTAAGAACTGAAAATTACCTACTAATTAGCCACTTACAGGTTAAAAGCTCGACTTTGCGTGTCTGAATTCAAATCCTACATCTTGACATGAATTCTACCTGCATTGTTACGCCTCCTTGCTTAAACTGCCTACTTTGGTATACCTTAAAATATTTTAGAGTTTTGCTAACCTGAAAGTGTCAGATAAGAGATTATTTATGTTAATTTCGTTTTTTACTATAACTTTTTCGTTTTTTGTAGAGTAGGTAGAAATTATAAATGCTCTATTATCATTTTTTAATTAATTTTCAAGACATTGCCTGGTAAAAGCTAATGCCGCGTATATATATTTGTGGACAGAGAGAGAGGACACACTCGGATACTATCCCAGAGCTAAAGCCATGTAATTCGACTTAACTTCGTTGTACTTAAGATATCTTACAAGTAGAACATTTTTATTCATTATAGCCTTGGCGGCACGACGGTCTCGTAGTAGAGCCAATCTACAACGAGGCCGTCGTGCCGCCTAATGCCGTTTTTGTTCTAAGAATCCAAATTAATTTTATCATCTACCTATTTTATAATATTTGTAAGTGTTATACTCATGAGGCCTGTCGTGGCGCAGCGGCACAAGCGTGTGACTGAAACCTACAGGTTCTGGGTTCGATCCCCAGTCGAGGAAATGAAATATTTAAAATTTTCAATTTAAATATTTAATGTTTAATTTCTTCGCTCTGGTAATAAAGCGCGGCGTTGAGTTCCGCCACTCAACACGCAATGCCTCAAATTCGGCAGAAAGTGGGGAATGGAAGTGGAACGGAGTGTCTTAACACTAGGTTCCCGAGTTCCCTCTGCCTACCCTGCCTCGTGCGGGATACAGCATGAAGCTAAAAAAAAAGAAAAGTGTTATACTCATATTTGGTTTTATAGGAGCAACATTTTATAAGTTAAGGGAAAAATTAAAAAATAGATGTCATACTAATATAACATTTAGTATGCAAAATAAGCACAATATCATATGAATCTAATCAAAAACAGCATTGAGTATCGCTAACCAACAACGGCGTTGAGTTCCGCCACTCAGCACGCAATGTCTCAAATTCGGCGAAATGTGTGGAACGGAGTGTCTTAACACTAGGTTCCCATGTTCCCTCTGCCTACCCTACCATGTGTGGGATACAGCGTGAAGCTAAAAAAAAATAATGTTCCACTTCAGCGGAAAGTGGGGAACGTAAGTGTCGTATTGTGGACGTAGAGTCTTAATTAATTTGATAAAACTTGCTACGATTGTTCCACATAGTCAGTAAGTAAGTTGGCTAAAGACAGTCAACAGAATATGTTGTATTAAGGCACATCGCTCATCGCATTGTACTTGGGCTATAATTATTTTTTCGTGCTTACTTAAGATTTAATTATGTATTAACTTATTTCTTTTTGACCAGATTGTCGGTATACATATGTATAGTAGTGTAAGAAACTATTATCAACTTCTTAACTAACAACGCAAACATCCCACATTTCTGTCTATTTTTAATGGTATGGTATGTTAAGTGGTGAATCAATGCCGCGCTTTGCCTTGTTACCACAGCGAAGAAACGAAATTATTAAATATTGTATTTCCATCAACCATCAATTTTAAGTTTCTCGCGATATGTGATATATAACTTAAGTATTTATCATATCATCTTCACGCTGTATTCCGCACTAGGCAGGGTTGGCAGAGGGAACCCGGGAACCTAGTATTAAGACAATCCGTTCTACTTCCGTTCCCCACTTTCCGCCGAATTTGATCCATTGCGTGTTTTGTGGCGGAATTCAACGCCGCGCTTTGCCTAATTACCGAGCGAAGAAATGAAACATTAAATATTTAAATTGAAAATAATAAATATTTCATTTCCTCGACTAGAGACCGAACCCAGAACCTGTCGGTTACAGTCACACTCTTGCGCCGTTGCGCCACGACAGGCCTCATCTTAAGTATGATACATCAATTATTTTTTATTAATTTATTTAAGATTGCGCTCTAACTATAAAGTGAGCCAAATTTCGTTATAAATATTATTTTAAGAAGAGGAGAGCAGGTTGGTCTTAATGAGAATAAAACGTCTTAACACTAGGTTTTCAGGTTACCAATGCATACTCTTTAATGGTGAATACAGTCCCGTCAATATCAGGTCAGAAAATACGTTTTCTAATTTTCGCCCGATATCAACAAATATGTAGATGGAATTTTAATTCGTCGTTTCTTTACAATATAAAATAAACTTCAATTCAATTCAATTAGGTTCACGCTGTGTCTTACACATGGCAGGGTAGGTAGAGGTAACTTGGGTACCTAGTGTTAAGACACTCCGTTCTGTTCTCTACTTTCTGCCAAATTTGAGGCATTGCTTGTTGAGTGGCAGAACTCAACGCGTTTTATTTTGTTCCCATAGCGAAAAAAAGAAATTAAATATTTAATTAGGCAAAATTAAATATTTCATATCCTCGAGTGGGGATTTAATATGTATACAAGCAAATGAGAATATAATTTCTACTTTCCTAACGCTCTGATATAATATCTTCAAAAGGTAAACGTTGAAGACTTTGTTTATTTTCGATATCGCGTGTGTTTTGGGAAATTCCATAAAATATTTTAATTAAAATAAAACTCCAGGACAGCTGAAAATAGGAAAGGCATAAAATACGTGGTTCTAAGAAAATTCTACATCCGTTCAACTTTCAACAGATTGAGTGGAAGAACTCAATGGCTCTCTCTCTCTTTTTCTCTTTTCCATTTAGAGGAAAAAAAAGGTAGATCCAATTTCTGTATCCTTATTTTCCCTTTTTACCTACCGTTTACAGCCACTACGACATCTTTCTTCCCACCTTCCTTTTTTAATTTAAATAAATCTATAATTAAAAAAAAATAAAACTTTTGATTTTCTCTTTATATTGTACTGCCATTTCTTTTTGCTTCTTCATTTCCATTTTACTTATTAAATCATGAATTATCTGTTTGTTAACTGAATCTAACGCTTCGCTTTCACTAATATTTAATTTATTTTCGATTTCTCGCTTTGATAAATTAAAGTGCTGTGTAGCTTCGCCACTCGAAACACAACGCCTGGAATTTTAGTGAAATCAATAAAACGGAGTGTTTTGACACTGTATTATTCTTTGTATCTTATATCATACAGAGTATAAGGAAATAATATAAAAAAATGTATTATATGGCGGCGTTGAGTTCCACCACTCAACACTCAGTGCCTCAAATTTGGCAGAAAGTGGGGAATGGAAGTGGAACGGAGTGTCTTAACACTAGGTTCCCAAGTTCCCTCTGCCTATCCTGCCTCCTGTTCAGTTTATATTACATGGAAGCTCTTAAATATATCTTAAATTCACATTTTCAATATTCGATTTTTGATGTTATCGTTAGTCTCTTTGAATTCGTGTTCTGCATACCTTGCCAATTAGGTTAGGCATTCGATGTATGTTAACATGAAATACTTACTATTATGATATTACGATGCCTTCAGACATGTTACATACATGTATTGTTCTCGTTATACTTGCCTAATTAATTTTCATATTTTATATTATTATGTCGCTGTTCATATGTATTTTATTTGCAAATATCTGGTTAAATAAGTTGTAACGTCGTATTTAGTTACTTATATTATATTTGTTATAACAGAAGAAGTATCGATACGTTATTCTGTTGTTACTTTATTTATTTAGTTTTCAGTTATATCCTGTATTCTGCACATGGCAGGGTAGACAGAAGAAATTTAGGAATAGAACTTACCAACTTTGCGTGTGGCGGAACTCAACACCGCGCCTTGTCTTGTACCCGAGCGAAGAAATGAAAGTGTTACATATTTTATTTCCTCGGTTGGGGAATCAAACGCACAACCTGTGGCGATTTCACTAGGTTGTGCTCGAGCGTCACTATATGCTTTTTACTTTATATTACAAAAAAAAAATACATTTTAAAACATCATATGTTAGATAGTGTAACAAATTAAACTATTTTATATATCAGTAACAGGTGAAGCAACGGAATTTCAATATACTTATAACTACATAGACAACTGCGCTGCCACATTATTAAAGAGAAACAAAACAAAAAATATTCTTTAACATACATTTTAATAAAAAAAAAACATTCAATCAAATCAAAGCAAACACATATATTTTCATAATAAAAGCGAATATTATGATTTATTACGTAAACATCCACATTCCTTAGTCCTGCGTAACTGAATGTCTTTATCGCCGCCCTTTTTACCGTATTGTTTTTACTTTTGTAAACTATTTTGTACTAACAATGGGGCAACGTGGTTTTCTATGCGCGTACGCTCCACAAAACTACAAGACCATTTGCATAACTATCGACACTTCCGAAAATCAATGCCATTTCATTTTCAACCTTATTACTTGAATGTTAGAGTTGTATTAGATAAGGAGGGGCGGTAAATAAAGGTTTGTAGAGAGAGCGTTTCGGTGCGGTGCACATAGAGTCGGCAGTCGCGAGCCCATCGAGTGTGGTTCCGGTAGGGTCGATCACCGGCTACAGTGTATGCCTTACGTTATTACGAAGTTCACTCGTTTAAATAACGCATCGCAAAACTTTTTATTTTTTTCTTGTATTAATAAAAAATATATTAATTTATAAGGCAGTGTATTTTAAGGTCTTGGACTAAATTTATTTGTGAATTGACTCTAATTATGAAAGCGAAATTAACGTTAACGCGCCAATATTTGGCGGTAATTAAATGAACAGTTCTAGTTTCGGTGCTTCATTGGAAAATTAATGCGGTATATTTCTAAAATGAAGATGAATAATAACAATTATTTTTGGATGTTTTTGGTTTTGCTCCTGCCATTTGTAGGTAAGTCGTGTGATAATTCGTTTTATAAATATTTATTATATATATTTTTTTTTATTTATAATATATTTAAGTGGCATTTTAGAATTAATGATACGTTTAATGAAGTACAATTTAATTTAAAATTTTGTTTTAATTTTTAATCTATAAATATATAACGTTACATTCATACATTATTATTTACATTATCACGATCATTTATGTAAATTACATTAATAAATAACTAACCATTATAAATAATGAAATTTCAATTCTAATTTTATAATCAAGTAAAATTTCAAGAAATATTCTTATCATATTATTACCGTTTACTCAATCGTAACTTATATATATTTTTTAACTGTATCCAGACAGTTATCGACTATACAATATGCAATAGTTAACAAACATGCTCACGGTGTTCAGCTCTATAGCCTATTATTAGGCTGGACTACGACTCCCTTGAGCGTACAATTGTAACTATGTACTATATAATGTATGTGTGTATGTTTGTCCACCTGAATGTGTATGTAAATCATCTATAAGATATGTAAATTGGTTATTATGTTGTTTATATATATATATATATATATAAATATATATATAAAATATATATATATATATATATATATATATATATATATATATATATATATATATATATATATATATATATATATATATATATACGTATATATATATATATATATATATATATATATATATATATATATATATATATAAAAGTATGCTGAAGTACAGTACACTGAATTTCAGTTACTTCATAATCCTAAGAAAATGAATAGCACTTTAAAATATTATTATATTACTACAGTATCCATTTCAAACGGATTCAAGATTAAAACAGCTCAAAGTGGTTTTATCTTTTGATAATATAGCTCAGTAGTTTTTTGTTAGCTTATGAGAAACTGTTAGACGTAAAGTTCTTTTAATTGTAAGTTTTGTGTATTTTTTTAGCTTTGTTCAAATGCTTGGGCTAGTACTATAATAATTTTAACCATACGAATGCATTTTTAAATGTATAAATGCACATTTTTAAATTCATTAATTATAACGTATACGTTTTACCTTAAAATTTTACTTCAATAGAAAATGATGGTTTCGTTCGATCCAAATTTTTTGTGTTGTTTTTTATTAAGTTGAAATGGACCAATTTTATGGCATATTTCAGTCTCGGAGAGAAAAAAAATCTAAATAACCTGTAAAGTACTTCACGATTTTAGGTCAAAAAGAGTAGTTCAACTTATAAAAGTCTGAGAGAGTAAGCACTTATTTTGTATGAAATGTACCTACAATTGTAAATAACTGTTCTGTTATTTCCTTTTGAGGTACAGAGCACTAAAAATATGCGAAAAGAATCTCGAAATATGACTACCATCTCGAATAACTAACATTCTCTATAGCATTGCATATAACTTGCACACGAAATAAGGAAACATTATCCACAAAACTTAATTATTATAGAATAAATTACGATTACATGAAGATGTAACGATCTCATAAAGCTGGCAAACGAATTTTATTTTAGCAGTAAGAGTTTCTGGCAATGTAATCATCACGGCTCGTGGTCATGCGGGACGCGTGCATAATTTAACTAATTGTTTTGCCTGGTTAGAGTAAATTTTAATATTATATGCGAATAAAATTATAAGATATACACTTATATGTTGTATATATCTCTATATATTTGTGTATATTAAGCTGTTGTGGTGCAGTGGCACAACGTCTGACTGGCAAAGTAAGAATATGGGTTCAAAGTAAATATTGAATGGAAAAAGAGACACAGAGTGTCTTAACGTAATGTGCCCAGAGGGGAACCTGTGTAAAGACGCTCCGTTTTGATAAAGGAGAAGTTCGAATTTATCAGACAGATGAGTACACTGCTGATTTATTTAAACTTAGTTCATATGTTTATTTGAAGTTTTCACTTCGCTTGATTAGTATTGGAATAGTAACGGATTCGACTTTCAGTCCATATCAAAGGAATGACCAGTATTATTATATTCTTAAGCCTGTCATGGCGCAGTGGAACGAGCGTGTAACTGTAAACACGACAGGACGTGGATTCGAGCACCACTCGAGGATATGGAATATTAAATTTTAAGAGTGTCTTAACATTAGGTTCCCAAGTTCCCTCTGCCTACGTGCGGGGTATACCATGAAGCTGATAACAAAAAAAATACTGTACATCATTATTGCTAGTGTTATTAGATGTTAAATAATTAATACACAACACGTAAAGAAAATTCTTTCAAAGAAATCAATTAGAAAATTAATAAAAATCACAACTTAATTTACTTTTCCATTAATAAAATTGTTTAACCATTACCAATAAGAAACAACTCAAGTGAATTACTCTTTGCTATCTGTCGATATTAAGTAAAGTAGTGTCGTAATTAAAGAGAGAGACCGCGTCTCGCTAATATTTTAACGGGCGACCGATATAAAATCTAGTCTTTTTGCCGCTCGCAGAATTTACTGACGCGAAAGGGAAATATGAAAAAAAAATTTTTCTAAGTAAACTTCTAGTTAGGAAATGGTGACTTTTTTACTTCTTTCAAAACTTTGGACGTAGCTGTATTAGAATCCGCGCCGTTGAGTTTCGCCACTCACTCAACATGCGGACATTTCGGCGGAAAGTGGGGAACGTAAGTGGAACAGAGTGTCTTAACACTAGGTTCCCAAGTTCTCTGTCTACTCTGCTATGTGCGGGATACAGCGTGAAGCTGAGTAATTGTTTATAACTTCTTTCTTTTTCTAATTAGATACCAACGTCTATTTAAAATTTAACCAATTTCAAAAGGTTCAAATCTCTTACTTTTAGCTTGAATTTAAAAATATCTTCATTTTACATGTACCACACAGTCTGGTGTAGGTAGCAGAAACACTGAGTTATTTATGTAACGCATTCGAGAGCAATCTTTTAGACGGTAGTCTTGCAAATGTAATCATGATTAACTATATACGTAGATATGATAACATAATGGTTTTTTTTTCAGCTGCACGCTGTATCCTGCATATGTCTGGGAAGGCAGAAAAGAGAACTTGGGAACCTAATGTTAAGACATTAAGTTACGTTCCCAACTTTGTGCCTAATTTGAGACATTGTTTGCGATGTGGCGGAACTTAACGCCGCGCTTTGCCTTGTAACCAAAGTAAAGAAATGAAACTATTTAATATTTCATTTCCTCGAGTGGGGATCGAAACCACAACCAGTCGCGTTTACAGTCATACACTTGTGCACCTGCGCCACGACAGATCTCTTAATTGATATTTCATATAAATTACAATAGGTGTTTTGAGAAAAGGAGATATTGATCTTCAATTGTTATTTTTATCTTTAGGCTTCAGAAAAAGACGTAACTCCATTAAGGACGTATATCCATGAGTTACTGTCCATTTGAAAATATTTCAAATTAACAGTAAGTAGAGAACGTGCGTTTAATTTATAAGAACGTATGACTTAGTGGTTACAACTGTAGGCTAACAAGAGGTGCCAGTTTGAATCCCATTACGTTTACATCTTTAAACGTTTTCTAAAAAAAATCTGTATGATTAACGAATACTGCATTTTATTATAAACATAATAAATATAGCAAAACATAATTTGAGGCCTGTCGTGGCGCAGCGGCACAAACGTGTCACTATAACCGACAGGTTGTGGGTTCAATCCCCACTCGATGAAATAAAATATTAAATATTTTTAATTTTAATATTCAATATTTTCATTTCTTCGCTCTGTTACAAGGCAAAACGCGGCGTTGAGTTCCGCCACTCAACACGCAATGCCTCAAATTCAGCGGAAAGTGGGGAACGGAAGTGGAATGGAATGTCTTAATACTAGGTTCCCAAGTTCCCTCTGCCTACCCTGCCATGTACGGGATACAGCGTGAAGCTGAGTAATAAATATATAAATTTGAACTTGTCGCCACAAAATATCGATTATGAACAAACATATAAACACGATCAACGATTTGTAACGGTCAATCGTAATCGCAACTTTATTCTCTGCACGTCCATACAATTTACATTCAGCGAAGCGGACTATGTACCTACTGCCTTGCCTGCACTGTAAACTAACCTAAGCTAGTTGAAAATAGACTAGGCGAAAGCAAATATGGCTGGGACTTAAAATATTGGTTGAGGCCTGTGCAATAAGCCGATAACAAGTTAAAAAATATATATAGATGAAAATTTTTCAGGAGTGCCAACATTCAGCTGGTGTACCTAAAATATAGATATTGAATTTCATATAGTATTTTTTGCTTTCACAATTTTTATTATATATCTTCAATATGTAGCGTGAACATTTTAAAATCAAAGAGCTTTTCAAAACTGAATGAATATTCAATTAAAAGAATCAAAACGATATATCTACTGGTATAGAGTTGATTGAATGTAAAATCTTGTTATAACAATGTAATATTTTTAAAATCATAAAAAAACATTTGTACGGGCCGCCATATTCTATTCTACAGACTATAGAGAGTACTTTTATGTTGATAATATATGATTAACCTGGATCTAGGTACTTTAATTGTTAATTACGTGCAAATCTACATCAATGTATAAACTATATTATGGTTAAATTTCAACTAAAAGTGTTCCGCAGTTTTTGCGTAAAACTGAATGAATGCAAAATCTTGTTATGTACAATGTAATATTTGTAGAATCATAAAAAAACATTTGTACCTACGGGCCGCCATATTCTATTATTCAGACTATAGAGAGTACTTTTATGTTGATAATATATGATTAACCTCGATCTATGTACTTTAATTGTTAATTACGTGCATATCTACATCAATGTACGTATAAGCTATATTATGGTTAAATTTCAACTAAAATTGTTCAGCAGTTTCTAAGTAAAACCGAATTTGTTCCAGTTCCATGATAGTAGTAAGAAATACAGTGAACAAATGAAATTTATTGTCAAAATTCCTTGAAATTTTTACGTTTCCTGCTCATATCTCTGGTCATGCGCGTACAACACATTGCATTTATATTATTACATTTGAAAAATACAACTGTCCAGTACATGTTTTGACAGTTTCTCTAATGAAATTTCACGGTTAGCAGTGATATCGTAGATTAATGTCACATCGTACGTGACATACAGCTTATATGTATCACATTGCAAAGGGCAAAGACCTAGTGCTAGCTTGCTTTTCGGAGCGGAACCCACAACACGCTTGATATCACTATTCTTAGAATTTCTATTTAATTTATACTTTGTATATTTTTAATATAGAAGAGTAGGCAAAAGGTAAGTGTTAAGACTCTTTGTTTCCCGCTTTTTACACGGTTTTTAGTGGTGGTACATCAACCACGCCTTGTTGATGCAAGGCTATCAACATTTATTACCCCAATTTGGGCATTGAGGCCTGTCGTGGCGCAGCGGCACAAGCTTGTGACTTTAACCGACAGGTTCTGGGTTCGATCCCCAGTCAAGGAAATGAAATATTTAATATTTTCAATTTAAATATTTAATGTTTCATTTCTTCGCTCTGGTAATAAGGCAAAGCGCGGCGTTGAGTTTCGCCATTCAACACGCAATGCCTCAAATTCGGCGGAAAGTGGGGAACGGAAGTAGAACGGAGTGTCTTTACACTAGGTTCCCGGGTTCCCTCTGCCTACCCTGCCATGTGCGGGATACAGCGTGAAGCTGAGAGAGAGAGAGAGAGAGAGAGAGAGAGAATTTGGGAAGTGAATCCGAAATCGCCGCATTTACCCTCCGCTACCTTTATACCATAACGGCTACAATTTTTTTTATAAATATTCTATATAAAACTATTTTAATATTTGTTACTTTCATATTTCATTGTTCAATTTCATAAATTACTATCTGAACCTAGTTAATTTTGTAGTATTTAGTATGAAAATAAGTTCAAATTTAGTGTTTCTCTAGAAATGCAACTTCGACACGCTTTTATGTCTATTCCGCTTAGCCGAAGAACGTCTATCGCCCTGTCGTCTGTCGTCTGACACAACTAAAAATAGAAGCAACGATACCTCAATTCCACAAAATATATTGATATTAAACATAAAAAATATATAATACAATGTACTTTACATTTTAAAGATAGCGTAAATGAATGTAGTAGGTTTTCTATACAATTATAGTTTTTTAGGTCATGAAAAAGTGGAATATTCTTTATGATACATCGCGGAAAAGCGCATTGTTTCGTAACATTTGAACCACGATCGTATGCGTGTATGTGATTTACATAAACGTATGTGATGTTTACCTTTCACTAAATTAAAGTTTTTTTTTTAAATATATATATCTCGCTTATTAACATTAGGTATATATAAACAACTTAATATTCAAACATGTAATTTCTACTAAAGGCTTCTTTGAGGCCTGTCGTGTCGCAGCGGCACAATCGTGTGACTGTAACCGACAGGTTCTGGGTTCATTCCCCACTCGAGGAAATGAAATATTTATTATTTTTAATACTAAATAATTAATATTTTCATTTCTTCGCTCTGGTACAAGGCAAAATGCGGCCTTGAGTTCCGCCACTCAACTCGCCATGCCTCAAATTCGGCGAAAAATGGAGAACGGTAGTGGAACGGAGTGTCTTAACAGTGGAAGGAGGAATAGGGAACCTAGTTGCCAAGTTCCTTCTGCCTACCCTGCCGTGTGCGGGATACAGCGTGAAGCTGAGAGAGAGAGAGAGAGAGAGTACTTTGTACTATTATGTTATCCATTCACATTACAATCAATTGTTTTCATATCCTTGCTCTGGTAACGAGGCAACATGCGGCGTTAAGTTACACCATATAACACATAATGCCTCGAGTAGATGAACGAAAGTGCTCTTATGAGAACGGAGTGTCTTCACACTAGGTTCTCGGGTACTTACTTTGCTAAGTGCTAGATAGAGCGTGAAGCTACAAAAAATGTTGTAATATTTTAATAATAAAACTATATTTCAAAAATGTCTAAAAATTTAAATGTACGTGGTCCGCATATAATATTATCTTATGTTCAAATTTGAATACATTTTCTAAAATACAGATAATTTTCTGCACTTAACGGAGTCGGGATCGAACCCGCAACCCACGCGTTCATACATACCTACAGTTACCGAATATCTATACTCAGACATAACACGACATTACTTTTGTTTGTTTTAATAATAAACAGTGATATATTTTGGTAAAATAATTTTGAAAGGTAAATACGAGCTGACTTGTCAATAATAATTATATTTGACTGGCACTGCCTGATACTCGGGTATCGCGTGTCAGTTTTGGCTAATGTTCATTGTGTATTTTTCATAGCGGAATTAAATTGGCTTTAGTGAAAGAGGTTTTATTGTGAGATTAATTAGATTTCATATATGTACTACTAGATATATATCTATTTATGTATGTTTTTCTTGTCTAACTGCATTTAATTTATATTGAATTATAATATAGAGGCCTGTCGTGGCGCAGACATAAGCGTATGACTGTAAAAACAGGCTGTAGTGCAGGTTCGATCCTCATTCGGAGAAATGAAATATATAATATAATCATTTCTTCGCTCTGGTAACAAGAAAAAACGTGGTAAAGTTCCGCCACTCAACACACAATGTCTCAAATTACTAACTAACGAAAGTAGAGAACGGAACGGAGTATCTTAAAACTAGGTATCCAAGTTCCCTCTACCTACCATGTGCGGGAGACAGTGTGAAACTGATAAAAAAAAAAAAAAATTATCAGTATTATAAAATGAAAACAATATATTTAATATAAAATGAAAATTAAAATATTAAATGTAAAATAAAAATATTTCATAGATTATCTAAATTTAAATTAAAAGAACAGTATAAAGTGTGCATTTACCAATCTAACAAAATTTATCTTCTACGCCATTATATTGCGCGAGTACTTATAAATTTCAACAGAGAAACAATACAATACAATACAATACAACATTATTAATACTTTAGTAAGTACAATTTTAAATGGGTGCTTTATTGAATCAGTGAAAAACAAATACGTGTTCGTAGGTAATTTGCCGATCCTTATCCTTCACGCTATGTGACTATTGCTTAGCCTCACGTATAAAATTGTTTTGAAACTAAACACTTTACGTACCTACCAGTGTACTCTATACGTATTACGCTTAAGAAAATAAGAGACGAGAGTATTTGTTCATTCGATATACAACACAAACAGTTCATTAATGGAAAATTAATGAAGCTTGTTTATTAAAGATTTTTTTAATATATATATTCCATAGATACAAATTATGTATAAGTATGGATTGTATTTTCTAAGACTGGTCTAGATTTTTTTTAAATTAACTTTTAATTTATTGAATTGAATTAATTTGTTAAAAAAAAATATTTTATTTCTTTTTTTAAGGTTTTATAAGAAATATCACAGCGTCAAGTTTCACCCAACAACTAATACTAGATTGTATTTATTTGCTTATCATTAAGCAAGAAAAAAAGAAGATGAGTATTGCAAAATTTTAATAACTGAGTGGATTTAATTTAAAAAAACTAGACTTGCCTATGGAGGTTCCGTATCAATTTGAAGAATTACAGCTTATAAAAGTTGGTAAACTTAGGTTTGTGGCTATATGAACTCATTTTTTATGAAGTAAACTACAAATGTAAGTTTGTAGTGGTTTTTTTTTCTACATTTTTAATAATTCTGTCCGTGTTTCTGATTTTTTCAATATCCCTTACGCAAAATTACAGAATCGTAGGTCAACGAGAAATCTCTATAGGCTTAAGTTAATTACTTGGCGAATAAAATTGATGAATTTAAGCGTTAAATTTTATATGAAATTAATTACAGAATACAATTTTGTAATCAAAATAAATTATTTTGTAAACAATCAAAGAATTTACAAAACAATGGACGTTGGCGTTCACTTAGCAACTTATTAGGAAAGGATTAGTAGAATATTAATTTCTTTAACATAATACCTCCACCGATTTTGATAAAAGTGATCTTATAAGAATTTCCTTTTTAATTTTGAGATAGGGAATCCTAAATAAAAATACTTTACGATCAAATTCAACGTAAAGTTACCTTCGTTTTATATATTACCTATATCTGGCCACTACATAGCGTGACGTTGGAATCAGTTACCCAATAAATAATTGGCTAAGATGAGCGAGCGTACGAAACAAATGATTTATGAGTGGGCCTTGTCCGCGCTTCGTGGTATGCGGTTGATTTAGTATTACGAAAAATTAACTTAAGTATTTTTAAATAACACGTAGCTATTATTATAAAGTTGAATATATTATATGCAAATTTAAATTTACTATCAATTGTAGAAAACTTGAAGAGCATTTTGGTACATTATATTTAAAATAACTCTCAAGTGTTTCTTTTTTTTTATGGAAGAGACAGCAAACGAGCGTACGGGTCACCTGATGGTCCTTTAAGGTGGATGAGCAACGGAGCCCGGCATTACCTAATGCGGAACGCAGTGGCCAAAGCCACTACTTAACGCCGGTGTTAAATCCCGGGGGTCGTAACAATCCGGTCGAATCTACCCATGCGTGTTGCCATTGCTGGCAACGTGACTCTACCACACGCACTTTAGTCGCCTCTTACGACACCATCAGTACCAGGGTGATCCTATTCTAAGCCAGGTGTTAATCCACACTTAGGAAAGAAAACCACTTATTTTAATCTCGCTACCCTAAGTGATTTACGTTTTCTAAATAAGTATCAGTACAAAATA
This sequence comes from Eueides isabella, assembly GCA_019049475.1. Classification (NCBI taxonomy): domain Eukaryota; kingdom Metazoa; phylum Arthropoda; class Insecta; order Lepidoptera; family Nymphalidae; genus Eueides; species Eueides isabella. The sequence goes on along the minus strand of CM032395.1, from coordinate 10,534,449 downwards.
TTTTTACTGTTGATATATTTTAAGGGCCATTTATAAGATATATATTTTTATATGATATTATTATTATTAAAGTACTACCAATAATTCAATAATTTTATTATCTATAATTATTTTTAAGGTGGAATCGAACTAATAACTATGAAGTTTACCTTCGTCTCACTTCATCATTCAAAATATACATACTAACTTACTTACTTAGCTTCACGCTATATCCCTAGCGTGGTAGGCAGAGAGAACGGAGCGCCAAACGCTACGGTCTCGGCATACCTCTTTCGCCTCGTCCACTGTCATCAACCTCTTCATACATGCCCTCCGGGGGGTCCTCATGCTTTTTACGTGACCTTCCTCCAGTATCGTCGATACTGTGTTTTCGAAGGTCAACCGAGGTCTCCCCCTCCCTCTCTTACCACTCACTTTTCCTTCATAAATCTTTTTTACCATTCTTTCTTCACTCATTCGCTCGACGTGCCCAAACCACCTGAGCACGTTCTTCTTCATTCTCACTGTGACATCCACGCTAGTACCTGCCATTCTGTGTATTTCTTCATTGGACATGCGATCAGATAAACTGACTCCGCATATCCGACGAAGAGATCGCATCTCTACAGCAAAATATACATAATTTCAAAATATATATTAATATTATATATATTAATATACGTGATAAGTATAGTAATATTTTATACATAAATATCTTTTAAAAATAATTGAACTTATTTGAATACAAAATTCGGTAGCATATAGTTTATGACCTGGATTCATTCATTTTCACACATTGAAAATTTTTAACCCAGCAAATGACAGCTTAACGACTGCTATCAATATGTTTTAAACACGTATTTCATTTCTCTTTAAAGAGAATTCTGAAGCTTATGCAGAAAAAGTGTCTGCATTTTTTGCATTCATATAGTCGGATCAACATACATTTTTAAATTTATTCTTCTACCCCATAGTTTGATAGAAAAGCTTTTTGTTAGATTCTTTATTTACTGTCTAAAATCGGGACACTGTGTGTTAGTGGCGGCACTCAACACAGCGCTTTGTTCACTATATTTTAACTAATATTTACATTTCAATGATAATATTTTTAGCTTAGCTTCACGTATCAATCTCAATCTCGCCCATGTCGGGGTAGGCAGAAGGATCTTGGGAACCTAGTATTAAATCACTCCATCTCCCACTTTTCACTTATTACCATAGAGAAGAAATTCAAATATTAAATATTTCATTTCCTCGAGTGTAGATCGAACCCACAACCTGAGACGTGTAGCGTCACACGCTTGTGCCCCTGAGCCACGACAGACCTCATGATGATATTTACTATCAATTATAATATTATGTTGCAAGCAAATAAGATAGGCTTATCAAAAGGTCATGATCGTGAGAATCGAGGAATCGAAACCTTGTGGCAGACATCTTCTGGGTCAAAAGTCACACCGTGTACAGTCACGTAATATTAGAAAGAGCTTTACTATAATATGTTGTAATATAGTATCAATGTTATCTTCTTGCTTAAGATATGTTATTATGAGCGTACGTGTCTGGGATGAGTGTTATTTATAATTAACAAATTGAGCTGATGATTTAAAATAATTATTTCATGTTACAATATATTATTTTTCGCTTTAAGATTCATATATATTGCTATTGGGCCTGTCGTGGCGCAGCGGCACAAGCGTGTGACTGTAACCGACAAGTACTGGGTTCGATCCCCAGTCGAGGAAATTAAATATTTAATAATTTCAATTTAAAAATATTTTATGTTTTCATTTCTTCGCTCTGGTACAAGGCAAAACGCGGCGTTGAGTTCCGCCACTCAACACGCAATGCCCCAAATTGAGCGGAAAGTGGGGAACAGAAGTGGAACGGAGTGTCTTAACACTAGGTTCCCGGGTTCCCTCTGCCTACCCTGCCTCGTACGGGATACAGCGTGAAGCTGAGAATGAGAGAAGAGAATTTTAGTACCTATATTTACATACCCTTATATTATTGATATATGTATGTAAAACGTGTTTAAGTACAGATAAATTGAAGGAAGCAAATATTATTCGAGGCGATGCGACGCGAAGTGTCAACATATATCTATCTTTCTTTGAACGGTAAAAGTTTTAAGATAAGCATTTTTGATATATTCTACTTTTGGTAAAGGTAACATTATCAAATGTTGACAGACGAACTGACATGACCGGTAAATAGTATGGGACTAATCGATGCTGCATAAACAACCCTCGATAAATAGGCACGAGATATAAATATTACTATCGATATTTATTAAATATATTTCATTTTTAATAGATATTTAGAGCCGTATAGATTTTTCTTTACGATAACGTAAAGAATATTGTTTATAATGTTTGTATTAAGATCATGTTGGTACATACAACTTTCATATTTTGTATCTTATTTTTTGTTTACTGCAGATATATACGATTTTAATAGAGAAGAGAAGAGAATAATTATTTTTATTACACAAACATAATAAAATTGATTTCACTGATAGGCAAAAATCATAGAATTCGTCATTAAATAGGCGTTGTTTACATTTTGGATGGGAAAGAGAGAACGGAATGAGTTAAACTAGATTGGCTACCTTTCTACATATGGGGTACAGTAACGCTTAAAATGATTTGATATCTTATTATGAAAAAAAAAATGTGCATATTTTTTATCAAGCAGCAAAACTTAAAACAATAGCATTTTAGCATTGACCCAAACCGTAAAGGACATTTAAAAGTAAACATATTATAAAAACTCTAATTTATCACACTTTTTAGAACATACCGTAAAAAGTTCTTTACAATCACTTGTTTCATTTTTTGTGGATAAATTTTGTATAGAACAAATATTTGTTTCGACGACGAGGCGGTAAACTGGTAACTAGCAGGACGTGCGGTCGCGCTCCACTGATTGTGGGATTATGCAGGAAACCAGACTATAACACCTAATCGTCTATTTTATTTTTGCCCTTTTCTCGGAGCAATTGTTATAGTTGACATAAGAAACTGTACTTTGCGTTTTTCTTTTGATTTCTTTGTGGAGCACTTAACTTAATTAAAGCTACGTGGCCTATGTATTTAAGTAATTTAATTTTAACATTTCCAGTTGCTTTTTGTGTTTAATTATTATATAAATCAAGATTTAATATTACAATTTTAATTTTTAATATTTACTTTACAAGTACTTGCATTTATATATTCTAATGAGTAAAGAAAAAATATCTACTTTACGCTATAAATAGATAAACTGTAGGCTTCATTCCAGCATCATCTCGCCACAATCTCGCCATCTAGAAATTTATAAGACAATAACGTTTATTGTATCAAACATCTAGTTCATTAATAAAAAGAAAATTTATGTATAAATTATCTTTTAATATATTTTATTTCATAAAGTATAATTTTATTCCAAGATACTTTTTTAAAGATATTATTACTATTAACTAATGTTAGTTTTGTTCAGTAACTTCGACTGTATTATTATAAACATTCTAATATTTTATTTAAATATATATCTTTAGTAACTTTTATTTGAAAATATGACATTTATAAACTACTTATTGTATAAATTTCATGAAAAAATATTATCAGATTCGGAAAAAGTCACCACAAAAAGCAAATGTATGTCACTCTGTGCCATTCATATTGCCATTTTTTGCATCACAACGTAAGAGTCTTAATAACGGAGTCTTTTCAATATACTTTATTAGTTCAACCATATTTTGTAAAAAAACTGGGCCATGTAAAAATATTAAAAATTGTGGAGATATACAAACTTAATGCTTTATAAATTTTAAATTGAAATATTGAGAGTGCTCATCAATAAATTTATTTTTTCATATTTTACTTTTTGCCCTTATATCATAGTAGTAGTGTTCTGCTTCAGGCGTCCATTTATCAAAAATATTTTTAATCTAAGCATTCTTAATAATCGAGCTCCTATCTAGAACTAAAAATCATCATTTATATAAAAATCATCATTTAAATAATACATATAAAAATATATAGCATAACCTGTTCAGAAAAAAATCTTTCTTTCTTTTACCCTGAGGTATGAAGCCCTAAACGATAATGCACCACGATCAACCTATCATTCACCTTATACTCGAGCCTTGTAATTATAGTTGGTATTCGCCGAAGGGTTTAGGGTGTACAAACTAGGCAATTATCGCTCGCCCTCGGACCTTTCCCACGGGCAGTTCAAATTGTAAACTTACATACATAATACTAACGTGTCGAACATCGCGGCTCTCTTATTTTCTAGGATATTGTTTTCGCTGTCATCGGAACTGCAGGTTGTTGAGATCATAGACAATATTTAGTTTACATTGAAGAATATCTTAGTTTTATATTGTTTTGTTTGCCTTGTAAGTGAGCAATGGATCAGTGGCATGAGAAAGTGGGCGTAAAGTATCACGTTACGTTACTTAGTACAAGGAGTTGTTTGTTCGACTCCGTGAGAACCGTCGGAACTGCATAGGCGTGACATCGACGAGTTTTTGTTATGGTTTTTTTTTCTTTATTGGTAATAGCTGTACTTCGTGTCATGACAATGCATGTTGGGTGTGAAATGTGAATACCTAAGGGCTGTCTTAATCTTAAACAAAGAATGACATTTTGGTATTATGTTACGTAGTTTTTTTTATCGATTTAACATTTGAAATAATTAGAATTGTTTGTTTTACATAAAAATATTTTTTATCTTGACGCTGAATCCCGCACGTGGAAGGGTAAACAGATGGAACTTCGTTTTATTTCCAATTTTCTTAGAAGTTCTTAAAAAAATATTGATATAAAATTACATTTACAATGTTATCAAATAACAATCGATTTTAATTGTGACGCAGTTGAGTAACAGATATCTATAACAGTATCCGGTAATTAAGATATTAAAATAACAAAAAAAATATTACAAGATATAAATATAAATCAAAATATACCTATCCTATACAATAATGTTTACTACGTTTTGTTAACATCAAATTAACTTATTTGATCTGCTCTCATATTTGCCTTTCCTCCCACCATACGTACTACTCAAAAGCTGAGATAACTCATTGAAGTTATAAAGCAACATACTCCTGTGGAATTTGGCAGAGATCGTCTAATTTACTTCCAAAGCGAGCTTCTCACAAAAAGCCCAAACGTTTTGTATCGGTTGAATACATTTATTATGTCGTTTACAGTTTACGAGGCAATTACACAAACTGTGGTTTCTTGTCGGAGACGGTTAATTTGAACTTTATCTATAAAGGTGCATTGTCCATCGCATTAGGTAGACTATACAAAAATAGCTCTTTGATGTTAAATGAATAATATTTAAATTTACACCTTCTCTTCAGAATGGTCGTAAGATTTTTTTTCTTATATTCCGATCCGAATCTAGGGTTCAGGTCTCGTCCGTCCCATCAAAGTACAACCGTTCTCTACTTTCCTCCGTATTGATGCGTGTTGAGTTGCGGAACACTCTGCCTTGCTTTGTCTTGATATATTCCGGGGTGGAAATTGAAATTTTAAAATATATCATTTCCTTACATCTTGATAGAACCCATAACCTGTCCGATTTAATTGCCGGGTACTGATACCAATATTTAAATGATTAAATAATACTTCAATGACTGACTGAATGACATTACTTTTAAATATATATATTTTTTAAATGATCATACATAATAGTTTTTATTTATAACACGTAATAAAAGTTAAGCTCTTCTTATCATATAAAGCCTTGTTGAAATCAGATATAATCTGGCTATTGAATACTTAATTTTATTAAAGCACAGCTGTCATTTTCGTTATTATTCGAAACTGCATAATACATGTATTTTTTTTGCTTTACGCTTTATGTCGCACTTGGCAGAATAGGCGAGGGAACCTGGAAACCTGGGAACCCAGTGTTAAAATACTTGTTGTCACTAAGATATTTCCGTTTCCTCCGAATTCTGGAGGCATCATGTATTGAGTGGCGAAACTCAACACCGCTTTTTTACCAGAGCGCGCAGTCACGTGGTTGTGTTCCGGTGGTTGTCCCTATTCTTTGTTCTCCTTAATTTTAGCTACTCTTTGTACTATTTATTACAATTAAACTATTTATTATCTAACAATAACAGTATTTTATATATGTCATCGTTTCTCATGTTGAGAATCATACCCACGACCGTAATGTTTACTACCAGATACTTCATGATGATATTGAATAAATATTAAAAAGTAAAATAATAATATTTCATTGTGCAGTTTTGAAATAGGTGCAAGTTAAGACAACATTCGTATTTTGCAGTCAAATTTTCCAGAATTCGTGAAGCATTCGTTTCATGTACCAATTAGGCGCTTGACCATTGTTCTAAAGGGCAGTGTAGGGTTACCATATAAAATTCCAAAAAATCCTTTTAGCACTTGTAAAAAGATCTCTGTAACCGTTAAAGTACTATGTAATTCGCAATACATGTGTATAATAACTGAGTTATTATTTATAATTGATGTAAACACAAATCCCAATAAAAAAGCGTTTATATTTAAAACACAAGCACAAACCCGCCACTCAACACGCATTGCCTCAAATTCGGCGAAAGGAAGGGAGAGTCTTAACACTAGGTTTCCAATTTCAAACTGCATACGCTGCGATTTGCGGGATTAAACGTGAAACTAAAAAAAATACAGTTACAATACTACTCGCAAAAAAGGCAGGAATAAAATAGTGAAGAATTAAAAAATATATATATAGATTTACTTAGCTTCACGCTATATTCCGCACATGGCAGGGTAGGCAGATGGAACTTTCCGCGAGGAGGATATTCGAGGCATTGCGTTTTAAGTGGCGGGTCTCAGCGTCGCGTTTTGCCTTGTACCAAAGCGAAGAAATGAAAACATCAAAATATTTATGTTGATAATATTAAATATTTCATATCCTCGAGTGCCGTTCATTTCCTTTTTTCCTTAAAACCAGATACGCCATATAATATTTTTAAATCTTGAGAAAATTCAAAGTTTTCGTTCTAGTTCAATCCTGCTACACTGACACATACACTGATCTAGGTGTAAAATGTAAGAGTGAATTTCGTCGACGTTTGAGATACGTATATTAGAATTTTATATAAGAGGTAGCGTGATAGCGAATCTCGAATCAAAGCTCCAGATTTTCGAATGATTTGTAGTTTTTTTTTAAAGCTTCACGATGTATCCCGCATGGAGGGTAAGCAGAGGAAAGGAACTTTAGAATAAAATTTTATAACATTTTATACCGATTTTGTGACATTGCGTGCGGAACTACAGTAAAGAAATGAAAATATTAAATATTTCACTTCCACGAGCCGTAATCGAACCTATAGCTTGTCGCGTTTACAGTCGTACGTCAGTGCACCTGTGCCACGTCTGGCCTCATATTTTTTTAATTTACATCTCATCTTTCTTTTTTTATCTTTGGTTTTTAGTTCTATTATTATATTTTAATTATTTGCCTGTTAGCTTCTAGGCACTTTTATATTCACATATCCTGTATATGAATTTTTGACTATGTGATAAATTATTTATCTTTTTTTAAAATAGGTGAGGTCTGTCGTGGCGCAGCGGTACAAGCGTGTGACTGTAACCGACAGGTTCTGAAATGAAATATTTAATATTTTCATTTTAAATATTTAATGTTTCATTTCTTCGCTCTGGTAATAAGGCAAAGCGTGGCGTTGAATTCCGCCACTCAACACGCAATGCCTCAAATTCGGCGGAAAGTTGGGAACGGAAGTGGAACGGAGTGTCTTATTAACACTAGGTTCCCGGGTTCCTTCTGCCTACCCTGCCTCGTGCGGGATTCAGCGTGAAGCTAATAAAAAAAAATAGGAAACTATTTAATATTTTAGATGGAATATTCTCTTGCATTTTAATAACAAAATTTTAACATATTTTCTCTTACATATTTATAAAATTTATGATTAAGCTGTCAACAACATAAAGTCATCAAATATTAACTACGCACCCCATACAAGTACCTATACGTTACAATTTAGCAAACACAAATCACTTTGGACCTTTGAGCTTCATTCATTCGCATCGCAAATCTGTTATCCTATATTAATATTTTATGCATTCATAACAAAAATAAGAACAACGGAGCGCGAACAATGCAGTGTGTGGGGAAGGCGTACTCGAAGGCTTTCTGAACCAAAATTGATTGCCCGCGGGGTACCATTAAAAATACATTTGGATTCCGAAACTGCTCTCAGTACAATGTTTTACGGGGTTACTCGGTTTTCGATTATTGCTTTACAATACTAAGCCTTGGAAATACTAAGAAGAGAGAGAATAACGTTTCAATTATGACCTTCGCAAGTGACATTTATTTTTAACAAAGGGACTCGAGCGTTGAGTCGACGTAGCGTAGGTACTTCCCTTTTGTATGTACTGGGTGTTCATCAATTATTAAATTTATAAATTTCATATTTTTCTTTTGTTATATTGTCATTGTTCAATGTTATGTTTTCAGTTTCACATAGCAGGTAAGCAGAGGGAAACTAGGAACCTAGTTAAACTCCATTCTCTCATTAGACTTCCGGTTCCCATTTTCCGTAGAATTCTGGAGGCGTTGCGTGTCGAGTGGCGGAACTCAACGCAGCACTTGGTTTCATTATCAGTAGTAGGAGAAAATGAAAATATTAAATGTTTCATTACCTCGTCGGAAATTGAAATCACGACTTGCCGCGTTCACTAACCACGACGATCGAATCAAGCTATATTTTGATAAATATTTTTTTGTATAGTATAAAATAATATTATTGGAATCTTGAAGTTATATATACTTAAGCCCTCGTCTCATTAAAACATACCTCTATGGAAACGCTTTGGTGGAAATGTGAAGGAGAAGCTTACCTTAACGACCAGAATGATAGAACATATTATATAAATATAACTTGTGTATCGTGCATTATATTCAGTGCTTGTGACATTACCACTTGCGCCAGGTAAATTATTTTTGCAATAAATACATACAGTTTTATGCCGGCACAATACAAGGGACACGAGACAAGATTCTAAAATAATTGAATATACTTAACTATTTTAATAAAAAAAATGATGGCCAAGCGCGACGTTGAGTTCCGCCACTCAACATGTAAAGCCTCAAATTTGGCGGAAAGTGGGGAACGAAAGTGGTACGGAGTGTCTTGACACTAGGTTCCCGGGTTCCCTCTGCCTACCCTGCCTCGTGCGGGATACAGCGTGAAGCTAAAAAAAATGGTTTTCTAACTTAAATTTTCTAATAAAGATGAATTATATTAGTTATTATTATATTGAAAAAAAAAGACTATGTAGATATAAGATTTTTTTTTAAAACTTAATGCTGCCCGCACATGGCAAGATTAGAACATGGTTAGGCCTTAAGAAAAATATTACGTAGTGTAGTGAAGCATTGCGTGTTGAGTGGCGGAACTCAACACGGACATTTGCCTTGTTACCTGAACGTAGAAATTAAATATTACATTTCTTCGTAAAGGTAACGAACCCATCTGTCATATTTATATTGGCACGCTTAAACCCCTGCGATACAAAAAGCCTAACAATATATAATTAGTTAAAACACCTTACACATACGTACTAAAATGAAAGGAAAAAATCATCTCTTCACTCACGTTTCCGCTTATAATATATAAATAAATTATACGATTGGAAAGCCATAATATCGCGGTATAATCCTACATAGATATTGTTTTGGAGCAACCTACTGAATAATACATACATTTGATTTCATGTTTGCGTCCGGCGGTGCATATTTTTTACATATTTCTTGGTCCAGTAATCTGATATGCGAGTAGATCATATTTTATTACTATTTTGTTCGTTCTCGCTTAAATTATATGAATCAAGTGAATAGATCTATTGTAATATGGTATAGGCTGAAGTATTTTTTTTATTTGTACCAACTAATCTCAAGAACTGGTATTTCGAAAGTAAAAATAATTTCTGTGTTAAACTCTAAATATGATTGATTCGATAACTTAAGTAACTTTGGGCACTTAGAATGAATCATAGGGCGACATGTTGTGGACTTGATTCACACTCGAGAAAATGAAATATTTCCTTATTTTGCTCGAGTAATGAGATAAATGGCGGCGTTTAGTTACGCCAGTCAACACACTACGCTTTAGATTATTCAGAAAGTGGCAAACGGAGGGGTCTTAATGGGAACGGAGTTTCTTACACACTAGGTTCCTAGGTTCCCTCTGCAGATGAGATGAATCTAATACAATATTTTAAAGCGAAGCCAGACTTTCTAAGATTTTTTATATAAAATGACTAAGGCGATGTGAACGCAGTGATTAATGATTTAATTCTCTTGTGTATTCAGGGGACAGTTAGGAAGACAGGACCTTGACATTAGGGTTTTGCTACCTATACCTTACTATGTAAAAGACAACAAAAAAATTATAACAAAAGAAACTTGCCACATTCTCTTTTCTGTTTATTCTCGAATTACATGAAGATATAATTAACTTTAGTGCTAAATAAAACTAATTATATTATTTAAATTAAATACTTACTTGACGTTAATACACTTATATATAAATATATATAATTTCTTGAATTTAATTATAATTGTTGTGCTTGTATTGTTTTTATTTAATAAAATGTTCCGCGTAACAATAATGGGTTTATTTTAATTTTCTCATTATTTAAATGAATTTAAAATTAAAAGCAGGATATAAGTAAATATTTACGATTGAAAGGATTTTTTTAAGGATAATCTTGGTTATAAAACAAGTAGTAGAACAGGTGCACTAGCGTGCTAGAGGTTCTGGATTCGATTCCCACTCACACTAATTTTATTTCTTCACTACGGTAACTAGGCAAAGCGCGGTGTTGACTTCCGCCAGTCATAACGGAATGTTTCAGAATCGCCAGAAAGCTGGATCGAAGCATCGGAACGAAGTGTCTTAACACTAGGTTCCCAAGTTGTCTCTATTTATCCTGATATGTGCGGGATGCAGTGTGAAGCTGAAAAAAATAATAATATTTCAATTTATAATGATAATATTATCATGATTTTAATTTTAAAATTTATATTTTTTTACAACAAAAACAAAACTAAATAAGTAAATCAATCATCATGAACACACAATATACTGACTAATACGTCTATTAACGTTGCAATGATTCAATACACACGGTACACTTCCCACGGGCCCATTATCGGTGTCTTGTCAGTCAGAACCATATTGCTATTTGTGGAACTACGAAATATTATGGCAACTTGATTTTATAATGCTGCCAAGTATAGAGGCATTATTTTGTTTAATAATTTTATTTACTGTAAACAATGTTTTATTAAACTAAAGTTCAATTTTTAAAAATAAATTGTTTTTCATAACGCTAGGCGTTGCCCTTATTTTCGAAATACACATTGAATTTATAATTATATAAAAAATATTTAGTATATGAAAATATATATATATATATATATATATATATATATATATATATATATATATATATATATATATATATATATATATATATATATATATATATATATATATATATATATGTATATATATATATATATATATATATATATATATATATATATATATATATATATATATATATATGTTTACATATATATGACAACTAGTATATAATAACTAAATTATTAAAAATATTTTAATTTTTAAAATGAAAATCTAAAAATCTCTATGAACTTTTATAACAAAAATAAATGAGCTTCATCCTCTGTAATACGGAAACGTAATCCCTCACGAGCCAAGCAGATGTTTTGCAAATATAGTATAATTAAAATTAAATTTAAAGTTAAAATTTCATACTTTTTCCAGAAAACCATTTAAAATTATATAAAAAAAACGTTCCCACGCAAAAACCACTGCTGTTTTAAAAGAAATAAAGACTGACCTATGAATTTCTTGGCCTTTTGTTGAATGATTGATGGCCATTTACATTATTTGGAGCTTCCAGTTTGAAAAATGAATTGCAATGTTTGTTTCTGTGATTCCAGCCATTACAATGGCTTTAATGACGTTTTAAATATTTATTTTTATTGTCTGTATACTTTTTTGTTTCGTTTTTGTTTGTTGGGTATTTTTTATAAGCTTCAACATAAATCATTTAACACCAAAATTTAAGAAATTATAGTGTATTACTTTACTTCACGCTGTATCTCAAGTATGATAGGGTGGGTAGGCAGAGAGATATGAGATATGCAATCCTCCACTTTTCTGTCAATGACAATCGAGACACTGAGTCATAAGGCGGAAGTGAATGCCACGCTTTATTTAGTTACAAGTGCAAAGAAATCCAAATATTTTTTCTCCAAGAAAGAATTGAACCCATTAATTCATATGTATATACACATTTTTCCACTGAATCACAACCTAATACTTCGAGATATGTTAAAAAAGTTATAATATAGGTTATATAACGGGTATATATCTATATGACAATTTCTATATGAGATATAAATATGTAGCGACTTAAACGAACACATTTTATAAAAATAGATACTATAGTTCAATAAATATTTTATTATTATTTAAAAGTGAAGTTTGAAAGTAAATTAATTATATTTTTAATAATTCTATTCCTTTGGGTGTCGTTAAAATCTGTAAATGTCAAATTACTTATTCATAAGAAGATAACAAAATAAATGAGCTATTTGCTCAATAATATATAATTAGATTTTTTGAGCTTAACGCTTTATCCTACTCCAGATAAGAAGAGAGAAGAGAAATTAGGAACCTAGTGTTAAGACACTATTACGTTCCCCACTTACCGACAAATTTGAGGCATTGCGTGTTGATTGGCAGAACTCAACGCTGCGTTGTACCTTGTTACGTCAAATTGAAAATTTAAATTATTTCATTTTCTAAAATAGGCATATAACCAATAACCTATCGCGTTGAAAGTCTCACGCCACGCCCCTGCGCCATAGACCTCTATAATATAATAATATAACAAAATATTTCAAAGCCAAGCGAAAAAAGCAAAATAATACCACATTCTACCTTATCTATCTGGCCGCAATCATAACATGATAAGGGTGGAAAGAAATATGGCCTGTAATTTACTTATTTGTTGTTCGAAATCGAGAGTGTTCTCTTGAGATAGATGCCTCCTTCAGCATCATTGCGCAGAGATGGGAGTTTACGTAATTGAATAAATGCGCCGGCTCCACCGTAAACAAGGCTCACTATTGAAATCAGATAAATTCCGATTCGATACCAACGATATTGTATAAGTTATTATGGAACTTTAGTAATGTATTGTTTTATATTATTACGAGGCCTGTTGGGGCGCAGCGGCACAAACATGTGACTGTAACCGATAGATTGTGGGTTCGCCCACTCGAGGAAATGAAATATTTAATATTTTCAATTTAAATATTTGATGTTTTTATTTCTTCTCTCTGGTACAAGGCAAAACGCGGCGTTGAGTTCCGCCACTCAACACGTAATGCCTCAATTTCGGCGGAAAGTGGGGAACGGAAGTGGAACGGAGTGTCTTAACAGTAGGTTCCCAAGTTCCCTCTGCCTACCCTGCTATGTGCGGGATACAGCGTGAAGCTGAGAGTGAGTGAGTTATATTATTACGAAAAGAACTGAATTGTTGTTAAAACTGTTTGGATGGTGAGTGTAGTTGGTTTGAATTTTTACTTTGTTTTATTGGCATAACAGGGTAGATCAAGAGTCCAGTGTAAAAATCTTCCATTACTCATTTTGAGACTAAATTGGTTGAATAAGACATTGTGCGTTATTCACGGTAAACAACGCCGCTTTTTATCAGAGTATGGAAACAAAAATAATTAATTACCTTCTGTTTTTGTATGTAACCAAAAGCCGTTTTTTCTCTATGCAAATAAAAAGTAAATAGTAAAAACAAATATAAATATATATTTCCAACCTCCGGATTTCAAACACAAAACCATATTTAGCGCTTTAATGCCTTTAAAAATGCTAACATAAAATTCAAAAGCATATTATATTTTTAAAGTTACAACTTCAATGAAACTGAGAATAAAAATTACTTTGGTAGATAAAAGTTAACATACTAAATGAGATTTTGAACAAAAATAACAAGTTTTAAAATAGTAAATTACTTTGATTAAAATAGACTGCTGACGCAGTCAACTTTTGGTTCTTTGTAATGGAAAACCAGGTGGCCGGAACACATTAGATAATACTTATTTAGAAAACGTATAAAAAATATAGCGGGATTTCAACCCGCACCTATTGGAATCCGTCCAAAGCCATACGTACTCAGGAGAACGTTAAATATCGTAAAAACATTTGATGTTTGTATGAAATAGGCACCTTAACGTCTTCGTTTATACCTCACAGCAGAGTGGGCAGAGAGAAGAGAGTATTAAAACACTAGACTATTCATTGAGCGGTAGAGTTCATCGTTGCCTATTAAAAACAAGATTATGCACCTTTTTAGTTTTAACATAGAAGGGTAAGCAGAGGGAACCTGTTAACCTTAGATAAAGATACTCTGTGTCATTATTAGGACTTCTGTTCAATATTTTCCGCTCAATTCTGTCAATCTCTTTCTTTCAATCAGCCACTGAGTGGAGTAGCGGAACGCAACGCTGTAACAATGGCGTAGAATGGAAGTGAGAATAATATATTGAAATTAATTCAACCATAGCCGTAAATGCAAATATTGAGAGTTTTTTTAATAAAACTCCCCTGTATTTTTTTAGGTTAGCGAGGGATTAACAAGCACGCCACTTTACACCTATTTTGTAATCACATACTCGTTATACTTTGATATCTAAACTGTAATGGTTTTGTCACATGTTTTTTCTTCTTTTAATAAAGAGTCATTGAAGGGGGAGACCTTTGCTAATGCATATCAAAAATACATACAACATTTTTCAAAAGCTATATCTACAATTATCAAAGTTGATTTCATTCATGTAGAGGTCTATTGTGTGCGATTGTTAAGGCCAAAAGTTATGAGTTTGAGTTTGAGTTTCACGATACAAAGAAATATTTACATTCCATTGCTCTGGCAGCAAGTCAAAACGTCAATTCCACCACTTACAACGCATTGCCTCCAGAATTCGTCAGTAACAGAGTGTCCCAACCCTCAGTTTTCACGGTTTGCTCTGCTTGCCCAGCCTAATACGCTCGTCTATGACAGCAATCTTTATTTTCCAGCTCTTTATAATCAAGCTTCCTGAAAGAAAATTCAAAAAACATGTCAATAATCTATATAAAATAATAATAATTAAAACTTTACATAAGTTGCTTAACATACAATTTCCATTCGAAATAACGGTCCTATTAACTAAATAACTTTAGCCTCTTAGTCCCATTCTAGGAGCAAAGCCGCGATAACTAACTGAGATTCAGTGGGGATGCAACTTCTAATCGAAATACGGAAAACTTTGTTCCTAATTAACTTTTTACTCTCTTTGTGGAAATGAAATAAGATATATAAAGTTAAAGTCTTAAACAATATGCAAGTAATATATCTTATAAGATTTATATGAAGATTCGAGATAGAACAAAGCTTTATTTCGAAATACAATATAAATTCTGTTCCTTTTAAACTGTCCATGTATTTGTTGAGCGGATTTTCGAGAATCGCTTCGATAAATCCTTTATTAATGTGAGGCGATTTCAAGATATTTGTACGTTAAACGTTAAGAAAGTGAAGGAAGTTTATCGATGGTCGGTGGAACTCAGCATCAGCTGTTTGGGTTACACGAACTTGGGAAACGTTTCCAAAGTTAGACAACTGTTTAATTTGTAAAGGCTTTTTTAAACTACGCCAAATACTGTGGTTGCAAGTTCATTTCCAGTTTGTGGATATTATTATAGAAAAGGTGCATAGGTGTTTTTCTATGTAAATAAGACGTAATGCTGGGTTAAGCAACGCAACTCAGCGTACATTTTCTCTAAATGATCAGAAAGTTCAGACTATGGTCCTCCTGTTCACACGTAAAACTTAAAACATAATATTAAATATTTATAGCTACCTTTTAACTAACCAAATTCTGAAGCCATTGCTTGTTGAGTGGCGGAACTCAACGCCACGGATATTTAATTTTCTCAAGTAATGCTCGAACCCACAACCTGTCACGTTTATAGTCGTACCTGTGCATATTAAAATATATGTATTTTTATATTTGTTTCCTACTGTGTAATAAAATGTATAGAATTAAATAAATCAATGCTATGAAAAGCTCTATACAACTTATTATGAATCAATAATCCATAGATAATTAGTACAAGCTACTTATTAATTATAATGGATGTTTTATGAAGAAATATTGTATGTTGTTTTGTAAAATAGCAAATACAATACGAATTTAATGATAAATTATATTATCGTAACTGTAACAATGTAGCGATCGTGGCAGTGTTATATACATACATATATATATATATATATATATATATATATATATATATATATAGCTGTATATATATATATATATATATATATATGTATATATATATATATATATATATATATATATATATATATATATATATATATATATATATATATATATATATATATATATATATATATATATATATATATATATATATATATATAGCTGTATATATGTATATACACATGGCAGGGTAGGCAGAGGGAACTTGGGAACCAAAAGGTGAAATATTCTGTTTCTCAATTACCTGCCAATTTCTTGAGGCAGTTTTACTTTTGTTAACGAGACGCACATTCAAGAGATTCTTTATACAAAAATATTATAGTAAAAGGTACGTGGGCGTTTTGGTCATGGTGTCTGAATAATTTAGCTGAATGAATTCTTTTCAATCAGCAGAAACGAACGGAATGTTTTAACAATTAGTTCTCTTTACCTAAAATGTCTTAATATTAAGTTTCCAATTTCCTTCTGCCTAACCTGCCAGGTGTGGAATACAGCGTAAAGCTGTAAAAAAATATTGACGAAGTGTGACAGAAAATTCTGTTACTCAACGCCTCGCTTCTCTACGCTGTGCATATATGTGCATGGTAGGGACCATGAGCGGGAAACAATGTCAAACTGTTAAATAAAAACCCTGAAAGCTGATAGTTAAACTAAAAAACTTAAAATATCAATAATTTCATGATTCGCGTACATACGTAAAGCTGTACAAAGTCAACAATAGAGACAATGTGCATCGATATTATAAGTCACACGGAATACATTATGAGGTATACGACAAAACTGAAATTGAGTTTCCCTACAACTAAATATTCTCATTCAGCCGAGTTATTTATTCTGTTTGCAATCACGGGCCGTCACATGTGGCCCGACAACTTTACTGTTACTCCCGTATATTGTGTATGCAAATTTCTATTTGTGATTTTCTCTCTCATTTATACTTTATATTTTATATTGGATTTTAAGAATAGATTGTAATAAACTTTTGCTCGTACGGTTCGATGGTAGTGAATGATATTTGTATTTACAGGGTTATATTAAGATAATATTAACAGCTTCACGCTGTATTCCGCACTAGGCAGGGTAGGCAGAGGGAACGGAAGTGAAACCTAGTGTTATGACACTCCGTTTCACTTCCGTTCCCCACTTTCCGCCGAATTAGAGGCATTGCGTGTTGAGTGGCGGAACTCAACGCCGCGCTTTGTCTTATTACCAGAGCGAAGTAATGAAACATTAAATATTTAAATTGAAAATATTAAATATTTCATTTCCTCGACTGGGGATCGAATCCAGAACCTGTCGGTTACAGTCACACTCTTGTGCCGCTGCGCCACGACAGGCCTCAAGATAAGATAATATTAACACGTTCTTTTTAATGATGAAGGTTTCATTTGTATGTTTAACGAGGACCACTCTCACACTTCATGTTGACAAATTACTTGTTGTTGTTAAACTGCTAATATGATTTTCGTAATACGTAGTTATTATCATAATCTGATTTACATAACTATGCACGTTCGTAGATAATAACCACTGCGATATATAAGACTTAATTTAAATTGGATATATTAAGAATTGCATTTATTAAGGAGTTAAGGTGCTGCAGGCACATCGAAGACAGAGAGACAGACGAGTCTAACTTATGACATTATTCTTGCGTCGGGGATTCGGGGAAAACATGTGCATGGCAGGGTAGGCAGAGGGAACTTAGGAATCTGAAGAACAACGCATAGGCGCAAGTAATTTTATTAATTTTAAGCTTTACGTAAGAAATTTCACATAAACCAAATTATTAAATTTTCATTATTCGTAAAAAAATAAAGTCATGCTATAATATAACCTTATAACTATAATTATTGAGTAATAACTATTCTTACTTCGTCATAATCTATCGAGCGACCAGAGAATCGATAATATTTTCAAATATGATGATGAAATGAGTTTTATATGAACCGATAACCATCGAACCAAATAGGCAAGCAATTGCACAATGGCCTCAAGCTTAAACATATATGCTTCTAAGCTCTAGGAAATAGCTTCTATGTATCGAGATGCATTTGAATTTAAGGTTATATTTGAATTTGACTAGTATATATGTCCAATTTATATTCGATTCGTATCCGGACATCACCTTGAGCATTTCCAGAAGATCATTCGATTGTATTTAGTTATGTATATATACATAGAATTATCCTATTAATAAGTAATAACATTTGTTCAACTTCTACACAAAGACTATTGAACGAAATTAGATGAAACTTTTTAGTAGATAATAAAGCTTTAAATACACAAGTCCTGTCGTGGCGCAAGTGTGCAAACAGTTTGCGTGTCTATTCCCAATCGACGAAATTGATATATTGAATATTTTCATTTTCATCATGCGATCTGACAACGGTAAAATCTTTACAGGAAATACCTTAAATTTAGCAGTAAGTGGAGAAAAGAAGTGTGTGAGAACGAAGTGATTTAATATTAGGTTCCTATGTTCCCCACAAACAACCTTGCTATGTTCGATATACTAAAAAAAAAGAAACTAAAAAGAAATATATAAAAACAAAAGTTGAGGTCTGTCGTGGCGCAGCGGCACAAGCGAGTGACTGTAACCGACAGGTTCTGGGTTCGATTCCCGGTCGAGGAAATGAAATATTTAATATTTTCAATTTAATTATTTAAATTTATTGATTTCATTTCTTCGCTCTAGTACAAGGCGAAACGCGGGGTTGAGTTCCGCCACTCAAAACGCCATGCCTCAAATTCGGCGAAAAGTGGGGAACGGAGGTGGAACGGAGTGTCTTAACACTAGGTTCCCAAGTTCCCTCTGCCTATCCTGCCCTGTGCGGGATACAGCGTGAAGCTGAGAGAGAGATAAAAACAAAACAAACATCGATTTTTTTTGTTATGTATAAATAACTTTGAGCGGACGAAGCCGCGGGTGAATCGGTAAGTTTATTCTTATATAATTTCTCACGTGTACACAAAAGATGATTGTTTAATGTGGCTGTCTAATTCATAACAAAGGGTGTATGGGATTTTTTAATTTTAAAACAACGTAATATAATTTACGTTGAGGCGTGTTATGTCGAAGTCGGTTAGCATTTGGCAGTAAGCGTCCGAACTTACTCGATGTAGGAATGGTAGAAAATTAAACGCCTTTACCTGTCCTGCTATATGAAAAAAAGCGTCACTATGAAATGTTGTTGTCTTAACACATAATTGCATTAATCAAATATCACTCAGTATTCAATTATCGCCGATTATTTTATTGTAAAGAAGAATTGCAAAAAATAAAACACTATTGTTGTTTATCTTTCTTTTTCCATAAATAGAGAGAGAGGGAGAGAGACAAAACAAAAATAATAATAACAATCTAATAATGCTTCCTGATAAACATTAAATTCTTAACCTAATTATAATATTTTTTTACATAATATAATATTTTTTTACATTTCCGCATTATCCTCATTAGACTGGGTACTAAAAACATAGTGCAGACATATAACTCAGGATGCTTTATGTAGACTAGTTTTAGTATTACGGAACACTCTGCATACTGTACCTAAATAAACAAAATGTATAATTCCAAACTTGATGTTAAAGTAGATTTTACCAGTTGTGACCCTTAGTCAAATGAAAATATACTCCGTTACTCCGTTCCGTTGCCCACTTTCTGCCGAAATTGAGGCACATTGAGTGGCGGAACTCAACGCCACGCTTTGCCATGTTACCAAACGTCCATCAGATCAGAGTAATTAATATTTTATAATATAGTGTAATTCGTATTTTATAATATAAATATTATATACCAATAATCATAAATATAATAACTTATATTTTTTATTTATATGCACTACAAACCGCCTCATAACTGACGAGAAGCTATGTATATAAAGTTGACAAAACTTTAATAAATATCACTTCTTGTCATACTTTAACCGTAAAATCATTAAAGAACATTAGATGGGCGAATTCAATTTCTCCGAATTCGTGTCCTAACGGACACCGTATAACTAAAATAATTAGAAGTATTACGAAGTGATAATCATAAAACACAGTATACTTGCCGAATTTCTGCACAATTCGGTGCGTTCTACTACAATTTAACTTTTAAACTGACCTTGAGATATTTTTTCTTCTTCAGAAAAATAGTTTACTCCTTTTATGACTCTGATATGGACGCCCCAAATTTTAAGGCAGAAAGAAAAAATGAAAATAATTAGTTCAATAAATAGGAATAGAACCCCAAAATCTTTGCGTAAACAGTCAAACGGTGTGCAGGTGTACCACTATGACCTATAGGTTCTTATTTAAATATCAATATACGGAGGAAAGCCATTATCACAAATATATTTCCGTTTTCCAAAGAAATCGTAAAGTAAAATGAAATAGTTCTAGCCATAATATAAGCTATTGTACCTATGGAGTCTCACGTAAAGAGCGGCGGAGTTTTGGCTCTCGAAAACCTTTAGCATCTGGGGAGTAATACGTTTTATCAGGATATGACTGAGCCGGGCAATATCGAAAAGCGTTTACAAATTCTGAACTATGTATATTCGGTACCGCAAGCGACTATATATTGCATGGAAATATTAAGGGTAGGTAAATATTGTTCTTTTTTACTGAATTTTATGTGTCAAACAATGTGTTCTTGTTGTAGATACGACTTTTTTGTCGTTATAATATCGGTGATAAATCACCAATAATAACTGATTTTTTTTAACAATTTTTAAAAAATACTTCTTGAAATTTATTTCAATTTTAATAAGTTTTCCAAATAAGTATATTTCTTTCCTAAGTGTGGATTAACACAAAATAGTAAAAATATTTAATAAACAGCAATCTCTCTTGACAAACGAAAATTATCTTCGGGTAGCGGAAATAATCGTCTTACAGAGATGTTAACTACAAAAATAAGTTGTAACACGCGTATAAGAATCACAACGTAGCTTGATGAGAAGGTAAAGCTTAGTTAGAGCTCTTTGCCGGTTTGCTTTCGCCGGTTCAAATGTTAATACGTTTTCTATATCAGTAATTATCAGCTTTTATTATATAAAATTTTAGCTCATTCAGAGAAATTGTATTGGGGGAAAACGACAGATACAAGACACTTCCAGTCATGATGAACTAATGTCTGGTTGTTCATTCAGTTTCCTCTCAACTGCGACAGGATGCGCGCGTCAATTTGACATTTAAAAACTGCTGCTGTTTGCAGTTTGTAGCCATACCTTAAAATTAAATCCTTATAGGATAAATTTGTTGTCCGTCTGTGTGTTAGACTTCAAATATTCAGGTCTATGATCTCTTAAAGTACAGAAAATTTCAAGCCTGTAAGTTAGCACATTAACACACGAGCGTTTATACATTGTTTTTGCTGCATATTGCATAAAATTTGCCACGAAACCACAATCTATAGGGTGCTATCTTGGACCTACAGTTGTGAAATTTGGCACGAACTTCCAATAAATAGTAATGATTAATAAAAAAAATAAAAATACATATTTTGATCGAAAAAAAGTATTGCATACTTATATTATTCATTCATTTTATACAAATCTAGTACATACGCCCATAAACTTAAGTTTGTCAAGTTATAAGTTATACTTCTCGTTGACCTATAACCCTGTAATTGACACGGAACCCTCGATGCGCGAGACTGACTCCCACTTAAACGGTTTTCTTACTTTGAAATAGATGAGAAAAACAAGAAATCTCTCAACCCTTTGTACAGTAGTGGTAAAACAAACAAGTCAACTAGCGTCGACTTAACTAGGACAAACATTAGTTTGACTAAATCAATTACAAACAAAATCCATTTTTTTTTAAATATAGTATAAAAATATAAAAGTCAAAAAATAAATTTTGAAATATAGAAGTGGTTTGAGTACAAAGTTTAACGTAGACTTTGTATTTAAATTAAAAAAATACAAGATATAGATAAGACAGTCGATAATTTAGCGGAAAGTGAGGAACGGAAATGTCATAATTGGGAGTGGAATCTTGCACCCAGTCAGGTTCCCAGATTTTACTTACCTTGATATCTCCAAGATACAGTGTGAAGCTAACAGAAACTTTCTTTTATTAATAACTTATTTTAAAAATAGACGTTAAAATAATTTTAAAATAAGCAGTAGGTACCGGTGTTATGCTTGATTAGATTCAGCTTTATGCTCCGTAAGTTAGTTTTTATAATGTTTGCGTAAAACGCGTTTATTTCTTATTTTTTGCATGACAAAAAATATTCTAAGTCACCTGTAAATAATTATGAGTACCTAACGTTTTTTGACGACACTTCTACAGAAAAACGTTCCGTTATCATTTTTATTACTGCTTTCTCTATTTTTCTTTATTTTTAACATTACTAAAATAATAAAACTACATTTAAATACTACAATCCAATACTACTTTGTAGTACAAACTAATATTGAAAGAGAGACTAACAAAAAGTTTTTACAAAAATCAAAACGGTTTTTAGCAAAAAAAAAAAACATATTAAAATTTTGTTATTTTAACAAAATTTGAAACATTTAAGTTGAAATATTGCATCAGTGTTAATATATAATTTTAAATATACATCAGTGTAAACTTATAATATATTCCGAAAGCGGTTAGCGTAATATCGTATGTATGCGCTTTAGCGAGAGATTATTAGTTTTTATGGTTGCAGGCTCGTCATAGAACGGTCCACTTTGTTAAATACAAACGTAGCCTAAATTTGAATATTTTTTTTGAGCTTCACGCTGTGTCCTGCACATAGCTAGGTAGGCAGAGGGAACTTAGGAACCTAGTGATAGAACACTCAGTTTCGTTCTCCCCATTCCGCCGAAGGATTTATGTGTTTATTATGGGGCGTGTAGAGTGGCGGAATTCAACGCTTTGCCTTTTTTACAGAAAAATGCAAACAAAAATAAATATTTTAAAAATATTTCATGTCCTCAAGTAGACATCGAACCGACAACCTGTCGCGCTTACAGTCACACGCTTGTGCCCCCGCGACAGCCTCATTTTTAAATTCAACCTTGTCAAAACGCTCTTGTCGTGAATAAATGAAATTTTCAAAACTTAAACATCTAGATTACATTCCATTTTGATGTATTGTTTATAGCACGACTCGTTTATACAAACATTTGTTATTTGTGTAATGCGTTGTTCTATTTTCGTGCAACTGCAATAAAGCAATCAGAGTTTACTTTTTAAAATATATTTTGGATGGAAACACATAAATAAGTATGTTCATACTAAACTCGTACTTGAAATTGTAAACAAGTGGATTGGTACAGATTATCTAGAGTGAAAGATTGTTTGTCAAGGTTTTTAGCTTGTCTTTTTGTATATTGTCTATAGTTATAATATATATATTTATATATATTTATATATATTTATATATAATATAACTATAGAATATATATTTATCTCAAATTAAAAAATATATATTCCTAAATAAAGCACGGCGATAAGTTACGCCTCTCGAAAATTAAATCAAATGTGGGGAACGGAGTGTCTTACCACAAGGTTCCCGATATAACAGAAAATGAGTATTCATGAGTATTGTAAGTCATCAATTTAAAACATCTTCATCTTGAATACCAAATACAATCTCCGGAAATTAGCGGAAATTTAATGGAGTGTCGATTTATTAGGAATTCTTCCCATAACTCGTAAAATAATGAGAAGTATGACAAGATTTTTATAACTTCAAGCTATATACCGCACGTAGCAGGGTAGGCATTTGTGGTGTTAACATACTACTCCATTGTCATTTAGTTTTTAAGGCATGGCGTGTCGATTGGTGAAGCTCAATATCGCATTTTGCCTCATTACAAGAGAAAATGAAAATATTGAATATTTCATTTCCTTCCAAATCAAGTTTACAACAGCTTGCGTCTCTTATGTTTCACTTAAATGTTATAATAAAACACAATGAAATGAAGAACAGAACGTGTTCATTTATTTCAATATTCTTCCAATACTAACTGAACGAATACTTACCGCACTAAAATATTACAAAACTGTGTACGACAATATTATTTCTACCACCAACTTAGATATATTTATAGTATTTTCACGTACATAAAATACTTTTAGAGGTCCTTTGAAGTGTTTACGACCATTCCGCATACCGTTCCACTCAAGCCGAACCCATTTCTTGTGATCAACAGCTTAACCAATTTTTTGTGCATCCAAAAGAATGGCTCTCCTAGCCGCAATCAACTAAAGTATATGTCACGTCAAACGTTTTTAGTCATTTTTTATCGTAAAAATATTGGGATAATATATTTTAGGCGCAAATGTGTGTGCTTTAGGTCAAATAATAACTTCATTTCCGTTGTAATTTTTTATATTATGTAGTTAGCTATCGTCTTTCAACAGTACAATTGTGAGCGTATTTGATACTTAATTATTTTAATAACAGATAAAATAAAATATAATATAAATAGCGTTCTGCATATGCAATTAAGTGATCTGATAAGGTTTTCTCTGTCTACTCTGGTTGGTGCATGTGAGAAATAATTAAAAAAAATATATATTATATATTATTCCTGTACCAACTCCTTCGTGTATTCTCCATACAACACGACATTAGCGAAGAGATAAATGCTCAACTGGCACGCTCAGAACGCCATAAACTATGAAGAGAACAGAAAAAATAATACTGTCTTAGTACAGTTAGATTCGAAAAGTTAATCGCTAGTGGTAAATATTGCTCTGAAGAAAAATTTAAAATCAAATAATAATCTCAAGGCCTACCGTGGCGCAGGTTCTCAAACGTGCGACTGTAAGAGCGAGAAGTTGTGGGTTCGATTTCCACTCGTGGCAAAGAAATACTGAATATTTTCATACTTCGCATTGGTATTATAGCAAAGTGTGGCGCTGAGTTCCACCACTCAAGACACAATGCTATAAATTCACTCAGCGTGTTAGTGGAACGGAACGGAGTGTCTTAACACTAGGTTCCCACGGACGTTATTTAATATCTCAATACTAATTATACTCTATGCAGAGAGTGTCGTAGAATTTTATAAACTTTATAACTTGGGAGAAAATTACAAGTACATTTCTTACATAACCTATAGCGATGGTAAACAACCGCATAGCGGGGGTTAAGCACTTGCAGGACTTCGTAAGAGCAAAGAAGACCCGTTAATTGCGCTTAAACCGGAAACAATATCTACAAAAAACTATAATTTGACACCATCCATGTGTTAAAATAAAGGCTGATATAATTGCACGATCATATATTTTTTAAGCGATACTTAATAATAAATAATATACTTATTAAAAATAAATGACCTGAATTTGAGGCTAGTCGTGGCGTAGTGGCACAAGCGTGTGAATGCCATTTGTAAACGTATCAGGTTCGATATCCACTTGAGGAATTAAAATATTAAACATTTCGGAGGAAAGCAACGTGATGCTGAAAAAAAAAATTAATAAATAGGATATTTCTAGATTTTTATAGGCACTATAAAACTAGATTCTAACCCAAAATAACCTTATACAAAATAACGTAACTTTCTGTATTCCAACATCACCATGTAATATATTTTCACCTAACTATAAAAACATAAATAGTCTCTAATGCACGTAGATACAGTGGCGTTCTCTTATCTTGAATCTTCACGGTGCTCGGACAGAAAACTCGTGCCACTGTACCATTCCATACGTCACGTTAATAGGGTCATCAGCCTTAAATATTAAATAGTTGACTATTAAGTTACAGATAAAAAAGGAATTTTCTTTTTAAAAAGAATCTTCTTACATTAAATAAAATTATGTAAAGTAAATGTTAATATTATGTTTTATTATCTTAGTAGAATCTTCATTCTTCATTTCCTTTCCACTTTCATTTGTTGCGTTTTACTTGGCGATATCAAATAGCGTGTTGCTTTTTTTCTTAACAGACAAAGAAGCGCGACCTATATCTATTTTTTATTATATGGATAGTACTACAAGTCACTTTTAAATATGTGTTTTAAACAAATACGGCCATCATGCTCAGTGGGATAGTTTTTTTAGTATTAGTATGAAAACGGTGATTATGAGTTCAACCTCGACTTTGGGAATAATTATATATATTTCCTCACTTAAGCAAAAGAAAATGTGGCATTAAGTTCTGCCTCTTAACACGAGTTAAGAATGTGTATCGCATCGGGAGGCAAGCGGAAAAGGGAATTTCCTGGCCTTGGTCGTTTCTCTCTCTCTTCCGGGTCTTGAGCTTGGGTCTCTGTCAAACCTGTTGTAGTATAAAATGTAAAGCTAAATTATAAATCTTTTTAATATGTACAAAAATAATACTGTATGAAACTTGGTAATTATACTTATTTAGAAAACGTCCAACCGTTCAGGCGGTTTTCCAGAGGAGTGGGTTCAAGTCCAATACGTTATTTTTTTTATAAATTAGTAGTATCTTTCCTAACTGTGGAATAATAATTTAAAATTATTAAAAATAATTGACAATTAATTTGGATTTAATATTGTATGTGAATGTTAGTAGCTGATTTAAATAAACGTTTCACTTTCCAAGCGCTTTATTACAAAGGAGTTGTATGAAGTTTCCTAGACAAGAATCAAAACTATATATAAGCCTCATTTGCCAAGATGGCATACAAACTTGTTGGTTACGAACTTTTGCAGCGAAGTGAGACATACTGCGAGGAAAAAAGTGATGACTGACTTTCTCAGTTCCTATAAAAAGTTCGTGGTGTCTGCAAGGAAAAGCACAAAAAGTTTAATTAAGAACGCTTAAAGTTAGAGTAAGATAATTAATTGTTTTAGTGCAGACTTGTCTTTACCATTGTTTCCTATTTTCATATTAGAACAGTTTGTGAAGATGTATAGGATTTCTATCTTCTAATTAATGAATTTTGTATTATAATTTTACAATAGAAAACTGTCATTGATTTTTTAACAGTGATTTTATACGTTTTCTAAAAAAGTATTTTTCTTTCTTAAATATACCTTTATATGTGTTAAATATATTTTATAAACAGCATTCTCTCTTGCCAAATGATAATCCTGGAAGATTTTTTACAAATTTTTGATACCCAAATATTTGGGTAACAAAAATTTGTAAAAAATCTTCCGGAAGATGCTAACAACATAAATAGGAATTTCGACTTAGCTAGATAAAAATGGCTTAGTTGGTCAGAGTCCTCCTACGTTAAAATTTTTATACGTTTTCTATAAAAAGATAACATTAATTTCATGCTTATGGAGAAGATGGGGAATCTATTGCCAAATTACATTTTTTTTTCTTTTTACTAGAAATATTATATCCAGAATGGCATTATACTCAATCGAACAATAAATATAAAATATTATAATCCAACAAAATTTTAACGAAAAACAAAATTTAAACGCACAAAAATAATTTTAAATGGAAATTAAATCGGTGGACATTTTAACTATAAAAATCAACAACACTTCTTCACGGTAATAACGTAATCAAATATTTATAGCTGACACAGGCGACAGCAAAAAATGCTTTATCCCAGGCTTACCATTAAAAATGTAAAGCAATCGGTTGGCACACAACTGTATATAATACATAGTAATTGTTAACACCCGTGAAACTTCACGGTTACGATGGTGACCAAGTCTTAAATTGAAACGACATATTTTCGACCAATTCCAGATCCTATCGAGCAATAGATAAGTCTTTCACGTTGTACTATTGACATTTTTTGTTGAATGTATCCGAAATTAATTTTAAACATTATAATGTGATCTTATTTGGAAATAAGTTCTCAGTGATTCGACAGTTATTTATAAGAATAAATATATAAAAATTAAATTCTTTATCTACGCTAATATATCTATATCTTTATAAACATAAACAGTTTGTATTGTTGAATTGTATTATAATTTTACCGTCGGAAAATCTATTTTTGTGGAAGAGCATAAGCCTGTAATTCATCTCATATTTATACAACAAATAACTAATTAAATTTCTGTTTGGACGCGCCACGAGGGTACAGGTAAAAGTTAAGTATATTTCCATATGAAGTCCGAAATGATTTCGCCTGGTGCTTATTCAACAATTCAACCGATCCAATTTTAGTAACATTATTCGATTAATCGAGATCGTATCGACCCTTCAAATTGTTGCCCACTTCCTGCAGTATAAATTAGTCAATTACTTAATAAAAATTTAATCGCAATTCTAGCTAAAATTACTCGTAAGTTTTTTATTAAAGATAATAGGTATGTATTGAGTTGTGTCACTCAACACGCAACGCATTGAATTTGGCGGAGAGTTGGGAACGGAAGTGTCTTAAGGGGAACGGAGTGTTTTTATACTAGGTTACTAAGTTCTCTCTACTTATCATGCTTTATGCATCTGCATGTGCATAATACAGATTACACTAAATAAATGTATATTGACTATCAGTATATTAATAATCTCTATTTTTGGAGATGTCACGTGTTAAATTCAGTTCGAAATTTAGTTTAATAGGCCAATCTCGCAATCTCTATAATCAGAGTGATGAAGCCAGCCATAAGTATCTCAAGCACAAACTATTACCAACACCATGACATCTTATAATAAATTCATTGCCTACTATAATATTTCTTGTAACATATTTACATTTCAACATATAAAAATTTCAACAATCAAATCAAGATTCTGTAAATCATCTACATATAAACCACTACAATGAAAGCGAGCGGGCAGCGCGCTCATCAGAAATTCATTCATACCTCGCAGTGACATTACATGCAAATATCACCCGTCCGCTGACTAAATATACAAAAACTTTCCTGACTCCTTCCTAACCAAAGAGATTAGTCACTATAAAACGTGCAAACAGTTAACCGGCAAACGCGTTCTGAATATTCAATGTTGGCATATGTAGAAACTTTAAATTGAAATTACATAACTTTCTACTCTGGTAGTTTCGGGGCCGTCGTGGTGAAACATAGTCTTTCACTGTAATATACAGTTGTGAGTTCGATTCTTGTTCGGGGAAATGAATTATTTTCATCTCCCTCTTTCTTAGTCGCTCAGGAAACAAGACACGCGCGGTGTTGAGTTCCGCAGGTGTTGTATAACACGCAATGCCTCCAATTCAGGGATCTCGGGGAACAGAACGAAGTGTTTCCCTCTGCGTATCCTGCCATGTGCGGGATAAAGTGTGAAGCTGAAATAAGAAAATATATAAATATAACTATAAATATGTATAAAATATCGCAAATTTGTATTGATGCGCGAATAAACGCGAATGTTTTCGTGAGGACGAAGTATCTTAACACTAAGTTCCCAGGCTCCCTTAGCCTTCCCTGGGTGCGAAATTCAGCGCGAAAAATAAAATAAATTAAAAAGCTCCTATTATCATTTTCGTGGACTTAAAAAGATGACTTACGCAAAAATAGAATTGCATAGTAAAAAAAATACAGATTTCACATTTTTTTCACCCTATTACAGATGCTGTGCAACGTTTCGTGGAACTACCTACTTATACCGAGGTAAATCCGGGAGAGGACGCGTTGCTCAAATGCAGAATATCTGACAAGAAAGGTGTTTGCTCGTGGCAGAAGGATAACAAGGTAAGGAATAGATACGCTTTATAACTTAAATTATTTTAAGAACATTCTTCAATGTATTCTGTTTCAAGTCTTAATTTTTATTAAAAATATCTCAAAATCAAATTGTAATAGTTTAAAAATTTTGCAATGGAAAAGGAAGTAGTCGGTCAATTTGGGGTGACTTATAAATGGTTACCATGCTCTAACTCTAACTTTTCTAAATTTATAGTTCGAAAACACCATAAAGAAGTCAAATTCTTATACAACTTACATTTTGTCATCGGTCTTTGATAAATCACTTAGATTAATTACTGAATATTAATCAAATTAAATGTATACAAAAACACTTTGGCGCAGTTACCACATATCTGAAAGAATACAGTGGTTGTGAGTACAAATCCAATTTGTCAATTATTTGCTTTTTATATATTTTACTGAATCTGGGAAATATTTAGTGATGATTTTTACCAGCATTTTTCGTTTTTTTCCTAGACTTGTTTCTTTGTAATGATTATTTTTATATTATTTAACCCTAAACGTACAATAAGTTAGCCATTTTCATATAGCTGTAAACATTCGTGTACAAAACATATGAAACAAAACATTTAACTACAAATTCGCAATACATTCTCATACAAAACACAATATATTAAAGTGATTTATAACAAACACCATTTAATTATACACAAACACACAAATGGAGTACAATTGATAAAAGCGTATAATGAATTTCATCATTTTCCGCTGATAATCGCTGGGACTTAACGTGCTCTCCCGCGTTCGCCGAGGATAAAATATGTGAATATTAAAAGCCATATTTAATACCTATGTGAGTTCACTTATGCAGATGCAGGTTCGACTCTTCAGTACAATATTTAAATTTTTATATGAATTTGCTTCTATGAATGTAGTGTCGTCACAGGGGACTGGTCGTTTTAGTATTGTATTGTGAGTTTTAGTGTCGTTATTCTTTTGTATATGTTATGGTATTAACGAAACCTTTTTTGTTTCTCTTCTTTATAAATGACAAGGTAGTTGTACATATTTAAAAAGATCAACATATATATATATATATATATATATATATATATATATATATATATATATATATATATATATATATATATATATATATATATATATATATATATATATATATATATATATATATATATATATATATATATCACGCTATTGTGATTCAATAGAAAAATGTTTCATTAAAAATTAACGGTTGTCAGCTCTATTCCAACTTGGACGACTGAATTATTGTCATTTCCCCGTTCTAGCACAGCAAAGCGCACCGGTGAGTTCCGCCATTTGTTTCGCAACACGCAATGAGAAATTCCGATAAAAATTAAATAACCACTCAGGTATCAGGTAAAGAAATAATTAATTAAGTATGACTCAGAGGCGGTGGCGCAAAGGGACTCGAGAAAATGAAGTATATCTATAATATTTTCAGTTGCTCGGTCTGGTACCGAGGCAAAGAGCAGCGTTCCGAATTCAATCAATAGGCATTACCTGAAGGAAAACGGATTTTTTTAATGAGAATGAGACTGGCTCAACACTTAGGTTCCCAAATTTCCTCCTGCCTCCCTGTAAAATACAAAATACAGTAGAAGACAAAGAAAGAATAAAAAATATGATTTTTACTAAGCAAAATATCCACTTAATTAGTCACTTTACGAGTACTTTAAATATTTCCTAAACGGCTTTAACTTTTACTATCAAATATAAAGTGTATTTACAACATAAGATACACTTATCTTGCTGTAAACTAATCAATGAACATTCCAAAACGTGCCTTGATTTGTAACGTAATTAGTATACATATATTTAACGCACTGACTAACTGAGGGGGACGGCCCTTTTATCACTTTCCGTTAATTTTAACTATTTCCGAGAATGTCACAGACAGACATTTCAATCAATTTATTACATGTTAACTAGAGTGAACGTTTTCTTTACATTTTGTTTGTATTTTATGGCGTGACAGGCGTACATTTAATTTTATAGTTATTTTTATTGTTTGAGTTAATTACCATAGAAATGAGTGATATGGCGGATTAAATACAACGCAAATAGCTGATACTATGTTAAAACATTATATTTTATCTTAATTGATTTTGATGGCGTATTATTTTGAAATACAGGAAGAATAGAGATATTAATTAGAATAACTCTTGAGGCCTGTCTTAGCGAAGGGGTCCAAGCGTGCGACTTTCAACGGGAGGTCGTGCGTTCAATCCCCTTCTGAGAAAATCTAATACTTAATATTTTCATTTCAACGCTCTAAGTAAAACAGCAACACGCGGCGTTGAGTTCCGCCGATAAACATTGAATGTTGGGAACAGAAGCGTCTTCACAATAGTTCCCCAGGTTCCCTCTGCCTACAGGGGATGCAGGGTGCGTCTAAAACAATATATAAAGGAATTCCTCACTATTAAGGTGCAATTGTTAATTATTTCCAGAGCTAGGACACTCCGTTCCAAGCTTTGCGCCAAATTATTACGACGTTGCTTGTTGTATCCAGTACTCAAATCCGAAAAAAATATATAAAATGTGATTTCATGCTATCGTGATTCATTAAAGTTACAGTTGTCAGTTCAATTCCAACTTGGAGGACAAAATTTTTGTCATTTCCCCATTCTAGAACAGCAAAGCACATCGATGAGTTCCACCATTTATTTTGCAATATGCAATGAAAAATTCCGAAAAAAATTAAATAACCAGTCAAGTATCAAGTAAAGAAATAATTATAAGAATAAAAGTATAATTCACAGGCCGTGGCGCAAGGGGAGTCGAGAAATTGAAGTATATAATATTTTCATTTGCCCGGTCTAATAACAGAATTTTTTCATCATAAAGTCGGATGATAGAATTTTTTGATGAAAAAGGAGTGCTCAACACTTAGGTTCCCAAGTTCCTTTATGTCTCCCTGCAAAATACGCGATACAGCGTAAAATTGATAGGTCGTGAATTCTATTTCTTTTATTGTTACTAATTATTTAAACGCTAGAACACTCCGTTTCACACTTTTCGGCCAAATTTTTACGACATTGCTTTTTGTAATCCGTGCTTTCTCTACCAATTTTATTGTTGCTAAGCATAACGGCCTCAACAGCAAACAAGTTCTTTTATCTTTTCAGTTTCACACACATGGAAGGGTACGCAGAGAGACTTGGGAACCTAGTGTTAAAATACTCCATTTTGTTTCCCGCTTTCCGCCAAATTCTAGGCATTGCGTGTTGAGCGGTAGAACTCAACGCTGCGCGTTGCCTTGGTATCTATTCTCGTAATTTATTTTTGAATAATAATCAAAATGGGCTGTGCTTTAGATAAATTGCTAAAAATGTGTCTTTAATCAAAAGAGGTAATCAGGACTCAACACTGACACATGAGAACAAATAGACCGCAGGACTGTGGTTACTGTGGCAACCTATGAATAGGGCTGTCAAGCGATATAAAATTTAATAATACGCAAGCTTAATTTACTCAGTAATGATAATGAATATATTTAATTGTAGAATATAAGCTTGTAATGTTTAAAATTATAATTATTGTTGATAATTTTTCGAAAACCCCGTTTTAAACCCCGCAAAGTTTTTTTTACTATCTATTTATTATCTTTCTAAGTATAGATTAACATTATAAAATTTTCAAAAATTTTCAGTTTATAAAATTCAAAACTAAATATATATTTATTTACTTATAATAAGATTAATAAAAATAAGAATATTTAATTTATAAATACTTCAATATATTTTAAAAATGAAATAAAAATTATTTAATTTAAATGTCGCAACCCTAGTTAAAGATTCATCTTAAATGGGGCACGCGTTGCAGTCGCTTGCTATATCACCACAAGGTCCAAACAACCTTAAACCGCCACCTACTGCACTAGCAGACACATGATATAACGTACTTATAAACTAAACTTGATTAATGATTTATAAAAAATAATCTTCTAGCCATAGATAATTAAAGTAAAGTGAGAAACGGAAATGTTTTAATGAGAGTATAGTGTCTTAACACTAGGTTCTCAAGTTCCTTCTGCCTACCCTGCCATGTTCGGGATACAGTGTCAAACTGGAAAAAAGAATATTTATATATCTATGACTTTAAGTATATTTGAATCTAATTTCTTTGTTATTTCACGTTGTATCCCGCATGAGAGAACCTAGTGTTAAATCATTCGGTTCCCAATTATCCACCGTCAATGTTTTAAAAATTAAATATTGAGCGTATTGAGCAGAACGCTGTGCTTTATCACGTTACCAGAGTAATGAAATGGAAAAATTAAATAATACATTCCCAAGATTAGGAATTGAACTTTCATTTGTAGCGCTTATATACTCTACGACAGCTTCTTCTTTCAATTCCACACTTCCACTTCCGGCACACAACAAGTGGCGGAAGTAAACTAACGATATAAAGAGAACTAAACGATACATTTTGTATGTTTAAGTCGATAAAATATTTATACTAAAAAATAATTATTATTGGAACCCTCAAACATAATCCTAGGTTAGATATATTGATATTGCGCCATATGCATCCAATATACAATTAATTATCTTTATATACAACAAACGAAATGTTAATTGCAGCAATTAAAAATAGTTTTGACTGCTTCGTTCGTTTAATTCTGGTAACTATGTCACATTTTATAAATGGATTTTTGTAATTACGTATAAATATTTTATGTATAATTGATAGTTGTGTGAGGAGCCAGTCGTGGCACAGGTCAAATGCGGCTATTGACGCGACAGGTTGTGAGTTCGATCTCATATTTTTATTTCTGAGTTTAGTAATGAGAGACAACGATTTCCTGACTCAACACGCATT
This sequence comes from Eueides isabella, assembly GCA_019049475.1. NCBI lineage: Eukaryota > Metazoa > Arthropoda > Insecta > Lepidoptera > Nymphalidae > Eueides > Eueides isabella. Next base: position 10,499,676 of record CM032395.1, on the reverse strand, counting down.
AACATGACAGGGTAGGCAGAGGGAACATGGGAACCTAGTGTTAAGACACTCTGTTTCCACATCCGTTCCCCATTTTCCGCCAAATTTAAAGCATTTGCGTGTTGAGTACTGAATGAGGCAGTGATTTAATGGGAACAGAGTTTAACCACTAGGTTGCTATGTTCCGCCTTTATGCCATACAACGTGAAACTGAAAAAAATAATTTTTCCTGTATTTGATTTATAGTACTGAATGAAAGTTACTTTGACTAATTTGTTTATCAATTTTGGCACATTCCAGATAGGTTTAGTGATATCTAAACTGAGTGTTTTATCACTTGATTCTTTTTTCTAGCGTAAATGTGGTAATATAGATTTGAATTCGATCCTTATTCAGGAAAACTATTAAATATATATATTTCTCTGCTCTAGTTAGACAAATTGTGACTTTGAATTCCTCCATTCAACGCAAAATGTTTTGAAAATCAGGCAGAAAGTCCGTACTGCTGCCAGGTAGTTCTGCCTGCCCTCAGTAATCGGAGAAAAAATAAACTGACGCATAGTAAAAATATATGAAATAAATATTCTCATTCATTTACAAAAGGCAAATCTCGTGTTCAACTAAAATAATTTCCAGTTTTAAAATACAAGTGTTCTTTACGGCCACTTTTAAATTGATGTAAGCGTTCTCGTGCCGTTATTTCGGTGTCATAACATAATACGCTATTTCATCGCTTTAAGTGTTATATAAAATACGAAAATTTTATATTACATTATTATTGTATATTTTTAGTAATGAATTAGAGAAGTGGAACGGAGTGTCTTAACACTAGGTTCCCGGGTTCCCTCTGCCTACCCTGCCTAGTGCGGGATACAGCGTGAAGCTATAAAAAAAAGTAATTTTTAGTATAATTTATGTACTTACGCTGTATGCGGGGAAATATGAACTGAGTTGGTAGATGGAACCTCTCTATGTTCCCTCTGCCTACTCTGACAAGGCACTTCTAGGCACTTTGTACTTGATGTCTTACGCAATGCTGCACGATGCTGACCTCTTGGGGTTTAAATATAAAAAAATATATTTTATCATAAAAAAATCTTTACTGAAAGATCAATCTCTCTTTTTTTGTAGTATTATTTTGAATAAATAAGTAAAGTTTGTCATGGTAGTTGGCTCAAGTGCGACTGTAAACGTAATTCGCGAGTTCGATCCCCATTCGAAGAAATGAAATAAAAGCATCAAAATGTACCTTCTACGTACAATTTTTACTTACTTTTCAAGAGGCGCGGGTTCAAATCCGGCTACGTTCTAACTTTAATACGCTTTCTAAATAAGTATTAAGTATTTCTACGGTAGGTAATCATTTTATAACTCTTCAACCTGCGGAACACTTCAATAATATAAATATTATAAAATTACTAATATAAATATTTACCCCAATGTTGTATCTAGGTTACAAGCAACCATGCTGAAAGCGAGACGGACGCAAAAACTTTTCCTGTATATTTAACACTTTTTACTGTGAAATCTTAACTTCTTAGAAGGTTTGTTTACTAACTGCAGTTTTTAATATAAACTAAAAGTAAACTTGTACTTGTTAGTAAAGTTTAGAATATTATTAGATTCTTTTAAGAAAATAGGCTTGTTATACAATTTTAAATTGATTCAATATCACTAGGAACAAATAAACTTAGTTCTTATCTAGGAAAAAGAAGCGATCTCAATCTGACTGTTGATGTACTATGTTACATTGGGACCAAGCCGAAACCATTAATGATGTAAAAATATAACTTACATATGTAGGCTTTGTTGACAAATGGAAGAGTTATTCAATTCGGACTAGTAGTTCCATTATATTGTATATATTAAATAAACTTGAGCATAACTAAGATAACTTTCTCATCTCTGGAACGGCCTACCCGCGGTAGTATTTCCAGGTCCTAGACCATGCGACAGTATTTCCAAGTCCTGGACCACCGGGGACCATAGGTACCTTCAAAAAGCGCGTCTACCGCCACCTCAAAGGCCGGCAACGCTCCTGTAGCTTCCCTGGTGTTTCACGGGATCGTGGGCGACGGGGATCACTCATCATCAGGTCACCCGTATGCTCGTATGCCTTCTCTTTCCATAACAAAAGCAAAAAAAAAAAACTTTTGAGCATATTAAAGACAGCTTTTTGCAGATTTCTACCCCATCGTACCGTTCATTAGACTTATCTACCTGAATGTGATGATTACAGGTTAAAATACCAGAAACTAACTACACGCAAATGCCCTAAATTAATTTTCTGGAAACAACAAAGTTCTCTGCACACCTTGAAAAATAACGGGAAATGCGTGTTAATTAATAATTAATGAATATTAATTTAAAAATTAAAACGAAAATATTAGCTTTTATAGTGTATGAAATCTTAACACAAATACGTTATTAAAAGATTTAAGTGACGTTAATCTTTTGCCTAGAAACACAAAGTAATTACCGCTCGCAACATAAAAATTGTAAAAATATTACAACCCTAGCGTGTCAAGCTTTGTGAGGTCGATAAGGCTAAAATATTTTACATTTTAAGTTTAAAATCGTATTTTTAAAAATGTGATAAGAATTTTCCAAATATTATACGCTTGAATTTCTGAAAATAATGAATAATGCACAGGTATGTATTATGTATATAAAAATACCATTATGGCGCGTTGGGACAACGTCTGACTGCTATAGTGATGAATGTGGTTTTGATTTAAGTTAAGAGTAATTTATATTTAAAGATTTTTTAAAATTTTCCCGCCCTAGTAAAGCAATATCTTGCCATTTAACATGCCATATTTCAATTTAAGCAAAAAACGGTTATCGAAGTGCTTTGATATATTAACTTCTGAATTTACTACTAACAGTACTAATAGTATAAACTACTAACAGTATCAATCAGAGTAAAGAAATGAAAACATTAAAACTTATCAACTAATGGCTAAAGTATGACAGTATTTATCAAATAAGTACGGAAAAAATTCTGCCGGTTGGGAGCTATTTGGGCGTGCGCTGCCTAAGCTGTTAGAGACATGAAAACAATGTAAGGTGAGCCAAAATAGTGATTTTTCGCCAATCTCATAAGCTGTTAACCAGATGTAAATGCATTGTTAGTAATTTATTTTATATCAACATTTCTTTTTTGTTCTTAGGTCCTATAAAATTGCTACCATTTTTGTGATTTACCTGAAATTTTAGTTTTCAATGCACGTATTTGGTTTTAAAAGTCATATTATTACAAGAACAAGAAATTATTTTAAATTTGTATATAAAACAGTGTCATTTGAGCTAAAAAAAAATTTAAGCGGACGAAGCCGCGGACAGGTCGTAAGTCGTATTATTTATATTAGTATATATTTTTACTTTTTTGATTATAAACTTCTTTAATCATCACAGAATATCTGGGTAACAAAATTGTGGCAAAATAAAGGACTCTAATATGTAATTAACATTTTAGAAATACTCCAGATTTTTTTATATCCACCCAACTCACTTTGGGATGGAATTACCTATTGAAATTTCTTTTGAAGTGTATATTCGTTTTACAAAGGGTTCTACTGGTCGAATTTAATACACTTAAGTTTAATAGTTTACTCTTACAGTGAAATAGGATGTCTACATATACAGACATACAAGAATAACCTGAAAACATAATAGAGATGCAAAGAGAAGATGCCGATTTTAAGTTATTGCGATTTGAATGGCAAAAATGAACGCCACGGGCATCCCGCACGAGGCAGGGTAGGCAGAGGGAACCCGGGAACCTATTGTTAGGACACTCCGTTCCACTCCCTTTCCCCACTTTCCGCCGAATTTGAGGCATTGCGTGTTGAGTGGCGGAACTCAACGCCGTGCTTTGCCTTATTACCAGAGCGAAGAAATGAAACATTAAATATTTAAATTGAAAATATTAAATATTTAATTTCCTCGACCGGTGATCGAACCCAGAACCTGTCGGTTACAGTCACACGCTTGTGCCGCTGCGCCACGACAGGCCTCGAACTTTAAATGCCTAAAATATATTATAAGAACTTTTTCAAGAAACAAACCCATAGTTTATATTTTATTTTTTTAACACATAACAGTCTAGGCTGAAGAACTTGGGAAAGCACTGTTAAGACACTCCTATTAAGAAATTTCCGTTCCTTATTTTCTGTCAAATTTGAGGTATTGCGTGTTAAATAACGTAACTCAACGCTGTACTTTGCCTTGCTACCAGAGCGAAGATATGAAAATACTAAATATTTCATTTCATCGAATACAAATTGTCACGCAGTCGAAAACATGTGGCACCACAGACTTCATTCTCATATATATAATTAACCATAACAATTTAATTTTAAACGCCATCTTTGAAAAGATCATGTAACAAACATCAATACAAAGAATGTATTAACTTCTTGTGAGATCACAAACAGTTGTTATTAACACATGAAAGCTAATCGTGAAGTATTCAGATTACGAGTAGGCCAGACGTATTATTCTGAGAACGTAACTCTATATGTTAGAGTAGCCGCATTGTGACTGCTATATCCGGCTCGGATTTTAATATTAAAGATACGTATCGGGGTATGTAGGCTAGGGTACCTTGAGTTATACATTTTTGGGGTTAGTTTGATAGTTATTATAATAGTTGAGTGTGTTGAGTTTATAGCGTGTACATACATATATAATATATACCAAATTGAAATAGCAATTTTTTACGTAGATTTTTAATACTATAGAATCGTAAAGATAAGAATGTTATAAATTTATATTTTTTTTCTTTTTTTTTTTAGCTTCACGCTGTATCCCGCACGAGGCAAGGGTAGGCAGAGGGAACCCGGAAACCTAGTGTTAAGACACTCCGTTCCACTTCCGTTCCCCACTTTCCGCCGAATTTGAGGCATTCCGTGTTGAGTGCGCTTTGCCTTATTACCAGAGCGAAGAAATGAAACATTAAATATTTAAATTGAAAATATTAAATATTTTATTTCCTCGACTGGGGATCGAACCCAGAACCTGTCGGTTACAGTCACACGCTTGTGCCGCTGCGCCATGACAGGCCTCAATATCTATATTTTTTATATTAAATAAATATACTTTCTCCTTCTTTAAAATATTGAAATATTGTTGAAAGTATATGTAAAGTTAAGATCCAGCGTAAATATTGCTATTAAGCGATACATTTTCTCTGGACATTTATATAATTCCTTAGTCTTCGATAAAAAAAAAACATTTCCAAAACCATTAAACGCGCCATAACTTCAACTTTCAAGCACAGTAACCGTTTGAACATTAAATGAGAGCGTGCTGTATCGCATTTATCTCGAAACCACTGTAAGTCTTTAAAAGCACCTTTTCTTCTTTAAATGGCTTACAATTTACAATAAAGTTCGACACTTATCGTCTTTTACTTCACAAAAAAAATAAAATTTTTTTTTCTAGCTTGACGCTGTACATGCAGCTGGCATACATGGCAGGGTAGTCACAGGGCACTTGGGAACATAGTGTTAAGACACTTTTTTATACACATTTCGTTCCTCATGTTCCACTAAAATTAAGGCATTGCGTGTTGAGTGGCGGAACTCAACGTCGCGCTTTGTCTTTTTACAATAGCGAAGAAACTGATAATATTTAATATTCCATTTTTGCGAGTGAAAATCGAACCCACTACCGGTCATGTTTACAGTCACATACATTCTGTTTGCGCCCCTGTAACATTTTGTACTAAAACATTACTTCAAAGTTATTTCGTCTTGAGGCTTCACTCTAAATGCTCGTAGAAAATCTTTGCTACCGTAAGGTATTTTTACTAAAAAAAATATGTATGTATTAAGGAATATACAAACTTGCCCCATTCTCTTATTAACACGCCTTTATTATTTTACCTCGATAACTGGAATTATCAATTATCGATATTTATAATATCTGTATTAAAAGTCCCAAAATTATTACAATAGTTATAAGGTATGTAAACTCGATAATCATAATTCGATGTGTTTTAATATTAAAAAAAACTTTTTCTTCACGGGTTATAAAAGTACAAATGCAGAGTATAATTTTTGACACAACAGGATTTGAACTCTTTTCGCTTCCCACTTCTTAGATAAGCTCTTTAGTATAAAATATATCTAAAGAGGTATAGATATATTGAGGTGAATACTGAAAACTACTGGTAATTTCAGAAAAATATTAGTTCCAATTGAAACAATCATATTGATATAACTACAGAAATCAGGACATGTCATGTGTCATAACTTAGTCTCATTTGGCCACAAGGTTACAAATTACTTGTAGTAAGGTCCCGGGACCCTTTACAATTACATATATTTTAGTTAAAATGGTAAATTATAATTACACGTAAATTGATGTTTGATGGAAATTAAAATGATTTTAAGTAAAATTGCCGCTACGAAGTTGTAATTGCGGCCACTTTCCGCTTTAACTTCTTGTCTCGTTTACATAGTTTTTTCATGACAAATAATAATTAAAACACTTTTCATATTTACCACGAAGTACGAAACAAGAATTGATAGCTTGTTTCTTTTTTTTTATGTTTGCAAGTTAACTCTACTCTAATATTTAAACTAATTATAATATTTAAACTCTTTATAATGAAATTCAAGGGACTGAGTATTTTTTGTCGTTATAGACTGTTATCGTTTTATGGAGAGAACAATCAAAATGTAGAACTAACCAAGTAGTCACTAGGGAGTTTATCGTTATAAAGGATAACGTTTTGAGATGTTTACACTGTATATAGTTTTTACTACGTCAAAAAATGCAATGTCATAAGCATTAGCCGGAAAGTCAGGAGAAACATCTTAATTTGTTCTGTCTATAAGAGAGAAAGTATGGAATTGTAGTAACTTTTTTTTAATTCTTTTCAGCATCCTGTAGAAAGACGGAACTTAGGAATCTAGTGTTAAGACACTCCGTCCCACGTCCGTTCCCTACGAACTTCAAATATTGTGTGCTAAGTGGTGGTACTCAACGCCGCGCTTTGCTTTGTTACCGGAGCGGAGAAATGAAAACATTAAAAATTTAATATGAAAATATTAAATATTTCATTTCCTCGAGTGGGGATCGAACTCACAACCTGTCGTTTACAGTCACACACATGTACCGCTGCGCCACGACAGTCCTCAAACCTGTAATCATTATTTAAAGAAAGTTTATATTACTAACACTACCACTAAGGTAGTTATATCAGCGTTAACATAATATCAAAACTTTGTTAAAATTGCATGGTTATTACATTTTTATTTTCCAATGTTTTTGCGCTTAGTTAAGCAGAAGTTTCAGACTTGTTTCAGACAGGCGCTTGTGGACACATCTTTATAAATAAAAGATTCAAAACACGTAGTAAAATATTATGTAATATGTTTTACGTTCAATTCTCATTTGGGGGGGGATGATTTTATTTAAAAAAATAATTTTAGCAGACGAATCATGGCATTGGGTTCTACCATTCAACACGCACTTTCTTCAAAATCCGACGGAAATATATATAATAGGTATATTCTATAAAAAAAAATCCGTTTCAATTTACACATTTTCATGCAGTTTTCATTAAAGATACAGTAATTTAAGAATAAGAATATGTATAAAATACTTGAATATTCAAGCAAAATTTTATGTGTACATATATGACTATTAACTGTCGACGGCTTTGTTTGATATATAGAATTTCAATGTGCATTAACATAAAATTTCACTTTTTCCTTCTTTTATTGGAACAATTGAAACAAATGTACGGTTTTATTGATACTATAAGCTGAGCAATAAAAGAAACCCTTTAAAAATCGTCAGTAATATTTAACGATGCATCGATCGGTTTTGATTTAGTTTTGTCTTCGTATCACACAATTTTACAATGACATAGATTCAAAAATTCTGTAGTCTATGAAAATTCTATAGTATATGACAAAAAAATAAATTTAATTATATGAAAATTTAAGTAAATTACTTACTATTCTGTTCCCATTAAGACACTTCCATTTTCTACTTCTCTTAGAATTCTGGCATTAAATGGCCGAACTTCACCTCGTTTTTATATCGATAAAATGAAAATATTAAATATTTTATTTCCCCGAGTGGGAATCGAACCTACAACCATGACTGGCCTCTTGAAATTAATAATATTCTTTAGATATGTTATTCATTAGCTTCGGATCTTATGCAGGAATTCATATTCAGTTTTAAATTCACACGTGCTACATACAAAAAATAGACCGTGAAAGATTTTTAGCATAAACATTTACAAAATTCTCACATTTTATGTTTAATTTCCATCCATTCTATATATGTACAATAAAATTATTAACTATTGGAATCATTACTAATCGGAAATAAGAAATTAAAATATATAAATATTAAACAACTATGAATAATAATATGTGAACAATTGTCAACATTTAATTTTGTAAAGCTCATACGATAAGCCATATCGCATTTGAAAGTTAATTTTCTCGACAAAGCTCTTCCGTGACGGTGAACTCATTTAGCATACAGATAAAACTAACCGCTTAGGTTATCTAGTTAAATTTAACCAGCTCTATTTAGTATGAACAATCGTAGCTGGACGAGATATAATCTTAAGTTACGTTAGTCACGTTCTTTTAACTGCGGTTCAAGATTTATTTATTTCACGATGATTTAGTTTAAAACGGTTTTGGGGAGGACTTGTATTACATTATAATTTTTTTTTCCTTTTCACGCTGTTTCCCGCACTAGGCAGGATAGGCAGAGGGAACGGAAGTGGAACCTAGTGTTATGACACTCCATTCCACTTCCTTTCCCCATTTTCCGCCGAATTTGAGGCATTGCGTGTTGAGGGGCGGAACTCAACCCCGCGCTTTGCCTTATTACCAGAGCGAAGAAATGAAACATTAAATATTTTAAATTGAAAATATTAAATATTTCATTTCCTCGAGTGGGGATCGAACCCAGATCCTGTCGGTTACAGTCACACTCTTGTGCCGCTGCGCCACCACAGGCCTTAAAATAAAAAAAATATTTTTAACAACAAACTTTCTATTTTTTTTATGGTATATTGTATGTAGGTTGTACAAAAATCTGTACCTAATCCACCATCTTGTTGCTGCGGTCGATAATATATAAATTGATTGTGATCAGAACTTTAGCTGAATTGGACATTGAAATGAAGGGATCAATTTAAGCTCGCTAGATGTATCTAGCGAGCTTAAAATTAATTCCTGACACTCATTCTAACAAGGCAAGTGAAGTAAAAGCTTATAGTAAGAGTAACAGATACGGTAAATTACACTCAGTTACAGATTTATCAGCTACAGCTTGTAACCTGAACATGACAGAGGGAACCTAATGTTAACATCCTGTTCCCACTGTCAAATTTTTGAGATATCGCGTGTTAAACGATTTGCCTGCAAAATACCTACATCGTAGCTACCCAAGCTATAAAGTGCTGAAATATTCATAATTTCACAATGTTTAAGCATTTATATATTAAAATTCGTTAGAACATTTATCGTTACGCTAATATATTTATAGACGAGGTATTTTCACAATAATCATTTAAAGTTTCGTTTTATGAAAAGCAAATTTTTCATTTTTATGGCCATTGAATTCCGGTTACGCGAAATCCGGGCAATAAATATAATCTTTCCCCCGCAGATGCGGAAAGATTTCACTTGAGTATTTCATTTCATTTATAAAATAACCATGCTATCGGAACCGGTAACGTATAAGATAAGAGATAACGTTTTAGAAACTTCAAAGTTAAGTTAAGAGCTCAGCTTTAAACGTTCGTCATAAACATGATCAAACGATTAGTTCTTCTTTTTGTTTTTCTTACATGGCAAAGTAGACAGAAAGAACTTGGAAATTTAGTGCTAATACATGTGTCGTTAAGACAATCTATACTTTCCATCGCTTTACATTACGTGTTGTGGCGGAACTCAACGCCGCCCTTTGCCTTGCTACTATATCGAGAAAGAAATACTTAATGTTTTCTGGGCATTGGCTACAAACGTGCAACAGTAAGCGGGTTGGTTTAGGGGTTGATTATTATCATTTAAGAAAGACAATATTTACTATTTTTTTGTTGTTCTGACAACATGACAAACAATCGTGACGTTGAGTTCCGCCATTCAACATGCAATGCCTATAAAATCTTTTGCTGAAAGTGAGCAATGGATAAGTTTTACCCTTACGAAAGGGAGTCCCCTTTGCAGACTCTGCTTAGCGCAAGATATAATTGTACTTTTCCATGATCTTCGGTTCTAAAACAAATTACTATAAATATTTAAAATTACTTGATATATACGCTTATACCTTCTCAAAAAGAGGAAACGCAGTGTCCCTGTTATCGACTTCCGTTTCGCCCATTGGTCATCTGCTTTCGCTCAGGACATAACACATTTGTATAGCCAGTAATTAATATCGTGCGGAAATCGACGCTGCTTCCGGTAGAGTAACTATCTAGTCTATTAGTAGGAATATTATTGACACAACTGTTTGTTGTTTGGATCTATTTGTATTATAACTATCATGTGTTTTTGTATTAAAAATAATTTGAATATTTTTAAATAAAACTGACTTTTGTCTTGTTGCGGATTTAAATCATTATAAAATAGTTGATAAGAACCCTCTAAGCAATTTAAGTGAAAATAAATTTTTGTTAACAAAGCAAAACGCGACGTTGAATTCCACTTTTCAAAACGCTATATCCCAAATTCGACCAAAAATGGAGAGTGGAACAAAGTGTCTCGACACTAAACTAACAAGTTCCTTTTCTCTCAGTTCAGGTGAATTTAAAAAAAACTCAAATAAAAACATTTCCTCTTGTTGATAAATCAATTAATATTAATTTAAAAACTTACTCAAACAACACTTGTTAGTCTAAACAAACCGTTTCTGGTCTAGACGGGATGCAGCGAGCAAATTCGAAGGCAGAAAAATAATTAAATTCTACAGATAATAATAAACGCAATTAACAGCGGCAGTGTTTTAAGGAACAAATTCAATTGGTATTTAATTAAAAAATTTCAATTTATAAATTTTAAATGTTGATATGCCGTGCATATTATTAATTGTTATTTTCATTTATTAATTAAAGTGTTCATTAAGTTAAGAGAGCTTCCATTTCTTGAATATGTTTTAAATATTTTTTATTATTGATCGATGAAAACGTGACAGGAAGTGGGTTCCTTTTCTATTTTGTTTTATTCTGGTAACAAGGTAAAGTGCGGCGTTAAGCTTTGTCTCTCAACACGCTATATAACAAAAAAAGGAGTATCTATGGAAACGGTGTGTGTACCTTAACACTAAGTTTCCCATATCTACCCTGCCAATTACGGGATACAGATGGGCGCAGATATATATATATATATATATATATATATATATATATATATATATATATATATATATATATATATATATATATATATATATATATATATATATATATATATATATATATATATATATATATATATATATATATATATATATATATATATATGTATATATATATATATATATATATATATATATATATATATATATATATATATATATATATAATCCTCATTTAATAACCTTGCTTATTATGAAATGAGTAATGTTATCTAAAAACATATAACTTTTTAACATCTTTTCTTTCCACGTTACGAGCTATCACTCCATACTCAGCCAATTCCCTCTCAGTTCGATTGAACATATTTACTGAAGAATTATTGCTTCAACTCGCTGAGAACTAAGCGTGGATCAACGCTAATGGTTCCTTAAAACGATCTAGGTTTTATGTAATAACTTTCTATAAGGCAATAAAGATTCTCATCTTAGGCTTACACTTATCTTTATTTTTATCTTTTAAAGGCGTACATATTATAATATTTCGCCACTTTACAGACAATTTACAACTTAAATAACTCGGAAGTTAAAATACTACGTTTCCCAATATATCTACATATCTATGTTGAAATTGAAGTATATATGTAAAATTACTATTGCTAACTGACAGACAACCCACAACCAGATTAATGCGGGGTACAACGCTGAAATGTTCTTGAGTGTAGGGGATCAGTTAGAGACGAATCCTTGAAATTCCAACCGAAAAGGAAAAAGTGGCCATTATTCATAATTATAGCAGACCGAGATTTGTATTTTTTAGCTTCATGAAACATCCCGCAGTAGGGTAGGTACTTTTAGGTGAGTTTAGGCGTAGGCACTTTTATGCGCCAACGCGTCTGTCGATGAAATCGCCATAGTTTCTCGTTACTACAGCGAAGAAATGTAAAATATTTCATTTCCACGAGCAGGAATCGAAACCACAACCAATCGTACTTACAGGCACACCCTTGTTTCCACGCCACGATAGTCGCTATTATCCTAAGTGTACTTCAAAGTAAATGCCACAATTTAAATGCATCTATGCATTGTACAATAGTATAATTATATAATTGGAGAATGGAAGTGTCTTAACACTAGGTTCCCAAGTTCCCTTTGCCTTCCCTGTTCCTTCATATGGTGAGAATTGTTTAAGTAAATTTTAACTTTATAATATTATAATTATATTGACGTATGATCATAAAGCATGACGATATTGTGGCTAAGGCGTGACGCTGTTAAGTATCTGCCAATAATGTTATTATACATTAGTATTATATACATTGTACAGTATTTTAACAGTATTTATATATAATAATATAAAGAGGCCTGTCGTGGCGCAGCGGCACAATAGTGTGACTGTAACCGACAAGTGCTGGGTTCGATCCCCAGTCGAGGAAATGAAATATTTAATATTTTCAACTTAAATATTTAATGTTTCATTTCTTCGCTCTGGTAATAAGGCAAGGCGCGGCGTTGAGTTCCGCCACTCAACACGCAATACCTCAAATTCGGCGGAAAGTGGGGAACGGAAGTGGACCAGAGTGTCTTTACACTAGGTTCCTGGGTTCCCTCTGCCTACCGTATCTCGTGCGGCGTCAGCGTGAAGCTATAAAAAAATAATATAAAGAATATATGCAAAAAAATCTTTTAACTTTTATAATCTGAAATCACATTTACGTAGTTTAAACGACCTATAAAACTTTATAAACTAAACATTGTAGAACGTATCGAAGTCAACTAGCATATTTGCAACTGTTTAAAACTTCTAAATCGGGCCATAAGCTGTACTTTGAGGAAAGATTTTACTTTCTGATATATAAAAGTTATTTGAACAACACTTTACATACTTTAAGCTTGAAACATTGTCAGTAGTTTTCCTGGTTCCCTACCATGGGAACAAATTGGAAGTTAGCTCTTGACATTTTATTAACGTGGAGGATTGCTCGCATTGCCGGATTTTGTTATCGGAAAGTAAAGTAGTAGTGTCCCGGAAGTAAATAGGAAATTAATATCTTAAAAATCAGGTTCCCAGGTTCCCTCGTCTTACCCTGCGTGTTTTGTATACTCCGTTATAAAGTCGGTATAAAATTAGATTTCCACATTCTAGCTCGCCTTTTTACCTCAGTTAGAAGCTTGTTTGTCCTGTGGTGAAAGAAAGTAAACAATATAAATATGATTTCTTTCTTTAAACTTCTTATATTTGTTTATTTGTGAACACTGCCGCTATATATGTACTATTTTATTTACAGATATTTAGTATAGCAGATTCAAAAACGTATTTTCTATAACTTAGCGTTAAAAGCACATTTAGGTACGGCAATACATTCAATTTATTCCGTATCCAATATACATTTGAAATTGAACGAAATATTTACTCAAACTATGTGATATTTGTATAAATGAAACTAATATGCGTAGAAATTAAATAAAACGTTCAAATCGATTATTTTTAATAGTAATTGGTTTATGGATGTCGCGTATTTAAAGTTTATGTTTTTTAGACTTTGTATATACTATGTATCATAGATTTTTTATTAGCTTCACCCTGTATCCCACATGGCAAGGTAACAAGGCAGAGGGAACTTGGGAACGTGTTAAGACACTCTGTTCCCATTAGGACACTTTCGATTCTCATTTACCATACATATTTTATTAATTTTTATTTGAGGCTTGTCGTGGCGCAGCGGCACAACCGTGTGACTGTAAACGACAGGTTTTGAGTTCGATCCCCACTCGAGGAAATTAAATATTTAATATTTTCAAATGAAATATTTAATGATTTAATTTCTTTGCCCTGGTTACAAGGCAAAGCGCGGCATTGAGTTCTGCCACTCAACATGCAATGCCTCAAATTCGGCAGAAAGTGGGGAACGGAAGTGAAACGGAGTGTTTTAACACTAGGTTCAAGTTCCTTCTGCCTACGCCACTGCACCCGGGACATAGCGTGAAGCTGAAGATTTTTTATGTAAATTTTTTGATGACCTTTAATTCCGGCTCCTTTAGCCATTTCTAAGTATAAGTCAATTTAATAAAGGTTTTAGCTATGAAATTTCGGTATTTGTTACATTATTAAGAAATTTCAATCACCTAACTTTTACTGTAGTTTCTAACTTGCAATGTCGATTAAGCTGATTAGGCAGTTAAACTGAACCACAACGCTGAAGTGAATAAGGAAGCACTCAAATTGCAAATCAATAAAATCAAAACGTTCTTGGTAATGGTTCTCAGTTCTTGGTATGAAATGAATTAAGGTTTAAAAGCCCTAATAGCAGTAATATTTCTTTAAAATTTATTGTGTGCTTTTTTTAAAGCTATAACGTAAAAAGAGGAGTGTTATAAGTTTGACCTGTAGCTTTGAAACAATATGTCCGAAAAGTTAGTTTTCCTTCGATGGTTCTTAGCTATGTTTGGCAAAACTGGTTAGCAATTTGAAGAGTATCAGGTCTCTTCTAATATTATTAACTGCATTGCACTGCTAAATGCCTCGGGGGATTATAGATTTTGACGCAAATTTGTTGCCAGAAAAAAATATAATGCAAGTCTGACATATCTACATACGTATTTTAACATGTGTTGCAGTCGCTCCAATAAATTATTAATATTTCAACTATTTATACTTGTTTTATTATATATTTATTTATAATGTCTTTGATTTTCACAATATTATTTATATTTATTATTTTGATTTTTTGTCCCTGAGGCCTGTCGTGGCGCAGCGGCACAAGAGTGTGATTGTAACCGACAGGTTCTGGGTTCGATCCCCACTCGAGGAAAGGAAATATTTAATATTTTCAATTTAAATATTTAATGTTTCATTTCTTCGCTCTGGTAATAAAGCAAAGCGCGGCGTTGAGCTCCGCCACTCAACACGCAATGCCTCAAAAAATTCGGCGAAAAGTGGGGAACGGAAGTGGAACGGAGTGTCATAACACTAGGTTCCACTTCCGTTCCCTCTGCCTACTCTGCCTACCCTGCCTAGTGCGGGATACAGCGTGAAGCTGTGAAGCTGATTTTTTTTCCTCTGATAACAAGGCGTTGCACGGCGTTGAGTTCCGCCACTACACCATGCAATGCCTCAAATTCAGCGTAATAAGGGTTAAAGCATACACCGTGAAGCTAAAAGAGTTATTAATAACATTAAAAAAAACATATAAATAATTTAAGTATATCAAAAACTTTTCATATTATCAAAACTATATTATCATACGACACATAACAAAAAAAAATTGTGGGTATACTTTATTCAAGGATCAAAGCAATATATCATAGTTTAATTTTCCTTATAGGCTTATCACTTTCGTAATATAAAACTACATAGAAATATATTATGTGAAATGGATACTTTGGGACTTATTTCGTTGAATAACTTTTTATACATTTAAATTTGACTTTTGGTAAAGTATTATATAAAGTTGTTTTTTAAGAACATTATGTTCTCTGCTTTTATTAAGATGTATTGTTTATAGCATCGTAGTTTTAAACCTTCCGACTCCTTTTGTTAAGCGAAATCAAAGAAATAATAAAAAAAGAGAGTTCACGCTCTTTCCCGCGTAATAGAGTATGCGAAGGGAACATAATATTAAAACAGCTAGTTCCTCCATTTCCGGGATATTTCAGGAAATTTAAATAGTTTAAATATTATTAAACTCTTTAAAACGTGGTTATGGGATTAACCGACGATCTCAAAAACCAAGGCCTATCGTTGCATAGGTGCTAAAGCGTCAAACTCAACGAGTACATCTGAAAAGTTATGGATTCGACTCCGATATAGTGTATAAAATATTTAATATCTTCATTTCTTTGCTCTGGTATCGAGGCATAGCGCGACGTTGAGTTTCGCCACACAACACACACACACACACACACACAACGTTTCAGAAATTCACCGGAAAATGGGTAACGAAAGTAATTCTGTCTCTTAATACTAGAGTCCAAAGTGACCTGCTATGTACGGTATACACATGCGTGAAGAGAAATTATAAATATTTTGAATACAAAATTTAATAAGATCACACAATTATCCAATAAACTCGGATACTTGACAACTGACAAAACTATAGCGTTAATTATTAACATTTTGTGAATGTTTTAACTTTAAATTTAATTGGTAAAAAGATACTTAACTGTGGTTGAAGTTGCGATCTGGGTAATCATAAATGAAATATTGTTTAATCGCGTGGAATATTATCGAAATTGTTGAGTTGGTATGTAGGTTAATTTATATAGAATTTAAGTTGAAAGTTTTAATATTCATGTAAGTACATATGTAAGTTATATGTATCATGAGGCCGCAGTGCAGCTATAGCCACTGACTGTTGTGATAGCTAGCTTTTTTTTTAAATCTTGATTACTTTGTTTTGGTAACATGATAAAACATTGTTCAATTCCGCCATTCAACGGAACTCACGTTGTTCTCAAGCTTTTGCCGTCCGTCTTAGAAAGATATCATATTTTGATGTTTATCGACGGAGCTTAAAGCTTGTATCTTGGGCGTAGAAGATTCAATTTACTAACTACTCGACTCACGGTTCTCAGTTACGTGGTGTAATTGTAGCGTTTCTGTTTGTTTTCATTTATTTCAATCAAATATTGGATCGACTCATTGGTCAAACTGATTACAGTGACACAGATTGTCACTGTAATAGTAAAATTTATAGCAAATAAAAGCGAAATTAAAAAATAAAAGCTAGTTTTTTTATCTTTCTTAGATATTTAATTCGAAGATAAGATGAGATTTTTTTTTAATTTTAATACGTACTTAATAACAAAAATGATGTATAAACAAAACACGTTCATTAGAAGGTTGATTTAAATCTATATAAATATTAACGACCTCGTGTATCCAACACCGCAACAAAGGACAATAGGTTTAGCATTTAGTCATGCCTAGACAGCAAGCATCAATAAGCTCGTCACGCTCATCGTGATTCAGCGATGAGGCCTGAGAATCTAAGTGAGCGCTACTCAACTTTGGGCCCGTAACTAAAATATTCTTTTTTTTTATTTTAATATATAAATAGAAGTTCTAATTCATATTTAATGTTTGTCCACCCTATTATTTGAAAAGGGCTTAAAAAAAAATTAAAAACCTACAAATTAAAAACAGTACTAATTGACTTATGATTAAAGATATACCTAAATACTTTTAATTAACTAACTTATGGTGTTTCTCGCATATGGCAGGGAGGGAAGAAGAAATCTGTTCCCAATAAGACTCTCCCGTTCTCTATTTTCCACTAATTTCAAGCAAGTTATGTGCATTTATGTTTTTGTAAAATAACTTTTTAATAAGCAAATTCTCAGTAGACCTTCCTTTCGAGACGCTAGCAACTTTCTATTGATTTTACATTTCTTTAGTTACGTGCAGTAAGTTTCTTTGTATAAATAATAAGAATTTGAATTATCATTCAAATATATACATTAATATCATAATATATAGTCTATAATACTACCAATGAAATGGACTATCTAACCATTAAAGGGTTTTTCCAATTGTAGTAAAGATTCTGAAATTAACGCATTTACCTATATAAGATGTATAGTTTCATAATATAATTTAGATTTTTAAAGAAATAAGTTAAATTAATATTTTTTATGTTACGACCGATAATTTTAGACCTCCTGAGACAACTTGCCGCAAGCGTTGCTGTTTGCATACTGTTGTGCAATCACGATTCTTACCTTAAAATGCAGGAGAGTCCTTGAAGCTAGGTGCATTTTAAATAAAAAATATGTAAAGTTTCTTCCTTTTATTAAATAAAATCTCCAAAATTAACAATTACCAATTTAATGTTTAATCTATGGCTATCGTGGCGATCTTAGTCTGTAAATAACACAAAGTTACAAGTGATTTTGATTTGCCCGCCTGGATTATGAATTTGTACGGAAAGCGTTAAATCGAGTGTTGTCTTCACGTATCTTGCGACATGTGGAACGGAGCTTGAAGCTAAAAAGATCCAGAACCAGAATCCCAGAAATACAAAATCTGTGAATATTTTAAACTTTTAACTATCATAGTTTATGAGATATGGCATAATCACAGACGGACAGACAGCGTGCTCGAGGAAATGAGATGCTTATATTTTTATTCTTCGCTCTAGTATAAGGCTAAGCGCGGCGTTGAGTTCCGCCATTCAACACGCAAAGCTTCCAAAATCAAAAATATTTTGTATACAATTTTTCCCGAATGTAAACTAGTGTTAGATAATGGCAAAATTTTAATTAATTTCCATTAACTTTAAATATGTTACAGTAATAAACTAGTACAGTGTATTATTAATTTGAAATTAATAACAGTTTCTAAAGTTGGTATACCGCAGTTCATTATTGAACCTCTAATAGCTCAGTGATTACAGGTCTATACTTTGTTCAGACTTGCGCCTATGGCATATTTAAGTGGATAAGTTGACTGTAAAGAGTTTATTAAATATTTACAGTAAGGCACTGTTTGTTTGTGTACAGTGAATCTATGTCTATTTATTTATGATTTACCCTATAAATGTTTAAAGCATGTCTCGGTGCAGTAGAACATCGTATGGTTCCGACTCGGTGTGATTGTACTTTAATTAATAATATCATTGAAATTTTTACTATTTTTTATAGTGTTGTTCCACACTTAGGACACAACATACTAAAGTGCCTCTTGCCAAACGATAATTCTTACGAGTTGTCTTTGGGTAGCGGAAATTTGTAAAAATCTCCCTACAGAGATGCTAACAACATAAATAAGTTTAATTTATTGTCATTAACCCGCTCTGGTCTGGACAAACTTATAATTGTAGTAAATTTCAACAAAAATTAATACGTTGGCAAATTTAACTAGAAAATAACTCTCTCAGCTTCACGCTGTATCCCGCATATGGCAGGGTAGGCAGAGGGAACTTGGGAACCTAGTGTTAATATACTCCGTTCCACTTCTGTTCCCCACTTTCCGCCGAATTTAGCGTGTTGAGTGGCGGAACTCAACGCCGCATTTTGCACTAGAAAATTGTAAATGTTTATAACTTGTACTATCAGTTGATATACTTGTCTTGAAATTTATACGGAATTTTTGGTGGGTAGGTTCGACTCGCACTCGACCGTTTTGTATTTTGTTAGCATTACGTTCATTTTGATCGAAATTTATGAAGTATTATTTTCATCATAGGAGAAATATTATTTAAATACTAACCTAATTTCATTCTTCAGTAAAATATCATCAAAATAGGATATTTTTAGTATAAAACCGCTTTAATAAGGCATGTGTACCTAACTTAATGATTTAAGTAGGAGGAGAGTAGGAGCAAGGAGCAAAAGATGAAAGAATTATTAGATGAGATGGATGACAGAGACCCGGACATTGTCTTATGTGATTGGCATCAAGCGAAAGGGCAGCGACATGGCTGATTTACCGTAGCAACGTGGTCTCTTTCTGGGTTCCGCTCGAGGATTCTATGGTATAGATGTGTTATTATTTTCGGGGTTGGTTACTGCAGCGGTGGAATACAAGGCGATCAACTCGAGGTTGCAGATGATTTGTTTTATGCTTTGGATGCACTGCATACTGTGATAACAGGAGTACTCTTGTTTTGTCCTTACTTGCAATGATGATCGCATACTCAATTACGAGATACACATGTTTGTGGTGCTAGCGACGTTGTGTCGTTGAGAATGAAGAAGAACGTGCTTAGATGGTTTGAGCACGTCAATATATAAATGGAAAAAAAGATTTATGAAAGAAAACTATGTAATAAGACAGTTACGGAAAGACCTAGGTTGTACTGTGGCAGAATGTGATGGTTCTGAATTCGATAAAGTTATTTGAATAAATCAAGTACTTGTTGAGTTTTGTTACTTAATATTAAGCTACTATGCTATATATATTTATATGTGAGTATGTTTGATATAAATAGAATTATATTCAAAATATCTACAATCACGTCACTCACAATTAATACAGGCACTCAAGAAGCTTTCATGGCATGAATATATTATGAAACAATATTATATGAAAAAAGCACACGAAACATATATTTGAGGCAATTTAAAATATTACTGGTAATAAGGCAAAGCGCGGCGTTGAGTTCCGCCACTCAACACGTAATGCCTCAAATTCGGCGGAAAGTGGGGAACGGAAGTGGAACGGAGTGTGGGATACAGCGTGAAGCTAAAAAAAAAAATTTAACGTATATTTTTTGTTACATTCATGAAAATATTTAATATTATTTGTTAATAATTAAATCAAATTTTCGTTGATAATTAAATGCTATGCCTAAAAGTTGAAATAACTTATAAGATTTTTATGTAAATGAGCATATTGAATACAGCCTAATGACTTCATTATATTAATTAATATTCTGAATACTAATTTTGTATTAATAAATACCTTTTGATTAGTTTTAGTGTAATTTTATAAACCAACTGTACCCATAACAAAATAGGATGTTCAATATTCATGTATCTACTGCACGTAAATAAAAATTCAGTAAAAGTTTCAATATACATATCTTCTTTTATATTATATTTTATTTATATTTTGCAGAGAACACCTGAGAACCTAGTGTTCTTAAGATATATTGAGTGGCGTAACTCAACACTGTGGCTTGTATCGTTACCAGAGCTGAGGAAAATATTAAATATTACACTCACTCGATTAGATAAGGGAATCACTAACGTCTTCGATGCGTTCAGCTCGTACTTATAGTCGCATATTTGGCCTGGCCCTGCGCTACGACGGCCTCAGGGGCACAAATCTTTACATAAATGATTATTTATTATAAACTAGCGACCTGCCCGCGGCTTCGCCCGCTGAATTTGCACTAAGATAATAAAGACTATACTACTTATATATACATTGAAAACATAAACTAAAATTTCAGCTAATATACTAAAAGAAATGTAGCAATATTGTCGTAATGTTTTAAATTGATGTATTTTTTTTTCTCTGCTCTACGACAGGCCTGCTTCTAATTTATTTTATTATTTACTCAGTACCCAGCTTCACGCCGTATACCGCACATGACAGGGTACGCAGAGGAAACTTGGGAACCTAGTGTTAAGACACTTCATTCCACTTCCGTTCCCTACTTTCCGCCGAATTTGAGGCATTGCCTGTTAAGTGGTGGAACCCAATGCCACGCTTTGCCTTGTTACCAGAGCGAAGAAAAAAAAACTTTAAATATAAAATATTTCATTTCCTCGAGTGGGGATCGAACCCACAACCTGTCTGTTGCAGTCACAAGCTTTTGCGGCTGCACCACGACAGGCCACAGGTATATTTTATTATTTATTAACGAATATTTATGATACTCTAAATAAACCTGTGAAACAAATTTAAAATTACTCACACATCTGGTACAATATATCAAAGTTGTAATCATATAATATGTTTATAATAGCAATAAAACAGTGGCGTGGGTGTTCAATTTTAGTCTTGTATAGGAAGTGGGCTATTTTTACCAATTATTAACCTATAATTTTGACTATACTAAATCACAAAGCAGAAAAGGAATAGAATCGAGCGTTTAATATAGATTTTATTACCAATTTATAGCTTCCAATAAAGTTTTGTTGGCTGTGGATTTCGGCCAACACGCAACCAAATATCAACCAAGTTACTAAACGGTTGTAAATATTAAGAGTTACAACCGTGAATCGAAATGAATATTTTATATTGTTGTTTTTCTTTGCTTTTTCAAACTTAGATATTTATTTTATATTGCTTATTATAAATGTTAAAGTTTAAAGATAAGTTTTCATTTATTGTGGGATCACTCAGAGAAGGTTAATGACGTTGTGGCGAAACTATATTAAATTTGATCGAACAAGGTATTTTAATGTTGTAATTGCACAAGTTTTCAGTATTAGAGAACTGACTAAAATAATGTAAAGTCTGTTATATTAAGTTAAAAAAATACTTTCATTAAAATCTTCGTAATAAATAATTCAACTTTTTAATTATTAATAATTTGATTAGTATCGTGGCACAGCACTTAACTTCGGTGAAAAGTGGGAAAGGGAAAAGTCTTGATAGAAAATGAGTGATTTTATACTAGATGGTGTTCTATGTTCTTTGCCTACTTTACTATGTATAGAATACAGCAATAAAAAAGAAAAGTATAAAATGAAAACGTTAATAAAAACGTCCACTATAGCATTACCTAATAAAATTTAAAAGAGATAATCATACGAAACCTAACAAGTACAATTAATTAATGCAAAACCAAATACATTTCTCAACTAAAATATGCTACTCTTTGAGATGAATTTTATAAGCTTACAAAGGAAACTTACTCCGCATGAGACGTCTAAAGACTAAATAGGAACATTGAAAATAAAAACAAAAGTTGAATGTTGGCAACCACAAATGTGGCTAGGAAGTAGCATGTTACATTAAATCCTTAGAAATTGTTATGTCAGAATATCTTCTATTCCTATTAAACATGCTTTTTTGCTATAAAATCTTCAAGCTTTGTACGTTTGAAATAGGCAAGCTTACTTAGTGATAAATTGTAATTTTTTTTATGCAACTATGGTATAGTGAGCACGGTACCTACATACCATAGATAACTTAACTGTATAGGTTATATGTAAAAAAGTTAAAAATATTCTTAATAAATAATTATATATCTATATTTCACATCCAATATGATGAAAATATTCTTATTTACTTTAAATATATTATAAAAATCTAAGTTTCCATACAAATAAAATACATGTAAGTATTTAAAATACGATGTCAACTTAAAACAAGCTTAGCACAAGGGACATCAAAAAGTACTTTTCGACTAAATTACATAGAAACAGGTCAAGGTAACATAAAATATAAACGGTTAAAATATTGCTATTAAATTCTAAATAAAGTTATCATTATCGTAACATTCCATTAAAACGAAAGTACAAGTAATTTATTAAAATTGGTTGTTCGAAGTGTAATAACACGCCTCGTTTTTGTATAAAATAAACCATAAATCATTTTTCATAAGATTATGTATGTATATAGTATGTCACATACATATGTGAGTCTAACGCTGTAGTAGCTGTAAACAACGGAGCCACAGGAGGCAGTCGGTCATGCCTCGCGGTCACGCTGTGCGAGCACATTATACCGTGCTGTACTCAAGTGCAAGTCAAAGGCGAAAGCGATTAATATCTTTTAAAGTTTGTATAGTTGTGATATCACTAGCTTGATTGTTAGGTTATAAAAAATATATATTTCACATAAATTAAATATATATTATCACTTACTTGAGAAATATATTTAAAAAATAATAGTTCTGATTTCTATTATATACAGGAAAATGTTTATAATAATTAATTATAGATACTCGCCTCAGTAACTTGACAAGGTGTGGTTTGAGGTTTCACTAGCGAGCACACAATAATTTAATAGTAATAGAAAACAGAACATCAAGCGTTAAATTACAAGCTTCGGTTAGTGAAACTAGGAATGAAACGAGGACAAGAAAAGGATATCATTTTCTCTTATTGTGACATAAATAATAGAGGTTAAAACTTACGACTATTGAATTAATTACTCATATATTAGCATAATACTTACTCGTATATATCTCCTAAAGAAAAAAATGTATACTTTATTAGAGTTGACTATATTTTTGTAAAATTCATAAACCTAAATATTTGATGAGCTTGAAATAGTTATATTTTCAAATATTAATTATATATATTTAATTCATATTAAGTGATGTCTGTCACCTCACGGCGGCATTATAGTTTCAATGTTAAAGTAACAGGTTATGGGTTCGACTCCCACTTGAAGAAATTAAGTTTTTAATAATGTTTAATAAAATATATAACATTATCATTTCTTCGCTCTTAGCGTTGAGTTCAACAAGCAATATATGGGATTCAGCGTCAATCAACACGCAATGCCTAAAATTCGGCGCAGTTACCTCTCTCTACCTTACAGCGATGTGCAGAAAGAAAATAATTTCAATCAGAAATTACATAAAGAAATGTTATTTTAACTTTTATTTTAAAATGATAGTGATACTTATAACTTGTACCATCATAGATTTAGCGCTTTCGTTGCAATGTGCCTGACATTCGGGCCTCGCACGTCCGCATCCAGCTCAGGTGTTAAAAGCACTGTTTTTTTCCAACTTTTCCCTTTATATCTACAGCGGTGTCGCCAGGAAAATTATGCAACTAGCGTGCGTCACACTTTTAGTTCAGAGTTCATTTTGAAAGAATATTAAAAATGTTAGTTATATTTTAGAAAAAAAATACAAAAACGCGGTGAAACGTGAAAGTACATTGTAAATAATTCTTTTCTTTTACAATGTAGCAAAAGCTAAATCCATCTTGTTAGCATTATTATGGCAGATTGTTCGTGGCTGCCTTTAGTACTGCCTCGTAAATAAAGATCGATATCTGATACAAAAAAGTATTCTAACAAAGAAAAGTTACAATAACTTTTGTTATTGCTCGACTTCTATAAAATATATTTATGCGTGGTTTTTTTGAATTTACTGTAAGTGAAACTATTGTGGTGCAATCGAAATATGCTTAAGATGTAAGATTGAGTTGAATTCAAGGGAAAATTAATATTTCTTATATACATTTAAGTATCATTTCCGTTTAAGTTTTATAAACGTAAGTTGGTGATAACAAATCACCAAGGTTTTCTCATTTATAACCAAATGGGACATTTTCACTGTTCAACATGCACTGTTCACGACAGGTCTTGTCGTGACGCCGGGCAGAAGCCTGTGACTGTACGCGACAGTATGTAGATTCACATTCCATTCGAGGAATTGAAAAATGTATTTAATATTTTCAAAAATTAATATTATTAATTAGTTTATTTATAAATTATTATTAAATTTAATATTAATTTATTTATAATTTAATATTAATATTAATTTATTTGTAATTTAATATTAATATTAATTTATTTATAATTTAATATTAATATTAATTTATTTGTAATTTAATATTAATATTAATTTATTTATAAATTAATGTTAAATTTAATGTTTTCATCTTATCGCTTTAGAAACAAGGCAAAGCGCAGCTCAACGCACAATACCTAAAATTCGGCCAAAAATGTGGAACTTAACGGAATGCTTATCAATAATTACCCAATAGCAATATTTTAAGCATTTCTATTTTTTGTTACCTTGACCTTTTTCTATGAAATTTAGTGGAAAAGCATGATTTGATGACCCTTGCGTTAAGCTGGTTTTGGGTTGACATCGTATTTAAAATACCTACATGTATTTTATTCCCATGTTCCCTCTGCCTACCCTTCCATGTTGAGAATACAGCGTGAAGTTGCAATATTCACAAAAACAAAAAAAAAAAAAAAACAAAACGTGCGCAGACTGTATTTACTTTTGTCACGAACTTGCTCTAATATCAGTCTATTCATACAGTAATCACCATCAGGTAGTTCTGAAAGCATGACGAGATTTTATTACAAACATCTGGAGCATGTATGCGGAAAAAGGAGTGTAGCTTAACAATGTACACTTCTAAGAAGATTATCTGTTCATTTGTACAAAGTGAACCGTCATTACACGAATTCGGAGTAAATGTGCTATACTATTATCAATGATGTTATAATTTAATGCAATTCTGAAGATATATGGCCGTGGATATTAGCTAAGTTTGCACTTAATACGCTATTTGTGATGTATAGTAGATAGACGTTTATATATAGGCCTGTCGTGGCGCAGCGGCACAAGCGTGTGACTGTAACCGACAGGTTCTGGGTTCGATCACCAGTCGAGGAAATGAAATATTTAATATTTTCAATTTAAAATATTTAATGTTTCATTTCTTCGCTCTGGTAATAAGGCAAAGCGCGACGTTGAGTTTCGTCACTCAACACGCAATGCCTTGAATTCGACGGAAAGTGGGGAACGGAAGTTGAACGGAGTGTCTTAACAGTTAGGTTCCCGGGTTCCCTCTGCCTACTCTGCCTCATGCAGGATACAGCGTGAAGCTGAGAGAGAGAGTTTATATATATTTAAGGCCTATGTGGCTCAGAGGCAAAAGAGTGTGACTGTAACGCGAAAGGTTGTGGGTTCTATCCCCACTTGTGGAAATGAAATATTTAATATTTTCTAATGAAATATTTAATGTTTTCATTTCTTTGCTCTAATAACAATGCAAAATGCGGCGTTGAATTCCGCCGCTCAAGACGCAATGCCTCAAATTCGGCAGAAAATGAGAAACGGAACGGAGAGTTGCACCACTGGGTCAAAAGTTCCCTTGGTATATCCTGCCATGTGCGGGATAGTGAAGCTGAGAATATCGAAAGCCGCTAGTATAGTACGTAATTTATATTATGTTCGGTAATTGGTTAATATAGATTGGGTTTAAATCATATCTCACAAGTAATTCAAGTTGATGTGAGACGAGGATTACACATTTTGGCTAGCGCCTATAATGTAATAGTTGTAAATGAATTCAAGAATATGTATTTCCAACTAATTATTCAATTTTTATGATCATTAATTTCACTCTCTGTTTAATCTATTTCAAAATGTAACGAAATAAAGGACCTAAGTGACTTTAAATACAACAAATTTTTATTTAAATAAACAACAAATTAAATTACTATGTATAAAAAAGTGTACTGTTCCTCTGTATAGACATTAAGATACTAAAATTATGTTAAATACAACGATTAAATGCTTGAAATAGATTTTTTATTATAACTAATTAACAAGCAATGAAGCTTTTATTAAATACTCGCTTATATTTACGTAGAATTGAAATGTAATAACAGATTTTTAAAATTTTCAAGCTTACAGAATTCTGTACATGACGTATGAAATACTTTATATTTCGTAAACGTTATATAATTTATGTCAAAGCAGGCAGGCGACGAAGAGTTGTTTTTAAAAATATTGACGTGAGCTATACTGACGTCATTTTCTTAGAACCCTTTTATTTATAAAAATAAATATTTCTCAGTCGTTGCTAGTGCTGCTGTAAGAATGCCAGTGAGAATGCCACGAGTATCAAAAATCACTCGTATTAGTACCACTACCCTCCACAATGAATTATAGAAAAAAATAATTTATCAATATACCTATATAAAAAAAAATCCAAAAAGAACAAATATATTTTTTGCTTCATTCGAATGCAAACTTCTGCATAGCTAAATAAATATAAAATGTCACCACTGAGTCAAATGGTTATAATAAGTAATATACTTAAGCTTCATTTTACTATGAAAGTAGATTATCATAACTTTTTTATGTCGTATACTTAATATACGTTTTAGTACCATCAGTCATGATTCATTGCTTAGTAAAATTCTAAAGTTAAACATATTTCTTAGCATTAGGGAGTAAAATCGCTTGCTTTATTTAATCTTTAAACGCATTGTCATCTGATAACACGTGAGTCAACTTTTTGCATAGTTTCGTAAATAGCCCTCAGGCACTGATTTGCGATAAGGAAGCTAATGGATGCCCAGAGATTTCAATCGATCGATATTTAAATTTCTTAAAGATGAATCAACATTGGTTTTCCTTTTGCCGTACACTACATATCATGATCTAGCACATACCTATTGGAATCAATATCTGCATTTGCTTATTACAAATGATAACTATTTTTATTGCTTCACGCTGTAACACTCTGGGCAGAAGGAACCAAGTGTTAATTCATTAGACACAACATGTTTACGTAGAGCGTAGAAATTAAAATATAAAATATATCATTATGCAAGTGGAACAAATACTAATAACAGTTTTCAATCATATACTTGTGCCTTAAATTATTTAAAAAATTTGACGTAAGGTCATTTTATATGACGTCTACTCAAACAAACGACCTTGTTGTTTATATTTAGTAGTACAAGTTAATTAATGATAAAATTAATTATTAATACAATTATGTGACTTGTAGATTATGATATGGTTAAAGTTTTACACAATTATAGATGCCTTGGCGCAAGGGCATAAGTGTTCGAGTGTTAACGCGACAGGCTGTGGGTTCAATCCCCATTCGAACAAATTCAATATATATTATTTCCATTTCTTGACTCGCGGTAATAAGACGAAACGCGGCGTTGAGTTCTGCCAATCTCCGCGCAATGCCTAAATTTCAGCGAGATGTGGATCTTAACACCAGGTTCTCAAGTTCCCTGCCAGGTGCGGGATTCAGCGGGAAGTTGAAAGAAAAATATAAACAATCGACGTTTGATAAAATAATTTATTTCTTAGAAAATATTAGCATATTGGAAATTGAACAAAAAATAGAAAAAAATCTTTATGCAAAGAAAATCTTTCTCGCCCCTAAACGAGCACATTATTAATTAGTCACGACATAACGTCCAAGTTAATAAACCAAGCTTTTGAAAACTTCCTGAGGAACTTTAAACACTTTTGTTGTTTTTTTTTTTTCACTTTTTTGTATAATTTTCAAAGTAATTATTAAATTGCCGCCTTGGGTCGGCCTTTGAAAAAGTTATCAATTTTTCAATTCAATGTATATTTTATAATGTTGAATAAATGACATTTTTAATTTGCAAGTAATCGCTATATACAGTAAAGTATGAGAAAATTAATGAGATGCGCTAGAAATATACCTTTATAAAACTATAGAGCCGTTATACATAGTTTACATGTATGTATCATCGAGATGGTCAGATGATAGAATCAAGATCTAAACTGTTAATCTTATCAACCTAGGAGTCAAGGCTCCTTTTTAACACTAGTCACAGAGTATAGAAAACCGTATTTTATTTGGTTTTCTATCTTAACTATATATATTTTTATTAGTTAATTTATAACGAATTTACTGAGAAAAAGAAAACAATGTACAAAAGGCGATCTTATGGCTAAATAGCCATCTATTCCAGATAACCTTTAGACGAGAAGAATCAAATGTATTATAACTAACAAGTACCTAAGTAGAAGTATAAAACGTAAAAGTAAAAAATACATATTTTAATGTTTATTTGCATTTTTTTATGATTCTTTTTTTTTTTAGCTTCACACTGTATCCCGCACGAGGCAGGGTAGGCAGAACCTAGTGTAAGGACACTCCGTTCAACTTCCGTTCCCCACTTTCCGCCGAATTTGAGGCATTGCGTGTTGAGTGGCGGCGGAACTCAACGCCGCGCTTTGTCTTATTACCAGAGCGAAGAAATGAAACATTAAAAATTTAAATTGAAATATTAAATATTTCATTTCCTCGACTGGGGATCGAACCCAGAACCTGTCGGATGCAGCCACACTCTTGTGCCGCTGCGCCACGACAAGCCTCATTTTTATTTTTTATTATTTAAAATGAATCATCTGTAGTAACAGTGTATTTCATTCCACTTTAACCACTACCAACAAAATGCGAAAAACTGTTGCTGAAGATATAAAATAGAAATTTCGATCCGTAAAGCCCAAGAAAATATATAAATCACGAACTTTTCTTGTTACTGTTTTGTTGCGTTAGTAAAGCCGCACTTTACTTTGAAGATATGTTATTTTTATCATTCACTCGTATTAGAGGAGTGCTCACGTGTAATGAAAAAGGTAAGGACGTCTTAGAACTTCCACTTCTATTCAATTTCGTATTCATATATACTCGTACATATATTTATTTTGTCTAATAAAATGAAATACCGCTTTGGGTTTTGTTATCTTACTAATTTTCTTTTTTAGGGTTCCTCGCGGCCAAGAGCAAAAGGAACCCTTGTAAAATCACTTTGTTGTCCGTCTATTCGTTTGTCACCCTCGAGATCGGGTGGAGGTATCGAACTGAAATTTATATCAAATATTCAGGTTACTACCTCAGAGCACAAAATCAAGATTCTAGATCAACGCAATTAAAAATAGGCAACAGGCATTTTTGCAGATTTTTTTTTATGGAAGAGACGGCAAACGAGCGTACGGGTCACCTGGTGGTAAGTGATCACCGTCGCTCACGGCCCCGAGTAACTCCAGAGGAGCTACAGGAGCGTTGCCGTCCTTTAAGGTGGAAGGGCACCGGGGCCGGGCATTACCTAATGCGAAACGCAGTGGCCAAAGCCACTACTTAACGCCGGTTTTGAATGCTGGGGGTGGTAATAATCCGGTCGAGTCTGCCCATGCGTGTTGCCATTACTGGCAACGTGACTCTACCACACGCACTTTAGTCGCCTCTTACGACACCATCAGGGTGATCCTGTTCTAAGCAGGAATCACACGGCAAGAATTGCAGATTTTTTTGTAAAATTCATCAAGTAGTTAAAACCTGTACGGGAAGTACTTAATATGTGTTTTGATATTTTGTAATAGTTATGAAATTTGATACGAACTGAAAGCTAACAATACAAACAAAAGAAGAAAATCAAAAATCTTCATTGAGAAAATTAAATAAAGACTTATGATTGTAGTTCTTTTATACAAAATAAATGCATACGCTGACGTAGATAAGTTTATTAACTTTTATCAGTTGTATTGATGATTTGATCCCCTTTAATATCGAATCTTTAAGTCGGTACGCAGTCCTTGTTGTGTAAGTCCAACTCGCACTTGACTTATTTTAAACGTACGATTGCCACTACATTTGTACAAACTGTCAATCCGATTAGATCCGACAAAAGTCGGCGGTGGAGAGCCCAACATTAATGGAAAATTACTTGGCTCTTGTTTGACATTTATGTTTTTGTCCTTTACTAGTACTGAAGACAGTAAAAAGTTTACGTAATTTGAAACGATATCATCATCTGCTCGCTATGTAAATGAATGTAACATTCGCTACAGTGACTAAAGAATTTTATAGGTTTTATCCCTGACTTTAATTGTGGCTTTTATTTTATGAACTCTTTAGTGATCATTTTTTTTACAATTCTTATTGCAATAGTATTTATATATGATACTACGACATGACCGCGGCTTCGACCGCGTTCATGTCGTAGTCGTGTCGATAGTTAAAGTTAGTTAATAAAATAGTGTATTTTATACACTATTTTCTTGTTCTAATGAAATTACCAAGACATTAAGACAATATCATTCTATACATTAAACTAAAACTAAAAAACTAAAATTACAGCTAAATAAATAAAACTTTTGTATCAATTTTGTAGGTCTTCATATTTTTCAGACGTAACTCAACTCCGTGCATTGTCTCGTTATCAGAAGTATAACGAGACAACGCACGGAAATACTTGTTCTCTACTCTATTGAGTAGGAATCGAACCCATTGCATTTACATTCAGACTTAGCGCAACAAAGTCACCTCTTATTATTCACATGACAAAAAACAAAACCATTTTTTCACGTTTAGATTTTAACTTAAATGAATTATTCGTTCTATTCTTAACAAATGATTTCATCAGTTACAGAAATTGAGCAAAAATTAAAAAAAAAAGTATATTTTGCAAGTAGACTATAGAAATAATCATTGTTGGTCAATCGTGACCGTCATCGACGCGGTCGTGGCCGCCCGCGTCGGTAGCAGTCGTACTTTGCACGTAAATTACACTATTGCCAATAAATAATAATCCATCGATTACTTATTTCTTGAGAATCTTCGCTGTAATAATAGATAATTGCGTGAAATTTTCTTAATTTATAACGTATTATCTAATGTTTGATTATTGTCATACCGACATTTTCTCACCACTACACTTTCTATTTTTTTTTCTGTATATTTCCTGTTGAGAAGAATATTTCAATTTAATTTTATGAGGAAAATTCATATTGAATGTTATAATTTAATCATGAGACACTTAAAGACAAAAGTAGTAGCAGCTAATAAGATATGTACATAAGTTAATAGTATAAATGAAAAATAATCCTTAAAAGTTTTAATATTAGGCCTATCGTGGCGTAGAGACACTTATAATGAGTTCGATCCCCACACGGAGAAGTGAAATATTTCATATTTTCAAATGAATTTTCATTTCTTCGCTCTGGTAAAATAAGTACGTAACACAGCGTTGAGTTCCTCAAATTCAGCGGAGAGTGGGGAATGGAACAGTATGTTTTCAAGTTCCTTCTACCTACCCTGCCATGTGCGGGATACAGCTTGTAGCTAAAACATTATAATATTGGTCTAATATATATTGTTATATTGTACTATATTAACATTAATGCTGTCGTAGCGCAGTGATATAGCGTGTTACGATAAGCAACGGTTGTGGGTACAATTCGCCGCA
Source organism: Eueides isabella (assembly GCA_019049475.1). Taxonomy (NCBI): domain Eukaryota; kingdom Metazoa; phylum Arthropoda; class Insecta; order Lepidoptera; family Nymphalidae; genus Eueides; species Eueides isabella. The sequence continues at coordinate 10,467,218 of CM032395.1, read as the reverse complement.
AGAAGAAATATATATAAATTTTTATTTATAACTTTGGTGAAACGACTAAGCGTGGCGTTAAGTTCTGCAGTGTTCCGCAAAAAATCAAGAACATTTGGCGAAGGTAGAGTCGAAAGAATACAATTTTAGCTCTCTCTGTTTTCCTTACCATCACACCTTCTCGTCTACATGCGAGATACAGCGTGAAGTTATCAAAAAAGAACTACCATAATTATTTTAATATAAGATAATTAATCAAATACTTGTTTCATAATGTATAATTAAATATAGATGTATGTAAAGATTACTATTTTTCAAGTATCTTTTCTTCGAGGCCTGTCGTGGCGCAGCGGCACAAGCGTGTGACTGTAACCGACAGGTTCTAGGTTTGATCCCTAGTCGAGGAAATGAAATATTTAATATTTTCAATTTAAATATTTAATGTTTCATGACTTCGCTCTGGTAATAAGGCAAAACGCGGCGTCGAGTTCTTCCGCCACTCAACACGCAATGCCTCAAATTTGGCGGAGAGACGGGAACGGAAGTGGAACGGAGAATCCTATCACTAGGTTCCCGGGTTCCCTCTGCCTACCCTGTCTCGTGCGGAATACAGGGTGAAGCAAATAAAAAAATATCTTTTCTTAAAGCATTCACACACAGTGGTGGTAAATTATTTTCCTTCAAAAACAAAGAAAGAATTTCTATTTCGTATTTTAAATAACGTTATTTACTTCAGACAAGAAAATTACTAACATATTAGAAAAATAAAATAAAAGGTATTTCTGTAATCAACATTAGTAAAGTTACATCTATTCACTTATATAGGTTACATTAAGTAATTATTTCACGTAAACTTTTATAAATTAGATAAAAAAAATATATATATGAAAAGGTAAAGCAATCAGCGTAAATGCCCTCCTTGTGAAGAATACCCAAGTGGCCTTAAACATTTATTACACTAAAAGAGTATTTAGCTCACTTTCATTTTGTACCGATTCGTCCCAATATTTTAAATGACTGGATTGGTCGTTGAATAGAACTAAGGTTTACAATGATTGTTAATAACTACAAAGGTTTTGGATACGTGAGCAGAAATCTATATGAGTTTTATTATATAATCGTATGAAAGACCCCACACAAGCGTAAAGAGTTTGTTATAATCCATACATAAAGTATGTAATTCGGCATCCGTGACTCTACATTTTAATATTCCGCTGACGTCGTCGTTGCTATGACTTGATACATCAATACTGCGTCGTATTCGTTCCTTTTGGTGGTTTGTAACCTTCGAGGAATGTTTGTGAATGCGGCGTGGTTATATTATTACTGAGATTTCTTGAAATTAATATGGAAATATGTTTTTTTCAATTTATATATACCGAGTTTATACACCAATTATCCGGTTTAATGAGGCTCTAGGAAAAAAATAAAGCTATTTATATATAATCATTGGTGGGTAGTCGATCTAAGGCCACAGTTTTATTAGATATAAAAATATTATATTTTAATTCTTTTAGGGTTGTATAGGTACATAAAAACATATAATTATAACATCCCAGAATCTTGCTAGAACATGATAAGATAACAGTATTTATGTCAGTTGTAATATGACGATAACGCTAATTATTTACTACATAATTATAAAAGGTATGTCGCTGCTCAGGAGCACTATAAAGACGGCATGTTCAAATTCTAACTCGAGAAAATGAAATATTTAATATTTTCCATCCTCCACTCAACACGTAATGTCTTAAATTCGGTGGAAAGAGAAAAATGAGAAATTGATATCTTAACTTAGGTTTTCTCTGCCTATCTTGCTATTTAAGGGGTAAAGCGTGAAGCTGGAAAAATTAAAAGATATATCTGTGAACATTCTGCTATATATAACTATATATATAGTATGAACGTACTATCGTTTCCGAACATGCAGAAGAAATTTCCAAATAAATCATATTGTTGAGGGACAGTGATTTTGATTTTTGATAAAAATAATTAAAATGTGAATCGTGTCTACATACAAATTACCCATATTGAATTTTAAACTTTAATCATATTTTATCAATCATCAACCTCTCCACTTTTTTTTTATATACCTACAATCTATTATAGTACAATTTTAACAAAGACGTACTTAAGCGTAAAACATGATCAATAAAATCATAGTGTATTCTTACACATCAATGCATGAAATTATAAATCCTCTAACAATAGCAGCATTGCGCCCTTCCATTATAGAATATTTCATCGACAACCGAATAAAAGGTCTTTTTAGTAAAGTATTAGTATTGTAAAGAGTGTGCCACACGTTTTTATGATGCACATATTTAATTTCAACATCATGGTATCGTATATGATATAGTGATTCTGAGTTGATTTCCCATTCGGTATGATGATTATGTACTTTCTTTTTGCTTTACACTATATACTGCATGTAGTATGGTGGGCAGAGGGAACCTAGTGTTCAGATATTCCGTTTTCATTAGGACACTTTTGATTTTCGACCAAATTCTAAAGAGTGATAGAACTTAACGTATTGGCTCGTTACCAGGTTACAAAACAAATATATATTTAATATTTCGTTTCCTCGTGTGTGGATCGAATCCATAACGTTACAGTCCTACCTGTACCTTCGACCTCGAACATTTTTTTTTTCTAATCTGACAAGACAATACGCAGTGTTAGGTACCGCCACTCAACACACAATGTATCGAAATTATACAAAAAATATAAATCTGAGTGCTCTAGCATTAACTTCTCTATGCCTTTCCGAAGAAATGTGAAACATAAAAAAAAACACCCCGATTATAAATGAGGTAGACTGTTATTGATAGTGAGAATATAGTCCAATAATTCTCGTGAACTCGGTGAGCTCATGACGTATGTTGACCTTTAATCGCCTGGATATATCCTGCTAAAGGCTTTGATCGAGACTTCCATTACACTATTATGGCGAAATGGTATATATTATTGAATAATATTTGTAATAGATTTTTGAATGAGGCCTGTGGTTGCGCAGCGGTACAAGTGTGTGACTGTAAAATAGACAGGTTGGGGGTTCAAACCCCACTTGAAGAAATGAAATATATAATATTTTCATTTCTTCTCTCTAGTTATAAGGAAAAACGCGGCGTTAGTTTCCGCCACTCAACACGCAATGCCTTAAATTGATCGGAAAGTGGAGAATGGAACGCGTCGTAGCACTAAGTTCCCAACATCACTTTACCGATTCTACCATATGCGGGATACAGAGTGAACCAGAAAAAAATAGTGTTTTGATTAGTCTACTTTTTCTTTCTAACGAAAAAGGAAACCAGAAGAACGCCTTTGGTTACTTTCTCCATTATTTTATAAAATGTTTTTTACAAACTTTGCTTCGTTTTCCATCGTCACGCACTATTACTTTCACTTGCTAAGGTAAATGAAAAGTTTTCTATAACTGTTTATCTATTTTTTAGTAGAATTTTTTTGAATGATTAATTTAAGTAGTTTTTAAATATTTTTTACATGTTAAATAATTGTAATTTTCTTTATTTTGCCTGCATGTTTATGCAATATTTGTTTATTTTTGTTTATTTTGCCTGCATGTTTATGCAATATTGTTTAAACATGCGATATTAAAAGTACATAACGCAGTGCATGTTGGTAATATTGAGGCATAAAGGAGATAACATGCAAAAAGGCAATAAGGGTAAACAAGACAACGTGACGTTGAGTTCTTACGAACACGTAATATTTTCCAAAGTTAGGCAAAAAGTGGGGAATGGAGACACTTAACACTCCTTTGCCTACCCAGCTGTATGTAAGATACAAGAGAGGTCTAAACAAAATACTACTAAATATCCTTATTTTAAGTAAAACTAAAAATTCAGTTCGATGGAAAAAAATGTTTTTGGCTTTATGGTGTATTTCGTACATAACCGGGTAGACCTAGGAGCTCAGTGTTAAGACCCTCTGTTGCCTTTAGACCACTTCCGTTCCCTACTTTCCGCTGAATTCTGAGGGCATTTTGTGTTCATTGGCGTAGTTTAACGCCACAATTACGCAACATCATTAGTATAGAGTAAAAAGTATCTCTAACATTAATCGACATATAAATTTTAACTACACGTTAGGTCTGACAGTGGCTTTACTAGTGTTAATATTCAACTTGATCATCGATTCAAAGGCTCTTTGTAAAGTATGAATGGAGATCGCTTTGTACGCCGAGACGTTTACGATGGGAATCATTTGAATGGATTGCGTTTCATCGATTATGTACGTAAGGAAGTGTACGTCTGTTGAGATAAAACACGTGATTGTACAAGGTGCTTAAGGAATAATGAATCGCACCCTCATTTAGAGACAGATTATAGGGGCTTATTCATAATAATTGTATGCACTTTAATACTTATTCAAGTATGTATACAGACAGACAGTTTAAATTTCTTTATAAGTTCTAGCTTTCCATATAATACATACATACATACATAGCTTCACGCTGTATCCCGCACGAGGCAGGGTGGGCAGAGGAAACCCGGGAACCTAGTGTTAAGACACTCCGTTCCACTTCCGTTCCCCACTTTCCGCCGAATTCGAGGCTTTGTGTGTTGAGTGGTGGAACTCAACGCCGCGCTTTGCCTTATCACCAGAGCGAAGAAATGAAACATTAAATATTTAAATTGAAAATATTAAATATTTCATTTCCTCGACTGAGGATCGAACCCAGAACCTGTCGGTTACACTCTTGTGTCGCTGCGCCACGACAGGTCTCATATAATAGACATATAATAGACATCTGTTTTTAGAGTGAAGAAATTGAATTTTATATATGTATGTTCATATATTTTCATTTCTTCTCTGTGCCTGTAAATGTGACAGGTCGTAGGTTCGATTCCCACTCGGAGAAATAAAATATTTAATATTTTCAAATTAAATATTTATTTATTTTTTCATTTCTTTGCTCCAATCCACACGGTAAGACGAGGCGTTATGTTTTGCTCAACTCAAATAGCTGTCTCAAAACACAACGCCTCAGGTTCAGTGGAAAGTGGGGAACGGTATGACTTAACACTAGGTTTCCAAGTTCCCTTTGTTCATGCTATGGGGGAAATACAGCTTGAAGCTGTGTAACAAAATTTATATTTATATATCTTTAATATTGTATTCCACATCTTTCAGTATAGGCGAGACGAGTATATACTAAAATGTCGCAATTCATTCTTATATTAAGTATTGATTAGGTTCAATTTTATCTTGCCTATTTCAAAAGTTTCTTACAGTTCTGGCGTATGCTGCCATATTTTACTTAAAAAGGTCGGGAAAAAACACCTGTAAAATAAATAAATAATCTGATCGAGTTTCAAACTCACATTTATCACGTTCGCTACATACCTCAACTCAATCTCAATGCTATTTCTAGAACACGTCTTTCCACTTTTCGTAGACATTTTAACTTACGTTCTATATGCGTAACAATTCAGCAAACACACTATGCCCTAGCGAAATTTATAAATAGATTTTACAGTATTACTGCCCAATAGGAGTTAGAGTCAGCTTATTGCTAAATACGGTTTAATTTAAGATATCCAGGTTATTTACTAAGTAAAGGCATGCTATTGTACTACACCAATAATCCCGAATTACCTATAAGCTACATGGGCTGAATGCCGAACGTGCCAAACAATTCTAAACTGGCTTTAATATGCACTGGCATATTTGAACATTCATGAGTCCTAAGTTTGGCGTCCTTGTAGTAAACCATTGAATGGGCATTGTGAATTTGCTAGATGGTGTATGGCCTATGGCCTATCCCTATATTGTTGCAAATGTACAATGAAGGGTCTGTAGCACCTATATACAATGAGTAGGATGTCTATACGTTTTACTGATGATCGTATTCAAAAGGAAATGATAAAAACGATTTCTTTCTACGATCTCTCGTCTTAACAGACGTCAGCTGATTTTTACTATAGTCTTTTTTTAACTATATGTCTTTAGTTTTATATAACACTAGATTTTCCTAGTGACTTCGCCCGCGCGTTTGGCCCTAAATAGAATAAAACAAGCTATGAATGACATATGAAAAAAATTAAAACATGTCAACCGGCTATGCAGTAGGTTACATCAAACAATTAACGTGCAATAAGCAGCCTTGAGATATTGAATCCAATTAGACTAATTAACACAAATAAGTTTTTGTCAATCTAAACCAGTAACTTTTAAAAATTTACATAATAATCAGTGTAGATAATAGGTATTATAGAGCTATGCGCTTTAGTGCCGCGCCTGTCGCCCGCGCACTTCTTTGTACAGCTTACCACACTTTGCCTGACGGTAGCTCAGCTCCCGTGTTTTACAACCGTCACATCTAACGAAATATACATTAATTATGAGATGTAAAAGATAATTAAGGTCTATCTTAAAGTACATATTAATTAAATTGAATAAGAAATAATACCGAAAATATTCTATAATGTTTTTTTGTATATTGTAGAAAATAAAAGTTATTTTATACAGTAAATTAATTATTTTAAAGCGGTCTCCTTTACAGGTGAATTCCTTGATATATCATTTATGCGTAGGTTCAGTTTCGATTGCTCAAATTTGTCAATATTTAAAACATTTTTTATTTTTTCTATACTGACCCTTCCTATAACCTTCCTTGGTTAATAAGCTATCTATTATATAAACAATTATTCTGATCAAGCAAGTAGTTTCTGTAATTACCATATTCAACCAAACAAACTTTCGTTATATAATATTATATAGTATATTATAGAAGTATAGATATTCTTATATTCATATTTAATATAAATGTCCAATGTTATCATAAAGATATGTACAACATAAAAGTATTCATATCTGGGTGGCAAATTAAGATAGAGTATTTTAATACTTTTTGCAAAAGCTCTATTGTTTCTTTCGACGATGCACTTAAAATATCCTGTCTCGATACAAACACAGCACGTATACTAGACGCTGTAAACAAAAAAGCACTTTTAAGAACACAAAATAAAATGATAGTCGCTTCGATCGTATAGATTTGGGAAGAGTCGAGTTTTAAATTAGGGATTTAAAACGTTTCAATAGCTTTTTATTCCGTAAGCCTTCGTATAGAACCAATATAGGTCACATTAACTTAAGCTTAGAGGGTTACTCCGAAGCTGATATTTACTTCGTGTAGCTATGAACATTTTAATTAGCTGTAAGCCTCGGATTATATATAAAAGAAATTTTCACCTTAAAAATTTTATAAATAAATTATGAATGAGCTTTCTTAAAAGCTTTTCATTTGACTTCCTTTGATATGGTAATGAAATAGGATCGAAAAATAATTTGGGGACATAATACTTATTAAATGGTTTTTAACGGAATCCTTGTTTTAAATGGTAAAATATTAAAAAGCCTTACCTGATGCCTTAATTGATGAGAGTATAATTAAAGTAAAAGTAATAAGTCATCGTGTATGAAGAATGAATGTTACACTGACGGAATCGATCGTCCCATATGGAAAGCGTAGTTACCATCAAGCTTTCTGCATTAAATAAATTTATAACTAAGCAAAAAAAGTAAAGGATAGACAGAGGGAACTTGGGACCTAGTGTTAAGACACTTCGTCCCGTTCCTCACTTTCTGCTGAATTTGAGGCATTTCGTGTGGAGTGGCAGAATTCAACGCCGCGTTTTGCCTTGTTACCAGTGCAAATAAATGAAAATATTAAATATTTCTTTTCCTCTAGTGGGGAGCGAAGCCAAAACCTATCGCATTAACGTCACACTCTTGTGTCCCTTCGCCACGACAGGCCAAAATAAAAAAGAATGGTTAAAAATATAATCAATAGATTTATTCCCTTTAATTATACTGAGTTCACAAAAACAACCCATAATTGGATATTCAACTGCTATGTAAATTTTAACAACCATTATTTAATGTTTGTAATAATATATATTATAATAGACCCAGTTTTCACGCAGACACAGCACGCAGCTGTAAACGCAAGGGCTTTGATTTCCACTTGAGAAAGTGAATTATTTAGTAGCAAACTGGTAACGGCAGAGTGCGGTGTTGAGTTCCGCTACTCAAAACGGAATGTCTCCAAAACTCGGTGGAAAGTGTGAAACGGAGTGTCGCAACACTAAATTCCCCCTACCTACCCCACTATATGCGTTATTTAACATAACATTGTTCGCACTAACGTAACGGTAACCCTACATTATATGACATAATCGATTATTATACTCCATACGATTTAAACCTCCCTATTGTAGTTCTGATAGCAATTAATATCGTGGAGAGGACAATTTTCATTTTCAATGGGCCTTGTATAAGACTGTAGAATATAAAATGGAAGTGATATCAAATAATGATAAAAACTTATTTTTAGTAAAAATAAATATATGTTTTATATAGCTGCGTTAAGTTACGCCACATAAACTCAGCGGAAGTGGATAACGAGAAAAGTCTGAACACTAGGTTCCCAAGTTCCCTTCCGTCATCGCGCAGTAACGGCAGGCTATGGCTATCCAACCCCAATTGAGAAAATGAAATAGTTAATATTAAAAATCTTTTCGGTAACAAGGCTAACTGCGTGGGAAACGGAGTGTCTCAACTCTAGGTGCCTAAGTTCTCTCTGTCTATGTTACCATCTGCGAGATACAGGCTGAAGTCAAAAGAACATAAGCTTATACATTTAAAAAAGTTCAATGTTTTCTATTCGTATACCTTTAATATCCCTTGTTAACTGTCGCATTGTTAACTCAACACGCAATGCCTCAAATTCGGCGCAAAGTGGGGAACAGAAGTGGAACGGAGTGTCTTAACACTAGGTTCCCGGGTTCCCTCTGCCTACCCTGCCTCGTGCGGAATACAGCGTGAAGCTGAGAAACTGTCGCATTGTTGCTTGTTAAAATCTTATAACGTGTTTTCTATACAAAATAATATAATACATACTCCACAGGTAAGCAATTTTATATTATAATTAAAAAGAAATATATAAATTTAGTTTTGTCAAAATTGCCCCTCTTTTAACTTTTCGTAAGAGTCGTTACCTACTTTACTCAAGTTTTGGTCGAGACTAAAAATGAAACAGGTACCTATATATATTTTCCGAAATTGCTACCTTTTTGGGTCATGGCGATAATTAAAAAGTGTAAGATAACACAATTTTTTTATTTTTTTTAGCTTGTTCGGACAAAACGCGGCGTTAATTTCCGCCACTTGTAATACAATATTTTGATATTTTCTGTGATATATCTGGTTTTAGCTATTTCATTTGTTGCGAAAAAAAACGTGATAATACTAAGTACATGTGCTTGTTTTTCTGTGAGTAGTGTACACACAAATTATCGTAATGACGGACGCGGTGCGTTTTTGTGTACCGTCAATCTGAAGGGCTTGTACTCGAACTCCAAATTATATTTTATTTAAAATTATTAAAAAAAAAATCTTTTGTACGATATCAGCATTTCAAATTAATAAATACGTTCCAATCTTAAATTGGAAGTATTTTTAAATATTAGGTATTATATTTGGTCGTAATGGCGTAGTGGTACAGCTAAGTAAACGTGAAGGTTTGATATCGTTTGCTGCCTCTGCTGTGGTGTTGGGTTCCTACGATTAACACACAATATATAAAGATTAAGGATATAAAAATATAAAAGATTTCTAAATTATTCAGCTTCACGGGTAGGCAGAGAGAACTTTGGGAACCTAGTGTTAAGACACTCCGTTCCACTTCCGTTCCCCACATGCCGCCGAATTTGAGACATTGCATGTTGAGTGGCGGAACTCAACGCCGGGTTCCTTGTACCAGAGCAAAGAAATGAAAACCTTAAATATTTTATTTGAAAATATTAAATATTTAATTTCCTCGAGTGGGGATCGCACCCACAACCTGTCGTTTACAGTCACACGCTTGTGCCGCTGCGCTACGAGAGGCTTATAAATTATTATTACTGCTTATTTCAGCAGGACGAGTACTAAAAAGTCTATTTAAGTCTGTCTCAAGAGATTCATTGTTATTATTCCTTTGGATTAAGAAAGCAATGATATAAATAAAAAAATACGATTAGCTTAGATACAAATATGTTACATCGCTCTCTCAGCTTTACGCTGTATCCCACACATGGCAGGGTAGGCAGAGGGAACTTGGGAACCTAGTGTTTAGACGCTCTTTTCCTTTTCTCACTTTCCATCGAATTTGTTGTTTTGTGTATTAAGTGGCGGAACTCAACGCCGCGCTTTGCATAAATACGTTACAATTATTATATTTTTCTACTTTATAGTTTACAACGTATGTCATTTTAACCACGTGGCATAGTATATCTACAAACAAATATTGAAACAATATTAGCCAATACCAATATGATGCTTCATAAAACACAGAGCCGCTCCCAGCATGTCGAGCTATTGTTATTCTTAATAGTCCCTTGTCTATACTTCCTTCAGTTTCACGCTTTATTCCCCTCTCAGGCACCGAAACAATGTGTCATGACACGTCATGCCTTTCATTATATCGATAAGCATTACATCAATATTGCCTTTCTTAAAAAACCAGTCAAGTGTAAGTCGGATTCGCCCACCGAGGGTTCCGTAATGTTTTTTCTATGAAATACAAAAAAAAACACTTTCCACACTATTTATTAATTAGTAGATTGTATGTTCTTACTTGATGCCGATTTAATAACTGTAAATCTTACGGAATTTCATACAAAATGCAGTAAAACCGATGTGCAAATATCTTTTGATTATGTTGACTCAGAAGCTCTTCTGTAGTCCACCCGACTGTAGATCTAAATATTCGATATTAACTAGATGTCTTTATGCAATCTTGAGATAAAATACGGACTTACTAACAGAGAAAGTGATTCAATAAAGTACGGAATTCTAAAAACGTAGTGACTTATCACTATATTATCACCTTCTTATATTTTTTGTAATATATTGGATAAAAAGATATGATGAAATCATTACAAATCACTGAAATTTCATGCACTCCAAATTCGAGTGAGTGAATATCTAGATTTTGTAAATCAAGTGTCATTAACACACTAACTACGTACTGGTGAAGTTGAAAACTAATTTCGAAGACAGCTTACCTCTTATAAATTATATAAGTTAGTCTGCGATTCAGAGCTAAAAGTTAAATAGTGCTTGGAATTAAATATAATATATTAAACGATATTATAATGTGATTGGTGATGGTACTAGAGTTGGTTCCCTCCCACAAGATAGAATGAATATTTATTTCCTTAGACATTGTAACAAGACAAAACCCGGCGTTGAGTTACGCCCGTTCTTCTGTAATGTTATACACTTGTTACTGTTTAGATCTACACAACAAAGAAAATCTGCTTATATAACGAAAAATATAGTCAAAAATGTTTACATAAATCATTTATTATCTTAATTAATACCAAAAATATTGCTTAATTATTTTAGTTGTGTCCCTTTAAAACTTGAAATTGCAAAATTAAATAGAAAAATAAATGAATTTACATTTTTTACTAAATAACAGGGTAGATAGAAGCTATATGGTGTTAGAATTTTCAGGACACAGCCACAAGTGGAACTCAACGCCGCGCTTTGTCTAGCAGAGTAATAAAATGAAAATTGAAATGTAAAAACTTAAGACGGCATCGATTCCTATCTACTAATATATATACCTAACTATCATACATATTGTGCCACGATAAACTCTGAAATCATAAAAAAATACACTAAATCTATACCAATAACACAAAAAGATGCCAATAGATTAGTCAAATACTGATAAAAGGCAGCAGCTAACAAAAAAAAAATAAAGTTTCTACTACATGTCATACTAACTTACTTGCCAAACTCGTTCCGACGATCATGAAACCTGAATATAGGTGTTTCGATCGTAGCTATTGTATTCGCCCTTAATAAAACTGTCTGTACTTTCAAAAAAACAAGCGAAACTCATCCTGCCTGTGAAATAAACACTGCTTTTAGTTACCAAAGCTTTAGCGTTTAGTTTTTGGAAAATTTTCCAATATTTTACCTAGTAAACTTTATTTATTTACAACTCCGATACAGTGCAATCAGGTACGTCGATTTTCTCGTGTTTATTACACCAGCTATTTTTAACAAAGGCCTGTCGTGGCGCAGCGGCACAAGAGTGTGACTGTAACCGACAGGTTCTGGGTTCGATCCCCAGTCGAAGAAATGAAATATTTAATATTTTCAATTTAAATATTTAATGTTTCATTTCTTCGCTCTGGTAAGAAGGCAAAGCGCGGCGTTGAGTTCCGGCACTCTACACGCAATGCCTCAAATTCGGCGGAAAGTGGGGAACGGAAGTGGAACGGAGTGTCAAACCACTAGGTTTCACTTCCGTTCCCTCTGCCTACCCTGTCTAGTGCGGGATACAGCGTGAAGCTGAAAAAAAAAACCTGTTAAAATGTATGTATTATTTTTAATCGCCTTCAAGTTGTGTTCCGCATATGGCATAGTGAATAGGCAGAGGGAACTTGGGAACCTAGTGTTAAGATTCCGTTCCATTGTCCAGTTTACGCCAATTTTGTGGTATATGCAATGCCTTGGATAGCGAAACTTAACGCCGCTCATTGGCTTGTTACCAGAGCGAAGGAATGAAAATATTAAATAATCAGAACAGAGTCGGCACCATTCATTCTGCTCCTCACTTTCCGCGGATTTTGAGGCATTACCGGTATTGGAGTGGCGGAACTCAACGCTGCGCTTTGCCTTGTTACTAAGGCGAAGAAGTAAAAAATGAAATATTCAATTAGAAAATATGAAATATTTCACTTCCTCGAGTGGGGATTGTACCCATACCTATCGCATTTACAGTCAGTCACACGCATGTGGCTCCAATAAATGTACTATGGTAGCTAAAAACATATATTGATTACAAATATACCATCGTGACACAGATTTGTTGAGCATTTCTTATACAAGTCATTCATCGTTGGTTACGTAACTACGGAGTGCGAAAGAAAAACCCGGCTGCATAGCAGTCGTTACCTATTCTTCAACCAATTAAATCCTCACAGGTTGCCTTGTAATATTTAAATAGCTTTCTACTGTTAATACTAATGAACTATTTTGTTTGCACTTTCCTTTTTTGTGTTTTCTATAACATTTTTTTATATAATTTATTAACATTGTTTACTTTCTCTCGAATAATAAGGGCAGGTTATTGAAATGCTACAATATACTTGTTATAAATATCAAAAGCATTCGGGTAAATATGAAAAATTATTGACAAGATATAGCTTATAATTTTTATAAATCCTTATAATTTTTATAAATAGGTGGAAAGCGGGGAACGAAAGTGGAACGGAGTGTCTTAACACTAGGTTCCCGGGTTCCCTCTGCCTACACTGCCTCGTGCGGGATACAGCGTGAAGCTATAAATCACAAACTTCCTTAAAAGGAATAAGTATGGTACTGATTATATCATATATTGCCTAGTTTTAAATATATGTAGGTACTTAAAGTACCTTTTGTTTCATGTTGACCTGTATTGTACGTATTTTATACATTGTGTACAGAGGCCTGTCGTGGCGTAAAGCCATACGCGTGTGACTGTAAACACGATAGGTTGTCGGTTCGATGCTCACTCAAGGAAGTGAAATATTTAATATTTTCTAATTGATTGTTTCATTTTTGTGTTCGGGCAAAAAAAATGTCAAAAAACTTTGCAATAAATTCACTAGATAAAGGAAAACATTGCATTACACATGGTTTGGAAGGATTCCGATTCGATTCCGCCGAGGGGCAACAATATACGGTACGTACGCACTTTTACGTTGTTGTTTCTGGTCTAGCTGATGGGCATAAATATTCGGCTCTTTTTCACTTCAATCGATCGTGTCACGTTGGAAACCCATTGAATTCAGAAAGTGAAAAAGCAAATTTTTTATTGTTATACTTTCGCATTGTGCTATTTTCGTTAATATTACAATAATTACAATCGTGATATATTTTTATAATATAAAAAAGATACATTAATCTCAGTATTTAAGAAAACATATCTTTTTGTCGCTATGGACAATGGCGTTGCAGAGCCGCCATGTTTAATATTTTTTCAATGTTATCTAACTAAAAAACTTGAGCTGCTAAGACAAATCTAATGATACCTTAACCGTGTTAATTCAGTGGTTCTGAAGATATCAGGTAATAAAAAATATTACAAGCACAAACGTGTAACTGTAACCGACAGGTTCTGGGTTCGATCCCCGGTCGAGGAAATAAAATATTTAATGTTTCATTTCTTCGCTCTGGTAATAAGGCAAAGCGCGGCGTTGCACTCAACACGTAATGCCTCAAATTCGGCGGAAAGTGGGGAACGGAAGTGAAACGGAGTGTCTTAACACTAGGTTCCCTCTGCCTAGCCTGCCTCGTGCGGGATACAGCGTGAAAGCGTGAAGCTGAGAGAAAAAATATATAAATACATACATATATACAAACAAAATACACGCTAAAAACATAACTTCTTTGGCAGTCGTAAGGCGAGTAAAAAGGGCTGTGGGTACGATTCTCTCTCACAGCAGTGACATCGGCATTGATAACAAGAGACTGCGCGGCGTTGAGTTCCACTCCTCAATATATCCAAAATATTGGAAAGTGAATGATGAAGTACATTAATACTACGATCCCTTTGTTTACTCAGGTATTCGGAAAAAAAGGCTTCCCTGTATTTTTCATTCAAAAACAACAACACATTGTTGGTATTGGCTAGCAAACACATTTTTTTTTAAATAATATCAAGCGAAGTGGTGTACAAAATTTTTAAATTCAATATTTTAAATACGCTTTATCTATAGAAAAGCAATTTAGCTTCTATAGATGTATAAAATGAAATATACATAATATAATTTCAATGGTATGTAAAAATAAATCGTAATCAAGCTTAGTAGTGAAAAAAATAGAATATTTTGATGTCCATTTTTCCTGTTTTTTTTTAGTAGGCCTGTCGTAGCGCAGCGCAACGAGTATGACTGTAACTGACAGGTTGTGGGTTCGATTCCCACTCGAGGAAATGAAATATTTAATATTTTCAATTTGAATATTTAATGTTTTCATTTCTTCGCGAAACGAACGCGGCGCTGAGTTCCGCCACTCAACACGCAGTTCCTGTAATACAGCGTGTAGTCGAGTCTATCTTTCCTTTTGCGTCTCAATTCTAAAATTAAAAACATATATATTTGAAACACATTATTATAATAAATTCATTGCTGCTACGCCTGTTTAAATATGTCATTAAATTAATTCTATGGTAGAATTGATATTTTTACTTTAGACATATGTAAAAATTCCCAGACGTTAAATGTGATTACACTAGGTTTCCAAATTTACACACATATAGCTTTGAGCTGTATCCCGCACACGATAGGGTAGGCAGAGGAAACTCGGAAACCTAGTGTTAAGACACTTTCTGACGTTCCACTTCTGTTCCTCACTTTCCGCCGAAATTGACGCATTGCGTGTTGAGTGGCGGAACTCAACGCCGGGATTGTGCCTTGTTGCCAAAGCGAGCAAATGATATCAATAAATATTTATTAGAAAATATTAATAATTTAGTTTTTTCAAGTAAGTATCGAACCCACAACCTGTCGTTTACAGTCACACTTTTGTGCCGATGCGCCACTACGGGCTTCAAACCTATATACCAACAAATTGTTAAAAAATATTAGACAAATTTCGGCGTTGAGTTCCCCCAATCAACAACAAGCAGAAAACAGACATTGAAAAATGGCTATATGATGAAAAATCGTTAAAAGACTAAGTATTTACAAAGTAAACGCTTAAACACAAATTAAATCTAAACTCAGTACAATGCTAATGAATCTCTTGAGAATTCTAAATCATCAATCATAGATGGAAATTAGGAAAGCATCGAAACAAAGGAAAACTATTACTTTCCACAAATTATCCTGGTCTAATTTAATTTCAACCTGTTTAACCAACGCCGACCCTTTTTTCCTGTCGTTATTCAGCAAAAATAGCAGTTGCGGGGGCTAATTAAGAAACAACCAGGAGGTTCGGTAAACAGCCGTTGTTCGGAAATAATAACAGTTGGTCGTTTCGTTGCTACACAATGTAAGAAAGAAACCTATTTGAATTTTACATTATTTGAAATATATATATATATTTGTACGTGTAGCAATATGGTCTATTCTTTTACAATTTCTCATTAAAGCTAAGGTTGGCTACAATTTCGTTTGCTCTATGAATAAATTTTATACATACTGAGGCTCATCGTCCAGGGACAAGCAACTTTAAACGCGACTGACTGTGGGTTCGATCTCCCTTCGAGGAAATGAAATATTTAATATTTTGACATTTTCGTTCTTGTAACGAGACAAAACCCGACGTTTAATTCTGCTACTCAACACGCAATGCCTAAAGTATTCCCTATGCCTATCCCGCTAAGTGCCAGATACAAATTGAAGCTATAACAAAAAAATCGAACTTTATGTTATAATACAGTTAGATTGGAGAGAAACTGAATTATGCCATTTGAATCTATCTGAAATTAATGGAAAGTAAAGAATGGACTGAATAGGTCATTACGATCTGTAAGAAATGTGAACTTCTAGTATTCTTCTAGTCGTTTTTTTTTTAAATTTATCCAGTATGTTTTTAATTTAGTAACTTTTAATAGCCGTTTACTTTTGTAATACCAATTTCTTTAGATATTTTTTTTTTGCTTCACGGTGTATCCCGCACGAGCCATGGTAGGCAAGGGGAACCCGGGAACCTAGTGTTAAGACACTCCGTTCCACTTCTGTTCATCACTTTCCGCCGAATTTGAGGCATTGTGTGCTGAGTGGCGGAACTCAACGCCGTGCTTTGCCTTATTACCAGAGCAAAGAAATGAAACATTAAATATTTAAATTGAAAGTATTAAATATTTCGTTTTCTCGAGTGGTGTTCGAACCCAGAACCTGTCGGTTACAGTCACACGCTTGTGCCGCTGCACCACGACAGGCCTTAATATAGATTAATCATAACAAATAACCTAGTTTACTAAAGTAGTACAATAATTATAATAATAATGTCTATAATTATAGAATAATCACAAATAATTATAGCTTATTCTTCGATTTCTAAAAATTAATTCTTTTAAGCTCAATCTTTCTTTCGTCCAGAGGGCAAATAAGTGTCACACAAAAATAAAGAAGCACTATAATATTTTTTTAAATTGCAGAAATCATATTGAAATTGGATCTATCTCTCAAAATCATAGAATTATAACACAACAAGTCATACAATCACTTGATATGTACATATTCTTGCGAATAATTAACAATACTGAAATATTGGCGGCAAAATCGAAACTTGTAGTTTTGATTGAGCTAATTTAGTACTGACGTTGAGGTTCGTTAAACCGTCGCTCGCTATGCTTGGTAAATCAACAGTTTGCTGTTTTACGTTTATACTAGAGGCATGCCTGAATACTAAGAAACGTGAATAGCTCGGATTTATTAGAATTCAAAACTGCACTATTGTTTTTCAAATTGAAAGTCACGAAACACAATCGTGAAATTTAAATTAGAGTACATGCAATTGACGTTTTGTTTTGTAGAATATTTATTTTTGTCTTTGCGTTATTATAAAAAAAATTACACAAAATATATAATTATTATTTTTTAATTTTTAAGCTGTCATCCTGCACATAGCATGGATGGATAGGCAGAGGGAACCTAGTGTTAAGACAATCCGTTTCGATCCCCACTTCCCACTGTATTCGTGACATTTCGTGTTGAGTGGCGGAACTCAACGCTGCGCTTTGCTACCAAAGCAAAGAAAAAAAAGGCCTCTGTATATAAATCACAAATATTTTTTATTCAAATTGAAGTATAAAGAAATATCACTACGTCATATTGAAAGGTATTCATTGCATATACGTTTTTCAAATCGGTTCCGCCTTCTTATACTAAATATCTCTAACTACAAGTAAAGGACAATGTAAAAAAATGCTTGAGGCCATTGTGGCGCAGGTGTACAAGCGTGCGACTGTAAATGTGACGGTGTTGCGTTTAATTCCCGTTTGGGTTGGGATGAAATATTACATATTTAATTTTCCGTGCTTCAGCAACGATTCATAGAGTAATGTTTAGTTCTACTAAATATATAGTATCATAACACTGGGTTCCCAAGTCCCTTTTGCCTACCTTGGTAACTCACGCTGATTCAATCTCTAAAGCGTAACGGTTGACATTGACGTGCTTGATATTTTTTTCATAAGAATTCTTAATCTTTTTATAAACACCTCATTATATCGTATAATAAAACCAAGTATTGTTAACACCCTTTTAAAGTAAGGACAAAATAAGCCCGCTACCTCTACCTATGGCTTCCGGTACTTTAAAATATTTCTATTCCCCATTCATCGGGGCTCTCATTCAAATGTCTATAGACACACACTCTTAGATATTTTTTTAACGCATTCTTTGTATCGTATATGTATACCTATTAAGAATTCAAATTTGCTATTGATATGTTTTTCTTGACTATACGTGGTGAATACCTCCTGGTATTAAGAATTTAAAAAATACAATGGTTTTTTTGTACGTTTTGCTTGATGTATTGTATAGGTAGTACTTATTAGGACTGTTCATGTTTAATTATTTTTAAATATAAATTTTGAAATGTTTAGCGGTATCATATAAATAACTTTAATGCTTGCCATTTCTTTAGTGATGAATAATATTAGTCAGGGATAAGTCTGAGGCCTCTTATGGCGCAGGGGCACAAGCGTCTGGCTGGTTGTGGGTTCGGCTTTCACAGAAGAAATTAAATTTTTAAATATTAAAAAAAAACATTTCCTTGCTCTGGTAATGAGAAAACGTAACGGCGGAGTTGAGTTCCGCTACACACAGGGCACAGAAGTTTCCTAAACAGAATTAATTGTTCACTCTGGTTCTAAAATCAAGTTCTACACGCACAGTGAGAAATGTATCAAAAACCATCACATAGTATGCTACAATGGTTGTTGTTATCATATTTTATGGTAAAATTTATTACACGATTGTTTGATTTCAATGTTTGACAAACTTATACATTATATACGCAAAATTCTTAATAATTTTAAAATTCACGAATCCCTCAAAAGGGCACGTTATACCAGGGCCTTCCTTTGCTCCCACGTCTACAAAGTTCACGTTGAATGGCCGTACCGTAATAGAACAATTGACAAGCGGCACGAGCTAATATTGTATAAAAGTTCGTCATCAAACGAACTTTCCATACAATATGGAGTCTGCTAGTAAAAAGTTTCCTTTCAGAAGTTATGAATTTCTTATAAAGGAATATTTGACATTTTATTAAGAATATAAAAAGGAATTACAAAAAATATTAGTATAAATATTTAGTATTTGAAGCCTGTTATGGAGCAGAGGCACAACCACGTGTATGTAAACGTACTAAAGGAGGTGATTCAAATTAAGTATTTAATATTTTCATTTCTTCGGTAACATGGCAAAAAGCGGGGTTGAATTCCGCCGTTGAATATATATATATATATATATATATATATATATATATATATATATATATATATATATATATATATATATATATATATATATATATATGTGTGGTATATGTATATATTACTCTTCGTAGGCTTAAGCGCGAATTGACCACTGCACGTTCCCAAGCATATAGGGAGATATTTAAATACATACATATAAAACTTACAAATTATAAACAACATAAAGAAAGAACAAATACCACTTGAATGCCTATATATAATATAAAAAAATAAACGACATTAAAAAAAAAAACAAAATAATGATAAAAAGATAAAAAAAGATAACAATATAATATAATATACAATAAAATAAAGTAGTTTTTTTTTTCAAATATTATAAAACTCCAAGATAAGTAAAATAGAAAGATGTATGTGTATGTACATTTCCTAGTGAAAATTGAACAGCCGTCGAGTAATAATCTATACTTTATAAATAACATTGAAAAGTTATGTGATTTTTAAACTGTGTTTTTTTTTCAATTGATTTAATCGATACATATAATTTTGAATTGTTTATCTTTCTGTCTTTATGTTTTTCCTGAATATTCTTTAAAACGGCTAATAGAGGAAATTTTGAACCAACATAATTTTTTATCGCTAAAATTATAATTTACAAAAAGACTCGTTTTTATAGTATCCATATAGATAAATAAGAAAAGTTCTAATATTCTTCTATTAAATACAATGTTTAATGGGCACGTCGAGCCCATGAATCAAGAAATAATTGCAAAAAATATTTATGAAGAAAAAGTAAGTAGTAAGAGAGGGTGGGAGAGGCCTCGGTTGACCTTCGAAAACAGTATCGACGATACTGGAGGAAGGTCACGTAAAAAGAATGAGGACGTCCCGAGGGCATGTATGAAGAGGTTGATGACAGTGGACGATGTGAAAGAGGTATGCCGAGAGAGAGGCGTTCCGTTCTCTCTGCCTACCCCGTTAGGGATATGGCGTGAAGCTAAATAAGTAACTAAATATGATGTTTATTTAAGGCTAAATTTAATTACGATTTATTTTGTGTATTATAACATAGAGAACTATACACAACTAACCTTATAATATAAATACTCATAATTAATATTAAATAAATAATCGTTTAGTATAGGCGGACGAAGCCGAGAGCGACCCGTTAAATCAATTTATTTTTTTGAATTTCAAAACAATATTGAACGGTCGCTCGGATTTTCCCAAAACAAAGTTTCTGTTCATTTTAGCTTTACGAAAGCTATTTTCGTATGTCGTCCAATAGAAATAAATAGAACCAAGATTTTTTTGTGTCGAACCGGTAACAATTCAAACGTATTCTTCCGCATTAGAGGACATCGTTTCTTTGCTTTACTACGCTGCGAAGCCACACAAACGATTAGGCGGGTCGTCGCACAAAAATCATTGAAATATTGTATGAAAACCGTTTAAGACCTTCGTGGCGCAACGAACAGGTTCTATCTACAAACGCGACAGTTGTAGATTCGATCACTCCCCGTCTTATATTTTGTTCTTCGCTCTGGTAAGAAAGCAAAGTGCAGCGTGGAGTTCCGCCAATCACCAGCCAGAAAGGTGACCGGTAATTGGACAAAGTAGTGTCTCGACACTAGTCTATCTCTCCACACTCTCTTTTCCTACTCTGCTATATGCCGGATGCAGCCTAAAACTAAAAAAAAATATCAACATAAAACACGCCGCTTTTTACGATAAACGTAATATAAAATTAAATAATAAAATACATACACGTGCACTCAAAATAATTGTACCATAATACGTAACGGCTCTTGTGTCAGCGGTGCGGTCATTCTAATCTTGGTTACTAATATCGGATGATTTCGATAGTGTCACAATGCCACAATACAGGGAGTGGACACCTGATAACGAATGGTACATTACAATAACCTGATTTGCGGGCGAAAGCGAGATTTAATTTTAATACTCAATTGGAGAGGCTTTATGTGTGTGATTAATATGTCAAAAATAATTAAAACCTGAGGCCTGTGGCCTGTCATGGCGCAGCGGCACAAGCGTGTGACTGTAACCGACAGGTTCTGGGTTCGATCCCCAGTCGAGGAAATGAAATATTTAATAAGTATTTTCAATTTAAATATTTTATGTTTCATTTCTTCGCTCTAGTAATAAGATAAAGCGCGGCGTTACGTTCCGCCACTCAATACGCAATGTCTCAAATTTGGCGAAAAGTGGGGAAAGGAAGTGGAACGAAGTATCTTAACACTAGGTTCCCAGGTTCCCTCTGCCTACCCTGCCTCGTGTGGGATATAGCGTAATTAAAAAAAATAATTAAAACGATTTCAAGTAGTCGTTCAACAGTTAGTACGTAGTTAGTCAAGCGATTAAGCACAATCATGGAATCAAATTCCTATTACTAAAAACGTACTTTCCTGCCTATAACATGAACGAACTTCATATCAAGTCACCTGGTTTTCCTCCTACCGTTCAGATTGCATGTTGTGAGGCAGAACTCAATACATTCTTAAGAATATATTCGGTATAGACATATTACAAATATATTGTTTGTTTACTTAATGTTTAGGCATGATGATTTAGTGATAATGATTGAAATCAACTGCAGTAATAGTACTAAACTTAAATTTAAAAAGCGTATAAAAATTTTGAACGAAGCAGGATTTGAACCCGCGCCTCTGGAATACCGTTCCAGCGCTCTGACCAACTAAGCCATTCGTTCTCACCAAGCTCCGTAGAAATTCTTATACGCTTGTTACAACTTATTTATGTTGTTAGCATCTTTGTAGGGAGATTTTTACAAATTTCCGCTCGACGACGAAGAATTTCGACGGAGCTTGGTGAGAACGAATGGCTTCGTTGGTCAGAGCGCTGGAACGGTATTCCAGAGGCGCGGGTTCAAATCCTGCTTCGTTCAAAAAATTTTTATACGCTTTTTAAATTTAAGTTTAGTATTTTCTGTCCTAAGTGTGGAATAACACTTTAAAACATAATAAAAATATTAAAATAAATAGTATTCTCTCTTGTCAAGCGATAATTCTTACGAGTTATCTTTGGGTAGTGGAAATTTGTAAAAATCTCCCTACAGAGATGCTAACAACATAAATAAGTTGTAACAAGCGTATAAGAATTTCGACGGAGCTCGGTGAGAACGAATGGCTTAGTTGGTCAGAGCGCTGGAACGGTATTCCAGAGGCGCGGGTTCAAATCCTGCTTCGTTCAAAATTTTTATACGTTTTTTAAATTTAAGTTTAGTATTTTCTGTCCTAAGTGTGGAATAACACTTTAAACATAGTTAAAATATTAAAATAAATAGTATTCTCTCTTGCCAAACGATAATTCTTACGATTTATCTTTAGGTAGCGGAAATTTGTAAAAATCTCCCTACAGAAATGCTAACAACATAAATAAATTGTAACAAGCGTATAAGAATTTCAACGGAGCTTGGTGAGAACGAATGGCTTCGTTGGTCAGAGCGCTGGAACGGTATTCCAGAGGCGCGGGTTCAAATCCTACTTCGTTCAAAATTTTTATACGCTTTTTAAATTTAAGTTTAGTATTTTCTGTCCTAAGTGTGGAATAACACTTTAAAACATAGTAAAAATTGCAGTAATAGTTTTTTTTTAATTTCACGCTGGATCCCGCACATGGCAGGATAGGCAAAAAACTTGGGAAGTGGAGAACGAAACGTAATTTTAAGACACTCCGTTTGGTTCCCCACTTTTCAACGAAATTGAATTTAAGAACTCAACGCCGCGCTTTGCCTTGTTACCGACGTAAAAAATTAAATATCAAATATGTCATTTTCTCAGACGGGATCAAACCCACAACCTGTCACGTTGCGCTTGCACCCCTGCGCCACTACATACCTACACATTAGTTAATAAGCATACTATTAAGTCTAAAAGTTCATAAGTTTGTCAATAATCTTAAAATAAACTTGTACTAAAAAATATATTTTCCCATTTCAGCCGGTTGGTATCTACAGGGGTAAATACGAATGGGCCAACGAGAACAGCCCTATGGGAGGAGATTGCTCGCTGTGGGTGAGAGCCGCGACACTACAGCTCGATGACGGACAATGGCAGTGCCAAGTTACTGCTAGCAATTATGATGTGCAGGTAAGATTTTTTATATAAACCTTATGTTACCTATTTAGAAAATGATTAAAAATTTATACGTAACGGGATTCAAACTCACACTCCAACAGCTCCAGCATAAAAAGATTAAATTTATCTACTATATATGCCGTTATATCCTAGTTTTTAATTTATTCTATTCATCTATTATCCTTTCTCTTTTGCCGTCATATGAAGAAAATATAGACGTAATTCAATTAAAAATCACTCTGTCTTGCTTGTTTTAAACAATTTAAAATATTAATAAATTACATATTAGAAAAACCTCGTATGAGTATTCAACAACTATCGATGCAATATCAATTATCTTAATAAGTACTTTCGCGTTGAAAACCGCAGGGTAGGAAAAAAAAATCCTTGGCGATAAGACGTTCAGTTTTTTACGATCCACCCTGTTTTCAATATATATCGTGTTGAGTGAAAGTGGGGAATGGAGTGTTGTAACACTAGGTTCCCAAGTTCCCTCTGCCTACCCTGGCATGTGCGGGATACAGCGTGAAGTTGAGAGTAACGGAATTCAACACTGCACTTCGTCCCTTTTAATCTTTTCTTAATAAATATTTTCCTTCCCTAAGTGTAGATTTAACGTTGAATCTAGCGGAAAGATCCAATTATAAATGTATTGCTTTATATTGGTACATGAACCTGGAATTAAACATAACTTATGGCCCACATGGGAGTCGAATCCAAACCAACCGCGATTATAGTCATACGCTGTGCCACTGAATCAGAATGGTACTTTCATGGCTCTCAATGACCTATCCTCCTCGGATAAGCAAGACTTAAATGTTATCGTAACGTTTTTAATAATGTATATAAGTAGTGAAAATATATGAATATATAAGAAATGAAAATATATGAAAAGATATTAATTAATATAACTACTACTTTTAAGGCAAATTTTATTTTTGCAATTACTTTTTAGACAGCAACAAATTTGGTGAAACCAAATAAATACTACATATTAAAAATCATCCTTGCCTTGCTTCTCTCATAATAACAGGAACATTTTCTGTATAAGAAATAATGTAAATAAATTGAAGTCTCAAGTAGTTCACAATAAAAATACAAATGCAAACTGTCGCCCAAGTTTACATAAAGTTTTCACACGCAAAGTTCCTGCAAACTGTAAGAAATTCATTAATTTAACTTCAGATATTCTAGAACTGTAGCGATCACAGTTTTAAATAAAAACGATAGACTCGAGGCAGTCGTGGCCCAGTAGCAGTAAGAAAAAGAAGAGAAAACTTGGGGCAGAAGGGGGCTTAATACTCACTCGGGAACTTAATTTTCTTTAATTTCCACATTTCTTACCTCTCGTAATAAAGCAAAGAGCGGCGTTGAACTCCGTCACTCCACACGCAATGCCTCGAGAATTCGACGAAAAGTGGGAACTAAAAATACTCTTTTAAGAACGGAATGCTATACTCTGGATACAGCGGGAAGCTACAAAAATGCTTTTTCGAACCAAACCTCGGCGTAGTTGCATATGTATTTTAATGAAAACCGACAACAGAGTAATTTGACACTAGATTGTCTGTATTTTTTTAGCACTTCGTGCGATGGAACTCAATAAGAACACCAATATGTTATATCAATAATTCAAAGTCTTATTCAGACTTTGAATCTATTAATGGTGCTTTTGCACAAAAATAAATAAATAGGTATAAAATTATTTCACTCAGTCACTCAGCTTCACGCTGTATCCAGCACGTGGCAGGATTGGCAGAGGGAACTGTCAATCCTGCCATGTTAAGGCACTCTTCTGCTTCCTCTTCCCGTTTTTCGACGAATTTGAGGCATTGCGTATTGAGTGGCGGGACGCAACGCCGCATTTTACCTTGTTACCAAAGCGAAGAAATGCAAACATTAAATATTTAATTTGAAAATATTAAATGTTTCATTTCTTCGAGTGCAATCGAACCCACAACCTGTCGTTTGCAGTCACACGATTGTGCCGCTGCATCTCGACAGACCTCTAACTACTACTGATATTATTTCCTTGTTTTTATTTTTTTTTCTATTCATCTATTACACTTACTACTTTGGTGTCGTATAAAGAACATTTTAAATTAAATTAATTCAATGAAAAATCTGTAAGGCTGTTTTAGTTACTTTTAAATATTAAAAAAAAATCATATAAAAAAGCCTCGCATGAGATTCAACGCCTATCGACTGGAGTAGCTTGGTATTACAAGCTACTGCATGTACAGCTTGAAAATATTTATTTAAAGACACTCTGTTTCCCAAAATCTGCAAAATTTTCGATACAATGTGTATTTAGTGACGGAATTCAACGCTGCGCTTTGTCTTGTTATCAGAGCTAGCAATTGAAAATAACTCATTCCCTCGACAGGGCATGGAACCCACAATCTCCGCCTTATCAAACAAATACTGTTCACTGCATCGCGACCGTTAAAATATTTACAAGTGTATAAGTCACTCAACCGATTCATCTTTCCCTTTTAGGACGCTCTCTCCAGTCCACCAGCAGCCTTAGCGGTGCGGGTACCACCACAGACTCCGCGTATACTGTACAACAGTTCTCATATATTGCCTGGGCAGAATATTACAGTGCCGGCGGGAGGACGAGCTACAGTTGTCTGTGAAGCTCGATATGGAAACCCCCCCGCTTATATAGAATGGTATTTAGGTAAGTTAATATTATTTTTAAAGTTATACTGTAATATATATTAAAAAAAAGTGTAGAGGTCTATCGATGCGCAATGGCACAAGCGTGCGACTGTAAAAGAGACTGTTGAGTTCTACCACTCAACTCGCAGAGACTTAAATTCTACTGAAAGTGTAAAACGGAAGTGTCTTAACACTAGGTTTCTAAAAAACCGCTGCTTCAACCTGCCAGACCAGATCAAATATACTGCTACATCAGTGTTTTATGGGTTCGAACCAACTTTGTAGAACGTTAAATTAAATACCAATGTAATTTTATATCTTTATATCAGAAAATCTCTTTTTATTTCTGATACCGACAATTACATAAACATTTAAAAATTAATATTGAAATAAAATATAAAGAAAACTGAAAGTTTAAGCATTATACATTTTTTTTGTAATATTTTAAGTCTAATAAAATAACCAAAATGATAAAACATTTTCTTCTATAAAGTAAGGAAGCGCATATACATATACTCCAGTTTCAAAGTACGCTCATTCTCTTTATGCTCACTTCCTAAGACTTGTTGAAAAGCTCTTAACATTTTAATAGGTAATAGACTTACTCATACGTAATTTTATAAATTAGCTAAAGCACTTATTACTTTTGTTATAATGATATAAAATTTAAGGTAAAAGTGAAATATTAATTTATATTTTTTTAATATTACAATTCGTCTCAAAATTATATATAAGTTAAAATTTCTTGAGATGCTTTTATTGGGTCGAGCTATATATAAAATCTAGGAATCTGAATTTTTAATCACTTGGGACAATTGTATCCTTATGAAACTTGAAAATTTTATGTGGTTTAAGTGATAACATAATATTATTGTATCAACGAGCTGCTGCTGGTGGTGGAAGAAGTGTAATATTTAATGTTTTCAATTTAAATATTTAATGTTTTCACTTCTTCGCTCTGGTAATGGCAAAACACGGAGTTGAGTTCGCCACTCAATACGCAATGCCTCAAATCGGCGGAAAGTGGGAAACGGAAATGGAACGGAGTGTCTTAACACTAGGTTCCCAAGTTCCTCTGCCTACCCTGCCATGTGCGTGAAACTGAGTGAGTGAGTACTCACTCACATACATTATATATAAGTACATTAAATATGAGTTTTGATGAGAAGAGGCTACATTAAATATGAGTTTTGATGTGACAAAAACTACTATGGTTAGAATTTCTATGATATTTTTTTTGCGCGTTCCTTTACGCTCAAAGATTGTTACTAAATATGATTATTTGAAAAAATATTTCATTTTCCGTAACGTTGTTTAAAAATTACATCTTCTACAATAAATAAGAACCTGTCACAAAAGGTTTTGAATCTATTTAATTTCCTTTTTAATTTATAATTGAAATTTTATAACTGTATAATATATTAAACTTCTGGACAACAGAAAAAGCTACTTTTTATAAGCTCTACACTGTTTAAATACTCATGACAACTGGAAAATATAGAATTTCACATCAATAAGTAAATTGTTGCATTGAGCAAGCCTTATTGCATTATATTAATTTATTTATTTTATTTATTTATTAGACATATCAACAATACATGTAACATTTTGTATAAAAAAAAAAATGTGTTTCGGACTAGTTCTGTTACAAATATCAGTTACAGATATGTACAGCATTAATAAACTATTCCTGCGATTACATTACTGATAAAAATATATAATTACAAAATTACTATTAAATTAAGAGTAAATTTGAATTAAATAGATTAAAAATACAAACAATTAAATAAAACCTTATGATTAAAAGCAGTACTTTCGATTAAAAGTTACAATTAAATTAGATATAATAATTACAACAAAAATTAAAAATTAAAATCAAATTAATTAATTATTCACATTGTACTGAATGAAAAAAAATAAATATATTAATAAATAAAAAATATACAATCTTTTTTATACTGGACTGAGGCCTGTCATGGAACAGGGGCACAAGCGTATAATCGACAGCTTGTAGGTCCCCAGTCGAAGATATGACGTTTTGTTTTGCAATGATAATTTTATTACTTACTAGCGACCCGCCCGCGGCTGCTTTTGCATGAATTTCACAAATTTATTTACTAATTTCAATTATTTTATTGTTCACTTAACAATAACACTTTCAAGACAATATCTATTGAAATATAAAAACATCTGCTAAATTTAAAAATAATATCGAACTTAATATTTCAAATTGACGTAACTTTTTTTCATTTTTAAAGCGATTAAAATAAAATATATATTGAAGGAATTGTTGCCAAAATGTATTAGTAAAAACTGCATCTACATTTGGTTAGCCGTTTATGAGATTTGGTTAGCCGACAAACGGACATAAATTTATAAATCATTATTTTAGACCCTTTTACATTAAAATACGTGCCGTCATGTTAAATTAATAAGAATAAAAATACGATTAAATAAATAAGGTTTTTTTTTTTCAATATATCGTATATAGGCCTGTCGTGGCGCAGCGGCACAAGAGTGTGACTGTAACTGACAGGTTCTGGGTTCGATCCCCAGTCGAGGAAATGAAATATTTAATATTTTCAATTTGAATATTTAATGTTTCATTTCTTCACTCTGGTAATAAGGCAAAGCGCGGCGTTGAGTTCCGCCACTCAACACGTAATGCCTCAAATTCGGCGGAAAGTGGGGAACGGAAGTGGAACGGAGTGTCATAACACTAGGTTTCACTTCCGTTCCCTCTGCCTACCCTGTCTAGTGCGGGATACAGCGTGAAGCTGAGAGAGAGTATATGTAGAGACAGTCATTAGACACACAGATTAGACACACACCGATTTTTGATTAATATAGACAGATTTATTTTTGATAAATCACTATTTTTTTTGGATTAATAACGTTTTTATTGTACCACGTTTTAATAGAGTAGTTTGGACAACGACATGCGAACATATATGTAAGTACACTTGAATTAAATCATTAAACATATAAAATCGTAGCTATATCAAAATCATGACAAGTTTCATGACAAAATTCACTCCACGTTTAAATAATTTCAAATTAATTAAGAGCGTTTCAAACGATGTTTTGTCGTTCAGAATACAGATGTAGGTGATTTGAATCTCTTTGATGATAACAGATTTCACTTTCAACAAAATCTATAACTTAAAGTTTTATTGTTATCTGCTTGTTTATATAATTTAATATATTAATTTGAAATATTTCATTAATAAAATTTATTATTTTGAACACCAAGGGACAGTTTGGATATTATTCCTCACATTGGCAAAAGATCCAAACATTTTTCCTTTCATAATATTAAAAAAAACGCGGCATAGAGTTACGTCACTCAATATACTGTGCCTCTCAAGCTGCAATTAGTTTTTTTTCCTTTTTTTAACTTCACGCTGTATCTCGCTCGAGGCAGGGTAGTCAGAGGGAACCCGGGAACCTAGTGTCAAGACACTCCGTTCCACTTCCGTTCCCCATTTTCCACTGAATTTGAGGCATTGCGTGTTGAGTGGCGGCACTCAACGCCGCGCTTTGCATTATTACCAGAACGAAGAAATAAAACATCATATATTTATATTGAAAATATTAAATATTTCATTTCCTCGACTGGGGAAGGAGTTGAAAACCAAAATATTTTTTTTAAAAACAATTTTCTCTTCCTAAAATAAGAATCTTTTTTACAATAACTATAGAGTTACGACACTCAATGTACTGTGCAAATTATCTTTGCCCAAAATAAGAATCTTTTTTACAATAACTCTACATATTAAATTAAACCGGCTTAATGGCGTATCACAATCCACTTTATTTCACTTGTGGCTAGTAAAGTGCTTTAAATTTCGCATCCAGAATTGCATTACTGAGTACTAAATTAGACGTGATTAATTGAAATACAGTTAAAATATTTATAGTTGATATAGTACGAGATCCCGCTGCAAAAAACTGCAGGTATCTGTTTTTTTACTGTACCGCAGCCTTAATTATTCAACTTAATAATCGAACCACATTAATTTTATTTATGATAATGTTTTTCTGTCCATGTAATTAAAAATACATGATTTTTAAACAAACTCGACGTAATTTAAAAGCAAATCGTATAAGAAATTGATAATAAATTGATGTCCACTTCTCAGTCCGCAAATCTGTCACAGTCTGATTGTTGCTCGACGATATTTATTATTTTGATTTGAATATTTTAGTAACAGGGCAAACCGCGGAGTCCAGATATTTAAAATGGGGCAATTTATAGGGTACTTAACATTACTCGCTGCCCTATTATATATGGAATGCAGCGTGAAGCTGAAAAATATGTATTCATATTAAAAATCTTAGTAAAAAATCATATTTTCTTTTTCAGAAAAAGAACGTCTAACAGCATGGAGTCAAACTAACTCTTCTGAAGTGGAGAGGCCGCGTGTTTGGGCGGCGCGGTCGGTGCTAGAGCTCGGTGCGACCAGAGCGGCTCACGGGAGACAGCTGGCTTGTAGAGCTCATCATCCTAGCTACCCTTCACCGTATTATAGAGATTCATATACTATGTTGGATGTTACTTGTAAGTATAATGTGTTTCATATATTTTTACTATTTTTCTTATACGCTTATTACAACTTATTTATGTTGTTAGCATTTCCGTAGGGAGTTTTGTACATATTACCGCTAATCAAATACAATTTGTTAGAATTATTGTTCAACGAAAAGGCTGTTGATTTAATATTTTTATTATTTTTAAAGTGTCATTCCACACTTAGGAAAGAAAAATACAAATTGTAAAAACGCATAAAAATGAAAGTCGCTTTTTTTTTAATTTGTATGTTTCAAATATTTTAGAATTTAATTTTAAGTCACTCCGTTTATTACTTTCCGGTTTATTTCCAAAACATTACGTGCTGAGCGGAAGTCATTGCTGCGATTTTTCATCAGAGCGAAGAAATAAAAATAATAAATCCCTTGAGTACAGTTAAATCGTACCCACAACCATTTGTAATCGGTCGTTAATATTCGGACGCTATGCCAAAACACCACGATGCCCTATATGTAAGCGATTGATTATAACTAGATTGGTTGTACGCACTTTTCCCACTTGAGGAAAAAAAATATTTTTATTTCTTCGCTCTGGTAACAAGGCAAAGCGCGGCGTTATATAAGCACCATTTAATAACCATTACTTATATTTTCCACAAAAGAAAACAATTACTTTCGATGAAATACAGCTAATGGGAACATATCCTTATTTACTTCCTATACTAATTTAACTATTAATATCATGAAATACTAACACAAAAATCATGTTTTACAGTCGTTCCAGAAGTATCTATAGTTGGTGCAGATGCTAGTTCTCTCGCAAGTCTGGAAGAAGGATCTAGTGCCTTAGCCTTAGAGTGTCGAGCGGACGGCAATCCCAGCCCATACGTATGGTGGACGAAAGACGGTCAGGTCATCGCCACTAATGGAGCTAAGCTGATAAGAGCTCCGATATCTAGAAATGATTCTGGTAATTATCTTCTTATATATATTAAGTATAACATAATTTATTAAAAAATAAATTATTGAATTTGTGTATCAAATATTTAACGTACAAAATATGTGCATGTAGTTTCTATAATTACATAAAGAAACATATGAAATTTACACTGATTAACTGACAAACAGTAGACTTTGAGAAAATAAAGAAAAAAAAAGACCAGAAAATTAAAAGTGCCAAGTTTCATCTTAACACTTGTTTTAACGAAATTAAGAGAAAGATTTTCAAGAAATCCCTTAAGTAATAAAAAAATCATCAGGCTTTTGTCATTTTACATCTTTTATAATTTTTCTACGTAAGCAACATATTAAGTACTGCAAAATGTATTTCTTTTTTCTTTTTACAGGTATATATGGGTGTCAGGCAAGAAATTCCCTAGGAACATCAGACTCCGTCAAAATAGAAATAGATGTCAAATGTATGATTAAGTTTATACAACTTTAATCAAAATAAAAAGCTTTTCCTTATTGATGTAGTACTTAACCATATAGGCTGTAATTTATGGCTTCTCCGATAGAATACGTTCGTAATCCGTTTCCTTGACGTATATACTGATACTTGGTCATATAAAATATAGTCTTTTCTAAAAGTTTCGTCGGCGTCCATTACCGGTCTAATGGAAATAATATATGTATGACAAATGACATATTTCAAGTAATATTTAAACTCAGAGGCATTGGGTTGTATGTTGAAACGGTATAACGTCATGAAAAAAAGCATATATGGCCATAATATATTTAACAAAAAAATATATATTTTTTTTTCCTGAACAGACTTCAGCTGTATAATATTAATATATATAATATAGATTTGATCGCTGTTGGCTATAATTTTAATTTCAATTTAAAAACAAGAAGTATGCAGTTTTTCTTTAAATATTAATCGCCACAAAAACAATTTTTTAAATTATGTCATATATTTATTTATTTTGCAGTCCCTCCTCGTGTGACATGGGTAGGGCCAGACACAATAGTAGAAGCAAATCTGTTCTCCGAGGTCACACTAGAATGCAAGGCGGAAGGGAACCCGACGCCGTCATATCAGTGGTACCACAAGTAAGTACTTTCAATTTAGTCATATACTGCATTTTTCCGCATAGTTAAAGAACTTAGTGTTCAGAAACTCTATGTCTCACTTTCCATCCGTAAACGAGATATTGCGTGTTGATTAAGCGGAAACCAACGCCATACTTTGTCAACTAGATGGGGGAAATGGCAAAAATAAAATTATGACCGATAACTCGCGTGGGGCTATTTGCAAGAACTAAAGCTTAATTATATATATTTTTTTAATTTCTTTAAGTAAATGTGACCAAACCTGTACCAGTACTATAACGCTGCTTCACGCTATATTCCGTATATGGCAGAGTAGACAGACGGAACTTGGGAACCTAGTATTAAGTTATTCCGTTCCGTTTCCCTCTTTCCGACGAATTGAATGCTTGGCGTGCTAAGCAGTAATCAACACTTTGCGTTGTTATCATAGTGAACAAATGAAAAGATGTATAATTAGAAAATATAAAATAATTCATATCCTCGAGTCGGGGTCGAATCCACAACCTCTCGTCATTAGTCACACTTTGGGCCCCCACACTCCTCTATATAAAGCAGTATTATATATAATTAATTATAATTTTTAATCAATTTGTTTATATTTCAGTCCAAATCTATCAGCTATGAGCGGTCACCTAGAAGATGGATATCCAATTTCCTCCACCCCCCAGCTTTTGCTACATAATGTATCATATGCACAGCATGGTCGCTATACTTGCATTGCCACTAACCATATTGGACTTGAAGAAAGGTAATTTGAGAGAAAAAATGTATATCATAAAAACTATTTTGAAATAAGGAAAAAAAAATAAAAGTGCTGTTTTTCTCTAAACATATATATATATATATATATATATATATATATATATATATATATATATATATATATATATATATATATATATATATATATTATATATATATATATATATATATATATATATATATATATATATATATATATATATATATATATATATATATATATATATATATATATATATATATATATATATATATATATATATATATATAAATATAAGCATACGTATTATGTTAATTAATCATTAATATTAAATAAAAGGCAGTATATTTTTTTATGGTTCTTTTTATACACCAGCAGACTCGCGGGACTTCACGCGCTATTTTCTATGTGAATATATATTTAATATTATTTTAGTATTTTTAGTAAAAACTCTTTTAGTAAAATTATCTATACTCTTATGGACTCGATAAATTATAATATCTATCTCAGTGTTAGTTAAGCTGTTCCGGAAATTAGTCTAGATAAACAGGAAGACAGACAGAATAACAATATTAAAATTGTTTGATTGTATTTTGTATCCCGGTCATAACAGAGTAAGCAGAGTAAACTTGTGAACCTAGTGTTGAGACACTCCGTTCCGTTCCCACTTAAATAATGCTCCACATATTAATAGAATTTATAATTAAAAAGAAATAATTCTCTTGCCCAGGTCACATCAATCAGAGCCCATAACGCTATCTATACTGGGCCCGCCAATAGGCGCAGACACGACCGCAGCGCACGCGTGGAGCGGCGGCGAGGCGAGGGTACAAGCATCTGTGTGCGCTGATCCTCCACCACGGCGAGCTGTTTGGCTGTGGGGGAGTTTACGACTTGACGTACCTATGCATATTGGTAATTATAGAAAAAATAAATAAAAGCATTATACGTTATGTGAAGCCAGTCATAGAGTAAAGACACAAAGCATGCGACGGTGAACGTTATAAGTCATGGACTCTATTTCCACTTGAGGAAATGAAATGATAAATATTTTCATTTCCTCGCTCTGAAGCACAACGCGGCGTTGAGCTCAGCCACTCAACACGCAAATCTTTAAATTCGGTGGAAATTGGGCAAGAAGCGAACATGAACGGTCAGTTTTTCAATGCATCCTGCATGAAAATAAAAAAGCTTTTAATGTTTTCTGTCATAATATTCTGTCATAATTACTGCATATCTTTTAATGTACAGTAATTAGATAGTACGGGAAAATAGTAATATGTAAATATAAGTTGTATTATTCATACCAGCCTAATATCCATAATACGGCGTATAAGCCTGAGCACTAAACTTACAATAATTGAGTACCCTACCTACTATATCTCAAGTCTTATTTCTCAGGTCGTTACAAAACAATAGAACCATCGCACGCTAACGGCTGCTACCGCTACACACTCCTGATCAGCTCGACCAGCGCGTCTGACGCGCGCGTTTATGTGCTACACGTGGAGAACGAACGCGGTTTTTCCTCTCATTCTGTCTCTTTGACTGTACATGGTGAGTTTGTGTGTATACGATACTGTAATTTGTGTGTGTGGAATATTATGTGTTTACTTACATACTTAGACATATATTCTAAATTAAAGGTCCAAACCTAGAAATATTATAGAAAATTAGTTAGATACTAATATGGCCTGTCACAATGTCTGTGGCGCAGTGGCATAAGCGGGTGACTGTAACCGACAGGTTGTGGGTTCGATCCCCACTTGAAGAAACGAAATATTTAATATTTTGCTATTTAAATATGTATAAAATGTTTTCATTTCTTCACTCTGGTACAAGGCAAAACGCGGCGTTGAGTCCCGCCACTCAACACGCAATGCCTCAAATTCAGCGGAAAGTGGGGAACGGAAGTATCTTAACACTAGGTTCCCAAGTTCTCTCTGTCTACCCTGCCATGTGCAGGATACAGCGTGAAACTGAGTATTTTCAGAATTGTTGACTGTGCCATAATATAGTCAATATTAAATCATCCATCATCCGTCTATCAATCTATCTACTATTGTTGCTATTTACGAGATTTGTCGATGGATAATCGGGACAGGTGACGGATGACGAATAATCTATAATGGGGGATAGATGTTGGTTAATGAGTGATAATGGGTGATAGATGTTGATTAGTCTGAAATCTAAAATGGATGGTGATGGGTGACAGATAATGGTTAGTGGATGATGACAAGTGGATGATGATGGGTGATAAATATTAGTTAATGGATGATGACAAGTGGATCGTATGAGTGATCAAATTTGAATGGTGTATGGTAATTTACCTATTGCATTAAATATAAAATCCCGTCATATCATCGAAGTATATTATTCACAATTAAATTAACCTAACCGAATATTTTATTTATTTCCCTCCCCAAATTGAACAGAACACGTAATTTCATACATTTAAGTTACAATCCTGGCCCCAGTTTGACGTACCGCGTGTCTTCACGCAGATAATTTCTCTCTGACAGAGACAGCGCACGTGGCGCCGCTCATCGCAGCCGCGCTGTTGGGCGCCGCACTTCTGGTGCTCGCGCTTTGCTTGGCTGTTCGCTGTAGAAGAAGACGAGGTAAGATATAATCATAATATAATCAAATAAGAAACGTTATATCATACTCAGCTTCACGCTGTATCCCGCACGAGGCAGGGTAGGCAGAGGGAACCCGGGAACCTAGTGTAAAGACACTCCATTCCACTTCTGTTCCCCACTTTCGTGATATCATGACAAACATAAATATCAATTGATAGCCAAATTAAATGTTAAGTTAAACGTCGTTCTTGACTTCACCGACTAAATCATCACTATTTTGAGTATATAAAGAAAATTTTAATAAATGTGCAAATAATTATGCAAGTCGATTAAATAGTTTACAAATTACGAACCGTGCAAAAGTAGATGCAAAAGTTCTTGAAAATTCCGATTTTCTTGTTTCAAGCCATTTATCCTGGCTGCGTCCACTGACGCGTATCTTGATCATAGTTTACATGATAATAGTGATGATTTAGATTATTTTTACGTATTTTTGGTCTTTTTAAAGAAAGAAAGCGTTAAACTTTACAACGCATTTTTTTTTACGCAAAAATGTGGAAAGTGGAAAATGGAATTATTGAAAGCTAGGTTGTTATTATTATTTTACACGTGAAAAAAATATATATTAATTTTAAAAAAGTATAAAAACTATCCTGCTATGTTTAATTTTTTGTACGTTTTTAAAATTATTATTATACAACATAATTATTACTTTAAATAAGTTTTTGCAATTAAAGTTCCTACCTGTAAAATACATGTTTATATTACAGATATGATATGACATATAATGAATTATTTTTCGTGATATATATTCACATTTTACGAGATCGTAGACTATCAAAACCTACATCGTATAATTTGTAATTAATTTGTTACTACTAATACTGTTTTCAGTATATATGAATCAATATGATTTTAAATGCTTTAAAAATTATAAATAAAACTTTTTTTATTCTTTACAGAAAGCGTTGAATACAAAACTGATGACTTAGATAGGTAAGTGATCTAAATATAATAACCATACATTAACGACCTTAATAACTTTCTTACTTATATACTATTATAGTATTGTCAAAGTTAAGTATTTACAACTTTTTTTGTTTGTGTCCCGCATCTATACCCATCTATATGCAGGGTAAGCAGAGGGAGCCTGGGTAGCAAGTGTTAAGACACTCCGTTCTACTTAAACTACTTCCGATCCTAATTTACTACTGAATTCTGTCAATATTTCGTGGTTAATAATTAGTTTCCAGAGCGAGAGAGATAATATTTAGTATTTCTCGGATCGCGATCGAATTTACAACCTGTGACGTTTATTGTCACACGCATGTGCCCCTACTACAGGGCTTAGAGAATAGTGAAATGTTACTACATTACGCGTCGAAAACTGAGTGGTGTATCGTTACAACTTTAAAGTATAGGCCGAATTAAATTAATCATTAACCTTGCCTAATGTGAATAAAACAAAAAAAAATCACAATTATTGAAATTAGTTGTATATTTACTCTTACAGTCAACATTATAAAACATCTGTTACTGTTTGCTGCTAATATCTTCCCGCTCATATGTTTGGATAGAATCCAAGAGGCGCGGGTTCATATTTTGAAATAGTTTATGAAAAAACTAATTAGTTTTTATGATTCTTAATTTCTTAGTATCTACATCAAATGTGATAGAATAATTTTAGACAACTTAGATTTTGTATTAAAATTATATATATAACACCAACGTTGTCATGGCGTGCCACTATAAACGTAGGGAGGTGAGTTCGATCTCTCCGAATGTGAAGGCTAAACTAAAAAATCTAACGAAAGTTTCTCGGTGAAAAGAAGACACGGAGTTGAGTTCCGCAATTCAACCAATAATTTTATTTAAGCGGCAGTCCATGAGGAATTAATTAAGTGCTACATGCACAGCGGTACAGCGTAAAGCTAAAAACACATAAGTACATATTTGCATTCACTTAAAAGCCTCGTCCTATATCTCAAACTAATTCCATTCCTTTTTCCTAACAGCGAGAAGACAGTGCTACCAGCAGACGCAGTATACTCTCCTCACGACCAGCCCCGAACCAGAAATGACAGAGGAATGCCAGGGGGTGCTGGACCTGTTGGTCCTGTGGGTCATGGAGGTTCAGGGGGAGTTGGAGGGCCAGGGGGTATGGGAGGCCAGGGGGGTCCAGGGGTTGTGGCGTCTCGTTACTCCCCTGCCGCGCTGCAAGTACGCCGCGCCGCCGTCGTGCTGCAACCTCCTACCACCGTGTGATGCACAGGTGTGATGCACTATTAACTGGTGATTGTAGTTTTGTGTTAAGCGTGATAGTGATATAATAAGGTAATAGTGGTGTATCTTAGTTGGTCTGGATATATTTGACGGCTAATATTAAATTAACTTTTAAAGTTCAAGAAACTGCAGAAAATTATATATTACGTAGCATATTTAGATCAGCTTAAAAGATTGTTTATATATTGTCATAGATAAAGAAACTAACATAATTAAAACAAATTATCTACCTATTTTAATTAAAAAACAATAATACTTAAAATAACCAATTAATAAATTATATATACTCGTAAGGATTGTGACTGTTAACACAAGTTATTAGAATATTTGCATTTCTTTACTTTGATAACGTGTAGTGTTCCGACACTTCCAACACAAAGTACCACCAGAAATCTGCGGAATGTTGGGAAAGTGATTTATTGGGAACGGAGTGTTTTAGCACTAAGTTCCCATATTCTCTTTGTGACATGAAACTAAGTAAAATGTATAATATATACTCAATTCATTCCCACACCTAAACTAACTAGATACTAACAATACAAACACAGCCCGTTTATAATCATCAAATTTAAACACAATGTTGGTCACTTCCATCTATCCACCTGTCACAATGATTCACCGCAAAACATTTAATTATACAGAGTGCAGTCATACGTTTAAATCAACTAAGCTTTTTGAGGATTAACATATAAATTATATGAAACGCACCCTTATAGCACAATAAAAGGTAGTTTACATTAGATGGTTGTAAGTTCGATTTGTTCCTCCACTAGCCAATAATAATTTTACTAAGAAAATATTTGTTATTCTGTACATACATTTTATAAAAGAATAAAGCGCTTTATTGATTCTGTCCAAAATATATATAGATTTTGGTCTCTAAAATGATGGTTTTGACTTTGCAATAAAAAAATGGAATTCATTAATATTTTTTTAATGTCATACAGGGTTTGGTAATTATTGCATTTTACCATTGATGTTTTTTTTTTTTTTTTTTCTTTTTTTTTTCTCTTTTTTTTTTTTTTTTTTTTCTTTTACGCTGTATCCCGCACTAGGCAGGGTAGGCAGAGGGAACGGAAGTAAAACCTAGTGTTATGACACTCCGTTCCACTTTCGTTCCCCACTTTCCTCCGAATTTGAGGCATTGCGTGTTGAGTGGCGGAACTCAACGCCGTGCTTTGCCTTATTACCAGAGCGAAGAAATGAAACATTAAATATTTAAATTGAAAATATTAAATATTTCATTTCCTCGACTGGGGATCGAACCCAGAACCTGTCGGTTACAGTCACACTCTTGTGCCGCTGCGCCACGACAGGCCTCAACATTAGACCATTGATGAAATTATTTTGAATTTTAGTTAATAGTGCTCTCTTTCAACGGAGCTAACTGTAGAAATGTGTAAAATAAAAAAATAACGTAAAGAACACGTCCTCGTCACGTGCTTACTATACTTATAAGTACCTACAATATGTAAAAGACTCCCTTTTGGATAATAATTTTTAATGCGACCGTTCCTAGAAACGAATTACTAGTTATCATAATACAACCGCTAACGGTTGGAATATAGTATATTAAACTATAATTCAATGACCAGTTGTTTACTATAAAAAAATATTTTTGAAATTATACCTGATATTAACGTTACAATTGTATGATAGCCTCATTTTAACATAATATACAATTGTATAATAGAACGCAATAGTCGGGGTTGAAATCCATGAAGCAAATTGCGAATAATGCTTAAAAATATATTAAAAATCATAAAAATATATAGACTGATTTGATTTACTGTCTTCAATTTATACTTAAAAATTACTTATTTTTATATTTATGCTTTTAGGCAGCGTGGACGTCAATGGAGAGAGAAGCCAAAGAAAACGTTTATGCGGTGTTAGACCCGCATATACAATACGAGTTAACTATAAATAATCACGGGGAACCGCCTAAATACTTATCGCTATCTAAGCCTCTAACTCACCAAAGAACGCACGCTTTTGATCCGCAAACATTTAAATTTAATGAAATTAATAATAGTTTTTATAATGAATGTGGAATACCCAAGTTACGATCAGATTATAATAGAAAATCTGATAGAACCAAGAGAAGAAATAATGAACCAAGTTACTGTATAAGTAATCATGACATCAAATACTCCATAGATCCAAACTTTGGAATGGTTAGAGACACTAACAATATGACTGACGCACAAAATAGAAATCGTTGTAGTTTTTATAATAAAAATCGTATGAGCGGAAGAAGCCCAGGTCGAGAGCAGAATGCTGTGAAAACTGATAAAAAATATACTTTTGCCAGACCTGATTCAAAAAGAAGTTCTAGCAAAAGTGTAAAAGTTAAAGATATTGATGTACATACAGTTAGAGGGAATGAAACAGAAAGATCATTTGAAGATATGAAAGTAGATAGTAAGTTACAATGTAAAAATGACGATACTATGCCGCGACCAGGAAAAGTCAGAGAGATCGCGTCTAAATTCAACAATAGTAGTGTTGATGGGAAACTGTCTCACACAAAAGTGATCAGACCAAAACCAATACAAAGTTACGATCAGGCTTATATTAATCATATATTTCCTGACGCTGTTGAAATTTAAACATTAGACGTTATTATAATTAAGATTAAGTGTGTGAAACGGAGCGAATACCAATGATCAATTTTAAATTTATATTCTGACGTAGAAATGTAGCAATAATGGGTGTGAGAAACAATAAACAGATCTCTTAGTGTTACGTACTGCTAAATATCAGTGATAAGGACTATTTTATTCAACTCTAGGATACTTATTGAAAGCTGCCTCTCTCACGTTACGCATCAATTTTATATAATATAAATCATGGCCATATTGTTTTACAGTAGTCTAGTGTAAGTATTTCATGATATTTAAACACATTCGCTTATATCAATGTAATTATTTATAAATATAGTTATATACTTATTTCTTGTGTACTTAAATTTGCATTTATTTATTGATATATTTCTTTTTCAATAGTTTTATAATTCGTTGTTCAGTCTAATGTGTATAGTCTCTTTTGTAATGTTTTATATTGTTGAATTTTAACAGTATTAAATAAATTTAATAATTTACAAACTGTTTTTTATTGTTTTCGATAAGAAAAAGATATACTAACTTACTACTTAATATAATGTGACAAAAATAAATATTTCATAGTAACACTCACCCACTCAGCTTCACGTTGTATCCCCACACATGGCAGGGTAGGCAGAGGGAACTTGGGAACCTAGTGTAAAGACACTCCGCTCCACTGCCGTTCCCCACTTTCCGCCGAATTTGAGACATTGCGTGTTCAGTGGCGGAACTTAACGCCGCGATTTGCCTTGTACCAGAGCGAAGAAATGAAAACATTAAATTTTATAATTAAAAATATTAAATATTACATTTCCTCGAGTGGGGATCGAGCCCATAACCGTATCGGTTACAGTCACACGCTTGTGCCGCTGCGCCACGACAGGCCTCGTTCGTAGTAACGAGTAAATTAATTGAGTCATTTAACTTAAAATATTTAATCAAGGTGGATATTAATTTCAAAAATCTACCGTGGACACAATATTTTAATTACGTAAATGAACTATCCATCGTTTACATTATTTACTTTTAAAAATATAAATCACATTATTCTAAAGAAACGCTCTGACAACGAAGTATAGTAAAATGTTAAAAATGTTATTAATATTTTTTGTTTTTTGTTTCCTAAATATAAATTCTTTAATCCAAAATATAAATATGACAGTGACCAAAATGAATTGATGCGAGGACATTCAAATTGTTATAACGATTGTATTAACAAATGTTGCCCTTTGAAGATGGCTTTTTACAAACGACTTGGCTGTGTTTCTTTGGAAGATAGTAAAAATCTTTTTGTAAATTACAAACAACCAATTCATTCCCATAATACGGAGTTAGATAAAGTTATTATTGCTGATCATTTTAAAATATTGTAAACATTTTTTTTCTCCAAAAGGTAAGTAGGTAACACAATACATTTTTACAAAAAAAAAATGAACGTAGCGGGATCGAGAAACGTATGGCTTAGCTGGAGAGAACGTTTTGGATGGCTCCCAAGAGACGCAGGTTCAAATCTCCATCGCTACTTTAATTTTTTTACGTTTCTTAAAAAATATTTGTTTCTCTAGGTTTAGAATTTTATTTCTAATACATATAACAAAAATTTATTATTATACGTTTTACTACTTCAACGTGCCTCTTACTATTCACTTCCGGTTTTCAATTAAAATTAAAACAGTTAAAATTATTAAGATGCAGTTTCGTACTTATACATTTATGTAAAACGTATTATATGTTTGATGGCCAAATAATATTGCGTGTATATTTTTAAAAAGTTAAGAACGGAAGTTCCTTAATAGTAGCGGAGTGTTATACCATTTTTCTAGGTTCCCAAGTTCCCTCTGCCTACCCTTCCATATGTGGCATACAGTGTAAAACTATAAAAAAAAATAACTCTCCATGAATCACCCTTAAACTAATTAATACATTTAAATTTATTCACAAATTCATGATTAGCTGAGTAACATAAATTCTAAGGAAAACACATAAATCTATAAGCACACTTTGCAATCTAACCAATTACCAAAAACCGGCATTTCGCCTTAATTATATTTGGAAATGAATTTCCCAAAGGACATTGTTTTCTTTAGTTAAACAAAAAACAATTAATTCTTGTCTACTTGATGTCAGTTAGAACTCCCAGTTGGCAATTTTATTTTATTAATTATAAATATAGACCTGACATGAGGCTACAAAAACAGGACCACAGGTTCGATTCCTAGTCAAGGAAATAAAATATTTTTTTCGCTCTGGTAACAAAAAAAATCGTAGCGGGGAATTCCGCCACAAAACATCCAACGCCTGAAATTTGACTGAAAATGGGGAATGAAATTGCCTCCCTCCCTCCGTCTACTAGCCATGTGCGGGATACAGCGTGAAGCTGCATTATAGCCGCCTTTATTTCCTAGGGTTTGAACCCAATACTTGTTACATTTATAGTCACACGCCTGTGCCCCTGCGCCACGATAAGTCTCAACGTGTTCCTTGCTCCAAATAATTGATAACGTATGATTACTAGTTTTTTTTCGCTTCACGCTGCACGCTAGCTTGCATATATAGTAGGTTTCATACTCCAACGAATGCTTGAGGTTAAATATTTTTTGTATTTTAAAATTTGTATATGTATATATGTATTTGTTCTTCACTTTGGTAATAACTAAAATCAGGACAGACAAATATATATATTGAATAATTCATTCCCCGAATGGAAATCAAAGTTACAACCATCTCGCTTACAGTACCCTATTGTACTGCGCCACTAGGACCATGCTAGGATAAAAATAATTTGATAATTACTAAATATTGATCCATTATTATACTTATATAGAATATAAATATGCCTTAGCATAATGCCTTCCATTTAATAAAGCTTCTGAGTATTCTTATCAAACTCTTTTAATTAGAAGGATAGTTCATAAAATATATTAGGTATTTCAACGAAATTTCGTAGGTGGGAAAACCTACACAATTTGTGTAACGAGAAAAATTAAATGTTATTTTTATTAATATTTTTAATTTTCATTGTAGAGTGATTTCTTATAATGATAATGCACGCAATAATTATGTATAATCAATGCCGTAATAAAACTCCATACTTTGTCTACTAATAGACGAAAAAAACAAAACAGAAATATATTCTGTCGTTACGCAGCGGCACAAGCGTGTGACTGTAACCGACAGGCTATGGGTTCGATCTCCACTCGAGGAAATGAAAAATTTAATATTAAAATATTTCATATTTTCATTTCGTCGCTCTGGTAGAAGTTAAAACGCGGCGTCGAGTTCCATGCCATTCAACACGCAATGCCATAAATTCGGCGGAAAAAATCGAACTCAAAAGCATCACAAAAAGACACTACTCAATTAAGTAATACCACCATAGTGCTACCATAGTTTGATCATTTTACATATAGATTTTTTTTAAAAAGATATATATAAATTGTATTAATCTTATTGAACCAGTGCTATGCATGCCCATGCCCGCTGCTGCTACCACGAGATTGTTCACTTCACGCACATGCTAATTATGAAATCTTTTCCGTGGAACAACACATTTACTTCCTTCGTCAATGTCATCTTCAATTTAGAGCCGAAATATCAATAACCTTTGCCGCGCTTAGTCTGATATTAAAGAAACAAACACA
The DNA here is from genome assembly GCA_019049475.1 of Eueides isabella. Taxonomy (NCBI): domain Eukaryota; kingdom Metazoa; phylum Arthropoda; class Insecta; order Lepidoptera; family Nymphalidae; genus Eueides; species Eueides isabella. The sequence goes on along the minus strand of CM032395.1, from coordinate 10,422,556 downwards.
AAAAAAAGAAGGGTTCCGTATCTTAAAAGCCGTATTTTATCTGGAGATATGGCAGAGCTTGATAAACATGCCAATTCGGATGCGAAGAAAAGCACTACCATGCCATCCTTTTCTAAAACCATTTTGGCATATTTTCCGTTGGTTTCTCTTAAAAAATTATTAAATCTTAAAGTAAAGCCCAGCTAAATCTAACTTTTTCAACTTTGTCAACTTCACACTGTATCCTACACTTGTTGTAGGTAGAGGGAATTTGGTAACATTAGTGTTAAAACACTCCATTCCTATCAAGACACGTTCCTAACTCTCTGCTGAATCTGTGGCATTACTTGTTGAGTGACGGAGCTCAACACTGCTCCCTTAACACTAGAGCGAAGATATGAACATCTTAAATATATCATTTCTTTAAGTGAGGATCAAACCCACAACCTGTCGCGTTACAAGTCATATACTGTGTTCCCGCGACACGTCAAGTCTATTTGCCGTTCACTTGTATATATCAGAGCATGTTTAACCTAAAAATTTATTTACTTTTTATATATAAACAAAAAGCTTCATCGAGACTTGCTTTTTTATAGGATATTTTAAGCAAGATTTTATTTTTTACAATTCATTGCTATTGTGGTAACAGAAACATGTCCGATCTGATTACTAAATTTTAACTTACTAACTCTAACTAGTGTGACGTAGCACACTACACAGATGAACAGGCAACATAATCTTACTAATAGTGCTCCATTGTACTCTTTTGTTACGGAAAGCTATTAAATATTTTTGTGTTAAATAATTTACTTATCGAGCAAGATTAGCGTAAAGCTAAGTAGCTAGGGGAAAACGTTATATTTAATTCAGATCGGAGCGTTTGGATAGTTTTTAAAAGGCGCAGGTTTAAATACGGTTTTCAAAAAGGTATTATACACAAATAGATTTATACCAAGGCACATAATAAGGCAAAGCGTGGCGCTGAGTTCCGCTACTCAACAAGCAATGAATCAAATTCGGCGGAAAGTAGGGAACGGAAGTGGAACGGAGTGTCTTAACACTAGGTTCCCGAATTCCCTCTGCCTACCCTGCCTCGTGCGGGATTCAGCGTAAATGTTTAGTTAGTGTTTAATTTCGTACGCAAACGTAATATATATTGTTATAATATATATAATATTTTCGGTAAATCCTGTGACGAAACGTCAATAGGTAAATGCAATAAGCGTACAATTAGCTCTAAGTAAATTGTATTAGTCATACAGAATAACAAAACGCTGTTTACAGTATGTATGATGTATGACAGAGTTGTTATGGGTAATGTGCAGGATTAGACGTTGGAAGTAGCAGCTTCAATAGATTATAAAAAAATATGTAGAGTCTATGATTCTACTAGTAAAAGCGATTATCGTGGGCAAATCTAAGTTCTAGACTTTGTGTTTATTTTCCTATACTAATAAAATAAAAACGGAGTTTAGTTACGCCATGCAACACGCTAAGTGTCGAATTCGGCGGAAAGTGGAGAACGGAAGTGGCTTTATAAGAACGGAGTGTCTTAACACTAGCTCGCTCTATCTAAGCTGCCATGTGCAGAATACAGCGTGATCAAAAGAATATAAACTATATAACATCACGTTAATCTTTTTAATATAACCAACTATAATTTTGATGTAGTTAGAGATACTATAGGAACCTGTCATGTGGCTAATTATCACTACATCTCATATACAGCTGATTATTGCATATAATCATAGAAAAAGCAAACAAAGCCTATTTATTTTATAGCAGTATTTTATTACTTTTTCAGCTCTCCACTTTTTTTCTCTGAAAAATCTAAGAAAAAATCAAAGTTAGTAAGATTATGTTGCCTGTTAAAGTTGAAAAGCTTTTCGAGGCTCAAATAACAGGTTATAGATACATTCGTCCATGACTTAGGTCATTAACCTTGTCAATTGTAAGCTAATGTGCAAAAATTTTATCATATTGTGCTTTGTATATAAAGTATGTGGAAATGAGGAAACATTTTTTGTGAAAATGAAAATGTCTGTTTATTATTATATCTATTATTTACGTCAAATGTTATTTTTATTTTTATTTTGCACACTATATTGAAATTAAAATAGCAGCATTATGTGTTCAAATCTTTTCACGCCTAACGGGCAGAGAAAACCTAATGTTAAACAACTCCGTTCGTTTTTTTTTATTTATCATATTTCGTGTTAAATAATGGCTAAACTGAACGTCACGTATGCTTGACTAGAGCGAGGAGCTTACCTTACTTTATTGGGTTTCTCAAAACATCATCGAACCGACAATCCTCGTTTTCTTGAACGCCATCCCACTGCGTCACGTTGGTTCGAAAATATCTACTAAAAATAAATAATACACTCTATTAATCCCATTTCGTAAAAGTGGTTCATAAGTGGCTTATGATTTTATCAAATCACTCTAGAAAAGTAAACATATATCTAATACTACTCTACTCAGCTTCACGCTGTATCCCGCACGAAGCAGGGTAGGCAGAGGGAACCCGGGAACCTAGTGTCTTAAAACTCCGTTCCACTTCTGTTCCCCACTTTCTGCCGAATTTGAGGCATTACGTGTTGAGTGGCGGAACTCAACGCCGCACTTTGCCTTATTACCAGAGCGAAGAAATGAAACATAAAATATTTAAATTTAAAATATTAAATATTTCATTTCCTCGACCGGGGATCGAACCCAGAACCTATCGTTTACAGTCACACGCTTGTGCCGCTGCGCCACGTCAGGCCCCACATAGGTATTAAATATAATAGATATTAAAAATTAAACTTTGAATTGAAGAAATCATGCCTACGCGTATACTTTACAACTTAGTATTATATATATTTTAAAAATGAAATTTTTTATGCAAATTAAATATTTAAAATTAAAAATTATATACAAACACGAAAACATTAAAAATATTTTTGCAGGCCTTAATTATTTTAAAGTACTTTAAGCTATTAACCAAAAAGCTCGCGCGATTGTGTAAGTCGATCATTCGAACCTCTAATGATATAAATAAGAGTTGCGAACGAACTGTACGAGTCGCGGTACATGCGGCGCGGAATGCGCGCGTTGTCACAATCCTTTAACAAATAAAATTATTTTGTTTGAACAAAAATGTTTTCTATAAAAATCTATAAAGTTTATTTAATTTTGAGTTTGTTTGTAACAGTTAATTGTTTTGAAACTGAACAGTTATGTGAAGATGACAATTCTGTCGATATCACGGACGCGATACTCCAAGATGGGCTTTTAATTAAAAACGGTGTGAAATTTCCTTCGAAATATGTGTATTCAAAAAATGTTAGTGGTGAAGTACGAAAATACGGATGTGCATGTAAATTTAATAATTGCTATAGAAAATGTTGTCCGCTGGGCCAAGTTTATTATTTTAATCCGCCGAATAGGCGTTGTGTAGAAAGCTCTGAATATGATGATCTTGTACAGCTCAATGGCATTAATATATCCTATCATTCGGGATATATGGGAAATGTGAAGTTTGTAGAGAATGAAGGTAATTCGTACTTCTACGGCATACCTTGTGAAGGAGTTGTGTATATAGAAGATGACTACAATTGGTTTGTTCAAACGGTAAGTTTTTATTTTTGTATTCCAATAAAAGCAGTTGAAAGAAAACGGTTTAACAAGAGTTAAAATAAAAAAAGTACAGACTGCATCCGAAACTAATTTAAAATTTAAAAGTATTTTTAAACAATATTATAAAAAGTAGTTAATAATGGTCTCTCTGGTTAAGAGATTACAAATTAATATTTTCTTCGTTTTCTGATAGATGTTAGGAAAAAGTTAACTTATTTGAAGCTTTAGATGGTATGCTGATCATAGCATCTAAAGTATATATATATATGTAATGAACAGAAAAATATAACCGGCTAAGTGTGAGTCGCAATTGTTCACAAAAGGTTCCGTGCCACTATCCATAAAATCGGCAAAAAACTATATCTATTGTATTGGAACAGCCTTAAACATTTATTTTATTCTGTTTTATAATAATTTATACATTTTTTTTAGAATCTTTGAAAATTAAAATTCGTAACAGTAATGAGGTATAGCCTAGTGACAGGCAGACAGGTAATAATAATAATAATAATAATATAATAATAATCTTTATTAAAAGTAACTAAGACTCAATTTGTTAGTATTACAGACTTAACAAATATGTTAGTGGCATTAAAAACTTAAAATTAAACATTTAAACCGACACGACTCATATCTGTGCCATTCCCGTGGACACAGCACAGCAATGACTCACATATGTGCAGTCTAGACGACCAGCAATCATTCTCGGGATGCTGTTGGTACTGCCACGAATTCTGCGTACAAGAGACCCGCACCTTTTACGCATTGTGGCAAAGAAACAATCCACTCTAGCGGCCACAAACATCCGCAAACAACGGATGGATTAGTAATGGCGTCCCGTTTGGTTCCCAATTTGACGAAGATGATTCCATTCATTTCCTTGCTCTGGTCGACATAACGCGACGTGGAGATCCGTCTCTCGTTTCAACGCGCACTTCCGTATTACTAAACAATATATTTAAAAAAATATATTAGGTATATTTAATGTATAAAAACATACAAAACAGGATGCGATAAAATTGTATAAAGGATATACACAAATACTAATTACAATATTTGCAGATTTGATTACTCAACAGATGTCATTGGACAATTTAAAACGTTTATCAATAACATAAACGATAAGCACATCAAATGTGATTTGATAGTTTTAACTGTTTTAATTTTATTAAATTTAATTTAATTTTAGTAGACAATAATTATAATTTCGTATAGAGTATTAAATAGATAGCGCCATTTTTTTAAATTGTTTTCACAAAAAACCTCATTTGGATGGTTTCTTATTTACATTTAATATGTATTGTCTCAAGAATTTGGCGGAAAACGGGGTACGAAAGTTTCTTGAAGGGAACGAAGTGTCTTATCACTAGGTTCTCAAGTTCTCTTTGCCTGTCTTTGCTATGTAGGTATGAGTTGTACTAAAAAATATTTAACTATAATCTTTTGGTGTTTTTAACATAATATTAATAAATAGAATAAGTGATAAAGTACTTATATGGACATTGTGTCCATATAAGTAAAAAAACTGGTATACATCGTATATATATATATATATATATATATATATATATATATATATATATATATATATATATATATATATATATATATATATATATATATATATATATATATATATATATATATATATATATATATATATATATATATATAGTATATATATATATATATATATATATATATATATATATATATATATATATATATATATATATATATATATATATATATATATATATATATATATATATATATATATATATATATATATATATATATATATATATATATATATATATATATATAGTATATATATATATATATATATATAATATATATATATATATATATATATATATATATATATATATATATATATATATATATATATATATATATATATATAAATTAGTTACCTAATGGAGATTTTGTTTTCATAAATGCTCTAAATTATCCTGAAACAATCTTTCCTCAGACAAACATTGTTAATTGAAGTTCAGTGACACATCAGTCATGTTGCAGTCAAAACAAAATTATTTATTAGACATCCTTTATAATATTTAATATGATATGTATAATATATTTACATTTTTTTATTATACTAGCGACCCGTCCGCGGCTTCGCCCGCTTGAATTATACAATTTTATTTACCAATCTCAATTACTCTCATGTCCTAATAATATTATCACTTTTAAGACAATAACTATGCATTGAAGACAATTTTAGCTAAATTAATAAAATAATTGTAGCAATTACCTATGTCGAACTTAGTGTTTTAAATTGATGTACTCTATTAATATTACTATGCAAATAAATTAATACGAAATCTTGAGGAAACATTGCCCAAACATGATAGTGAACTATATTTAAATCTCGTTAGCCGTTTCTGATACTAGTGCGTACAAACGCATTGACAATCAGTCAATAATTTTGAATATTACTATTTTGGAACATTAATTAACGTCAAATATATTTATAAGTTTTTTATTTTCAAATACACCGTCCAGACAGTGATCGGTTATTGATTTACTAAAGGTATATAATTTTTCAATTTGCCACACGTTCATTTGAACTAAACAAAGTAGGACAATATTATAAAAATATCATTTAAGATACCGACAAATAAATGTGTAAAATTAAATTTATATAATTTTTACCCAGTTTCACGCTGTATCCCGCACATGGCAGGATGGGCAAAGACGACTTGGTTTCCAACCTAGTGTTAAGACACTCCTTTCTACTTCCGTTCCCCATTTTCCGCCAAATTTAAGGCAAAAATTGTAAAAGTCACGTGACATCTCAATGTGTGTTTATTTAAAAGTGCAGCAAGCAGCTTTTAATTTTACCACATTCAAAAAAAAATTACGATTAATCAATTTGCTTTTTACTGACATTTATCTTGACCACCAGTTCATTACATCGTAAAAAGCCTAAACTTACTTTAAATATACACGTGTAATTGTATATCTAGAATGCTATCCAACAATGGTTTTACAAAAAAAATACATACGACACGGTTATTCTTTTAAAACGTGCATTTATAGGTTTTTTTATCAGCTTCACGCTGTATTCCGTACTTGGCAGGATGGGAAATTTGGAAACTTGGGAACCTAGTGTTAAGTCACTCCGTTCCGTTCTTCGCTTTCCACCACGTTTATAGTCTCACTTTTGTACCCCCGCGCTACAAATGGCCTCCAAAGCTTTTGTATTGAGCTTATTTTTACCAAATGTTACAAAATATATAATATTCATGTAAAATATATGCGAACTAATGTCAGGATATTACTCATAAAAGTCATATCACGACATTACTTCATTCCGTTAATTGCTTAACTTGAATGCAATAGTAGAAAAAGCTATGCAAAAAATCGTGGCCAAACCCGTTTAAAAGGAATAAATTATACTTTCATGACACAACTATTGAAATAATGAATTAATATGCTTCAGGTGATTGCTTGTAGTTTTTTATAAGCATGTCATATTTACACTTGTACGCTTACCGTTATTACTTTATGATATTAATTGTTAAGACTATGACGATATTTAAATATAGAAATATGTACATGTAGGCAATACCTTTTTGGGACTGGATTTGGAACGTGGAGCTAATTTTTATATCATCATCATCACGCTGTATCCCGCACGAGGCAGGGTAGGCAGAGGGATCTTGGGAACCTAGTGTTAAGACACTCCGTTCCACTTCCGTTTCCCACTTTCCGCTGAATTTGAGGCATTGCGTGTTGAGTGGCAGAACTCAACGCCGCGCTTTGCCTTATTACCAGAGCGAAGAAATGAAACATTAAATACTTAAATTGAAAATATTAATTATTTCATTTCCTCAACTGGGAATCGAACCCAGAACCTGTCGGTTACAGTCACACGCTTATGCCGCTGCGCCACGACAGTCCTTTTATATGTATAAATATATTATATTTATATTTTTTAGCTATTATAAATATCCTTATAACAATTCAACTAAGTTCTGCCCTCCAAACAAATCGTTGCCGTATGTTTATTGTGTAAAGGAAATAATATTAATTCAGATCACGGCCAGACTCGTTCCTCCTTAGTAAAATATACTTTCAAGAACTAATCTATTCACCCGTTACTAGCTGAGATAAAAATACAACGTATAGTTTGCCGAACTTTTGATACACTCTACATTGATACTGAAAGTATCTTTATTTATAGCTGAAATGTCATAAAATTTTATTTGTTCACTCAAAATTTTTGTGTATCATTCTTAGTTTTCTTTATTAAAACTCGCCGTTCGAAGTCTATCGTGGCGCAGAACCACAAGCGTGCTACTGAAAATGCTACAGGTCGTGGGTTCAATCCCCACTCGGGAAAATTAAATATTAAATATTTTCATTTTTTCACTCGGGTGATAAGGGAAAATGCGGCGTCAAGTACCACTACTCACTAATTGCTACACAATGCCACAAATTCAGTGGCATTTTGGGGACAAAATAGAGTGCCTTATTCAATTTACCAAGGTTCATCTTTCAACCCCATTGCCATATTGCATGGGATACACTGTGAACAAAAAAAAAACGTAACTAATTATATTATATTTTGTATCATGATTTTCATCATAATACTGTTTTGAGACACGATGACGATTGTTAAATTACCCTTTGCATATGCATATTTACATATGCTAAAGCGTCCATATATTTTTTTTAGAAATAGATATAATCCTTAAATGATAAAAAATAATAATAAATAATAATTTTATCGTCTACGTTTTCGTCACGTTTTCTTTTGTAATGCGATCTGTTGGTAATTTAATGCTAACATGGTATTAATCTGTAGATTGCCTCAATCAAGTTATGTAAAGACTGGTTGCAATAGGAAGTACAAAATATAGCCTAAGTAGGCCAGTGTCTTGAATTAACTTGATTGAAACTTTATAAGTAAATTACACATTTAATTTTACACTTTTATCCTTAGTATTTATAAGTTAAAAATACATACAGATTTAAAAATATAAAAATAAGCTATTTAATAATTTCCAAATTTCGCCGCTTTTGAAAATAAATTTAGGTATCGAAATTAAATATCTCTTTTGAAAAGAATAATTAAACATATACTCCCCCAAATGTAATTTGATCACACGAATATTGCGCTTTGATGGTTTGTAAAGCACATTTATAACACTTGAATGGCGCCGTAGTGATATGTTTTTCTCTTTTTGCAGACACTCAGATCAGGTAAAATCTTATGATACAAGAACCTTGCATGTCAGGCGACATACTTTTTTATACGATTTAAAATCCTTTTTCTTTTTGGTTCTTACTCTACATCCCACTTACCAAATACCTAAACCTTTTAACTCTAAAAAAAGTCAGGCAATCGCAATCCATAGTCAATTGCAATGCTTTTTCTACAATTCTATACTTGGAAATGAATTCCTTATGGTAAAAAAGTTAGAATTTTTAGACCTAATAATTGGATTTAAACTTGTTATGTGCACCCCATATCGATGCAATCAGCAAGTACCTGCATTTCTCTTTTCACACTTTAGGCATCTTTCCCTAGAATATGTCCTTCATCATCAGATCAAAATTATGCTTTCGCAATAAATTAAACACGCATTGGCAAAAACTCTCCATTGGTTTGAAGAAAGAGATTTCTTTTTTTAAAAAAGCCAGTCATTTTAAACTACGCTTAATTGTTTATTTCTAGTTTTAAATTTAATGTACATTGATAAATATACATATGTAACGAACAAATGCCGACAGCATAAAAGAATATCTATTTTTAGCTTCATGCTTGACGCCGATGGGCACTTAGCAAGGTAGGACTCGAGAAAGACACTTCCTTTTCCCACGTTCCCCAAAATTCTAAAGTCTCCACTTTGCCTCTTTCAATTCAATTTTATTAATTTTAAATTATATTAAACATTATAAACATATTTGTGAAAAAGTACATACATATTCAATACTGCAATGAGACACTATTAGAAATCTTGGTCATTAACAACAATTAATAATATTACAAATCACTCAAATTTATAGAACTATTAATACAATTTTACTACCATATTAATCGAAATAATGGCAACATGGCGCCATACACATGTTAGACGAGGGTGGAGAAGTTCATGACTTAAGCAATATTATTTTATACGTTTTAGATCGGAACCAAAGTACTCAAAAGACTTTTATTAAGTTTACTGTATATTATTTTTCCCATGTTCTATTTCATTTCGAAAGTCATAAATCCTAATCCTAAATTATTATAAGAACAGCGACAGTTATTTAAAAATCATTAGTACAGATAAAATTAAAATTACTCAAAACGAATGTCAAAAGAGATTTTCTAAGAACAGCAAAAGCTATTCAGATCATTAGAACCCATCACATTGGAATTACTCAATATTAATATCAAAAGAAGCATATCATGGCGTAGCGGCATAAGCGTCTGATTGCAATCAACAGGCTGCGGGTTCGATCCCCACTCGAGAAAATGAAATATTTAATATTTTCAATTCTTCATTGTTTCATTTCTTTGTTCTGGTAATAAAGCAAAGCGCGGCGTTGAGCTCCGCCACTCAACACGCAAAGCCTCAAATTCGGCGGAAAGTTGGGAACGGAAGTGGAACGGACTGTCTTAACACTAGGTTCCCAAGTTCCCCCTGCCAGGTGCGGGATACGGCGTGAAGCTTAAAAATAATAATAATATCAAAAGATATTTTTTCAGAACAGCGGAACGGAAGCGACACTTATTTAAAGATCATTGGCACACATGACATTGAAACTCTGTTAACATATAAATTTATTTCTGGCTTATTCAGATAAAAATATTTTATTAAGAAACTAAATATAAATATATTGGATCAGTAATACAAAAAAATATGTATAACATATTTTTGTTCGTTTATTTATAATTTGTCATTTTAATAATTCCTGTGTATTTCTAGGAAGGTACATAAATTAAAGATACTTTTTCAAATTTACAATTTTGTAATACTTTTTCAAATTTACAAAAAGGATAAACAATAGTGATTGTTGAATGGAACCCAACGCCGCGTTCTCGCTTGCCAAATTATTTAGACCATATAAAGTAGATCAAAGATATTCATTAAAATTATACAATAACCAAAATTAATTTGAGTTGCGTAGTAGTTGCGTTAGTGCTTTAAAAATTAAGTAATGTATATGAAATTATTTTATTACAATATTATGTTAATACGTAATTATAATAAATAAGCACAACTGGAGTAGGTCAGTTTCACGGACACAAGTTTAAATTAATTTAATTATCAATTGTCATTGAAAATTAATTTGCCCTCCTCCTTATATTGTCTTATTTTCAAAATCATTTTCTTTTTTTAAAGAGAAAAAGAAAAATTAACAACATCTTTCCTTATCACCTACTTTTCTTTACTTTCCCCATTTAAAAGAGAGAAAAATATGTGAACAACACGAACAACAATACGAAATAATTTACAATTTTGTATTGATGCTCTTGTCTCATACTCGACTTAATATATAGTTTAAAATATATATATATATATATATATATATATATATATATATATATATATATATATATATATATATATATATATATATATATATATATATATATATATATATATATATATATATATATATATATATATATAAACATATTAATAAAGTGGATTCGAACCCACTCCTATTTTATATCTCACTGTCCAATTCCAATTGCTGTAAAATAGAATGACTTATCTATTCAACGCACTATGCGGAAGTGGCGTTAACGCGAATAAAAAAGTATATGGACAAGATAACAAAAAAATCATAGCTATAACAAAATTAACAAAAAAGTATAACTATCCGTTACGTCACCGACCAGACATACAAAAATCTGACGCACAAAAGCTAAATGTTTACAATTTTATAAATATCATCATCAGAGAGCGCTAAAGAACATTCTTCTTTACAATTGCCCTTCACCTACAAACACAGTTTATTAACATTATTTTCCTCAATACTCTATTAATATATCTAAAATATTTAGTTTAGGCCTTTTCACATTGCAGGATATACAGAGGAAACTTAAGCATTCAATGTCAAGACATTCCTTTTGGTTCCTCTCTCTGTCAAACTTTCCCCCGAATTTGAGTCGTTACGTGTTGAGTGGCGGAACTCAACGCTGCGCTCATAGCGACAAAGTAAAAAATAACTGTTTTTCATTTCCTAGAACGTAAAAGTAAAAAATAACTGTTTTTCATTTCCTAGAACGAAGATCGAACCAACGAGCTGTCGTTTTTACAGTCGCGCGCTTGTACTCCTGTGTCACTACAGACATAACTTATATGTAGACCTAATAAATTGGTCATACATACTAAGATCGATACATTGACTGGGTTTTTAGTTTAATCATTCAAAATTCATGGAAACGTGACCAGAAATAAGTCGTGATATAAAATGAATATACAATATATTACCTACGAGTATTTCTCGATATTACTATAGTTATAATTTTAAGAACATCATTATATTCAAGAGGCATATCCGAGTCCGTGCGCAGGAGCATAAGCGTGCGACTGAAAACGCTAAAGGTTTTGAGTTGGACCTTTCATTCAAGGAAATGAAATATTTAATATATTCATTCCTTCGCTCTGGTAGTTCAAGGCAAAGCACGGCGTTATGTTCCACATCGCATTGCCTCAATTTCGACGGACATTGGGAAACGGAGGCGTTAGACCGTAGAACAGGGCTGACAAAACTAGGTTATCAAGTTCTCTCAGCACTTTTTATAAGCTTTTGTTAAACTTACACTATTTCTATAGACCCAATTTCTTAAGATCATACGATCTTGATATTAATTAAATTTGTAAAATATTAAATTTATAAAATATTAAATTAATTCATTATTAAATTAAGCAAACAATTTTCATTAAAAATAATAAAGGCTTTCAGTTAGAAAACCACCCTCAAATCAGTTCATTCACTTAGGAGCTACGGTGTCACAGAGAGATTACTCAACCACAAGTTAAATTTACAAAAATGAAGACTGAAATTTAAGCTAAATCATTAAATATTTAATAAAATTAAGCCGAACTAAGTATTTTAGATTGATATAAAACTATTTATTTACCTACCTATTAAAGCACAATAAACGCTCAATGGAACAATATAAAAGTTAAAACTGAATTTATATTTAGTTAGCCGTTTCTGAGATTAGTGCGTACAAACGCACAGGCAAGCAGACAAAGAAACAAATGCTAGAAATCATTATTTTGGACTCTATTACTTTAATGAACGTATGTAAGATATATAAAAAAATCCTTATAGGATTTTTTTATATATCTTACATACATGTACAGACAGTCGGATCAGATCATATGAAATCGGTTACAGATTTATTATTAATATAGTTAGTATAGAGAAATATTTTTAATACGTTGCGTACTTTGCCGATATATATTTTTGTTGACACACGTTTTAGTGAGAATTTCTTGTTTTTTGTGCTCATTATCCTCTTCATGACCATTTTGGTGTTTATTTTGTAATTATATTTTTCATTTAAAAATAATCTTAATTACATACATTCTGGTACATATGCACATTCTCTTTTGTGGGTTCTATAATATGTACTACACTGGTTGTGGGTTCGATCTCCAATCGAGAAATTATATATTTAATATTTTCAAATGAAATATTCTATATTTCTATTTCTTCATATTTCTACGCTGAAATGTATCTAGCCCGAACATAATATAAAAAATATTATGCAAAAATAATTTACTAAATCATATTTTTTTAAAAGTAAAAGTCGTTAATCGTGTCTACATCGTAATAACAACTAATAGACGTGCTGTATGAGAGACAAATAATAAAACACACATGTTACAGTTTTCATACGAATTAACTTTTTTATTGCGCTTTTATATATATATTTTAAACGGTTTGATCTTGATCGTGGCGCAATGGGGCAGCGTATGACTATAAATACATTGGTCGTATGTTTAATCCCAACTGTATGTCTCCTAAAGAGTATTTATGAAACGTGGGAAGGATCGCAGGTTGCTCTTGGCATGTTCAGTGACTTATCCAAGGCGTTTGATTGCGTCCAGCACTCAACATTGGTCATGAAGCTACACCATTATGACATAAGAGGACGTGCACTCGATCTTTTGACCTCTTACTTAACTAGCAGGTTTCAGAAGGTTGATGTGAATGGCAGGAAATCCCCTGGGTCACTAATCAGTATGGGCGTCCTACAGAGGTCTATTCTTGGTCCTTTTCTCTTTTTAATATATATAAATGATTTACCTTATTTAGTTGAAAGGAGCCATGAGAAAGTATAGTTTGCTGATGATACTTCGTTGATTTTTAAAATGAAAAGACGACAAAAAGTATATGACGAAGTAAACAATGCTCTCTCTAAAATAGTACATTGGTTTAGCGCTAATAACTTACTGTTAAATAGTAAAAAACAAAATATGTAATATTCAGAACACCTCAAACGAAAATTGTAAAAGCCAATGTACTTTTGAATAGTGAGGCCGTAGAGTCTGTTGATTCTAGGGTATTTCTCGGTATCACCATTGACTCTAAACTACAGTGGGGACCTCAAATTGATAGATCGCCAATCTATCAATATCAATAGACTGAGTTCTGCAGCTTTCGCTGTAAAAAAATAGATTATTGATTGATGAGGAAACGGCTAGCCTTGTTTACTTTAGCTACTTTCATAGTATTATTTCTTACGGCATAAGATGCTTTGGGGTAATGCAGCCGGGATTAAGTTAATCTTTGTCTTGCAGAAGCGAGCTATTCGCGCAATCTATAACTTAAGCCCTAAGGATTCTTTAAGGGAAACGTTTAAAAAGATTAATATATTGACCGTTGCATCTCAATACATTTTTGAAAATGTTATGTATGTCAAGAAAAATATTAATAAGTTTACTAAAATCAGTGATGTACATAATATTAATACTAGAAATAGGCCTAAACTTAGTGCGCCTATAACTCGATTGCATCGAGTCCATAATTCTTTTATGGGACAGGGTGTACACTTTTACAATAGGATCTCAGAAAACGTCAGAGAATTTTCTGTTTCACAATTTAAAAAAGTTGTGAAAAGACGTATGTGTGTTAAAGGTTATTACCATATTAACGATTTTATAAATGATAACACACCTTGGGAATAAAATGCTTGCTCCAGGCTGTTTCAAGTGTATCATTGTCACATAATTATATAATGTAAAGTTTTGTTAAAAAAAAAATCATGTCCCGCTGAGTTTCTTTCCCCGGTTCTTCTCAGGTCTGAGGCAGTAACTTTAGTGAACTGGTGGTAAATTGTTTGACGTTCAAAAAACGAAGCTCGTAACTTCTTATTTTGAATAAAAATATTTGAATTTGAATTTATCATTATATTCATACTAGCGACCTCCGCGCGGTCTCGCCCGTAGTTTCGCCCACTTCTCTTTTACTTAATATTATTTAATTAATAGTGCAAGTTTCATGAAAATAACTTTAATATGCACTTGAAAAAACGTTTCTTCAATCTTTAAATCGTAGATAGATACTTAATCTTAGAAGCTTCTCGATCAATTTGAAAATTTATTTTTGTGTTGAATAATCCGCTAGCTTATTTGCTATAATTTTATCTCTTTACGACGAAAAGGAGTCGAATAACAAGAAAGAAAAATGCAAAAATGGTAGAATTCTGACTGGTAGAAACTTCCCTCCGCTGCGTAAATGGAATTTTATTCTCAACACAAGAAATTTATACTATTTCAAAGAATATAATATTTCCTTATACACATGAATATACACAAAACGTGTATATTGCGTGTACAGATAAAAAATGATAATATCAACAAAAAAAATGTATTACAGTTTTAAAATAAAGGAGCGTATAGATCACCCATTGGGTGAATGTGTTCTGTGGTATAGATCACCGTGTAATGATTCGTGCGTTATAACACGTATAGCTAAGGACTCATGATGCGGTTTTCTCCCGCGCCCTCCGCGGTTGCGGGCCCGCAGCCTTTGAAGAGTACAGATATTTATCTCAAAAATTAAAGCACATTCGTTTTACCATTCAGCAATTTACGACATATTTTACGTCCGCGGCGTGTGTGGTTGTTTGTGTGTCCCGCTGCATCGGCGGTCATCTTGTACCGGGCATGGGTTGCGGTCCCGCAGCCGCGTACTCTGCGGTTGGCGGGCGACTGCAGCAGGCAGCAGCGGGGAGCGCAGGAGTGTACAGAAATGTTGTAGTGACTTGATATTTATCGTTGCATAGTAACACGTTAGTGCACGTTTGTCAAAAAATGCATATGGATATTGAAGTCGATCTACTAATTACTTTGGTTCAAGAAAGGCCAGTTATAAGGCATAAAAGTGTAAGTACAAGAACTTGACGCTCAAAGCATGAGAGAAAATCTGCGGTATTTAAAATGAAGATTTTTAATATTTGGACGAGACAAATAATAAAAAAATATGATAAGTATTATGAAAGTATATTTTTAAGTTACAATAATTAACTTATTAAATGAGACAATTATTTAGCTGAGGACTCCGCTGATAATCAGTTACAGTTAAAAAGTAAAAAGAAAAATAATATGCCTATTGAAAGTACCTGTCCCCCCTCAACCTTAACAACCTGTGCCATAACTGAAAAAACTATTACTACTAACATTACTGTTGCTGCATCAATCAATATCAGAAGCTTTTGCTACACCTACCAACACAGTTACTTCTAAAGCAGATGCTAAAAGAAAAAAAAATACGATGCCGAGAAAGCATTAATAGAGGTGTCGCTGGTGAGCTCAACGCGAAGATAGACATTTCTATTTTTTTCGTGGAATTTTGCCTTCTTTGCAAAATTTTAATAAAGCAACAAGCAGTCCAGAACTCTACTGATGTCTTACAACGGCCTGTCTAGCTATAATCAATGGCCAAGTTTGCAAACGATAATAGCGACCGCGATGGTTGCTCAACCGCACAAAACTCTGATCTGTTAAGAGAACGCGGCGGGCGCGGGTGAAAACCGCTTCGTGAATCCTGAGCCTTTGACGGCTGGCGACGCCTAATATCTACACTAATTTAAAACACACCAATCTCAAAGCTACTGGTTCGAATAGTAAAAACGTTTTTGTATGGATTAGTCCATGTATTGGAAGTCTATAGGTATATAATGTGACCATAAGAACAATATGAGTGAAGTGTGGATATCAATAAAAAAATTCAAAAAATTACGCGCGCTTATTCGTTTTTACGTATTAATGAAAAATGTTGTCTTGAACATCTTTAACTAAATTAGCATTTCATGATAGCTTAATATGGTTGTTCATCAGATGCTCCATATCTTCAATTTCAATACATCAAACGAAAATGCTGAACACGCTCAACAACCTTTGCTAAAGCTGTAATTCATTATTTCTTATAGTTTAGCTGGACCGTTGTAGTCACCAGATATTCCAAATCAAATCGATGCAAAAGGCTCATAACACTTAATAACTTTTGTTAAGGCAGTACTTCATTATTTACTATGATTTTGCTGGACTGGATGTTCAGCAACGGTAGAAGTTTTTCAAATTAAATATAGCCTAAATCATGTCCTGACCTAATAGCTAATATATATAGCTTGTAGTCCAAGGGGAACCTGGAAATCTAGTGATAAGGCCGCCTTTACACCAAAAACCTCTACCAGGCAACCCACCCTTAAAAACATCAAAGGACGAAGGAAAGTGGTTGGTGTACAAGGTGATTAATGTATCAATTTTATTACTTTTTAAAGTTATAAAAATACATAAAATCTACTATTGGTATAGACTGTAAATGAGTTACTGTGCTTTTAAATATATCATAAAAATACATAGATATGTACATAAGCATATACAAATATACATATATATATATACAGATATTTTATATACACATACACACAAATACACATACATATATACATACTTATAGCGATAAAAAATAGTTTTTAACATGACGCTTAAATATATAAATAGATTTGGCCTCACGTATTTCCAGTGGAAGTGAGTTCCAGAGAACTGCAACCTTGACTGTAAAAGAGCCTCCATATATTTGAGTGCGACGCAGTGGCACTTCTAATTTATTATCACTCTGCGACCTAAAACTGAGGGAGTGATTGGTGCCAAGAAAACTAAACCTAGTTTTGAAGTATTCTGGGGAGAAGGGATGGAACAGTACAGTGTAAAGGAGTGAAAGGATATGGAGATTACGTCGCTGCCCGAAAGTGAGCCATTTGAGATAAGTATCTTAAGTTCCCATTAAGATATTTCCGATTTTGGAGGCATTGGTGTTCAATAGCGCAGTTCTACACCGGACTTGGCCACATTATTAGAGTGATAAAATGGAAATATTATATCTTTTATTTTCTCGAGTGGAGATCCGATCTCTGCTTTCGTGTTCCATGCTTGTTCCTGTGCCCCACGAAAGTCCTATTATAAAAACGATTTATATATTAACATATATTTTAATATATCAATATGAATGGAGTCGGTATTTTATATAAACATTAGCATATTAATATTTTTGGCTTAAGAAAATGAGATGTCAACGCGTTTTGCATGACTGGCTGAACTTGACAGGTTCTGATGATCGATATTATTTAAAGTAGATTGACTCGCAAGCAAGAGCATTTTTCAAGAATGCGCGCCCCCGTGGCGCCTGTAGCTTTCTGCCCCATCGTGGAATGAAATGAAACAAAAAAATATATAGATTTTATATTTTACATTATTATTCTGTGGACAAAATTTTAAATGGAAAAATAAAATTAAATTTCGAATTTCTTCAGATATGAAATCTTCATGTGGAAAGGTGGCTCAGGGGCGCCTTCTAGGCTTACATCTTGAAATATTTTTTTTGTATTTTTTCAAACGTCCAAAGCAAAGCCCTGCGCCGCTCCTCCGAGCTATAGCCCTTCCGACCCTAGGGTAATTAGTACACCCTTGCTCACAAGTACAGTACTAAGGTGTATTGTTTTATACCTAGCAACGGCAGTATTTCATACAAGATATTCCTGTTATTTCACACTGCTATAGTATATATACTGCTTCTATTTTATGTGAAGACTTCATTGGTTAATTGAATGTAAATTTGGTTTTTATTTAAAGTACTTGTAAAACTGTATGTCTTCCTTAATAAATAAATAAATTGTTAAAATCACACGCATAAACAAATATTATTATTTGTGGTATTTTTATTTATTTAATTATGTTTAAAAAATATAGCTTTAATGAAAAATATGTTTTACAATATTAAAAACAACTAAATATAAATTAAACGTACATTATTGATTAATAACTGTATATACTATTAAAAATATATAAGGGTTCGCTGCACGCTAATAAACTCCAGATGCAGTGATTGAAAAATAAAAAAAAATAAATAAGTAATAAATGGCCACTGTTTCTACTGTCGGCGAAATAACTTAAAAAAATTAAAAATAAATAGTATATTTAGAAGGTACCCATGTCGCAGTTTTATATAAAAGTTAAATTATATTTGCTCAGTGATAAATTTTGTTAAAGCAACCTAGGAAAAATGGTTATTGTATTCTTTTCTTATGATTCAAATTGATTCGATGTGATTTCAAAAATTCAAAAGTTAAAAAAAAAATAATTACATAAAATATGAACAATAAGGGATTGACAAAAATAATGGTAGTTAAGAAAACTGAAGCATTTAGATTCTTACACTAAATTAATGCGAATAAAAAATAAAATACTGATAATTGACCAATTTAATGTCACTGAAATTAATCGATGTCTTTGAGTGGGACTGTTAAAATTTGAAATAGCGCCATCTATTGATAGCTTTCTGAACTTACTTAGTAATTAAACTTTAGCGCAGTCTCGACGTCTCGACGTACCATACATTTTAATCATACATACTAATATCGCCAGATGTCGCTAAATGATAATATTAACCTTCGGCACGCAAAAACTGACAATCCATCAATATTAAAGAGTACTAATATTTATGTAGAATAATAAATAATAGGATAGATCTACATCGCCATTTAATGTTTATTTTTAATATTCAGACGTTTGTGTGTTTTAACTATTTTTTTTGATAAACTCTTTTTCGTATGTTTATATATAATGTGTTTTTTATACATTATTATTGTTCTTTTTTTAATTATAAGAAACTAAATATAAATACAGAGATTCATATTAATACAGAGATTGTGAAAAGATATAAGAAGTTACTTTATCTGATTTTAATATATATTTTTAGGAATAAACAAGTATTTTTAATAAAGTGTACGACATAGTTAGAATATTCTAACTGTGGACTTAAATGATTGTTTCATACCACTTGATTAAAATAACAGATTATATTCATAACATTAAATACTTCAAACTAAACATATATATTTATTTTAATATTATTCAAATTATTGACTTAACAGGTTACTTCTATTCTTCGTAAATGCACCTTTATTTGTTTAAGGTAGGTACTATATTTAATTGCCAATAAGGCCTATACATAAGATACAATTAAAATAATATAAATTAATATATTTTAACTGAATTAAAAAATATATTTCTATATTATTACCTACAATAATAAATATATGTAGTAAATAAAAAATCAAAGTACGATTTTTTTTTTACTATGTTTTAAAGTGTTATTCCACACTTAGGACAGATTTTAAATTTAAGTTTAGTATAAAATACGACTTCTTCATGACTAATAACTTTAATATTCATTATTTTATAAAATGGTAAAAAAGAAATGAAATATGTTTTAACTGAGTATACATAATTAATATTTATATTACTTAATAGCTTCAGATCGGCAGATTTTAATTCACATATAAGTTACTCTTTATATTTAGGTCAGGCAGAGAACTGATGTAAGTAAGTATGTTTATTTCATTCTACGTGTAAACAGTTGCCGTAATCATTCATTTCCGTGAGTAGGTACAGTCAGACGATCTCATTGTAATGGCCTTTATTGAAATGTTCTATAAATATTTAATATTCTCGAAATAAATGTTAATGTTCTTATGATAGTGATTGCACGTTCAAATAGGAAAAAAATATTAGTAAACATACTGTGGATATACTTACTAAATATTTTTACCCTTTTCCCGTATAATTGAGATGGCAGAGATACTCTAGTGAGTAGATACACCTGTTTTTTTCCATTTAGAAACTCGATTGATGAATCGCGGTGGCAAGTGGCGGGAAATAAAAAAACATCACCCCCTTAACGAGAATCTAACCATCTTGCTTACAGCCCCATTACCACTGAGCTACAACGGACTTGATACATGTTTTCAGCTTAACGCTGTATCTTGTACTAAGCAGGATAGGTAGAGGGATATTGGGAACAAAGAATTAAGGCACTCCGTTCCCATTTAGACACTTCTGTTAATATTGTAAGTAATATAAATATTTTACCGTATAACTTAACTAAAATCTTTCTTGAACTGTTAAAACATAAGAAATTGTTCGTCTCAGCTACCGTGACGATGATAAAAATTCTATAGTAAACCAAGTGAGTATAATACCTACTCTACAATTAGCTCACGTACGGTACGGCGTATACTAGATAATTGATTTGTTTATATGATAAATTGGCATAGCTCTTGTGGGTTTTCCATACGCGTCTGGAAAGTTTATAATCTTAAATTAGGACTGTGAACTATAAATTAATTAATAAAATAATAAAACGTTACTTGCTTTTACAAAAAATGTAGGTACTGTATTTACTGTTCGTATACGCAGCTGCTAGAACAAAATTTAAAAGAGTTGTGAAAAGATGTTTATGTGTTGAAAGTTATTACCAAATTAATCTTTAATTTAAACTTAAATTCTCGCTGTATCCCTAGTCGCTGTATCCCAGACTCTGCCTACGGCGTAGGCAGAGTCTCGGCATACCTTTTTCGCCTCGTCCACTGTCATTAACTCGAAGACACCAGGATCTTTACGTGACCATCCTCTAATATCTACTGTATTTTCGAAAGTCTGCCGAGGTCTTCGCCTCTTTGTCTTACCACTCACTTTTCCATCATAAATCATATATTATTAGTTTTTCATCCCTTCTAACACTACCTAGAACATTCCATACACTAACTCAAAACTCCTCGAGTTCGCATAATGGAGCTGAGGATAGCGGCCCATACGCCACTAACAAGAAAATTCTAGTCATCCCAACTTGAAGCACAATCCAAGCAGCCTCGGGTTGATTGTTTGCAAGACATGAACTATTTTATTATTCTAAGCAATCGAGAGGACAACAACACGTCTACACCTGGAATCCCTCGCTCGTTCTATCGTAGGCCGGCGGGGAAAGCGACCCGATTGCCCGGTAAATCGGTGTCAGTGCCTTTTTACTTGGTTGCGGTCACACCAGCGGGGACCTAACAGTGCGTGACCGTGTGGGGTACATCGTGGCGGGTTAAGCTTTGCAGCCCTCTAGAGGACAGGCAGGGATAGCTGCGAGCAAGCATTTTATCGTGGACCCCTTACGAAATTAATGATTTTGTGAATAATAACACGCTTTGATATTGAAATATTCTCTCTTGACTGTCTCAAAGCGTGTAAGTGTGAAACTGGAAACAATTGAAATAAAAAATAATTAATAATAATTATTTTTTTGTTTGGAATATTTTTTTTTACATACCCTACAATCACCTTTACGTATTCTCCACGCAATGTGACAATGACGAAATGATTGGTGTTTAACTGTCACACAAACCAAAACAGAAAATTAATAGGTTTTAACTTTCACTTTGCAATACTGATAAGTATTAGAAAACATATAAGTATTCGAACCTAGCGGGATTTGCACCTGCTTCACTTGAAATCCATCCAAGCAGAGAACGTATGGCTTAACGGAGAGAGCGCTTAGACGAATTCCAAGCGCGGGTTCAGATACCGCTACGTTTGTATAATTGTAAGTTTTCTAAATAATTACCTTTTTTTTTTCTAAATGTGGATAACACTTTAAATTTGATCAAAATATTTGTATTTGTATTCTAAAAGTTTGTAATAAGTAAACGGCGGGAACATTTTGGTTTGATCGATCGATCTCCATTTTTTTCTATCTTTAGATACGGTGTGTACACCAGCCATTTTGTTTGCGATAAATTGCTAGGTATTAGCCCGGTTTATTTTCGTTTTTATTGAAATATCGGGATCATCTCTATATACCATATTTCAGTACTCTTTATTGAGTTGTGTGTCAGATACTTTCTTCGTAAAAGAAGAGTTGGATGTATTATAATGCTAATAACCCGCTGGAGGCTTCACCCGATTTAACTATGAGACTGCTAATATTATATTAATATATAAAAAAAATTGAACAGCCGAAGCTATAGTTAATAAATTTAAACTCTTTTAAGTTTTTAGATTTATAAATACTTTAACAAACGTTTGCCAAAAGATTTTAATAATATACTTTTAATAAAAAGTTATAAAGTTTTATGATAATCGCTTCAGCAATTCAGAAAGCGTAATAAACAATTTTACATATAATATTCACAATATTAGTATGATATTACTCCACACCTATTGAACAACTCTCTCTACCTCTCTCGCTTCACGCTGTATCCCGCACATGGCAGGGTAGGCAGAGGGAACTTGGAAACCTAGAGTTCAGACACTCCGTTCCACTTCTGTTCCCCACTTTCCGCCGAATTTGAAGTATTGCATGTTGAGTGGCGGAACTTAACGCCACGTTTTGCCTTGTACCAGAGCGAGGAAATGAAACATTAAATATTTTAATAGAAAATATTAAATATTTATTTCTTTAAGTGGGTATCGAACCCGCAATCTGTCGGTTACAGTCACACGTTGGTGCCGCTGCGCCACGACAGGCCTCAACAAACATCATGAATTGAACAAACAAATTGTTTTATTGCGTAAATCCCAATTGTTTTAATAAAACATTATTAATTTATATGATTGAATTCAATAGTTCATGCTTAATGTGTTTAACACAGCCAGCCCTGAATTAGCTACTGTCTTGGAAGATAAAAGTATATTGTCAAGAAACATCATATTTTGTTTAATTCTTTAAACTTAACTAGCAACCCGCTCGCGACTTTCCTCATTTGAACTACAATATTTATTATGAAATAATATATATAATGTTACAAATTAATAACACTGTAATATTTTTTAGCAGTTTTGCTGCTGCTTTGAATTGTTTTTGTAAACTGAAATGAAAATGTTAAACATTTTATACACCTAAGTGGTAATCTACAAAAGTCATTATCAACAGATTGAAATTGATGACGAAAATTAAAAAAATATATATGTATATATATTTTTTTTTGTTTTAATAGTAAACATCCATTTGAAATTTTAAGTCAATGTTTATTGTTTGTGATACATGTAAGCACTTAAATCAAACGAATGTACATACGAATGTATATATGGGGGCAATATATGTGTTATGTTATTGCTTTTAAAAATATTTTATACCTTTAAGATTGATATTATAAATAATGTTTTGTAATAACAAATTATGCTTCACGCTATATCCCGCACGAGGCAGGGTAGGCAGAAGGAATCCTAGAACCTAGTGTTAAGACGCTCCGTTCCACTTCCGTTCCCAAATTCCCGCCGAATTTGAGGCATTGCGTGTTGATTGGCGGAACTCAACGCTGCGCTTTGCCTTATTACCAGAGCGAAGAAATAAAACATTAAATATTTAAATTGAAAATATTAAATATTTCATTTCCTCGACTGGGGATCGAACCCAGTTACACGCTTGTGCCGCTGCGCCACGACAGGCATTAATTGAAAAATTGTTTAATTGTTAATATTAAAAGACGAATTGAAATTAATATAATTATTCTGAGCCTTTTTTGATTTAATTTATTTATTATAAACAATAAATAAACCTTGCTTTAATGTGTTTCCTGTTAATGGCGCCCTCGCGATCTTTACGTTAATGTGGTAAAACATGAAGATTATTTATTCAAATTATTGTAATTGGTATAAAATAAATTATTTAGAGTAATGTAAAATTCTATATGTAATTAATTAATTAATTCGGGAAGCTAACGGCCAACCTTCAGGATTGAAGAGGCACTCAAAGAAGAAGAAAAAGTTGTAAAGGAAGTTGCTAAAGTTCAAAGCTATCGTACGAGAATAAAATAAATAATATTACTGTGCATTTTGATTATACAAATGGACACTACAGTCGAAAATACCGGCCATCGTATCACCGACATATATAACCATTAAATGTAATAAAATTAACACATGGCAAGCATTAGGTGGAATGAAAATCAAAAATCAAGGCCAAAATTAGTGTCATCTTCAACAGACTTCAAAAAAAGAAGGTTATAAGTTTAACTGTATTTTTTATTAACATTTCGGCGTAATAGGTTGTCATTCAGATCGCTTATATATTATCTATTTCTTTAGATAATTTCTAGATAAAGAGTGCTAAGACTTAATAAAGAAAAAGTGCCGTAAAGTAGTGCCACTAAAACATATTAAGTTAAAAAATCTTTCTAATTTTTAGTAAAAAATTAAAGGTCCAAAATCCCTATAACTACTGAAAAAATACACTAAACAATATGTCTTAAAGTAGAACACAAGCCGATAATTATTTAATAACTAAAAGCGTCTCAAGGAACCCTGTAAATTTTAGATGTGTCCCTCAGTTGAAACTGTTCAAACGCTCTGACCACCAAGCGATACGTTCTCAACGAACTTATACCATATTGTTATACGTTTTCTAAAATAAGTACTTAACTTTAAGTAAGTAAGTAGTGTAAGTATGAAGTATTAACACTTTAAAATTATTAAAATTTATGTTTTTTTTATAACTTTGCATAATCTATATTATAAACATAATTTTAATAGCATATTTCACTACCAACTTTTAGTAGTATCCTAAGCTATTGGGAACAATAAGGGGAGGCCTGTCGTGGCACAGCGGCACAACCATGTGACTGTAACCGTTGTGGCTTCGATGCCCACTCGAGGAAATGAAATATTTAAAATTTTCAATTTAAATATTCGCTTTGCTCTGGTACAAGGCAAAACGTGGCGTTGAGTTCCGCCACTCAACACGTAATGGCATAGGTTCCCAAGCTCCCTCTCCCTACTCTGGCATGTGCGGGATACAGCGTGAAGCTGAGTGAGTAAATACTATTGGGAACAAACATACATACTCGTACACATATAGCACACCTTTACCTTGAAAGAGTATTTTAACTATTCTTTGTGTAACGCAGTCGATAAATTTAGCTTTAATCATGTTTCTGTGATTCCTTTATTCATTCATTAAGGATTACTTTTTAAAATTTAAGAACCAAAACATCAGGAAATATTTTTTTTCAATTTTATTTATAACAATGACTGACACGTGGCACTCACCACTGGACCCAAATCGTTCATGTATACATACAATATCATATCACCCACATTAAAATTAATAGCCACAACAAAGTTACTACGAGACTAATTATAAATGGTTTTGTCGTGGGATTTTTAGAAACTTGACTCTTATTTATTAGATGTATACGTATAATAAATTTGTAACTGATCACTGTCTGTACATACAACATGTGAAAGATATATTAAAATCTAAAATAAAGTTGCCTGTTAGCTTATTCATCGCATTCATTGTATGCGCTTATCTTAAAAACGCAGTTCAAATGCATTTTCACTATTATTTTTTTAACTTTCTAGTATAATTTGAATTTGTTTTATTATAGGTTAGTTAATTAAAAATACGTCAATTTAAAATGTTTACTTTCTAACTTACTATCTATCCCTAGCGGGGTAGGCAGACAAAACGAAGCGCTAAACGCTACGGTCTCGGCATACCTCTTTCGCCTCGTCCACTGTGAGAACAACATTGCTACAAATAATTTATAGCTAAAATTTCAGTTTTCGATATATACACCACGAAAGTAATTGAAATTAGTAAATGTAGAGGTGTAATTCAATTATAAATATTAAAAATATTATGCGAACAGTGCTTGGTGCTATTATATTACTTGCACATGTTGTTAACACATTTCGACAAATGTACTGTGATTTCGTGACAAAATATCGTAACACATTTTTAAGATTTACATATATATTTCATTATACAGCTTTTTTATTTAATTATTCATATACAGCCTATTGAGGCTTGTAGTGTAGGTAAAATAACCCCATTTAAAATACTATTATAACCCAATATAAAATACTAAAATAAAAAAATACCCTAATATAATAAAGATGGCCCGGAATTTTATATTAATACCTATCATCAAAAAAATATTAAATTTAGACTAACTCATTAAGTAATTAAGCTTTGACTATTACGTAATGGGGTCAAAAACAAAACAATGTTTGAAGACTGATTTATTAATTAAATAGCAATTTAAAAGTAATTATACTTTTATGCTGTGGCTAATAGATTTTTTCTTATCTATTTTAGGGTTCATCTGTGTTAATTTAATCATTATAAAAAACGGTTTTTTTATATAAATACGTACTTAACTAATTTCGATGATAAACAAAATCACAATTTGGAACTCAACCAATTCGGGATATAGCGTGAGGCTAAAAAAATAAACAAAAGTAATGTATATGCTAATAATATTAACAAATTCGGCAGAAAGTGGGGGACGTAAGTGGAACAGAGTGTCGTAACACTAGGTTCCTAAGTTCCCTACCCTGCGATGTCAAGATCAAGATATCAAGAATTATAGAATATTCAACCAGAATTACAGAATATTGAGGCCTTTCGTTGCGCAGCGACACAAGCGTGTGACTGTAAACGACAGGTTGTGGGTTCGATCCCCACTCGATGAAATGAAATATTTAGTATTTTCAATTTAAATATTTAATGTTTCATTTCTTCGCTCTGGTAATAAGGCAAAGCGCGGCGTTGAGTTCCGCCACTCAACACGCAATGCCTCAAATTCGGCGGAAAGTGGGGAACGGAAGTGGAACGGAATGTCTTAACACTAGGTTCCCGGGTCCCCTCTGCCTACCCTGCCTCGTGCGGGATACAGCGTGAAGCTAAGAAATTATATTCAAAGAATAATGGCATATGAAGAATGCCATGTAAATCATATAAATACCCACCAATGCCCACCATAGTGGGATTGTACCACCACCTGTACCACAGCTTGGTTTACTTTTATTCTACGTAAATTTACTTATTCTGTACATTCCTCGTTAATAGTGTTAGCAGACAGTAAACATAATGTTCATCAATTACGATAAAAAAAACGTCAAAAGTATCGCGATCCAAGATACCAGTCGCAGTCAGACAGAATTAAAAGTCGCTTTAGTACTCGGTGAGACCTCGATATTGGACGACGTGTCGCTACGGAAGCTTCACACCGAACTTTCCGATAAAACTTGTTTTTGTTTTTTACACCTTCATAGAAATTTAAGTGTAAGTAAGCGAGTGTTAGTGTAAAGTCAAGAACAATCTTATTACTGCAGAGATAGGAATATTTGTTACTTGATTACCGTGTCTTGAAACCTAAATGTGAATGCACTTTGGATTTAACTTTGGACACAATTGAAAAAGTTCCTTAATAACATTTAATCCAAAATTGAAAACCATATTGAAACTCTAAAATTATTTGCATTAAAATAAAAATTTAAATACAGTAAAGTAATTGACGTCCTCGAAAAAACCAGTTGAGTTGGACATAACAAACCATGTCATTAGCATTATCATCTTATTGAGGATTTTTTTATTTGTCTTTATGAATTTATAGAATGATTTTAAGGAAATCGTGACTTTATTATAGCAGAAATATTGCGGATTACCATTAAAAGATATTTATATACACACAGGTATATCCAAAGTGACCGGCATTTTACTTCGAGATTCTTACAAGTGTGGAATTTCCTCGTTGAGTAATTCATGTATTGTATAGTCAATATTGAACTGTTGATTTGTGTGATCATACGAAAGATGTTCTGAATTAAGTGCTAAGTACCAGAACAACAAGTGCTTTTGTTGAAGCTACCTGCATGTAAACAAAATAATGTGGAAACTGACAATATTATTAGTTTTTGTGCCAATCTGTACGGCAAATAAATGCAATGAAGACGATTCTATCGATATTTCTGACGGAACCCGATTTTCTAATGGAGATATAGTATACGAAGGAATAAAATACAGACAAAATGAATATATTACTAATATAAATGGCACAAGAGGATGCATTTGTCAGAAAAAGATTTGCATTCAAAAATGTTGTGATCTTGGCTATGCTTACAGCCTTCCTGAAAAAATATGTATACAATATGAACGCCAATTCAATTTTACGGTTGTAAATAAATATTTAAACGTCCTTAATATAAAACCGATGGAATATTTCCATTTCAAGCACAAAAAGCCAATTTGTAACGAAGACAATAAGGAGGTTCGTGTGCGTTTACGACAAGTGTACCAAGAAAAAACGTTCGTCCGTAACGTAAGTTACTTTAAATTATAAAATATTGTTTTGATTGATGTCAATTTAATTAACACCAAATTATATTTTTATCTGTCTATAGATATATAAATGAAAACGGGCGGGCTGCTTCTAGGAAACTGTCCTAAAGTGGCACATTCAAATCCTGGCAGGATTTGAATGTGCCACTTTAGCATTAATTTTTTTATATCTCCCTCTTTTTAATTAAATATTTTTCTTTGTTAAGTGTGAATTAACACTTAAAATTAGTAAAAATAAAGTGGTAATTATTATTTTGAAAATGATCCATGTTAATATAATTAGCACACGTTACGTGAAAAAAAGATAAGTTTTTTTATTGGCGGTACGCCCTAATATCGGGAACTACTGGATAAATTGGAATTTTTTTCTGTCCATTTGTCGAATTGGCTAATAGAAAGGCTATAGGGTATATAGCATAACCCCAAGACCATAAAGAAAAATAAAAAAAAAGTTAAAAGAAGAGAGGATTCAAGAACTTCCGTTCCTCCATTTGTTGAACTTGTTGATTTTGTTGAACCACGAAACTATTTCATAGATTTTATCAGTATCTCTATGAAACAGTAATAAATAATAATACCTATTACAAGTTATCACAGGGAAAAAATGATAAATCAAATATGTTATTACAAAATAATAAATATTTCACTTCTTTAATTGGGGATCGAACCCACAATCTATCTTTACAGTCACACAGCTGTGCCCCTGCGATACGACAGGTATCAGATAATAATTGCCTTTTATTATGTTTATTGCATAAACAAAAAAACTCGGTTTCACCATACAAGAGAGAGAATAGACGTCGGCCCCGCTGCGTGGGCGCAGCGCCATAGCACGTTTATCTATACTAATTATCATAAAGCACGCTCATCTTAAAATCTACTAAGTCAAATTTATTATGCAGAAATCTTTTTGTGGTACTCCATAAGTAACACTTTAATTGTGTGTTAAGTGGCGGAACTCAACGCCGCCCTCTGCCTTGTTACGAGAGCGCCGTAACATGAAAATATTAAATATTTCGCTTCCTCCAGTGGGGATAAAACCGATAACCAGTTGCGTTTATAGACGCATGTAGGCATGTTCCCTTGCGCCACGACAGGCCTATATAGGTAATTAACAATACATTGTAATTCAATGTAGGTACCTGTGGTCGAAACACCGGGCTTTTAGAATTTGTCATATGCACATAACTTTTAGTTATTTAAACTGGAACGTGCGACCGCAAGTTAAAATTTAAATGCTAGTCATATTATTTTTTTGTAATTACTTGGTACATAAAAAGAAAAAAATATATATTTTCCTTGTAATTTTTTTTAATATTTTTTTTTAATACAGTAGAGTTACATTTAAAAACTGACTTCCGTTTTTTAACACCCATATCATTAACAAAAGGTAAACAGTTTCTTTCTAATACTGGTTTTTGTTAGACACGCCTGCAATTTCTAACGGAAATCTAGTTTCTAAGAATCTATATTTGGTAGAGCCCGTTTAATTTATTATTATTTTTGCCTTTTGTACTTATTTACTTATATTAATAATTATGTTATTTGTCTATAACGATTACCTATAATGTTTTTTATTTATTTATTTTTGTTGTATTATGTACGGAAAAAAATCCTTCCATTCCGTTAAATTATGTACTTATCACGTCAAAATAAGAAGGATAGGAAACAATAAGGTAACTTTAAATTAGAGCCCAAATTTTATTTTCTTTGTACAGATATCTAAGTAGTTAGTTACAGATAGTAAGTGTGCTATGAAACATACCACAGTTAAAGACAGCTAACTATCGTAATTTATTTTTATTGTGGATATTTATAATTAATTAAAGGAAAATAGAAATAATTAATGACTTACTTAACTTCGCGCTGTATCCCGC
The DNA here is from genome assembly GCA_019049475.1 of Eueides isabella. Taxonomy (NCBI): domain Eukaryota; kingdom Metazoa; phylum Arthropoda; class Insecta; order Lepidoptera; family Nymphalidae; genus Eueides; species Eueides isabella. The sequence continues at coordinate 10,391,639 of CM032395.1, read as the reverse complement.
ACATGGCAGAGTATGCAGAGGGAACTTTGGAACCTTGTGTTGAGACACTCCGTTGTATTCCCTACTTTCCGCTTTTAAGGCATTGTGTGTTAAGTGGCGCAACTCCACGCCGTATTTTTCTTTTTTATTAGAGTGTTGATATGAAAACATTAAATATTTAAATATAAAACACTAAATATTCCATTTCATTAAAGTCACATGCTTGTGCCACCACAGGCACTCACTTCTTCAACTTTCAAGGGAAGTCAGGTTTTAGGTGAGATGAGTTCGTTGATTAGTTTAATGGCTGTTCAATTTTTGTACGAAATTAGTGGGAAAGTCACTAAAAGAATAGAAATAATTAAATATTATAATTTAAAAAACCCTTTTTAAAAACGAACTTTCTAGATGATTTTGTTTACAGTGTTTTTTATTTTCCAAAAGCCCTTTTCATATATTATGCAAAAACTTGTAAACCGCCATCTTGTTGCAGCGGCCATTTCGGATTAACAACCATATTGATAATAAATAAATACATTGTAACCATAACTGAATTTTCGATCTGAATTTCAATAAAATCGGACATTGAAAGGTGAAATTGAATTAAATTGACCTCGAAATAGTTTACATTGGAAAACTACAACAACAGAGTATATATAAATAAAAGTTTGTAAAATAAATATCAAATGAGACATTCGTGACGCAACAATACAAAGGGCGATCGTAAACGCCATCGCTGTAGTTTCGATTTTCGCTCGAGGTATTTTTTTTTTATTGACAAGAAAATGATTATATTTCATTTATTTTTATTTCACCACTCCAGCATACGAAATATTTATGTATTGTATAGTCAATATTGAACTGTTGATTTGTTTGATCATACGAAAGATGTTCTGAATTAAGTGCTAAGTAACAGAACAAGTGCTTTTGTTGAAGCTACCTACATGTAAACAAAAAAAATGTGGAAACTGACAATATTATTAGTTTTTGTGCCAATCTGTACGGCAAATAAATGCAATGAAGACGATTCTATCGATATTTCTGACGGAACCCGACTTTCTAATGGTGATATAGTATACGAAGGAATAAAATACAGACAAAATGAATATATTACTAATATAAATGGCACAAGAGGATGCATTTGTCAGAAAAAGATTTGCATTCAAAAATGTTGTAATCTTGGCTATGCTTACAGCCTTCCTGAAAAAATATGTATACAATATGAACGCCAATTCAATTTTACGGTTGTAAATAAATATTTAAACGTCCTTAATATAAAACCGATGGAATATTTCCATTTCAAGCACAAAAAGCCAATTTGTAACGAAGACAATAAGGAGGTTCGTGTGCGTTTACGACAAGTGTACCAAGAAAAAACGTTCGTCCGTAACGTAAGTTACTTTAAATTATAAAATATTGTTTTGATTGATGTCAATTTAATTAACACCAAATTATATTTTTATCTGTCTATAGATATATAAATGAAAACGGGCAGGCTGCTACTAGGATACTGTACGAAAGTGGCAGATTCAAATCCTGGCAGGATTTGAATCTGCCACTTTAGCATTAAATTTTTTATATCTCCCTCTTTTTAATTAAATATTTTTCTTTGTTAAGTGTGAATTAACACTTAAAATTAGTAAAAATAAAGTGGTTTTATTATTATGAAAATGATACATGTTAATATAATTAGCACACGTTACGTGAAAAAAGGATTAGTTTTTTTATTGGCGGTACGCCCTAATATCAGGAATTACTGGTTCGATTTGAAATATGTTTCTGTCCATTTGTCGAATTGGCTAATAGAAAGGCTATAGGGTATATAGCATAACCCTAAGACCATAAAGAAAAATAAAAAAAAAATTAAAAGAAGAGAGGATTCAAGAACTTCCGTTCCTCCATTTGTTGAACTTGTTGAATTTGTTGAACCACGAAACTATTTCATAGCTTTTCAACAGTATCTCTATGAAACAGTAATAAATAATAATACCTATTACGAGTTATCACAGGGAAAAAATGATAAATCAAATATGTCATTACAAAATAATAAATATTTCACGTCTTTAAATGGGGATCGAACCCACAATCTATCTTTACAGTCACACAGCTGTGCCCCTGCGATACGACAGGTATCAGATAATAATTGCCTTTTATTATGCCTATTGCAACAAAAAAAACTCAGTTTCACCATACAAGAGAGAGAATAGACGTCGGCCAGCGCGTGGGCGCAGCGCCATAGCACGTTTATCTATACTAATTATCATAAAGCACGCTCATCTTAAAATCTACTAAGTCAAATTTATTATGCAGAAATCTTTTTGTGGTACTCCATAAGTAACACTTTAATTGTGTGTTAAGTGGCGGAACTCAACGCCGCCCTCTGCCTTGTTACGAGAGCGCCGTAACATGAAAATATTAAATATTTCGCTTCCTCCAGTGGGGATAAAACCGATAACCAGTTGCGTTTATAGTCGCATGTAGGCATGTTCCCTTGCGCCACGACAGGCCTATATAGGTAATTAACAATACATTGTAATTCAATGTAGGTACCTGTGGTCGAAATACCGGGCTTTTAGAATTTGTCATATTCACATAACTTTTAGTTATTTAAACTGGAACGTGCGACCGCAAGTTAAAATTTAAATGTTAGTCATATCATTTTTTTTGTAATTACTTGGCACATAAAAAGAAAAAAATATATATTTTCCTTGTAATTTTTTTCAATATTTTTTTTAATAAAGTAGAGTTACATTTAAAAACTGACTTCCGTTTTTTAACACCCATATCATTAACAAAAGGAAGACAGTTTCTTTCTAATACTGGTTTTTGTTAGACACGCCTGCAATTTCTAACGGAAATCGAGTTTCTAAGAATCTATATTTGGTAGAGCCCGTTTAATTTATTATTATTTTTGCCTTTTGTACTTATTTATTTATATTAATAATTATGTTATTTGTCTATAACGATTACCTATAATGTTTTTTTATTTATTTATTTTTGTTGTATTATGTACGGAAAAAAATCTTTCCATTCCGTTAAATTATGTACTTATCACGTCAAAATGAGAAGGTTAGGAAAAAATAAGGTAACTTTAAATTAGAGCCCAAATTTTATTTTCTTTGTACAGATATCTAAGTAGTTAGTTACAGATAGTAAGTGTGCTATGAAACATACCACAGTTAAAGACAGCTAACTATCGTAATTTATTTTTATTGTGGATATTTATAATTAATTAAAGGAAAATAGAAATAATAAATGACTTACTTAACTTCGCGCTGTATCACGCACATGGCAGAGTATGCAGAGGGAACTTGAGAACCTTGTGTTGAGACACTCCGTTGTATTCCCTACTTTCCGCTTTTAAGGCATTGTGTGTTAAGTGGCGCAACTCCACGCCGTATTTTTCTTTTTTATTAGAGTGTTGATATGAAAACATTAAATATTTAAATATAAAACACTAAATATTCCATTTCATTAAAGTCACATGCTTGTGCCACCACAGGCACTCACTTCTTCAACTTTCAAGGGAAGTCAGGTTTTAGGTGAGATGAGTTCGTTGATTAGTTTAATGGCTGTTCAATTTTTGTACGAAATTAGTGGGAAAGTCACTAAAAGAATAGAAATAATTAAATATTATAATTTAAAAAAACCTTTTTAAAAACGAACTTTCTAGATGATTTTGTTTACAGTGTTTTTTATTTTCCAAAAGCCCTTTTCATATATTATGCAAAAACTTGTAAACCGCCATCTTGTTGCAGCGGCCATTTCGGATTAACAACCTTATTGATAATAAATAAATACATTGTAACCATAACTGAATTTTCGATCTGAATTTCAATAAAATCGGACATTGAAAGGTGAAATTGAATTAAATTGACCTCGAAATAGTTTACATTGGAAAACTACAACAACAGAGTATATATAAATAAAAGTTTGTAAAATAAATATCAAATGAGACATTCGTGACGCAACAATACAAAGGGCGATCGTAAACGCCATCGCTGTAGTTTCGATTTTCGCTCGAGGTATTTTTTTTTTATTGACAAGAAAATGATTATATTTCATTTATTTTTATTTCACCACTCTAGCATACGAAATACGGGCATTCGAACTGTTTCAGATATTGACATAGACCTCTGCCTGACCTGGTATCCGGAAAAAAACTTAAAGAAAATTTTCCCACTTTCAATTAACACACATATAAAAGCGAATAATCATTTTTTTTTTTGTTTTAATTTTTTACCTAGAAACGGGAACCTAGTGTTAAGACACATCGTTCCACTTCCGTTCCCCACTTTCTGCCAAATTTTGGGGCATTGCGTGTTGAGTGGCGGAACTCAACGCCGCGCTTTGTCTTATTACCAGAGCGAAGAAATAAAACATTAAATATTTAAATTGAAAATATTAAATATTTCATTTCCTTGAGTGAGGATCGAACCCAGAGTTATTTATCAATAACATATATGTATATAATGTATAAACGGAAAGATAGATTTCCTAGTCTATATGTAGATTTTATAATCAGTGTAAGCAGTAATTAATCTATATTTCGTATCCCTTAAGGGACGCCTATATAAATTGTAAGATTAAACCAACAGGGTCCCAGTCATTGCTCTGAGCTCCTTTCCTTACTTATCTATAGGATTTTCATGCATGATTAATCTTCTCTTCTATATTATCAGCCGTGTGATTCCGGCTTAGAATAGGATCACCCTGGTACTGATGGTGTCGTAAGAGGCGACTAAAGTGCGTGTGGTAGACAACACTCCTGTAGCTCGTCTGGAGTTACTCGGGGCGTGGGCGACGGTGATCACTTACCACCAGGTGACCCGTACGCTCGTTTGCCGTCTTTTCTATAAAAAAATATATATAATAGAATTCTTAGATAACTATAACCAGGTTCAAAGTTACATTTTACAAAATAATACATTAATAGTGTAACTACATTGTATTTAGATTTAGAGCTAAATTACAGATACAAACAGACCCTCTTTAAACAATACTATAATAAAATTATAATAAATTTCTTCAAAAAACTAATCTATTTGAATTGAATGTACACTTAACGTACGTTACACGCATATTATTAATTATAATGATCGACACAATCATTTAAATATCTATAAGGACCGACTATAAAATGCGATGGTTGCGGATTCAATTCTCATTTGGGGGAATTACCTTATTGTTTTTATTTCCTCACTCAGGTAGGAAGACAAAGCGCGGTAAGCTCATGGCGATTCAACTCTCTATGTTTAACATTATTTAACTCAATGGTTTTAGTAGGGCTGAATACGAATCGGAGGAGGAATGGTTTTATTTTCAATATTGTATATTATTATTGGTTTAATAAAATATATGAATGACTTCTCCTTGTTTAATTAAAAAAATCGTTTTTTGGCCGAAAATATGTTAGGTCATTATTTTTAAATCAAAACGGAGACTTATCTTATTATTAAATACATTTCGGCTTCACGCTGTATCCAACTCATAGTGGGGTGGACAGAGGAAACTTAGTGTTAAGCCATTTCGTTCCCTTTCCTACTTTATTTCGAATTTAACGCGTTACGTGTAGAGTGGCGGATCTCAACGCCGCGCTTTAACTTGTTAACAGAGCAAAGAAATGAAAACATAAAACATTCAATTTGAGAACATTCAAAATTTCTTTTGATTAAGTGGAGATCGAACATACAAGCTATCACCGATCTTAACTTTCAAGTGCAAATTCGTAAAATTTTATTTCTCTTCCAGGATGGGAGTCTATACATAGAGGTGCCTAACAGAATACCGTCATGGATAATACGAGATCCTAACAAATATTGTGTGGATACATTTATTTTTGAACAAGAAAATGGCACCAAAACGTCGAATTTGGATGCCTTGGTTTGCTTTAAGGAAGACGAAGACAGTGCGAACTATATCCTTAGCTCCACTTGTAAGTTTGGTATTTATTTATTATTATTGAAAGCAAATAAAGATTTGCGACTCTAAAAGAGATCACATGGATGAGTCTAAAAATTTAACACTATTTTTTATCTAACATATAAAATATCTTTTTTTGTCCCCAATAAAAAATCTGTGGGAAGATAAAAATAATCAATGATCTTTGTGATCTCTATCTGTAGCCAAGACGTTTGTCCTTAGTTCCGAACGTGCTAGTTGTGCATTAATCACTTCACTACTGTGCCAATGTCCCTTACAATGTCTGGAGTATTCACTTGATGAAATGGAATATTTAATATTTTCATTTCTACGCTGTGGTAACAAGTTCCGCCACAATTATACACGATGCCACAAATTCGGTGAAAGTGGAACGAACCAAAGTGTCTCAACACTAGGTTCCCAAGTCCTTGCCATGTTTGGTATACAGAGTATAGCTAAATAATATATTTTTTCGAATGAATACTACTTTTTCGATCTTTTTTAGGTATGATAATATCTTGCGTGTTTATACTAGCAACGGTGACTGTATACGCATGGCTGCCAGAGCTAAGAAACTTGCATGGGCGAGTCCTTATGGCGTATCTAATAAGTATATTTGTTGCCTTCTCCAACCTGGGAACTATGCAGATACTTCTGTATCTAAATAATATTAAGCTGACCGTCTGTGTATCTATGAGTGAGTATAAAAATCTTTTTTTACTTATTTAGAAATATTTTTTACGTATTTAGTAAAATTTTAACCTAGCGGGATATGAACCCGCGCCTCGTGGAAGGGCAAAATTGCACGAAGAGGCATGAGTTTTTAGTAGGAGGTAAGTATTTTTCTTTTCTAAATGTAGAGTAACAAAAATGTTGTAAAATATATTCTTTATTTTTCTGTCAACAAGGAATGTACGGTGAGCTTACGACTATATTGTCTTTAACACACTGTGATATACAAATAATTAATTTACGTCATTTAATAACAATAAAAGTTATTATTTTTTCAATTGACAGCTTTTTACAACATAAGGTAAATTAGCGAAATAAGTATAAAAGTGACAGGAAATAAACGGACATATAAACTATATATCTTAGATTAAAATGTCGTACGTTAAGTGAGTAAAATTTATACGAATGAATAAAAAATTGTTAATAAGCTAACGCGCCGTTGAGGGCTATAGTTATTGTATTTACAAATTATATATACTGAATACATAAGCTGTGCAAGAAAAAAAATTAAATATACTTTTGAAATAAGAAAGTTTTAAAAACAAGTTCTTTAATTTTCTTTAAAATTCTTCTTTTTTTTTAAATATATTTTTTCTTTCTGAAGACCAGGACGTTTACTTAGCGACGACATCAGGTTCAGGCTACAGTATTGCTAGTGGGTATGTCAATTATAAAGACAAAGTTAACAAATGCGTATAATAAAATCATGCATTGTCTTCAAGGGCGTATTTTAAGATTGCGCGCCCCAGGCTACTGTAACTTTCCGCCCTATCACGAAATGAAAGAAGTCCATAGAATCACAGAATATATTCTGGATCATAGAACCTCTCATTCCAACCACAAAATGCCGTCTGCGGCAATCTTCCTAGATGTTGCGAAGGCGTTCGATAAAGTTTGACATAGTGGCTTGATTTTCAAGCTCATACGTTAAGGGATGCCAGATAGAGTCGTGCACATCATACAAGCTTACTTATCTAATCGCACTTTCAGATTCCGGGTCGAAGGTACCCTGTCCAGTAGACGCCCTATAAGAACCGGTGTTCCTCAGGGCTTTGTACTCTCGCCACTTCTGTACAGTTTGTATACACATGACATCCCAAAATCTCCACTGACCAACCTAGCCCTTTATGCGGACGACACTGCCATCTGCGCCTCACTTCAGTTCTGTTAGCCGATCGCTTACAGGTGGCCACCAATAGGCTGGGCACCTTGCTAAATGGTGTATCGAAGTTAGCCTTGAAAAGAGTACATCAGTATTCTTTCCCATTCGCCCAAACGAATGGCATGCCTCAGTTCTTCTGCAAGGCAAAATCATACCTCAAGCACAGAGTGCCAAATATCTAGGAGTAATCCTGGATAACAAACTCAATTTCTAAGAGCACATGAGATACGTACGCCGGAAAGCGACGTACGTACTTCATCTTCCTCGCATTAATCCCGGCTTGCTGTGCCAGGGTCTGCCTTCCTACTAAGCCTACTCCACTTAGCATGATAGGATGATTTTAGGTCCTCAGTGGTTAGACCATTGGCTCTTATATCCTGCATCACGACATCCAACCAGCACTTTCTTGGGCGTCCGGTAGGTCTCACTCCAGGGACAGACATATTAAGGCACTTGCGTTCGACATGGTTCTTAGGCCGGAGCGCAACATGGCCATACCATCTCAAGCGACGCTCTTGGAGCTTATCCGCTATGCCTTGGACTCCAAGACTACCTCGAATGGATGTGTTTCGTATGCTGTCAGGCCGCTTTACGCCGCACATCCACTTCAGCATCTTCATTTCGGTGACATGAACCTCCTGAGTGTGTCGAGATAATACTGGCTAGCATTCGCTGCCGTATAAAATAACAGGTCGAACGGTGCTCTTGTATATCAGCCCCTTGAGTTTGGTCAGTATTCTGCGATCGCAGACCACACCAGTGACGTCTCGCCATTTGGCCCAGGCAGCGCTTATCCGACCATGAACATCGTGATTGATGCCTCCAAATTCGTGCATAACGGATCCGAGGTACCTGAACTTTTCCGACTTAGCGGCTGGTTTTGGATTGGCTTTATTATATGGATAGTGCTTGAGTCCGGTCTCCCGCAAGCCATGTACTCGGTCTTCGACACATTTAGTTTAAGACCACCGTTCTCAAGCGTACCATTCCAGAGGTTCACTTTACGCTCTAGCATCAGCCGTTTCTCGTCAGTGAGTGATATGTCATCGGCATACATCATCAGCCACGGAGACTGGTCTTGGATGTGAGCCGACAGTATCTAACACTACATTGAATAACAATGGACTAAGAGCCCAGTCCGTACGTGTACGTACTCTCTTGCCTACAACCGCTGTTCTGTGCCAAATTTAAAATGTCCCTTCGAAATAAAATCCGCCTGTACACCACCTGTATCAGGCCAATGTTCACATATGCCAGTGTAGTGTTCGCACATACTAGCCTTCGTCGTTTTCAAATTATGCAAAACAAAATCTTGCGCATTGTCACGGGAGCTACTTGGTTTATGCGCAACATAGAACGAAAAAAGAGCACTGCAGGAATCTGTTCAGTAGCTACTTTTAGGCCACGGCCCATCCGAACACCCTGATGGTAAAAGCCTGCGATTATCCGCTCCCCGTAGCTAAGAAATTATTCCGTAAGGTCTACCGTAGACCACGCAATGTTCTATTCGATAGAGCTGACCCCATTACAGTCGCGAAAAAAGTGAAACAAGTAGGTAGGACGATACACATACCGTCTCCGTCGGTGGAGACGAGGTCCCAGTTATACAGCAGCCCAAGCGCGCCTAGGCGCGGGAGGGTGCCAAACATAAATTCCAAAAGGGTATCCACAGCCCTACCCAGTATGCCTAGCTCGGGCCGAGCGAAGCAAAGCTCGGCTTGCGAACTTCGTTTGTAGAGGGGGGCCTCACTACAAACGAAGTTCGCAGTTCGAGGTTCGAGTCTCGCAAGAGGCGCCCTTGCAACTTCGTAGTAACTCTTTGAGTCACTCAATCTGGTGACAAGTTCAAGATCATGGCTCTTCCAGCTCGGCCTTTAACAAAACCGGTGACGCTGTAGAGGTCGCAGGGCCAACAGCATATTACCCCATCGAAAGAAAAAAAATAAAAACGATGAAAGAACACAAAACAAAATATAGATTTTTTATATTTTACATTATTTTTCTGTGGACAAAATTTTAAATGTGAAAAGAAAACCGAGGCGAAAAAAATAGACGGTTCAACCGATTCAGGACAACGGGCAGCTTGCATATTTCAATTGAATTTCGAATTCTTCAGATATGAAATTTACACGTAGAAAGGTGGTTCAGGGGCGTTCTAGGCATATGTCTTAAAATTTTTTTTGTATTATTTCAAACGTGCATACTAAAGCCCAGGCAGCCCCTGGGCCGCCCTTCGCGACCTGCCGCCCCGGGCTATAGCCCTTCTGGCCCTAAGGTAAATATACCCATGATTGTGTTTATATCTATACTAAACCCTGTCGTAGGGACACAAGCGTCTGTAAGCGACAGATTGTGGATTCGATATCCACTCGAAGAAGTGAAATATCTGATACTTTCAAATTATGTATTTAATATTTTCATTTCTTGCCATCGCCATTCAACACTTGATGCCTCAAATTCGGCGGAAAGTGGGGAACGTGGGTACTAGGTTTCCAAGTTCCCATGCCTATCCCGCCATATGCGGGTTGCTGCGTGAAGTTGAAATAGTAAATAAAATATATGAAGTGTATCTTAATAACATTTTCGTGTAAATGCAAAGCTTTCAACGCTTCTGTTATATGGATTTGTTATCAATTAATAAAATGATAGCGAATTTCGAGTGTGGGTGGCTAAGTATTTAATTGTTAAATCGAACACGTACCATACGTGAACAACTTTGGTTAGTCTCCTTGAGCTTATATTAAGGCACTTTTAGATAAAAAGAAACGTATACGTATACGTACAAAATTAATCAAAAGGTATACATACATACATAACTTTTTATAATTGTAATTTATAGTTACGTTAGAAAAGTTATTGCCAGTTCCTTAACGATTGTATCCTTTCTATTATAATCTATTATAATTAAGTAAAATGATACAATGATAAATAAATTATACAAATTAAATATGGCGTCCTTAGTAGTTATTAACACGATATGCATGAGCGTATCTGGAGCAGATTTCTAGGCATCTAGGATATATTAAAAAAATAATATAATAAGATATTTTATTTTATAAAAACAATATTAATTTATAACGTCAATATTGATTTATAACGTTCACAGTCAAACCTTCATTTATGTATTTAAATAACATTAAAACACATGCTGAAATATAAAATTGTTTTTTTAACCGACTGCATAAAGGCGGTATTTAAAATATATTTATATCTAGTTGATACAATTTGTTGTTTAGAGGCTTGATGTATTCAATATTTTACACTAACAACAACAAAGATGAATTGGATAATTATTTTCAGATTCTATTAAAAAAAAATAAAAAAAAATTGTCCGGAAAAAGATTATCATAAATATATTTAAAAAGTATCAAATGACGTATATAATTTACGTCTAGTGACGTAAAAGTTACGTGACGCTTTAAAATGCCACTCGGCCTTTCAAAACAGCCGATTTTAAACAACACTATTATAATACATACCTTACCTACTCAAGGCAAACTGATTTCTTAATTTCTGGAAAGGCACCAAGAACATGTTTGAGAGTTAAGAAAAATATTTTTTTATATAGATGCATTTTCGATATTTTGCATACGTTATTTATTTTATTATGAATCAATGTTCCTATTTGCGACTTCACTCCTACTATAACTAATTTCATTTTTCCCTCTGATATTTAGGCAAGGCGTGGCGTTGAGTTCCGCTTATCAATAAGCAATACCTCAAGGTTCCCAGGTTCCTACTGCCTACTTAACTGTATGGGGCACATCGTGAAAAAAATGCTCAAAAGTGTAATTGAATTGTCGATTAAATCGTTAATAATTAGACATGACAGAACTAAGTTAGATAAAAAGAAGCGTATACGTAACAAAATTAATTAAAAAGTATACATAAATAACTTTTTGTAATTGTAATTTATAGTGATGATAGAAAAGTTATTGCCATTTCCTTAACGATTGTATACTTTATATTATAATATATTGTCATTAAGTAAAGTGATACAAGGGTAAATAAGTTTTATAAATTAAATATGGCGTCCTTAGTAATTATTAACACGATATGCATGAGCGTATCTAGTAAAAAACAACATATTAACATATTTTATTTTACAAAAACAATACTTTATTTCTCTCAGCTTCACGCTGTACCCGGCACGAGGCAGGGTAGGCAGAGGGAACCTGGGAACCTAGTGTTAAGACACTCCGTTCCACTTCCGTTCCCCACTTTCCGCCCAATTAGGCATTGTGTGTTGAGTGGCGGAACTCAACGCCCCGCTTTGACTTATTGCCAGAGCGAAGAAATGACAAACAATACTTTAAATAACAATAAATTAAATTTGGACATTTTTTTAACTGACCACGTTTAATTTATTGTTGTTTAAAACATTTTTTTGCGTTATACTTTATATAGTTAGTAAAAATTATAGTGTCGGCACCAGACTTTTCTAGAATAGAAATGGCCATGACAACAAGTTATATTATAGTCAGAAATTTGGATGTCAGCTTTTTTTCTCAAAAAAAAATGCATTATTTCATTCATCATAATTGAATTATTAACAATTAAAGAAAGCCACTGACGCTGACTGACTGAACTGACGCTGTATCCCGCACATGGCAGTGTGTAGGCAGAGGGAACTTGGGAACTTAGTGTTGGAGTGTCTAACTTCCACTTCCGTTCACAACTTTCACACTCGAGTGGAGATCGAACCCAAAACCTGTCGGTTGCAGTCACACGCTTGCCGCTGCGCCAAAACATAAATTTTGAATTAAATACATAAAAGTGAATACATTACTGTATTATATTTAGAACTTATTCTTTGTTATCTCAGTATAAATAAATTTATTGCAATTTAAAAAGAAAAAAATAATGACTTGTTTACGTTTGGAGGTTATCAAAGTTCACTTAGTAATTGATATGACGACATTTTGGATTTTTGGAATAAGTCAATTTATTATTGGAAATATTTAATTGTTTATATTTTCTTATCGTTACAAATTATAATATATTATTTTGTTCAATTTTAAATTTATCATAAAAAATGTAACATGGCAAAGCGCTGCGTTCAGTTTCTCTCAAATTCGTCGGAAAGTTTGGAACGGAACGGACTGTCTTAACACTAGGTTCCCGTTTTCCCTCTGCCTACCCTCCCATCTACGGGATACAGCGTGAAGCTGAGAAATAAAAATATGTAACTCAATATACTTATGGTTAGAGTAATCTTGGATATTCAAAATGTCACCACCACGTTTGAGCGATGATGATCTCCACCACGTTGATGCGAGAACAAATATGATTTCGTTAGAAAAGATTTAATTAATAGAAGCTGTAAAATGTACAGAGATTTTTTTCTAATTTTTACCTTATATTGTTTGTTTAAACACATGTTTTAGATACAAGGAAAGCATGCACAATTTACTAATATCAGTAAGTACAGGAAGTACACATAAGTAAATTGTCAGTCAATTTAATTAATCAGTCAATTAGAAGTAAATTTTAATATTACGATAGGTTCTTTATGTGAATAGAAATCTGTAGGTATAGTAGAGTAGATAAAGAGCATCTAGTATGACGTATCGTCATACTAGATTCCTGATTTTCGGAACTATACGCCGCCCAGTGTACCAGAGCGAAGAATTTTAACAATTCATTCTGCCAAGCGGAACTGGGAGCCACTAAGATAGCTCACTAGCGACCCGTACGGGACTTTACCCGCTTTAATTACACTATTTTATTTAATTATCTCAATAACTTTCTTAGGAGGCCTGTCGTGGCGCAGCGGCACAAGAGTGTGACTGTAACCGACAGGTTCTGGGTTCGATCCCCAGTCGAGGTATGAAACATTAAATATTTAAATTGAAAATATTAAATGTTTCATTTCTTCGCTCTGGTAATAAGGCAAAGCGCGGCGTTGAGTTCCGCCACTCAACACGCAATGCCTCAAAATTCGGCGGAAAGTGGGGAACGGAAGTGGAACGGCGTGTCCTAACACTAGGTTTCACTTCCATTCCCTCTGCCTACCCTGCCTAGTGCGGGATACAGCGTGAAGCTGGAAAAAAAAAACTTTCTTATAATAATATATCACTTTTAGGATAATATTAATACATTGAAAAAAGTTTCATTAAAATGAAGAAACATTTTGTTCTGTTTTTATCAAACTAAATATTTTAAATTGACGTGATTTGTTTATTTATTAACCGATTTAAATAAAACAAACAATTAATGATGAAAATAAGTTGCCAAAATATTACAGTGAAACCTACATTTAAATTTGTTTTTTTTTTGAGTTCCGTACATCTTTCAATTGCAATCGCTTTGTTGTCCGTCTATCCATCGGTCAGGATCATTTATCTCATGATTGCGTAGATGGTATTTCCCGTTGAGCTACAAGCGGTCATTATTACACCAATTGAACGTTACTGTGAATTACTTTTATTTCTACTTGTCGTTTTTGTAGTAACTGGGAGATTGAAATTTAAATCTGAATATAAGAAATTCACTTCAGTATTTTGTCAGTAATAGGTATTTTACTATTTTTTTACTATTTTTTGAAATTGTTATTCCACACTTATGAAAGCAAATAAATTTAATATTTAAATTGTTTGTTAATATTTTAAATTGTATATTTAGGTGTACAAGCGGGTTACTGTAAACGTGAGAGGTTGTGTGAATATTTAATATTTCAAATTATTATATATCTAATTAATTTAAGAGGCCTGTCGTGGTGCAGCAGCACAAGAGTGTGACTGTAACCGACAGGTTCTGGGTTCGATCTCCAGTCGAGGAAATGAAATATTTAATATTTTCAATTTAAATATTTAATGTTTCATTTCTTCGCTCTGGTGATAAGGTTAAGCGCGGCGTTGAGTTCCGCCACTCAACACGCAATGCCTCAAATTCGGCGGAAAGTGGGGAACAGAAGTGGAACAGAGTGCCTTTACACTAGGATACAGCGAGAAGCTGAGTAGTTGAGTAGAATATATATTTAATGTTTTCATTTATTCGTACTGGTAATATGGTTCTCGACACGCAGTGCCTCAAATTTAACAGAAAGTGGGAAACGGAACGGAGAGACTTAACGCTAGGTTCCCAAGTTCCTTTTGACTACCCTGCCACGTGCGGGATACAGCGTGGAGCTGAATAAAATTTTGTTTTGTTTATTAGGTCTTGGCACCGATTTCAAAACGAATAGCTAGTAAAAGTATGGTATTAACATCAAAGGCAGTTAAGTTTGCATTAGACATATTTTAAATAGAATGTTTATTTTGAATTGTATAGTTTTGAGCTTTAAAAGTGGGTTCTTTTAACGTTTTTTTTTTCACAATTGAAATGGAATTCGTATCTTCAACAATCGTGTCAACACGTTCTTACTTGGTTGTAGTTATGTCACTCACTCTCACTCAGCTTCACTCTGTATCCCGCACGGGGCAGGGTCGGCAGAGGAAACTTGGGAACCTAGTGTTAAGACAGTCCGTTCCAATTCCGCTCCCCACTTTCCGCCAAATTTGACGCATTGCGTGTTGAGTGGCGGAACTCAACGCCGCGTTTTGCCTTGTACCAGAGCGAAGAAATGATAACAGCATGTAATATTTATATTGAAAATATTAAGTATTTCATATATTGAAAATATTAAATATTTCATATATTGAAAATATTAAATATTTCATATATTGAAAATATTAAATATTTCCTCGAATGGAGATCGAATCCACATCCTGTCCGTTACAATCACGCGCTTGTGCCGTTGCGCCACGACAGGTTTCAAACTTTTTAGTTTAATTATGTTATAGATTAATTTATATATTATAGATAAAATAAGATTATTTCATATCATGTTCGAATTAGCTTCACGCTGTATCCCTTACGAGGCAGGGTAGGCAGAGGGAACCCCGGAACCTAGTGTTAAGATATTTTGAGGCATTGCGTGTTGAGTGGCGGAACTCAACGCCGCGCTTTGACTTATTACCAGAGCGAAGAAATGAAACATTAAATATTTAAATTCAAAATTATTAATATTTCATTTCCTCGACTGGGTATCGAACCCAGAACCTTTCGGTTACAGTCACACGCTGGTGCCACTGCGCCACTACAGGCCTTAATGTTAAAATTAATAATACGAATTTTTTGGTATGACTAAAAATAAAAAAGAGTAGGTACACTTTTTATTAGTTATACCTAAACTCTTTAATAAATAATAATGAAAAATGGCTTTTCATTTTCGCTACACACCATATGAGATTGTTTTTTTTTTTTCAAAATATAATTTTCAAAATTAATTACTTTAAAATTTTAATACTTTATTATTTTACCTGTAATTTTCAGCCTCACCTTTCAGTACGATTAATATATAATTATATAACAAATAATAACGACCGCAGTTAATTTAGTTGAGTGAACTTAAATTACCAAATTGTGTGAAAATAACATGCGACTGTTAGATTTTTTCGTTTGGTTATTAAATATGTTGACCTAAATACTAAAATGAACACTACTAATAACTTTGATGCGATTTTGACACTTTTTGCTGTAGACACAAAACTACTGTTTACAAAATTACTGTTTTGGTTATCAAATCGGGAATATATATTAGCTAGTGAGGTAAAGCGCGGCGTTGAGTTCCGTCACTCAATACGCAATGCCTCAAATTCGGTGGAAAGTGGACAACGGAAGTGGAACGGAGTGTCTTAACACTAGGTTCCTGGGTTCCCTCTGCCTACCATGCCTCGTGCGGGATACAGCGTGAAGCTAAAAAAAAAAAGCGACCCGCCTCCGGCTTCGGCCAATTGAATTACGCTATTTTTTTATACTAATTTCAATTACTTTGGAACGTAGTATTAATACACTTTGTTCTTAAAAATAATAGATTACTTACTTATCGAAGAATACAGGCAGAACTTAACAGGAAATAAAAATATTAAATATTTAATTTTCTCGAATAAAGTTGCGTTTATTGTTACACTCTTATTCCACCGACCCACGACGATAATATATTCTACTCTGAGAGATAATCCAACTCATTTTTGTTGAGTGTACTATGGGATCCGGCCCCAGAATCAGTTATTTACTATGAAACCAATCTCCTATGTCGTTTAAGGAGTCGTTAAAAGTTGTTATATGTCTCTATTTTCTCGAATAGAACATTCAACTGGATTTAAAATACTTTGAGCGAGTTTTTATAGTTGTTTTGTAAATTATGATCGTAATAAATTCGTTTGGTTATTGAAATAAGTTCACTATAAAGATTCTGATTAATGGGCGATCTTTGATCGTTATGCCTGCCCTGGACGATTTAAAGTGCGTATTATTTCTCTTATGTACGTCACTCGGCCTAGTTTTTTTAGTCTGTGACTGTAAGTTAGTGCTAAGATAGTTTTTCTATCTAAAAACTAATTTTAAAAGCATATCATTTATATAAGTAAATCGTTTGAAAAGATAATTTAATTATTTATGTACATATGGCAATGTTAATATTCCTCTAGTGGAATTGCACTCGTCACCTTCGTATTCACTTTAGTTAATGCCAAGTATGCCATAGACAAATCTTGAACCATGAATAACAAGAACCTTGGAAACCTAGTGTTGAAATACTCCGTATTACCACATTTTCAGTCTTTATTTTCCACCATATTCTTGAGGAATTACGAGGAGTTGAGTTCCGCCAATCAGTAAGTTTCGGAGCTCAACACCGCATTCCTAGGGCAAGGAAATTTTAATATAAGACTTGCATATTCTCGAAGGGGAAGAATCTGCCACAGCTTTATCCAGTTTACGGCCCCACATTTGTGGAAGGGCACAAAACATGTTTAGTAATAATAACTAGTCTTTTTTATTATTTTATTGATTGGAAACATTGTTAATATATCTATTTTTTTATATTATGACCTTGATTCCAATTAGTACTGACCAATTTCCAATAAAAGTATCACGTTGATAGAAAATCAATTTATAGATACTAAAACGATTTAATAAGTAACTATTATTCTATCTTAAATGTACATTTAATGACCAATACAAAATGAGACATTGATATTTGTGTAGCTATTCACCCACAATCTTGACAAGAGTATGTCAATATTTCCGTTTCCTCTTTAAGTTTATACACCTAAAAAGCGGTACTCTAAGATAATTAAAATTTTGCCTGTATGTCAAGATCATTAGCACATAGAAAAAAATATTTTATAAAATAACGTAAACAACAGAGAAGGAGTTTAAAAATTTATATATTGTTTCAGCTGCATTTTATACGAAATTACGAAATTCGCGTTGTAATCGATGCTTATAAGACACTTCCCTTGGACCTACAAAGATGATATTAAGTAAAAATTGAGCTGAAAGACCCATAAAATAGAGATTTATAATGAATGTTACTGATAAAAATTGTAACAAGAAATTATAACTTATATTTTTTAACTGCCAATTCATACAAAATGAGTATGAGCGCTAGCAAGCTTAAGTATATGAACTATTATATTCAGTTATTACTTACCGTTGACATACAAAGCTGAAATTAGTACGGCAGCCTCAAAAGTCAAATTAAAATAGTTTGATTGGTTATTAAAAACTCAATGCCACCTTGGCACAGTTAGAACAAAGTTGTTGCAACATTTGACTACATTAATATTCACCAATATCTTGATTTTCTTTTTTCATAGGTATTTCTATGAATACTCTTTTAGTGCTCCTTTAGGAAACTACATACCTTAGATACAGCGTGGAGTTCTAATATTTTAATTAAGAATAAGTAGGAAATCAAGAAAAAGAAAAAACAAACATACAAGATTATATATAATTTTTTTTTGTTACTCATAATTTTTCTGCATAGTAATGTAAATAATTACAAAAAAACCTAGTATCAAGGCACTTGAACCGAAAATATTTGGCCTGTCGTTGGTGCAAGGGCGCAAGCGTATCAGTGATGTTAAGGCGACAAGTTGTGTTATCGATCACCACTCCAGAAAATGAAATATTTAATAAATGAAACATTTAATAATTTTAAATTGAAATATTTTATATTTTACTTTCTTCGCTCTAGTAAAAAGGGCAAAAGCGGCGTTGAGTTTCGCCACTCAATATGCAATGACATCAAAAAAAAATTAAAATATTTATTTCCTAAGTAGAATCGAGCTCACACCACCGATTACTGTAAAGGTTGAAGGTACCTCCGCGCTACAATGGCCTGTAAAACTATATACTTTAATACATTTTATACATGTTTTTTGGAACGATCATATTATAACGCGATCTTCATAAATTGTTTCTATCCTCATTAAGCCCATTGTTCGTCCAACGCGTGATGATTACACGTGACATAACAGCCGGTCATGTGAAAAGTCAGTTAATTGTTTTTTTTTTTTTGTTACGGATGAAACTAAATTATATACTGTGGCGTTCTATGAGGTAAACAATGATCAACATCTATTGTACTTAGATACTTTATCGATGTTGCATTACTTATATAGCTGTTTTAAATTAGGTAAATATAAAAGGCAAAATATATTATCTAAATATATATGTATGTATATCATTGAAATAAAACGCCGATGGACGTTATTAAATTCAAAATCATATTATAAACTTTCATACGTCTGACAACATTTAAATTTATAAAAAATATGGGTAATTGTAGTAGAAAAGGGTGGACAGAATGATTTATTCAGAAACACAAAAAAAAGTGAAACAAATGGATTTTCAAAACCCGGCGCCTTTACCGCCGTTTACATATCAAGCAAGAACGTAGAGCTTGGTGAGAGACATACAGCCTCTTCCATAACATTATTTGGGTACCTAATAATCTTATTTCCGAACAAAATGTCTCAACACTAATGTGCAAAATATAGCGTTAAGCAAAAACATCTATATGTATTTACCCAATAATAGTATTCTCGATATTAAACAAAAAAAAATGTTTATAAATAATTTATATGGATTATTT
This sequence comes from Eueides isabella, assembly GCA_019049475.1. NCBI lineage: Eukaryota > Metazoa > Arthropoda > Insecta > Lepidoptera > Nymphalidae > Eueides > Eueides isabella. The sequence continues at coordinate 10,371,918 of CM032395.1, read as the reverse complement.
ATATGGAATAAGAATTATTTTATATGGATTAAGACATTATTATCTTTGATTTTCGCGATTGTTACACATTTTAAATAAAACAATTTTAACCGGATCGGATCGGAAATCGGGTTTATTAATTGGTAATCAATTTTGGAAACTAAGCGTTTCGAACACTTTGCAGAAGTCCGTGGTCTACCCGTGACCACGTACTACTGCAAAGTCTTCGACACGTCGGGTTTCTGAAAATGTTTTCCAATCAATATACGCGATTAATCCGGTTAAAAGTGTTTCATTTAAAATATATGGATTCAGTTTTAATTTGACTTTTTTTTGTTTCAGCATTTATTATTTACTATGCATTACTGGCCGCGTTCTTCTGGCTGAACGTCATGTGTTTCGATATTTGGTGGACTTTTAGGTTTGTATAGTTTTATACATATTTTTTCAACAACAAGTACAAGTCGGGTAGAAAGAAGGTACTTGAAATATTAAGACACTTCCGTTGCCCACTTTCCGTTGAATTTGAGATATTGTGTATGAGAGAGAAAAAGAAAATTTTAAATATATAATTTCATTAGTGAAGATCGGAAACCCACATCCTATCACGTTTACAGACGCACGCTTGTACTCCTGCACCATGGCAGGCCAACTAGTTTAGTTCTATTTATATAATCTTATACAAAGATTATTTTAGATTAGAAAGAAAGGGTTTCATATTTTTTTCTGAGAATACTTACGTTGCAATTATATAGCTAAAAACCTACTTAATACCACAAATATTCGTTCCAAAATAGAACATCAATAATTGTTAAAAAATTATCTGCATAATTTACAACTATCAATTTTTAAACAACTTCGATGATAACACCTTATCGTTCATATTGATATTGTTTTATAACTATTTAATTAACGCATACAAGATAACCTATTACCACAAAATATTAGATAATAATTTACTAAAATTGATATTTCAGTGGCAAACGGGGGAGATCTTTGGAAAACTATTCTGAGCGTACAAAGTTCTATGCGTATTGTAAATATGCTTTTGGAGTTCCGACGGTTCTGACAGCTTTGTTGATTGGGCTTGAGTTCTCCGGTATGCCACCTCGCCCTTTCCTGCCTTCAATAAGACAAGATGGTTGCTTCTTAACAGGTATTGCAATTAAAACTGTACTTAAAGCAGTAGCAGTAGGCAGAGGTAATCTTTAGGCAATATAAGACATTCTGTTCCACTCGCTCCGCCCAATATTCGAGACATTGTGTTGAATGGCAAGATTTAATAAAAAAAAAAAAAATCGTGATTACAGTCAAAGGCTGTCTCATGCGACACAACAGGTTCGGTATTTGAAATTATATTACTGTCATCACATAAATATGTTTACTTAATCCTTATTAGCTTCACACTGTGTCCCACACGTTGCATGTTAGGCAAAGAGAAGACCTAGTGTTAAAACTTCGAAGAAAAGGCGGGTCTTAACGCGGCGCTTTGCCTTGTTACCAGAGTGAAGAAATGAAACATTAAATATTTTATTTGAAAATATTAAATATTTCATTTTCTCGATTGAGGATCGAACTCACAACCTGTTGCTTTTACATATACACATTAAACAATAAAGGGATATAAGTGCTAGTGAATTATTTCTCCGTTCTCCATTCTACAATTTTAAAAACTCTCTAATAAGTTTCGTAATTTAATACTGTATTTTTTCAGACTTCAAAGTCAAATATTATCAATGTGCAAAATATTATTATAATAAAAATAAATAATAAAACTTTTCAAGACAATCTAATTTAGACATAATTTTTAAAAATATTATTTAAAACAAACCAGAGGTTAGAAAATCAAAGTATTAAATATTTCATTTCCTTCATTGAAGACCGAACGCACAACTTTTGTCGTTTACACTCGAACCTTTGTGCCGCTGCGCCACCAACAAGCCTCACGTTTATGCTCGTCTAATTATGTATACTAATATAAATTTCAGGTAACACCAAACTGCTTTATCTATATGTACCGATGGTGATATTGTGTTTGGCTAATTTCATATTCTTTACACTCACCGCTTGTAAGATTGCTGAAACCAAGAGACAGACGATAGTGCTGAAGTCCGGTGAAAGCGCCACTCACGATAGGCAGAAAAGTGAAAAACAAAGGTATAAATATATTTTTTTAATTTTTATAACTTAATTAAGAGAATTAAAAATATCTAAAAACGAGTGTACATTAAAAATACCAGATACATTATAAATACCAGATAAATATATTGCTATCTTTTGGCCACAAATGATCAAACGAGACTTAATCTTTTTCATATTTCGATCACTTAACACTTAATTAATCAAGTAGCGGGAATCAAATCCACGATTTGTCTTAGAAGTCTTGTAAACATTTTCCTTAGCCCATATTCTATATCTTCACCCATAATCATTACGAATAGAAAAATATATAAAAATGAAATCTATATTGATAAAAAGTCTATGGTCTATTCTAGGTTGCTCCTGTACTTAAAACTTTACGCTGTGATGGGGGTCAACTGGATTCTGGAAGTGGTCAGCCATTTCTTTCCAAAAGCTAACGAGATCTGGTATTTCACTGATGCGTACAACGTCCTCATCGGATTGTTTATATTCATCATATTTGTCTGCAAGCGCAAGATTTACAGACACTTAAAGAAGAGGTTAGCTTTTTAGTTATACAATGTTTATAAGATAAATGATCTACCTATATTAAATTATAATTGAACCTACAGTTAATATGATTGACGAGGTCACATTGAAATTAGATGTAGATATATGGCTGTGCATATTTTATTTGACTATATTTTCTTATATTTCGTTATTTTATTTTCAAGCGTGCAATGTAGAAATATTCGTAACATCTAACTTCAAGGTGGCTGCGAAATATCAATTCAAGTAGTCCATTTTTCATGAAGGAAAATATTTTTTAATAACACATTTGTTTGGTATATAATTTGTAGCTTTTGTGTTATTCTTAAATATAAGCTATAAGCATAATTTTGGAGTAAATGTGGAACAAACATCTTACAATCTTTCACGTTTATAATATTGCTCGGAAGTAGGATGACATATATATACTATAACATGAAACAATCATATATGTATGTATCGTACAACATGAAGTTGAAAATAAGTTCTTTTTTGATTCTCATGGAGATCAGCGCGTTAGAAATAACAATAAGCAAATATTTATAAGATTCTTTTGGTTCTTTTTTTATATATTTACATAAATTGGTTAGGCATTAAGCTTGCCAACCGTGACAAATTATAAAATACGAAGCCAAACAAAACTGTCAATGAACTCATTCTATTTACATCGACACTCAACAATTGTTGCTGTATAAACGGCTTTTATTGTTGCAAGTACCTACGGAACGAATTTCAATGATAAATATCTACATATTTCTCATAGTTTGTTAGATATTTATGGTATCTTAAAATATATATAATAAACAAGCATCATTACAAGTTAAATTATTTTGATAATTTTATATCTAAGAAGCTACAAAAATTACAGTTATATAGGATAGATTGTCGTAGTGCAAATGCACAACAAATTAAAATAATCGATTCCCAATCGTAGGAATAGATTATTTTAATTTTCTCGCTTTGAACAAGACCAAAAGGCGATGTTGAATTCCATCACTCAATAAAATATATCGAAATTTGGTCGGATTGGGAAACGAAGTGTCTTGACACTAGGTTCCCTCTACCTACCCTGCTTTATGAGATAAATAAAGCAAACAAAAAAACTAAGGATCAGAAATTTTAATTTTAATTAGGCTCAAAGACAAGATAGTTACGCAGAAAGAAGTAATCAGCAGCAAGACCATACCGCAAAGGCAAATTGGAAAAAATCTAGGGGACTACAACCAGAGAGATAGCCTGGATACAATCAGAACAGAATGTCCAGATTCAGATAGCAATAAAGAAATGAACACTACAGTTTTATAACACAAGAAATACCGAAAGCCTCTTTTAATTTATGTTTATTTTTTATTTTAAAATGAGTCTGTAGTAATAGATGGTATAAAAAACATTTTGGTTTTGATTAACAAATGGGCAAAGAAAATTACCTATGAACTGATCTATATACCAGAAAATGGAGTCATTTAAGTTCCACTGAAGACTTATTATAATGAGACTGATAAGAAGAAAACAATTATATAAGGTAGATTAAAATAATGGACACAAGGAAATCTAATAAAAAGCTTTGCTTATAAAAGTTTCTCGACTAACATTTAGGTATATGCGAAATAACTTTGCAACGAAGAGTATCCTTCGAAATGGCTTTTAATGGTTCTAATATATAATTTGAGTTTGAATTAGAATTTCTGTTTAAATTTAGTGGGTTTGGCAAAAAATCCCAAGTAAAATGCAATTAAAAAAAAAGATATTTCAGCACTTTTACCTTTCTTTTGAAAATGTATATATATTTTTTGTTTTTCTTAGTTTTGGTGTGGTTTTATAATTCTTTGGTTGTTTTTTTTAGTTTTGGGACTTTAGCCTTTTTTAATTTTTTTAACATCTACGAAAATAGCATTTCAAATGATATAAATTTAATATATTTTTCTCTATTTCGACGGACATCACTTACAGAGTCTTCGTCTTTGTACGAAATATCGTCATTTCTTGAAACAGCATCATTTAAATCAAATCAGTTGTATTCAAAATGCTTATAACCTCTATGTCTTAACTATATGTGTTAAAATATCTCTTTTAAGCATTTTTTAACCAATTCCAATATTTTTTTTTTCAGATACAAGCAAGTTCGTGGCGATTCCATTTCTAAGAGCCAGAGTTCAACACGAACTTATACTACTCGGGACGATTTAGCTCTTACCGTAAAAAACTAAGTGTCCAAAAATCTAAATTCACCATAAATAAACACAATCTAAATTCACAATTTCATAAATAAAACTTTTTCACAAAAAAAAACTGATTTAAAACCAAAGAGTCTGTACAGTAAATAATGAATCACATTTGTAAATTTATTATTATTTTAGCATGTTTTTTTTTTTTTGATAATGTGAAATATATTTTTTTATATTATTGACAACTAAAAATGAGAAAAAATGTTTGAGATATATTCGAAACACATTATGTGATAAATAATAATTTCTTATTACGTCTTTATATAAAAATATTAGCAAATTATGAATATATTATAATTATATGACACCTACAAGTATATTATATCAAAATGTATGCTTTTTTGTTTTTAAAACTTTTATATTAGATTAACGACCTTAAACTCGTAATATCGTATGAACAAATTAACACGAACTTATCAGACAGCTTCAAAACTAAAAAAATAATTAAAGCTTATTTTTTAAGTTAATAGATAGTTATTTAGTTATAAATTTGAAAGTTTTGATAAAAAATATGAAATAAATATTATTTAACAAATGTGTATTAAACTAGGTTATTTATTTAATTTACAAGTGTATTTACTAGTCTTACTCTAAAAAAGACAATATTTCCATTATCGTGGCATGTTTTACTAAATATTAATGTACTTTAGATATATTGTTAGTTAAAATAAATGTATGAAAATAACCTTATCAAAACGTTACCTCAAATTTTTAAAATATTTGTATAATGCTAACTTGTACATATATTAATCTATCACGTAAAATTATATTGCAATTAAACTGTTGACTAAAACGCATAGATGTCATCTGAAAATTATATTTTATTGTCATCACTTTTTTTTTAAATATTACAAATACATCCACGGAATCTTGACACACAAAATAATATAGATATGTATTTAATTATAAGCCAACCTCACTTTTATACATTGATCTCAATTGAGCATTTTCTATTTTATATACAAACTTTTTATTCTAATAATATAATTAAACGCCATAACTTTCGTGTATTTGTAAACGGGACTTTAATCACGTCCCGTTTGTATCGGTACGGGTCTTAAATAATGTTGTAACTTTTGTAATAGTACATTTTCATGAAGTTTATAAAATATTGTACTTCATTTCAAGACGTTATGAATCTATTTTTTTTTAATTTCTCATTAATAATTACAAATTGTAATGTTATTTAAAAAAAAATACATACAAATAGAAAATGTATTCCAATATTTTTAAAATAAATTTTATTCCGATATACTCACTCGTCTATTATTTATTGATTACGTTAAAAACGTAACTAGTGCCGTAATGTTTATTTATCATCGTATTAAAATTTTAAAATAGAACTAGATGTATGTATATTATTTACTATATATATATATATATATATATATATATATATATATATATATATATATATATATATATATACCAACCAATCACATACATATATGGCCCCTGAGTAAGTATATATATATATATATATATATATATATATATATATATATATATATATATATATATATATATATATATATATATATATATATATATATATATATATATATATATATATATATATATATATATATATATATATATATTTATATATATATATATATATATATATATATATATATATATATATATATATATATATATATATATATATATATATATATATATATATATATATATATATATATATATTTATACCAACCAATCACATACATATATGGCCCCTGAGTAAGTGAGCATAAAGTGGAGAAACCCGACAATTATTTACATATTCAGTTAGATCCGGTTTGATAACCCCCACATACTCGTTAGCGAGAAAAAGGTGATCCGCTAGGCATACTAATGTATATAAACAAGACCCAGAGCAATACGCGAAACAATTAGGGTCGATCCACACTATAGTGTCGATCTCACCTCGTTCTCGGTCCGATCTCGGTCTGGTAAAATTTTTTTGTATTCACATTGCACAATCCGTCTCTAGTCACGATTCAGTTTCAGCAGAAGTCAGTCGCTGTAATAGATTAAATTTAATAATAAAGTTTATTTAATTGCTTATTGCAATATTTGCGGTCGATATGTCATTGAATTTTTCCCTTAGAGAATTAGCTATTATAGCTATTCTTCTTGATGATCATAATATGAATACAAGAAGAGTACGTGAAGCAAGAAGGAGAATGTGGATACATCCAAGTTTATTAGACAGGAAAACGGAAGGTGAATACCACACGCTATATAGACATTTAATTAATGATTAAGAAAAATTTGTGCAATAAACCTGGTTTATTTTTAACCAATTCAATGAGCAATTCATCTGAAAAATATAAGTAATATTTTATTTCATAAGCAAACGAAAAATTTTGATTGAGTAGCAATATTTCTTTGTCCAATCTGTCAGTGAAAGATGTTAATAATTAATTTTTAATTCAAAATTACCTTTTTCAAAAGTCCACGATTTTTGAGACATCGTTTGCACTTATATTAATTTTTATCACTGATTAATTTAAACGATCTATTCATCTTTCTGAACGTGAACTGACCGAGCCGAGAACAAATGAACATTCACACTATCGGAACATATCGTTACAAGTTCAATCTCGATCAGTCAAATATTCTTTGAGACGTATCGTTGCTGGAGTGTGATTGGACCGGAACTTGACTGGTACGGATAGTATGAATACACTCATTGTTTTTTGTTTAATAATATTTTACCAGACTGAGATCAGACCGAGAACGGAGTGAGATCGACACTATAGTGTGGATCGACCCTTAAGGAATCGTTGGCGGTAGTTTAATTTAAAAATAATGTCATCAGACTGGCGGATGCTACTTTAGTCTACTCGTGGTCACGGACTACCGCAATATTCGTAACGACGAGTTTCCATAAATATATAATTCAAAATGTACGTGAGAAATCTGGGTAAAATAGTTTCATTTAAATGTAATTATCGAGAAAGTCACAGAACTTTTTAGTTGATTGTTGGTAGACAGCTATAGATTTTTTAGTAACTAATAGTGGCCATTACCACAGTATCTACATTGAACGGAGTGTCTTAATAAATATCTCGCTTTTTCCTTGGGTCTTAATACTAAGTGTGTTATTATCCTTATAAATCAAATAGATATCCATACAGAAAACAATTAATGCAAAGTCATTAATATTCTATGATTAACTGGAATGCGGTAGCAAATATGTAGCATATGCTGTAGGTAAACGCGACGCGTGGCAGTAAACGATTCTTTTTTTTTTTTCATTTCCTCAATCAATCTGTCAAAAAATCTAATCTGTCGCGTTTTCAGTCACACCCTTGTGCCACAATATCATCTCAGACTCCATTTCTTAAAATGGTTTTCTGTTTTGTATTTTGATACCAGTCGTGGCGTTCGATTCCCACTTGCGGAAATGAAATATTTCCATTAATTTGGAAATATTTCATTTCCGCATATTTAAAATTTTCATTTGCTTGCTGTGGTCACAAGGCGAAGCGCGGCGTTAAGTTCTGTCAATCAACACGCAATGCCTCAAATTCGGCGTATATAGATGTTATACATCGATATCGACATCATATGTATATCTAATACTCTTATATACATCCACAGCGCCTGATTTTCTTTAAAAGCATGTGCTCCATAAGCCGTCCTGTTTTGTCTGCATTACCACAGATTCGGACAAAATCGTCCGAGTCCCCACGGAGCCAGATGGTGGACAGGCTCCGACTCTACAAAGTTGACAAGACGACGGAGATTTAGGTCCTCCCTTACCAACACAGCGACCCCGGCATGAGATATAAAATTATATTATATTTTATAGCCCACCAACCCCTCCTGAAAATATGAAAGCGGCACTGAGAGAGTAACTACCCCAGAAGGGTACCAGCCTCTCTGATGCTGGAGAACCCTTCCCTGAGTTTTAAACACCGGCTGCCGTCGAATTCTGGGGAGGGGGCCCTATGGGGAGGAGATACGGACATGTAATCTATTATACCTGCGTCAGAGTTATGTAATGCAAAAAGTATTTTTTATTAGAGCTAGAGTGCCAAAGCCATGGGTAAAGTGTACAAGTGTTATAAAAAATATGAGCGCCTAGCACCTGTTTTAGTTTATTATGTCATGTATGGTTACTAAATCGTAAAAATACCTTTGCTTTTAAAATAAAATCAGGCGCTGTGGATGTGTATACGAGTATTAGATATATAATATTCGCCTCAACCTCAGGCACCTCAAACATACAACTGTCTTTTTTACTATATGTTAATATTAATTATGCATATGTATCATACTCATCAATAATTAATCAAATAATGAACGTTACATAAATCAAAAGATTGATTTAAGCCTAAGTAGGTCTTACTCAGGCTTGTGATCTATATAAGTACGCTTCCCAACGATATCCGTCTACTCTAAGGAGTGCGTGACTCCAATAATTTCAATAATCGGGCATCCAAAATTGATCTGGCGGGCTGTTATTCTTTTGGTGATGCCCAACTGCGCCAAATTAATGCGCTCGCTCCAGTCTCCTTTTACCAAGGCTTTTACCATTTTGGTTATTATAAATACCTTCGTGCAAAGTACTTTAGCTATTTAGATAGCTTTAGCTACTTTAGACCTGAGTGTGAACAGTACAGTTATTTCTGACATTTTCGTCAAAGAAGTGTGGGAGGATTTTTTTCCCTTGTTATCCCCTCTTTACAAATTTGGACCAAGAACAATTTTTTTATTTTCTCAGCAGGTGATCTCAGCATCGTTGGCCTCTTAAGAAGAAGCTCTCAAATTAGTGATAGAAAAGTACCGATCCTTCGTCGTTGGGTCTAAAGCAACAGACTTTAGCTTTCGTTTGCTAGTCGACGAAGCTAGCTTACAATTTGGAGAAGAGCAGAAAACCGCTCTTCTTGTGGCTAACAAAGATTAGAAGAATAGTCGACTCGAGAGTCAAAAAAGTGAGCCGAATTAAAAATACTCTCAATAATGTACTTAAAATCAGAATAAAAAAAACTAAACATAAATTTGAATGTTATAATTGTGGAAAACAAGGACATTTTTCTCGAGAATGTGCTTAATTTACTTTACTACATAACTTCATCATTATATGTAATTTTTTATGAATTTTAATCACTTTCATAATTACTTTCAACTCAAGTTTCAAATGTTTAATACAAATATATTTTTTTATTTTAGTTTTTTTATGATGGAAAACGTAGGAATGTGTTATTTTGCGTTCTTTCCTTTATACAAATATAATAATAAAGATTGAGGCCTGTCATTCCCACTCGAGCAAAATAAAACATTTAATATTTTCATAACTTTGCTATAAATTTGGTAGAAAGTGGAAAAATCCTGACACTATGTTCCCAAGTTCCCTCTGCCTATCCTTCTATGTGCCACATAAAGATTGGACCAAAAAAAATATAAAATTAAATATTTGAACATATGAGATGAACGTTATGTTTTCGAGAAATTTCGGTGTATGGTTAGACAAACAGAGAGTTTTATTCTGGGTTTATCACGTATGTGATAGGGTATGCAGAGACAATAAAGAATCAAGACTCTCCTTTTTCTGCTTTTCACCAAAAGTATCTATACGCAGATAGACACTTTTGGTGAAAAGCAGAAAAAGCAGGCTTTGCACAAGCTCCTAATGAATTGTTATCCATGTTTATATTGCTTTTTATCAAGAACATCAATACCAAAGTTGTATTTCTTCATACTAATAACAAGGAAGCTAGAAAAGAAGGATTAAATAAGGTAAGCCGTTATTGAGATTAGCACTCCGATATACAGTTAAAATTTAAATTCAGCTTCACGCTGTATCCCACACATGGCAGGTTAGGCAGAGGGAACTTGGGAACCTAACCTTAAGACAGTCCGTTCCACTTCCGTTCCCCACTTTAAAAAAAAGTTAAATAAAATCATTATTATGGGTTGAAATGACCCTAATATTAATATTTGTACACATAGATAATCAATATTTATCAAAGATGTGTGTAAAATCTATTTGTCACTATTTATCTACCCTTTCTAATAATTGATATTCTTAGCTTCTAATATGTTGCCGCCACGCCTTGATAGATGTATTTAGGTTTTATTAAAATTTTAACCTAGTGTTGAGTACATATTATTCTATATCTATTTCATAGAATATAATGATCTTGACATCAAGACAAATCAAGATATCGATTTGTTTTTAGCTTTATGATGTAAAATAAGCAGAAGAAACCTGAGAACTTAGTGTTGACACACTTCGATGCCAATAATACACTTCTATTTCCACTTTCTTTTCGTCGAATTCAGGAGGCATTGCGTGTTGAATGCCATAGTTCAACGCTTTTGCCTCGTCACCAGAGTGAGGAAATGAAAATATTCAATATTTCATTTTCTTTAAGTAGCAGTCAAACTTGATGGCCTGTCGCGTTCACAGTCTCACGCTTGTGCATCTACACCACGACTGTCAATGGATCCGACACATAGATGTCTTATGTTATTTAAGAATATTTTATTCAGACCAACGATTTATTTGCAGGCAGCTTTTGCTTGCTGGGCTAGGATATTTAGTGTTAACCATAGTGCGTTTCTGGCTTTCGATCAAAATTTCAATAATAACGCGAATCGGGAAAGTCCCGGCCCGTCACAGAATAGGTTTCAAAATAAAGCTGACTTTTGTTGTTATACTTACTTTTAGAGGTATTAAAAATTTGTCTGTATTCAAATTTATATATAATGAACGAATACAGCATATTAAGTGAGTTCATAATAAGTTCTCATTTTATTCTGATTTGACGAATTGATGTGCTTTATTGATGAACTTGAATTATAACAACATTCATAAATTATTGAGGCCTGTCGTGGCGCAGCGGCACAAGAGTGTGACAGGTTCTGGGTTCGATCCCCAGACGAGGAAATGAAATATTTAATATTTTCAATTTAAATATTTAATGTTTCATTTCTATACGGTGCGGCGTTGAGTTCCGCCACTCAACACGCAATGCCTCAAATTTGGCGGAAAGTGGGGAACGAAAGTGGAACAGAGTGTATTTACACTAGGTTCCCGGGTTCCCTCTGCCTACCCTGCCTCGTGCGGGATACAGCGTGAAGCTAAAAAAATATATTAAATTTGATGTAAGGTAATTGATTTTATTAAATTTTTTAACAATTTTACAAATATATTTAGAAAATGGGTGACATCAGTGAGGTGTCAACTCCTAATGGTTAGATAAATTGACCGACTACTGAAAAATAATCGATTAATAACAATTTTTTGTCACTTTGCCTCTACAAGAAGACTACTAAACAAGAAGTATCTGGAAGTTTTAGACTCAGATATCAAGGGGGTAATTAAAATACATGTAACCAACAGAATATTCTTACACTCTGCCACCAACCCCATGCCGTTGAAAAATAATTCTGAAAAATTGAAAAATGATATTAATAAATAACAGTGACCATTTACTACCTTTGCTACTTTAAGTAGAAGAAGAAGAAGAAGAAGAAGAAGTAAACAATTGAAATTTTAGATACATTACAAAAAAAATCTATTACGAACTTTAATTTGTAGTGTAGAAAAAAATAGTCCCATGCTATGTGGTCACAAAATTAAGTTTGTCAACTTTTATAAGTTTTCCCGTGGCTGGTGAACGAATCCAACTCCCGCTTGACTGTTTTTTATTTATGTTATAGAAATATTAATCAATTTATGTAACGGTGTAAAAGTTATCCATATTTTGAAATTAGCTACGAATTCTTCTCTACCAGGGTAGAGACAAAAAAAAAAAACAATTTCTTCCTCCAAAAAGGATTGAACCTATAATTAGAATTAAAATCTAAATCAATATATACATAATTATGTTAGTAAACATAATAAGTAATAATTTGATGCTCATAAAGAATATTTATGGACCCAGTCCTTGGCAAATGGCAGACCAATTACAATTTATAGACACTCTTTAACTAATTTATAATAGCACTAATATCACATACGTAATGTAGTATACTCTAATGCTATATTAAAGCAATTAATATAGGTTATCTATCCGGCGTCGTAGCGCTTCAATTCACTTAGACTAGATCTAGATTTGTAATATCAAGATCAGTCAAATATAAATTTCTTTTTATATTTTTATATATTATTCGATATAAAAATATAAACAGTATAGTTTTTTTATTTGTATATCCCGCTTATAGCAGGGTAGGCAAAAGGAACGTAGTGTTAAAATACTCTATTCTCCATTTTCGATATATTGCGTGATCACTGGCGATAATCAACACTGTGTTCTTAATTCAATAATTATTGCGCCAAGCAGGAAGCGAACCCACAGTTTCTTTCTTAAATAAAATTTTTCAACTATGATATTTAATTATTGAATTGAGCATCGTCTTTTTTCTAATCTGATTTAACAAATGTTGATATTTGGAAAAATAAATATGTTACTATCGAAACGTATTTATTATAACAGGGCGGCGCCCAACCTCATAATTACTGTTTATGATGTAGTGGGTGCTAAATAATAGCTTATCTGATATTGGTAATACATTACGATTTTATGCTCTTGATCTACATGAACTAGCTAATAACTATATACTTTTTCTTTTTCAACTTAACGTTGTGTCCTCGCACATGGCAGGGTAGGCACCTAAAAACCTAGAAACGTAGTGTTAAGAGATTCTGATACTTTCCCCACTTTCCTGAATTTGAAGCGTTATGTGTTGAGTGGTAGACGTCTACGTCGCTCTTTGCCCTGTTACCAGAGCGAAGAGATGAAAATATATTTTTTTTATTTATCTGAGTGGGGAAAGTGACCACAATCTGTTGCGTCTGCGCCACGGCAGTCTTCTATAGTTAAGAAAATAAAAATGATAATGAAGTTTTTAAGAACATTTTTTTTTATCATTACCAAAGAATTGCGATATCTTTGATTAAACATACATGCGTTTGTTGTAATTAAAAGTAACTGAGGTTTAATTCGTTATTTTATAATGTACGACAAATATGCAATGCCTCAAATTCGGCGGAATGTAGGGAACGGAAGTTGAACGGAGTGTCCTAACACTAGGTTCCCGGGTTCCCTCTGCCTATCCTGCCTCGTGCGGGATACAGCGTGAAGCTAAAAAAAAAGACAAATATGTAAATAACATAAATATGTTCACAAACTTACATAAGATATTTGGCAGCCATAAAAAGATTTAGGGACAGAAGCTTTTTGTGGATAACGAGACTAAACTTGGCGCCAAAAATACAAATGAGAGCGGTCTTTTGGCGCCTGCCTGTCTAATATCTATAAGAAGCTCAGTTGTGGATCACAATTTGATATAAAAACATGTGTATTCCGTTTGTATATCGGACCCTTAGTAATATTATTGACAAATAATTTTTTACAGATAATATGTAAACAATATAAGCGAAAATGGCGTAAATAATTTTTTTTAGCACTTATAAGCGTCTGAGAGTTTACCATTTTCGAATAAGTAAAAATAAAAAAAAAAAAAAAAAGTAAAATAATGATTATTCTTATATTCTTTCTAACGATTGTTACTAACAGTGTATCGCATATTGACAATCATATTAAGTTGAAAGAATCAAGTGCAGATACAACTATACTTAAGTGCTGTGAACTCGGATATGCTTTTAGTTTTAAAGATATGATATGTGTACAAGATGAAAATCCGTTACATTTAGAAGATATAGAAAAGGACATAAACCCTATGCTGTATTTTCACTTCGGCTACCGGAAACCTACATGTTCTGAAACTGAAAACCGTGTCATTGCAAGAGAGTTCTACGATGAAACAATTTCTTTAAGAATAGATTGTGTAAGTTTTGAATATGAAATTCATTTTGTAATTGCAATTTTATTACATCTTTGGAATTATTTGGGTAATAAAAATGAAGCTTTAACGAAAAGGATTTCAATTATTATTCATTTTTAAGTGCAGGAAAATCGCTAATATTTTACCATAATCGCTCATAGAATATAGCAGGGATTTCAACTATTTTCTCTACGGTACTTGGATCTTAAGAAACATGTAATTAAATAACTACTTAAGTTTATATTTTTTTAGTAAAAAAATACTACTATATAAAAAGCTCCTTAAAGGAAACTCCTTAAAGAAAGGAGCTAATATTGTTTAAACTGCTAGACATATTTTCCTGAGTAATGGTTACGAATTTTCCAACTCCTACTTTAAATAATAGAACTAAATTATAATTGGTCCATCCGCTTAGGAGCTCCGATATCATAGACAAACAGATACATAACTACAAAGAGACGTCAATTATTAAAATGCTTTCGTCAGGAAAAAAAAAACACTTTTTAAATAAGCTTTTAAATAAGCAATTTATTCTATTTTTAAATATCGATAGATAGTATATGTAAAATTGTAGGAGGATCGTTAAAGAAGATATGGGAGCAAGGGCCATCAATAAACAGTGTCTGTTTATTTATATTCAATTATTCGAGTTGCTATAATAATCAATATTACACGGAAGCAGCTTTTGGCATTCTCTTTAAATATATACAAATGTGTACGTCATAACTGAAACACACAACCGTTTAGAACTTACTTAATTATCTTTACGCTATATCCCTAGCGGGGTAGGCAAACTTTACGGTCTCGGCATACCTCTTTCGCCTCGTCCACTGTCATCAACCTCTTCATACATGCCCTCCGGGGGGTCCTCATGATTTTTACGTGACCGAAGGTCAACCGAGGTCTCCCCCTCCCTCTCTTACCTTACTTACGTCTATAACTATTAATCAAATTAAATCCTGTCTAATAAACATCAGTCCCATGCTGAAAATAATCAGTGGCGTTGCAGCATTTTTTATTTTTGAAGGGCAAAAGTCTCCAGCTTGACACTGTTCGTCGCAATGTGGACGTTAAGCATGGTTAACTTGAAAACAAATTTGAACTTCACACTCAACCACAAACCTGCCACTGCGTCACGACAGGCCTAAAGTTAAAATTGTTAATTACGATTTTCGCTTTGTATTTGTTTATAAATTGAAATAAAACTTAGCCCAATTCGTCTAAATTGTATAGTCGCATTGATGCAATGCAATGATGTTATTATTATAATACAAAAGTAAATGATTTAAAATGATATATAAATACATTATGTATTATATATCATTTCAAATCATTTATCGACGGTTGGTCTATTTGGTCAAAACGCCACTTTGTGAACTTTACACCGAGAGTCTTTTTGAAAACAAAATTATTATGAGAAAATAATCAGAACGACATCTTACTTACTTACTTAGCTTCACGCGCATATCCCAAGCGGGGTAGGCGCCAAACGTTATGGTCTCGGCATACCTCTGTCGCCTCGTCCACTGTCATTAACCTATTCATACATGCCCTCAAGAACAGCAGAAAGACATCGACAAAATTTATACCATGCGGTTATATATTTTCTTTGTATCTCATTAATTCATTTTATCGTATGAGAGTCGGTTGTATAAAAATGTCTAGACATATATTTTTTTTTTTTAAATCAAAAAGGTGTAACGTAAATATTGCTTATAGTAGGTAAAGGTATAAAAGTGTAACTCTCGGTACACACGTAACTAGAAACAGATAAATTAATTATTCTCCATTACTTTGATTTTGAATGGCTATGTCAAGTTGGTTTAAGCTTTGTACAGCCTAAAAATCATATGAAGGAATAATTATATCAACGAAAATTATGGTTTAAATGCAACGAAACTATTTATATCAATAGATGTCTGTCTGTCTATCATTGCGATATATAAGTACCTTAGGTACTTATATAACGCAACGATAGAAATATTAAAAGTTACAGTCATACATAGGAAGTATATTATTTCTTTCCCATTTGTACTTTCGAAGACGAACTACTGGTATAGTTTCATCAAAATTTTAAGATTATAAATAATTATATTAATTATAATAAGTTAATAAAGGCTTATTACATTTAGGTAAGAGAGGGAGGGGGGGAACCTCGGTTGACCTTCGAAAACACAGTATCGACGATACTGGAGGAAGGTCACGTAAAAAGCATGAGGACCCCCCGAAGAGCATATATGAAGAGGTTGATGACAGTGGACGAGGCGAAAAAGGTAGCGGGGTATGCCGAGACCGTAGCGTTTGGCACTCCGTTCCCTCTGCCTATCCCGCTAGGGATATAGCGTGAAGCTAAGTAAGTAAAGGTTTACTTATAAGTATAACGAAAATCAGGGTGGCCTTTAATTGTATGAGAGTTCAGAACCTTCCTCATAATCATTTTCATCTACAGATCAACCTTTCGAAGCTCACTATATAGAGACGGAGCTTAAAGATGGTGCCTGCCTATCGTCTTGTCTCCACCGATCTGTGGCCGCCATTCATGAGCCGATCTGCTTCTTAAAATCCCAAAACATTAAATTAAAAAACTTTAACGAAGACGGAACTAGTGTAATTTGATTTTTTAAAACATAAAGCACACCCTTATAACAGTACCGTACCAAATGTTTATAGAGTGGTTACTATTAGATTATTTGTTAGAATTTTTTATCGTTATCTTTGATTATTTTTTCCAGCACGGAAATTTACATATTGATACAAAAAGACAAGCAAATGACAAAACCTTCGGGCCAGAGAGTTTTTGCGTAGAAAATCTACTCTTGGAAAATTATACAACCACCTGGACTATATTCAATGCTATCATCTGTATTAAACCTACTATAATAGAGTACCACATTGTCAATTCTGCCTGTAAGTGTATCCAAGCCATTATTTTCTTGTTTACCTACTGGATGAAATCCAATACAGGTCATCATATATATATATATATATATATATATATATATATATATATATATATATATATATATATATATATATATATATATATATATATATATATATATATATATATATATATATATATATGTATATATATATACACATAGCAAGGAAGATAGAGGGAACTTGGGAACCTAGTGCTAAGATATTTCGTACTCATTAATACACTGCCTTTTATCCCTTCCCGCCGAATTTAAGGCACTGCGTGTTGAGTTGTGGAACTCAATAACCCTATTGCTAGAGCAAATAAAATTAAACTATTAAATATTTCATTGCCTCGAGTGGTTATCAAGCCTACAATATGTTATGTTTACAGTTTACAGTCAGTACAATTTGAAAATATCCCTAATTTACAGTTTACAGTCAATACAATTTGAAAATATCCCTAATTAGTCGGCCTATTATTCTGAGCCTGCCTATTGTACGATTTTATTAAAAATATACTTATATTTTAAGCTTCATTTGGCAAAAAAATAACAAACATGTAACAAGTCAATAAATTGAAATTCTGAAATAGGCACTTGGCAGTGTTTCAAGTTCACAACTCTCAATGGATCAGATAAAGTTGTTATCCTTGTATCTAATTACTTTAAAGCTATTTAGATGTAGATAGTATGATATGCGAGAGAAAATATTGATATTATATTGAGAATAAGTCGTCTCTAGCATTATGCTTTCTCAGCTTTACGTTTTCTTACATGCACAATGTATTTGCAAGGCGTATCAAATAAACTTAGGTATATTTTAATTAAATTAATCATTTATAACAGCTAATAATTCGTGTTGAAATGATTTAGACACTTTTTATATATTTATATTTACCATAGTATTCTTCCTTGATCTAATAATACAGAGCAATATTAGCCCACCCAGCACGTAATATTCTTATTTATTTTAAAGATTAAAAAAAAAAAATATTTTCTTTAACTGTAACACGCTGTATCCTTTGAGGCCTCTCGTGGCGCAAGCGTGTGACTGTAATCGACAGGTTGTGGGTTCGATCGATATTAAATTTCGATGTTAAATATTTCAGTTCCTCGGGTGGTCGAGGAAATGAAATATTGAATATTTTCAATTTAAGTAGTTAATGTTTTCATTTCTTGGCTCTGGTAAAAGGCAAAACGCGGCGTTGAATTCCGCCATTCAATACGCAATGCCTCAAATTCGGCGGAAAGTGGGAAACGGAAGTGGAACAGAGTGTCTTAACACTAGGTTCCTAAGTTCCCTCTACCTACCCTGCCATGTGCGTTGTGCCAACCCTGCCATATTGTTGTAGCGAACGTTAGGACATTCCGTTCCTATTCAGACAGCTGCATTCCCCACTTTCCAACAAATTTGATTCATTGAGCGTTCAGTAGCGTAACTAAACACCGCGGTTAACGGTTTGTTACAAGAGCAAAGAAATAAAAACTTTTAATATTTAATTAGCTCGTGTAGGAATTAAGCCGAAAACCTGTTGCGTTTACAGTTGTACAAACGCCAGGCGTCTCAAAAATATTAATACTTTTAAGTACACGATCTGCTCTTTCAAAACGTGGCTGATATGGTGATATGAAACTCCATTCTTTATATTATATACAATATTTTATTTTCCAAGGTATGATAATATCATGTATCTTCATTCTGTTGACTGTTATGGTGTACATGTGGCTACCAGACCTGAACAACCAACATGGGCGTATTCTCATTGCCTATCTTATATGCCTCTTCATTGGATATTCTTTGCTGGCTACCATGAAAATGCTACTTTACTTTAATAAAATTAGTAAAATGACATGTTTCGGACTAAGTAAGTACTATTACCATATTTACGCCTTGGAAATACTCGTACGTACATATATAAACATTTACACGCCCTACTATAGTCATTTATATTTGTTTGTATGTCTTTGGTTTAACCAATGCCGGTAAATAAAACACAACATTGGTTGTCAAAGTTGCAAACCCAAAAGTTGTTGCGAAGCCTGTCGTGGCGAATCGGCACAAGCGTGTGACTGTAACCGAGAGGTTGTGGGTTCGATCCCCACTCGAGGAAATGAAATATTTAATATTTTCAATTTAAATATTTAATGTTTTCATTTCTTCGCTCTGGTACAAGGCAAAACGCAGCGTTGAGATCCGCCACTTAACACGCAATGCCTCAAATTCGACGGAGAGTGGGGAACGGAAGTGGAACGGAGAGATATAGCTTAAAGCTAAGTAAGTAAGTAAGTAAGTAAAACCCCTGATGACAAAAATTATGAAAATAATACAAGGAAGCAACTAGACATATTGACGGTTTCACACATTTATATCGTAATTCCCTCGTGAAATTTCCTCTTGAAGATGATAATTTATATCAGCATACCATTTTGTCCAAAGCCAGCAAGTGTATTATGATGGAATTATTTCAGATTCATTGAGGTTTTTCCTATTTTGCATGATTACTGTGACGTATTTCCTTGTTCCAGCAATAGTTGTGTACTTTTTCCTTCTGGCTACGTTTTTTTGGCAGAACATTATGTGTTTTGACATATGGCGAACTTTTAGGTAAGTTGATTTACTAAACTAACTAAATTTAGTTTTAAGAGACATCATATTGTCTATTCCGTACGATAAATACGAATATATCATAACATTGTTTCATACATTTACTGCGTATAAAATATAGTTATATTGATATTATTATCACAGTCATAGTATATATGAAAGAAATTTAACAATTTGTTTAATCAAATACGCAAAATACAAATATTCCTCCGAATGTGACACCATAAAAGCTATAGACATCTTATCTGCAGCTTAGACGCCAGATATCAATTTGACCTAAAAAAAAATTAAAAAGTGCTATAAATATGAAAAAGAAATTATACTAATTGAGACGCAGAGGACTAGCGTCACTGTAAAACGCGGCGTTGAGTTCCGCCACTCAACACGCAATGCTTGAAGCATTCGGCGGAAAATGGAACTGAACTGAACTTCCGTTCTTCTAGATTCTTAACTGCGAGATAAAGCGTGAGGCTAACAAAATGCTAATGTGGTTTATTTTTACTTTTCTTCTATAAATTACTGTTCGATCGACAAAGGTTTTTTTATTTAATCCAGCAAATTCAATAATGATTTTTACAATTTCATTATTTCTCAAATGTACATTCAACATTTAAGATATATAGTGTCCTGTTTCAGCGGAAGACGTGGATTAATGACGAACAGGCTAATAGTACGCGATAAATTTTGCAATTACATACCATATGCGTTTGGAATTCCAATGATTCTCACAAGTTTGTTAATTTCCATGGAATATTATCAGTCGTCAACTACGTCTATTTTGCCCGTTAGAACGGAAACATGTTTTCTAAGTGGTAAGTCGTTATCTCTTTTCAGTATAAAATTAATATAAACAAAAATATATAAAAACATGTAAAATATTTATATGTCATAGATGTGTAGATGTGTCTGTTGCAGGGGCACAAGCGTGGGGCTATGGGTTCGATTCTCTGTTGAGAAAACGAACTATTTAATATTTTCATTTTCTCGAGTATCGACACAAAGCGTCGGTTGAGTTTACATTCACTAATTAACACCAATTTCTTAAAAAAACCGGGAAAAGTAGGAAACAAAAAGATCTTAATAGGAATGGAGTGTCTCAACACTTAGTTTTCAGGCCCTCCATCTGCTACGAGCGGAACATGTAAAGCTAAAAAAAGGAGAATTAACATAGTTTTGCACTAGAAAACTAGAATCTTGCCAAAGAGTTAACACATACACAGACGCAAAGATAGACATAGTAAAATTTCGCCAAAGAACCTGTAAATTGAAATGGAAATAACCTGAATATGATTCATTTTTGGTTTATTATTGGATAAAAAATAAAAATATGTTAAAAATATAGTGACTAACTTGCAACATTTGCGTACATTTGCGGTTATTATTGTCATTGGTACTATTAATTGTGAATATAACATTTATGCATTTAACTTTACTGTGTAGTTAAGGAAAATGAATAATTGTCGAGTCTAATATAAAAATGAGGGTTAAATGTACATGAAACTAATTCTACTCGCACTCCTGTGATGTTCGAAGACGTCATGGCTGAGGGCGAAATGAATTTGAAAAAACATTTCGTTTGTAATAATAATAATATAAATTTTGTGCGTATGGTACAGTCACGTTGCCAGTAATGGCAACACGCTTGTGCAGACTCGACCGTATTATTACCACCCCCCGGCATTTAAGACCAGCGTTAAGTATTGGCTTTGGCCACTGCGTTTCGCATTAGGTAATGCCGGGCCCCGGTGCCCTTCCACCTTAAAGGACGGCAACGCTCCTTTAGCTCCTCTGGAGTTACTCGGGGCCGTGGACGAGGGTGATCACTTACAACCAGGTGACCCGTACGCTCGTTTGCCATCTTTTCCAAAAAAAAAGAAGTTGTTTTTATTCTCTGGTCGAATAATGTGCGGAGTTGAATTGCGCCAATCAACATATCAGTGTTCTGTATTCAGGCGTGAAACGATTTTTTTTTAGTTTATTTAACCCTAGACTTTTCTTCTTAAGTATTAAGTAACAACCAAAACATTATTTCAATTGATTCTATATATAACATTTACGTGCCAAGTGGCAGGACTCTTGAGTAGGACGATCTTCAGGAGGAAATAATACCTATTATTAATCATCAATATAAATATTCTCGGAATGAATTTTAAAATCACAGCCATACGTTCAGTTTCCCGGAAGCTTCATATTTTCTATTAACATACAACATTTTTCTGGAAGATTAAATAATAATAAATACAGCTAGTACAGCAAAGCTGAACCTTACGTTATACATATGTGACTTTAGTACGTACTCGAGGAATGTTTATACTTACTTACTTTAATTATCTTTACGCTATATCCCTAGCGGGGTAGGCAGAGAGAACGGAGCGCCAAACTTTACGGTCTCGGCATACCTCTTTCGCCTCGTCCACTGTCATCAACCTCTTCATACATGCCCTCCGGGGGGTCCTCATGATTTTTACGTGACCTTCCTCCAGTATCGTCGATACTGTATTTTCGAAGGTCAACCGAGGTCTCCCCCTCCCTCTCTTACCACTCACTTTTCCTTCATAAATCTTTTTTACCATTCTTTCTTCACTCATTCGCTCGACGTGCCCAAACCACCTGAGCACGTTCTTCTTCATTCTCACTGTGACATCCACGCTAGTACCTGCCATTGTGTGTATTTCTTCATTGGACATGCGATCAGATAAACTGACTCCGCATATCCGACGAAGAGATCGCATCTCTACAGCAATCATCTTTCTTACATTCTTCTTCTGTAATACCCACGTTTCGCTGCCGTATAACAGTGTCGATACCAACACTGCATTGTGTACGGCCAAACGCGCAGCTATGCTGACGTTTCGCCGTCTCAACAATGCAGCTAAGGCACCGTTAACTCTGTTACCGGCAGCAATACGCCTTTCCACATCCATTTCGTATCTACCGTCTCTGCTAAACATACTTCCCAGATATACTACCTCATTCACTTGTTCTAATATCTTATCATTTACACTGACCTTGCAAACTGTTCTTTCTTCATTTCTTTCAAATACCAGAACCTTCGTCTTATTCGCATTCAGGCTTAGACCATTATTCGCGCATCCTTCTTTCAGAGTGGTAACCAATGCCTGCAACTCGCTTTCTGATGATGCAATAAGCACTGCAACATCTGCGTACAGCAGGCAATTTATATTCGAGGTACCTACTTTCACTCCCATGTCACTTTGTCTCACTCCATGAAGACAGCTGTCCAAATACAAATTGAACAACCAAGCTGACATGGCGCAACCTTGTTTAACACCCGATTGGATGTCAAACCAAGGCGACATGCCAGCTCCTACTTGCACGCAGGATGAGTGATCTCTGTAAAGAGACTTTACAGCCTGCAGCAAGGGTATATATATATATATATATATATATATATATATATATATATATATATATATATATATATATATATATGTATATATATATATATATATATATATATATATATATATATATATATATATATATATATATATATATGTATGTATATATATATATATATATATATATATATATATATATATATATATATATATATATATATATATATATATATATATATATATATATATATATATTGTTAATTTTTTATGCCATAGCATATAAAAATGTGACTGTAAACGCGACAGGTTATGGATGTCATCCCCACTCGCGGCAATGGAATATTTAATATTTTTAATTTAAATATAAAATATTCTCATTTCCTCTGGTAACAAGGCAAAGCGCGTCGTTGAGTTCCGTCAGTCAATACGCAATGCCTAAAATTCGACGGAAAATAGTTAACGAAACAGTGTTTTAACACTAGGTGCCCAAGTTCCCTCTACTTACCCTTTTTTTATGGAAAGTCATGGCAAACGAGCGTACGGGCCACCTGATGGTAAATGATCACCGCCGCCCACGGCCCCGTGAAGCACCAAAGGAGCTACAGGTGCGTTGCCGGTCTATAAGGCGGATGGGCGCCAGAGCTCGGCATTACTCAATGCGAAATGCAGTGGCCGAAGCCACTACTTCACGCCGGTATTAAATGCCGGGGTTGGTAATGATTCAGTCGAGTTGGCCCATGCGTGTTGCCATTGCTGACAGCGTGACTCTCCCACACGTACTTTAGTCGCCTCTTACGATACCACCAGTACCAGGGTGATCCTATTCTAAGCCGAAATCACACGGCATCCTGTCAAGTGCGGGACACAGCGTGAGGCTAAGTGAGTTAAACATGTAATAAATTCATTTACAACGCCTTGAATTTGTTTTACAGGTTCTAATAGATTTATCTATCTCTACTCCCCAATGTTGGTATTATGGGTTGCGGATATGACGTTCTTCATATTGACTATTGCAAAAATATTTCAAATTAAACAGCAGACATCGGTATTATACACGGGAGACAGCTCTACGCACTCTCGACATAATATAGAGAAACAAAGGTATTGTCTATAGGTTTCCAAGTGATATAATATGGGTTTTACCGTTATAATATTGGTACAGAGATAAAAGGGGTCTAGCCGTTTTTAGCCAACCAATTCTGGTGGAAGGGTGAATGTGGAACTCATAGCCACACATTTTCTTGTTACAGCTAGGAAATATCACATATTATTAATTAATACCCAGAATGAATCATTATGATTTTTTATACAAATTAACATTCATTTTGTTATCCCACAATAAATGCGTAAACTGGAATAGCATCTACATACATTCAGACGACGAGTCTGAATGTACTTAGGTACGATACAAAATAAAGTAAAATGGCTATACAATAAAGTTGGGTATAATTAAAACACAAACATGGTGATGTTTTTACGTGTATATTTTCAGCTTTACGTTTTTCTTATCACATATATCAGAATAGGCAGATATCATAAAGTTACGTCATTTAGTTAAACAGTTTAGGCTCGATTTAGGAATTGTTAGTTATTGAGCAGCGGACTCATCGCCGCGGTTTGTCTCCCAAAGCCAAGAATACAATTATTAATACTTTAGTATAAGTAGTAGTCGAGGCCTGTCGTGGCGCAGCGGCACAAGAGTGTGACTGTAACCGACAGGTTCTGGGTTCGATCCCCAGTCGAGGAAATGAAATATTTAATATTTTCAATTTAAATATTTAATGTTTTCATTTCTTCGCTCTGGCACAAGGCAAAGCGCGGCGTTGAATCCCGCCACTCAACTCGCAATGCCTCAAATTCGGCGGAAAGTGGAGAACGAAAGTGGAACGGAGTGTCTTTACACTAGGTTCCTGGGTTCCCTCTACCTACTCTGCCTCGTGCGGGATACAGCGTGAAGCTATAAAAAAATACTTTAGTTTTTACGAAACTATTAACATTTACAAAATTATATACGTTAAATATATTGTACGTTGTACATATACAAAGTTTGTTATTTACAACATATCAAAATAATGAAAATTAAGCAAAGTAGTAGTCGTGCAACGCGCGAACATGAAAAGATGTGCGCGTAATGTAATCTACTGAATATCTATATTTACTCAGCTTCACGCTGTATCCCGCACGAGGCAGGGTAGGCAGAGGGAACCCGGGAACCTAGTGTTAAGACACTCCGTTTCACTTCCGTTCCCCATTTTCCGCCGAATTTGAGGCATTGCGTGTTGAGTGGCGGAACTCAACGCCGCGCTTTGCCTTGTTACCAGGGCGAAGAAATGTAACATGAAATATTTAAATCGAAAATATTAAATATTTCATTTCCTCGACTGGGGATCGAACCCAGAACCTGTCGGTTACAGTCACACTCTTGTGCCTCTCTATAATTATTTATATTTATATTAATATCTATATTTTTTTATAAAACGCCTTAATCTCATAAAGTAACTGGTTAGAAAAATCTTTTTGTCTTTAATAATTCCATCCCATCAAGGACACTATAGGCTACAGTACCGTTAACAGCTTCTATGTAACTCACTATAGCTGCGGTCAGATTTACCGTGTTCTTAGAACGTATCATTTGTCACACATAATTCTTACCAGACTTAAATCCATTGGATCATGAGCGCGGAGTCCCAAATAATAAATATGGTATAAATAGTAGCATCGTAAGTATGGTATGACCTAACTTTATGAAATCTGCCTACTCTGATTGATATATGTGAAAAAAAAGCGTAATCCTGAAAGATTACACAGAAAAATATCACCATGTTTTTATTTTAATGTTTTCCACATTAATTGTATAGCCATTGTACTTTATTTTGTACTATGGGGTGAGGATAGATAGCAAAACGAATGTTTATTTGCATAAAAAAATCATATTGATTCATCCTGGGTAGAAATTAATAATATATGATATTTCCTTGCAATAACAAGTATGGTATAAATTTAAAAAATCTACAGTAGGCCATAATAGCCTACTGTAGATTTTTTATATTTTTTATATAGATACGCATCCCAAACATACACCCATCTTTATTTATGAATAGAAAATACATTGTATTTCAGGTTATTTCTGTATATAAAGCTTTTTATTGTGATGGGAATTAACTGGATACTCGAAGTGGTGAGTGCTCACGCAGCTCCAGATAACACCATATGGTTGTACACTGATGCATGCAATGAACTTATTGGTTTCTTCATTTTTATCATTTTTGTATGCAAACGAAAAACTTTTAGGTTGATGAGAAAAAGGTTAGTAGTATATTTTATTTTTTATCATATATTAAATTTAATCTTTAATTTTTACCCACATAGCTTGGTCTATATAAACAAAAAATAACAACCAGTGGGGAACAGTAAAGCTAATGTGAGAAACTGGTGGTCACATTGTTACAAGTTTTTTAAATTGCATTATGAATAAATGTGTAGGTGTGTCCTTCGTGGTTTTATTATTGTATAATGTGTAATACAATTCCTTGGGGTTTCCCAAGGAACGAGAAGAAGATCTATGATTACTGCACATTTGAAATGAAAATTTAACCAGATATTAATCTGGTTAAATTTTTGTGGAATATGTATATTGAAAATTATACCTATTTAGAAACTCAACATTTCGAACACTTTGCAGTAGTCCGACGTAGAACTACCGAAAAGTGTCCGAAACGTCGGGTTTTCGAAAATTTATATATTTTTTGTTTAAATTTGTTTCATTTAAAAGAAATAACGAGAAGAATTGATTGAATTGTACATAAATTAACATATTATTAGTTTTTTATCTTCTCAGCAATATTTCGCACATGGCTAGGTACTAACTATTATTAAGCCCCAAATTCAGTGACAAGAGGAACGGAGTATTCGTTCAACTTCCACAAAATTCGAGGCATTACGTGTTCAGTGGGAAAACCCCACGCTACGCTTGCCTTGTTATCAGAGGGAAATGTTCGATACATTAAATATTTCATTTCCTGGAGTGTGCTCGAATCCACAACCTGTTGAGTATATAGCTGCACTCATGAGCTTCTGCTCCACAACAGCCCTCAGTAAGCAAATACAATTGATATGTTAGCAGCTAAATATAATTGATATGTTAGCAGCCAATGTAATTTATTTGTAAAATGACTAATTTATTGTTATTTCCTTGTAGATATGCGCAAATCATTGGTGAACCAGTTGTAAGAAATCAATCGTCTACACGCACTACCAACACGAGCGTTAAAATAACACATGTTTAAATTATATTAAGCAATTGTTAATCTTTTTTGAGAAATTGTGTCTTTTTCAACTAAATTAAGCATTACTTCTGATGGGAATCGAACCACAAAAATTTTACTTATGGCCCGATAACATCGTTCAAGATTGCTCCTTAGTCCACAATGGAATGGCTAAACTTTTATAAAATAGTTATACAAATTTTATTCTCATTTTGGATAAAATCTCGTTTCTTGCTCGCTATAATGATAAGAAAATAAAATATTTTAAAGGAAAACACTTATTTATTTAATAGATTAATAATGAGAGCCAGAGATAGAGGCCTGTCGTGGCGCAGCGGCACAAGGGAGTGACTGGAACCGACAGCTAGTGGGTCGATTCTCACTCGAAGAAATGAAATATTAGTCCAGTCATTTGGTAATAAAAAAGGAGGTTACCTGGAAAGTTTTGCAGGAGTTTTGAAACAGGGTAATTTTTACAGATTTTGGGATGCTCTTTTCCAATTTCAACTTTGCCACCTCGTATCTGCGACGCTAGCACCGCCATATTGAAAAACTGGCGCCTAAAAACATTCATTTCATTTTGTCATTACGATTTTTTTGTAAAAAGTATCTATTTTACAAAAAAATCGTAATGACATAAAATGTAGGAAATTATCTTTAGTTTATTTTTGTATACATATGTTTTTCTCATAAAATGCGTCAGAATGAAGATATTGTAAAAAAAACTGTTTTTAGGCGCCAGTTTTTCAATATGGCGGTGCTAGCGTCGCAGATACGAGGTGGCAAAGTTGAAATTCGAAAAGAGCATCCCAAAATCTATAAAAATTACCCAGTTTCAAAACTCCTGCAAAACTTTCCAGGTAAAACTACCAGATGACTGGACTATATTTAATATTTTCAATTTAATATTTTCATTTCGCGGCGTTGAGTTTCGCCAATCAGCACGCAATGTCTGAAACTCTGCGGAAAGTGGGAAACAGATGTGGAACGGAGTGTCTTAACCCTAGGTTCCTGAGAGAGAGAGAAGGTCAATACTTCCTCATAAACAAAATTCATACAATTTCACATTATTACACTATATATCATTACACTATATAAAATATTTTTATTTAGTGTAACTGAAAGATATACAAATCGTTTCATCATTTATAATCTATTATGCGTCGACCATTTTTTCAATCCATTATTTTTTTGTTTAAATAGACTTATAACTACTAAACTATGTATTTTATTTAATGAATTTATGAACTTTATTTACTGCAGTAATTAATATTTACTTCCCGTTCTCCGTTTGCCGCTGTATGACAATGACTCATTTTGCGAATTAATCAACGTTTTGCCTTATTACTAGAGCGTAGAAAAAGAAATTTGTCAGAGAATCAGACCGATAATCTGTATGACATATTGAGAGAGAGAGAGCTTATAATCTGCTAACCCTTCGTAACGACTGGCCTCTAAACTTAAAACAAAACGAATATATAAGGAAATATAGTGTTATCAGTAATGTAGCCATTATAAACTATGTATAATAAATAATATTAATCCTTAAATTACACAATACTATTTTGTTTATTATTAATATATGTAGGTCTATATATTTCCTCATGTTACTATATGTTCCTACAATACTTCTATTTATGTGGACTCAGCAATTGATTCTACTCTCACTGTGACTTATTGATAATAAAGAAAAGTAAGGTTTGCAACGTTTTAACAATATCTTATCATTAAAAATACTCAATTTAGAACTGAATTTGTCAACGTATCAAGTTACGAGTATCGTGGCCTGTTGTGGTGCAGCGGCCCAAACGTGTGACTGTAACCGACAGGTTGTGGGTTCGATCCCCGCTCGAGAAGGTGAAATATTTAATGTTTTCATTTCTTCGCTCTGGTACAAGGCAAAAAACGCGGCATTGAGTCCCGCCACTCAACACGCAATTCCTCAAATTCGGCGGAAATTGGGAACGGAAGTGGAACAGAGTGTCTTAACACTAGGTTTCTCAAGTTCCCTCTGCCTACCCTGCCATATGAGGGATACAGCGTGAAGCTGAGAGAGAGAGTATCAATTAATTTTTTTACGAAGTACTTTATATTTGTGCTAACACGATGAGACAGCGATGAATTCCGGAACTCAACACGCAATTTCTCGATGCAAACGGAATGTTCCCACTCATTTCTGAAGTTCCCTCAGCCTACACTATCATGTGCGGGACAAAGCAGGAAGACTTAATAAAAACGACTTAAATACATGAAATACATAATAATCTACATTGCCATTGATAACTCTATATTATTTTCGATAACCTCATAATTTATCTCGAGTATGTCATATATAGGTACTCCACTCTATTCCACCTGCATTATACAAGTACATGACTATTCAAGATAAAATATCGAACTAATTGTATACTTATCAATTTGTCACACATTTTCTAAGTGTAGTGAACAATGAATGGTGCAATCATTTCAGGAACCATCTAAGTCTCCAGGTGATATAATTAAAGTGCATGTTCTTCGAAGTAAGTATAAGTTGCCTATCGTCTAATAAATATATATATATATATATATATATATATATATATATATATATATATATATATATATATATATATATATATATATATATATATATATATATATATATATATATATATATATATATATATATATATATATATATATATATATATATATATATATATATATATATATATATATATATATATATATATATATATTAAATGGATTTGTGAAATTTGCACGAAGAGGCCTGTTGTGGCGCAGCGGCACAAGAGTGTGACTGTAACCGACAGGTTCTGAATTCTATCCCCAGTAGAGGAAATGAAATATTTAATAGTTTCGATTTAAATATTTAATGTTTCATTTCTTCGCTTTGGTAATAAGGCAAAGCGCGGCGTTGAGTTCCGCCACTCAACACGCAATGCCTGAAATTCGGGGGAAAGTGGGCAACGGAAGTGGAACGGAGTGTCTTAACACTAGGTTCCCGGATTCCCTCTGTCTACCCTGCCTCGTGCGTGATACAGCGTGAAGCTGAGAAGAAGAAGACGAAATTTCAACCTACGATTATTATTATATTATAGAAACTCTCCGTTTACTAATTTGTGGTAGAACTCAACACCACACTTAGCCTTTGTTGATAAAGGTGAGTACTTTACATACATTGATCGTCTTTAAGTCTTTAAGAAATCTCTTCCAGCCAACCAATGGAGGTTGGTGACTGCCACAGAGTACGGTTATTAACAAAAAGAAAAGAAAAAAAAAGAAATTAAAAATAATATAAACATATATCATATACATATTTATGAATATATATTACACATGTATAAAAAAATTCTACACTGAATTAACGGTTTAAAATAATTTTAAAGTATATTTAATATTGACTAAAGTGATAAAAATTTTCTTTTTTTACAACGAAACGAAAATCTTAAACGTGTAATACAAGTAGTCCTTCTAGTTAGCTTAACTTTGAAGGATAATATAACCCTAAACAATGCCTTAAGAAAAGTTCTTTAATTTGTGAGCACTTTTTGATGATTTTACACCATTTCATTTTATTTGAACAACGACGACGCATAAGAAGCGGCTGGTAAACACTATTTTATAGATATAAATACAATAGAATATTCTATATTAAAACGTAGAATGACTTTACGATTAATGTTGAGTGCTATCTACGATATGATACGATTTGAAGCCTATCGTGGCGCAGCACAAGCGTGTGACTGTAAACGATATTTTGTGGGTTCTTCTATCCCCACTCGACAAAATGAAATATTAATATTTTCCAATTAAATATTTTAATGGTTTCATATCTTCGCTCTGGTAACAAGACAAAGCGCGGCGTTGAGTTCCGCCACTCAACATGCAGTGCGTCAAATTTGGCAGAAAATGGGGAACGGAAGTGGAACAGAATGTCTTAAGCTCTGTTTGCCTGCCATGTGCGGGATACAGCGTGAAGCTGAGAGTGAGGGCGAGTACTATAAACGATGGATTTATTTACTTAAATAAAGATTATAACTATTGATAAATTGCAATGTCTATCTATGTATCAATAGTATGGAGAGAAGTGTTTAAAACGTATCAACAAATATTGATGTCACTGAAACACACTGCGTCATATTTTTTAACAGGACTACGAATTCGTTGTAGCTTGTGGCATTCTAAAATCAACGAAAAAGTTAAAAGTGGGGAACGGAAGTGGAACGGAGTGTCCTAACACTAGGTTCCCGGGTTCCCTCTGCCTACCCTGCCTCGTGCGGGATACAGCGTGAAGATAAAAAAAGAGCATGTAACTACTCCCTGAATGTCTTTCCTATATAACTTTTTTCTGTACACGCTCTTAAGGCGTAATAATGGCTTCCAATATGATATAACACGCTAGAGTAATTTGTGATGCATATTATCGGTGTGTTCCAAAAGCGCATGTTCAGGTGAACTTTACATATACATAGGTACGTAGCCCTTGCAATCTCTCGCCCTAGATGTATTGATCGGGAATGCTGTCCTTTTCTCGCGCTACATTCATTTCAGGTCATCTAACAGGACCTAGATTCAAAAGAGTCAATATTACAATATCTCTATAAATATGATGTAGCAATAAATTGAAATGGTTTCACCGAGTTTTGTTATTTGCTTTTCGTTTTTGTAATGCTTCAAGAAATCTAATATAATGGTATAGTGATGGGAATAGATGATCTATACACTCGTTTCCCAGGTTTCCTCTGCCTATTCTGCTATACTCGAGATACAGTGTGGAGAACAAAAATATATTCGTTTCATTAATTTTGTGAGGGTTTCAAATTATGATAACAATATTAGACTGGATCTCTATATTTTCATTATAAATAACTACAGGCACACGCTGTATGTGCCGTACATTGCCGACGATCCTTTTTGCCGACAAGCAGCAACAAGGATCGATTGGAAGGAGGATGCCATATCACCTAATGCTCCATAGACTTAAAACAAATATTATTCAGTACACAATATGTCGCATTTACTTTTTCAACACAGTGACTCTGAACTCTGAACTTCATGGAGTGACATAAAGTGACATAGGAGTGAAAGTAGATACCTCGAATGTAAATTGCCTGCTGTACGCAGATGATGCATTGCTTATGGCATCATCAGAAAGCGACTTACAGGCATTGGTTACCACTCTGAAAGAATGGTGTGCGAATAATGGTCTAAGCCTGAATGCGAATAGGACGAAGGTTCTGATATTTGAAAGAAATGAAGAAAGAACAGAATGCAAGATGAGTGTAAATGATAAGATATTAGAACAAGTGAATGAGAGTTATGTTTAGCAGAGACGAAAGATTTTGAAATGTATTAAAAAAAATATACCGAATTGTGCCTCGTGGATACGTCCTCCCTACGCATCCATCTAGCATTAAATAAATAAAGATAAAAAACGGCTAGAGTGATTTTATTGAAGAAGTCAAATTATATAAATTTACAATACAACATTACGAAAATAGATGACAAAAATCTAAATTATTTTTGTCATCTATTTTCGTAATCACACAAATCACATTGGGAGTGTCTTTTGCCTCGCGTCGCCGTTCAGCCGAAAAAAGCCTAGTGAGCTAAAGACGTTTAATATAAAACAATATAGGATTTGAGGCCTGTCGTGGCGCAGCATGTGAGGCACAAGCGTGTGTGTGCGCGTGTGTCAACCATAGGTTGTGGGTTCGATCCCCACTCGAGGAAATGAAATATTTAATATTTCCAAATTAATTATTTATATATATTAATGTTTTCATTGTTTCGCTCTGGTAACAAGGCCAAGCGCGTAGTTGAGTTCCGCCGCTCAACACGCAGTGCCTTAAATTTGGCAGAAAGTGGGGAACGGAAGTGGAACGGAGTATCTTCACACTAGGTTCCCAAGCTTCCTCTGCCTACCCTGCCATGTGCAGGATACAGCATGAAGCTGAGTAATATTAAATAATTTATTAAAAACAGCAACTAGACTTTATTAAATAATTTATTAAAAACAGCAACAATAACTGAGTACTGTTATCGTTACTTCTGACAATTTTCCTGTTTTATAATAGCGCTATGATATTTAGCGATTGTGGTTGAAGAGCTTATTCACATAAGCTCCTTCAACCACAAACAATACTCTTAACATGCTTACAATTAATTGTTCAACGCCTTATAGTAAACATGTCAGCGTACGTTAAAATATTAATAATTAATATACTATGTGTACATTATATACATTCATTAAATTCTAAAGGCCTTATGTCTTCCTCAGTGTATGGGACAAAAAATAAAAATATTGTGTTAGATGATGTGAATATAAAATTTGATTGTGCTGTAAGAAAATGTATTCGAAAGTGTTGTCCCAAAAATCAATACTTCATTGAAGTGAATGAAACATACTTTTGTGAAGATTATGAAAATAACAAATTTGATTTTTCAACTATACAAATTTACGATGACGATAGTCCGGAAAAAATGTTAAATGTAAAATTTCGGGATACTTTTTTTCTTATTCCCGGGTTATATAGTGAAACAATAAGCTTAAGTGGACAGGATCTTCTGTTTTCAGAAAATGCATATGATGCATTTGACAGCACTACAAATACTACTATGGGAGTGCTTACTAAGGTAAGTACAGATATTCTTGTTATCTTCATATAAATAACAAAGGAATGGTTAAAGTTGTACTAAATTGGCTGTTGGGCGTCATAGTCCCAATCAAAATTATACCATAAAAGCACATTCCAATAATTAAAATAATAAGTCCCATCAAAGGAATCATCCCAAGTCCATGTTCAGTATCAGTCGAAGAAAGAAACGTGTTCTTTCTAATTTTGATGAAACTTCATAGCAATTCTAAACGTTTCATATGAGTTCTTCTCGTAATAAT
This sequence comes from Eueides isabella, assembly GCA_019049475.1. Classification (NCBI taxonomy): domain Eukaryota; kingdom Metazoa; phylum Arthropoda; class Insecta; order Lepidoptera; family Nymphalidae; genus Eueides; species Eueides isabella. The sequence continues at coordinate 10,337,180 of CM032395.1, read as the reverse complement.
TTAAAAATTCTTGAGACTACAAAATAGGACAAAAGTATATCACAAAACATAAGTCGTAAGATGATAAGTAGGTACTGAAAATATTTACTTTCAACGATATTTATTTTAACGCGCTTTTATAAATGATGTTGTGCTTATCTGTGTGTATTACTAATTACATGCATGTCCCATTTATTTATCGCGTTTATTTAAAAAGTACGAATAGCATACAAGAAAAAACAAAAGTATTTTTTTTTAATATATATTGAATTTCTATATTTATAAATATTTTTGTGATAAATTTACCACAATTTAACATTTATTTTAAATTGGCTCTTTTGTATTTTATGCTTGTACAAAGTCAGATTATAAAACAAGGAAAAAACAATAATTATGGTACACAAGAGCGTATCATTGTTATTTTATGTAGTTTGAAAAGTCTATAGTGATATTTTAAAATATTCTGTGATATACAATTTTTAAAGTGCTAATTCACACTTAGGAAAGAAATTATTTTTAATGCTGGGGTTCACGGTAACCTTTTCTTTCTGAAGGTTTATATCAAATGTTGTAAACAGGTCACAAAAAGTTGATGGGAATGGTTATGTCTCAGCATGGAATAGGGTTTTCCCCGGTGTTCCCCAAGGCAGCCTGCTCGGTCCGTTAATGTTTTTATTAACGATATTGGCTCCTGCTTACTTCACTACTTGGAATATGTTATATACGCTGATGATATGAAAGTTTTTAAAAACATTACGATGATTATTGATTGTCAAAGGAGTATTGAAGGGCTCTCAATTGAAAGACGTCGATGAAATTCGTAATTTAGGCGTACTTTACGATAAAAACTTATCCTACACAGCTTCCTCTTTTTCATTATCAATATAAATAATAAAGTGAAAACTAATTACTCTACTCTTCATCTACTGTGTTAAATTTTTAAGCATCTTAATTTCTATGTTAACTGAATTGCAACAAGTTTATTGAAACTTCTTCAAAACCGCGGTCATAATCTTAATCATATGCTTCTTTACCTTGGTTTGCATGCTTCTTGATTATTGCAAGAATTGAATAGTATCTGCATGTGTAAACCTTACGGTGATCATTATCCATATATATGTTTAATTTTAAACTTGTTATTGGTTGTGAACCGAATAGTACTCGTTGTAGGTAAAAGTACGTGGGTTCTTTTCTCGTTAGGTACCTGGAACCGTAAACCACAAACTTTCGATTGTATTGTGATCTGTTGAGATGCAGGCTTTAAGTTGCTGGTCCCTTTTTTTCATACATTTAAATAGCGCTGCTCTCACTTTCTCTTTGATCGGACTTAAGTGTGAAAGTTTGGTGGCCCTCGATATTAACGTTTGATGGCCCTTGATGGTGTAATAGTTTCGGGTACTCCAACAACTTAAAGTAGCTGTTTGTATGGATGTGGCTGATGGAGAAAATTATTCTTTCTTTCAAATTCTTTTTCAGGTGGGAGGTACCCATTAGAGTAAACTTTTTCATTCTGTAAAGATTAGCGTGCCCCTTTATTATCATATCCAGTGGTGGTAACCCTCAGAATGTATGTGCAGGTATTAAAAAAAACCGTCGTGAAAAATCTGTAGATCCTATCATAGCAAAACCTTGCTGGTGTGTATTTAACCAGCCTCGGTTCATCCGTATGTCAGGAACTACTGCCTTTTTCCCTAACGCAGTTATATTCTATTTGAAGTTTAGTTTTGGATCGGTCACTAGTAATAGAATTTTAATCTTTATGACTAAGTTGGTAGTGGTCCCCGACATAAAAAATTTTGCAGGGTCGTACTTACTCTTCGTCGTTAGCAATATTGCAGATAAGAAAATATGTGAAAACTGTCGAATAGTAAGATATTGGTCAAAATTGTAAAATATAACAAATTAAAATAATCTAGAGATTATTTTCGGATTCCAGGAGCGGGTGAAATCCCACTACGTTCAAATTTTTATACGTTTTCTAAATAAATATTTTTCTTTCTTAAGTGTGGATATTTTTTTAAAATAAGTTTAATTTTCATTGATTTAGCTGAAATGTTTATTTTTAATATATAGTAGTTGAAATTGGTATATATATATATATATATATATATATATATATATATATATATATATATATATATATATATATATATATATATATATATATATATATATATATATATATATGTAACGATAATTCTAAGGAGCTATATTTGGGTAGCGGTCATTTGTAAAAATCTTCATACACAGATTCTAATATAATAAATAAGTTGTAACAAGCGTATAAAATATTCACTTAATGAGGACTTATAGCTTAGCGGTCAAAGCACTTAGAGGTATTCTGAGAAGCGTGGGTTCAAATCACGCTACATTTAATTTTGTGTAAGCTTTTTAAATTAATATGAATATTGACTTATTAACAGATGAAGCAAAGCTAACAAAAGTATATCAAATTCAAAATTCAAATTCAAATATTTTTATTCAAAATAAGAAGTTACAAGCTTCGTTTTTTGAACGTCAAACAATTTACCACCAGTTCACTAAAGTTACTGCCTCAGACCTGAGAAGAACCGGCAAAACAAACTCAGCAGGACATGTCTTTTTTTTATCAAAAATGTTATATCATATAATTAATGACAATAATACATTTGAAGTAACCTGGAGCGAGCATTTTATTCCCAAGGCGTGTTGTCATTTATAAAATCGTTAATATGGTAATAACCTTTAACACACAAACGTCTTTTTACAACTTTTTAAATTGTGAAATAGAAAATTTTCGGACGTTTTCTGGGATCCTATTGTAAAAGCGTACACCCTAACCCATAAAAGAATTACGGACTCGATGCAATCGAGTCATAGGTGTACTAAGATTAAACTTATTTTTAGTATTAATATTATGTATGTCCCCCTATTGAAAAACTAGTAGAAATAGAGTAGTGGAAATTACAGTTCTATGAATATGTTTATGTTTTCATAAAAAAATCCGAATATGAGAAATTCATGTTCATTTAATCTTATTTTCAGAGTGGAGCTTTTTACATAGAGTTTAAAAATGCTTTTTACCGATGGACACTTATTGAGCACTTTTGTGTCGACTACGTAATAGGTGATGAGATTTTTCCTAGATTTATGGTAGTAGAAGGCGTAGGACAAGCACAACAGGCAAATGTTTTATTTAGTACAGGTTGGTTTTTGATATTTGAATAGAATATTAATTAAAAGCTGCAATGGCGTTTATAATATAATAGTCTTTGATTTAAGCTTCACGCTGTATTTGCATATAGTACAATAGGCTTTTCCCCACTTTCCGCCTGATTTTCGAGGCATTGCGTGTTATGTCGCAGGACCTTACTTTTATTTTATAAACTCTTTAACCAATTAATTAAAATAAAATATTACTTGCGAATTATTGTAGATTTCATTCCCAATATGAAAATTAATCAATTTCATTTTCCCGCTTTGTTTAAATTAAATTTTTTTTTTAGATTTACAATTATTATTTTTTTATTTTTTTTGCAGCGCTAATCATTTCGTCAGTTTTCCTATTCTTGGTACTTTTGGTTTATTGTTTACTGCCAGAACTGCGGAACTTAGTAGGTTTAATTTTGATGGCCTACGATTTTAGTGTCTTGGGAGCGTTTCTCTTCTTATTTACGTTACAAGTTGGCCACTTCAATAAGGTCGAATGCATCTCTCTAAGTAAGTATAATCGTAGATCTAGAATTTTATTTTATTATATTTATCAATAATATATATTATATTAAAGAGGACGGAGTGCGAAGTGCTACGGTTACGCACCGTTAACCCGTTCCGTCTCTACACTTATCAGCTACACCACTTCGTTCACTTGTTCAATCATCTTATTGTTTACGCTGATCTTACACTCCGTTCTCTCTTCATTTCTTTCAAATATGAGAACTTTTGTATTGTTCGTTTATATATATAGATAGTAGTAAATAATAGCTGTAACTATATTTCTCATGATACAATAAGCACTGTATCATCTGCGTACAGCAGGCGATATATATTTTAGTGACCTACTTTCACTCCCCTGTCACTCTTTTTACTTCTTGGATAGATTCTCATTCACTCGTTCTATCCATATCTATTAGGAAGATTTTTACTTTCCGCTACACTAAATATCATTGTTTTTTAGTGTAGCGGACAGTAAAAATTTGGCCGGAGAGATTGTTATTTACTTAAATAATAAGTTTGTAAAATATTGTTCTATTTCTAAGAGTGAATATTAAATATTTAAAACATTGCTATATACTTATTTATTTTGATATTATCACGTCTATATATAAATAGCAGTGCTACGCAATTAATATAAATAAAAATTCAATTAAATGTATTACTTTTATATTATATTTATTTAATTATTTTATTTTTCAGCTGCTATAACGTATTTCTTCTTTTTGGCCACTTTCTGCTGGATGAACGTCATGTCCTACGATATTTGGTGGACATTCAGGTAATTTACAATATTCCTAGCAAATATTAAAACATTTCATGTAATACAAATTGGAATATTATTATGTTAATAATAAATATATATGTAAGGTTATTGACAATTTAAGAATTAGGTACCTATGTATTGTTGTAGTGTTCCTACCTCTCGATACAGCCCGAATTTCTGAATATTTTTTGATAAATGGCGGAACACCACCATATCTATTAGATCAAGGAAATTAAAATATATATCTAATAAGTACTTTTATTTAGAGTGAATTACTTTTTAATTTTAATCGTCATTTTTAATATTTTAAGGGGGTACGCAAAGGCGCGTCCCATTCACAGACGAGGTGAAAAATTCAAATTCTTAATGTATTGTGTCTACGCTTGGGGAGTTCCTATGTTGATGGCGATAATGCTAGTCGTGCTCAACGGATTGACTGACGATTTGGCAGATAAACCATGGATTGTCACACCTCTAATACCCGAGGCTGGTTGCTTCATTGAAGGTATTATTTTTTTGTCTTTATACAAAAACACGGCATGGACACATTTTTTTTTTAACTTTTCAAAGACATTGATTAATTGAGTCCAACGCAATTGTTTTTATTGCCAGAATCGAAAAATATTTTTATTATCTTAAGATAAGGTTATTTTAATTATTTTAAGACTTTTGTACCTCAAAACGTAAAAACACAAGAATAGAATTCTTTGTTCTCCGTCTATCATTATCAATTATTTTAATATTGCGTGGAGGTATAAAGCTCAAATTTGCATAATATGCATAAATAAAGTTTTTAATGTAAAGTAATCCAAAGACAAGAGAAGGAGAAATTCACCGCGTAAGCAAGACTTATGTAAAGGGTTAAAAATTGTTAGAAAATTATAATTGTACTTAATTTCACACAAAATGAGAGCATATGCTGCAAATTGAAATTTGTTAATTCATATCGGTTGTACTTCCTGTTGAATTAAAATATTATAAATGATACAGAGCCCTAGTGTTACGGTGGGAGAATCAGACTCACACTTGATAGATTTTTTTATTAATTATGGGACATGGTGGTATCTTCAATTACTGAAGAAATTTTTAATATTTTAAAATTTTTGTTTTACTTTCAGGTGGGCAAAAACTGGTATATCTTTACATACCTATGTTAATACTTATCCTGTGCAATTGGTTCTTCTTCCTTATGACGGCATTTAACATATGGAGATTAAGTCGAGCTACAGCTGTTGTCAATTCCGACGCTGCAGGCAACCCCACTGCTCATCGCAGCCAAAAAAGCAGGTAGAAATATTGAAGAAAAAAAAGTAAAGAGGCCGGCAGTAGGTTTGACATCCCCACAGATAGTCTCCTGTTTAATATTTTAATTTTCTTTTTCTATTAACAAGACAACGGGTGACGTTTAGTTCCACCACCAACCACCCAATGGCTTGAAAAAACAAGTGGACCCTTTTAAATGACGCCTTTAAAATAACAGTATTTGAACCTACCCCTCTTGATATACTAAATGCCTTATTTGTATATACAAAGAATGTGTTATAAATAATTCAACCCACGACGAGACGACTAATAATGATAATAATGAGTTTTATCAGCTTTTCGGAATATTATTATCAAACCTATTCTTTTAATGATATTTAAACAAATTGCGCCCGCCCAGTTGGACTATAGTGGACTATAGTTCACATTTTTTTCCACGTGTTAGTTGGACTATAGTAGACTATAGTGTGTGTATGACAATTATTAATTCTTTTGTTTCAATAAAAAAACAATTATTTCTTTTACAGGCTCATGATATACCTAAAACTCTCCCTCATAATGGGAGTTAATTGGGTATTAGAGGTGGCTAGCTTCTTTAAGCCAGATTTGTACGTGTGGAAGTTTACGGATATGTACAATCTTCTCATGGGCTTTGCGATATTTTTGATCTTTGTATGCAAAAGGAAAATATATAAACAACTGCGAAATAGGTAACAAACATACAATTATATATTAACATTTAAGTTTTATTTAAAAATATGTTTTTATTATTTATTCAACTCGGGAAAATAATATTAGATATTTTTTATCTTTTTAGTCCTGGTTTTCATTTTCAAATTATACGTTAAAAATAAAGCAATAGAATTATTTGTCGACATGTAGCGTCTGATTGAAAGCGCGACTGAATCATTTTCATTTCCTGGCTTTATTCAGACTAACCACAGCGTTGAGCACCGCAATATTTACAAAATTAGACGTATAATGTAGAATTAGTATTAGTATTAGTTTTAACAGTAAGGGAACCTATTGTTAAGATGCATTCTACATTGCATCAGCCAGAACTTGAAAAAAAATATTTTAATTATTATTAATAATAAAAAATATTTGTTTATTCAGATACGTGAAGAAACAGTTAAGGAAAACTACCACTAGTAGCAGCACGATTGAATCCAATCTTAGTCAAGAGACTCCATTGCAGATTTGCTCTCACCCTATGGGACTGAAAACGAAATCAATGTATTAAATTGTTTTGTGTCTAAAGAAATTACGGCAAAAAGTAAAATTACCGGTTATAAAAGGCATTTTAAGGATTCGTGATGACCTAAACATGCTAAGAATGAAAGTATTGTGATATCATTGATCACATTCGCCATAGAAACAAACGATAAACGTTCTATTTAACGTTTTTAGTATAGATTTTTTTAGTATCAACATGACATCAAGAAAACATTCAGCTTACCTACTTGTAAAGATACATCTATAATTCTTATGTTATATAAATGCTAAAACTGATTATAGAATTTATTAAAAAATAGCAATGACTTTATATGAAGAAAAAGCTTTAATGGCCCTAGCAATAGAACAAACAGTGATTAAAACAGGTGAATGTAATTAAGATAGAAAAGTTGTTAATCTTTCAATGACTGAACTTATTTTCTTAAAATATGGTTCAAGAAGGAAAACATTTAGAAAGAAAGAAACCAACCAATCGGTCGATTTGTTGGGGAGCCGATACCATATATGAATGTCCGTAGACATGACAAACTTATCACACCCCTCTGTTGTGGGGAATAAAAATGTTATTTTAAATAGCTTCACGCTGTATCCCGCACAAGGCAGGATAGACAGAGGGAACCCGGGAACCGGTTCCACTTACGTTCTCCACTCTCCGCCAAATTTGAGGCATTGCGTGTTGAGTGGCGGAACTCAACGCCGCGCTTTGCCTTATTACCAGAGCGAAGAAATGAAACATTAAATATTTAAATTGAAAATTATTAATATTTCATTTCCTCGACTAAGGATCGAACCCAGAACGTGTCGGTTACAGTCACACGCTTGTGTATAAATATGTAATAAATACTTCACCTTCTGTTTCATAAATCCAAATGATATTAAATTAATGTATAAAATGAATATTTTAGAATAATGTAAACTATTCATAGTTATTGTTGGTTCGAAGAAAATTTATTATAATATCTGTAATCTACATATGTACACAAGTACAAAATAAACGTTTTATTAAGTAAATATAACTTTTGTGAAGTGTATTTTACATCTAATTGTTGTGGGAATTCCGAATGTGTTATAATGTAAGCTACATTAAAGTGTTTATAATTTAGAATGTGTTAATAATTTGTGAGAGGTGTTTTTAATTTAGAATTATACTTTATTTAGTTTTAAGAATATTATTTATAGATCTTACTTTCATACCAAAGAAATAAAAAAATAATAAAAAAAAAGTTTTTTATTACATCTAAAATTTCTGCAGTTCGGCGCACCAAGTATAAAAAAAGAATACTGGGGACTACCGTGGGGACGTCCCTACCTTTAGAATTCTTTAGAAAATTATTGTGACATGGTATCCGGAGCCACTTTAGCGAAGTTTCTCATCAGAGCATTTCCTGAAGATCTGGAAGATGGGACGTATATGGTTATTGTGTAACGAAGTAGACGATCAAGATCTTGGAGAAGACCTTAACTGACCGTCTTAGCAATTAAAGGAACCAAGACGGAGCCAATCAAAAGCTCAGTTTTTGTTCAGGGTCGGTCGGTGCGCTGTCGTGGACCTTTAGGGTTAAAGACTCCGTCGTTAACAGTGATTGTGGACGGAGATGTTCTCTTCGCTGTATCGCCAGAAGTTACTTTATACAAAAACATAACGTTGTTATATAAAAATATAACGCTGTTATATTTTTATATGTTTTAACACTAATCTAAATATATTTATTTTCATATATTTTCGTAATAATACAAATTAGATAAAAATATGTTATTGGTACAATAAAACGTGTGCTTTAAGTGAAAAAAAAAAAACGTATAGTGAATTAGGAACTACATTAATTATTTATTAAAAGCAGACACATGTACAGAGTAAATTATAATATTATAGAAAATTTCCTGTTTTCTAATTGTGCCCTCATACATTCTGACGTGAATAAGCTCCTCCGACCACAAACACCAATTCGAACATATTACCAATTAATACTGGAACGGCTTATAGTTAACATGTCAGCGTACGTAAAAATATTAATAATTAATTTACTATGTGTACATATCATACATACATTAAATTCTAAAGATCTCTCTTCTTTTCTAAAAAATAAAGATATTGTGTTAGATGACGTTGATGTAAAAACTGATTGTGCAGTAAGAAAATGTATTAGAAAGTGTTGTTCGAAAAAACAATACTTAGTTGAAGAGAATGACCAATTTCTTTGTAAAGATTATGATGAAAATAAAAAATATAATTTTTCAACTATACCAATTTACGATGACGATAGTCTGGATGAAATGTTAGATATAACATTTCGGGATACATTTTTTCTTATTCCTGGCTTACATAATGAAACAATAAGCTTTAATGGACACGATTTTCTGTTTTCCAAACATTCATACGCCGCTGCAGGAGTGCTTACAAAGGTAAATACTGTGTTTATTTTATCTTCATATAAATAATAATAGAAATATAATTGCTGGGTATTTACATTCACAAAAGCATGAAGCAAAAATGTAATAATTCTAGTCTACGTCTTTACGTCTACGAATATTGCATCAGTCGTCCAGCTAGTTTATGTTGTCATATAAAAACAGATATTTTTTTCTGTTATTTTAATATATTATATAAAAAAATTACCAACAATTCATGGTAAATATTGCATATTATTATTTAAAAAAATACTATATTTCTTTGTAATATCTTAACCACTCTTGGGACACCAAAATATTACAAAATATAAAAACACAATATTGGCTAAAATAAAACAGTAAATGCTGAAAATAATTTCTTTTAATCACCGTTTATTTATCAGTGAAATTGCGATTAACATTGTACATATAAAATAATTCCACCCTCATCAAATCTTTCATGGGCATGAAAGATTTGATGAGGGTAGGGAGGGAAGGTAGGAGATAAAACACTGGGATGACTAAGTGCTTTTCAGCTTCACTCTATATCTAGCACATAGGCAGTAAAAAAATAAAATATTATATTATATTTTTTTTTATTTTTACTATTTTTTAGTGATATTCCACACACACTTAGGACAGAAAAAAATATTAAAAAGCATATAAAAATTTTTACAAAATTTTTATACGCTTTTTTTAAATTTAAGTTTAGTGCTAATATTATTTTGGCGTCACATGCATGTGGCTACCGACGCGACAGGAAATGCAAGGAAATTAAGTATTTCATATTTGTAAATTAAATATTATTGCGTTTATTTCTTCGTTCTGGTAATAAGGCATAGCGTAGCATTGAGTTCCACCTCTCAACAAGCAAGAAAAGCCTCAATTTCGGCGGAAAGTTTGTAAACGGAATGGAGTGCGCTGCGTGCGGGATACAGCAAGAAGCTAAAAAAAATACAGAATCTGGAAATGAATAATAAGATTAATGAAGTATACATTTATTAAAATAATATGTTTATGCAAATAATAAATTTGAATTATCTTAACAGTAACCATTATTATGGCTACAAGCAAATTTTATTTGTAAGCGACATCATTTATTACGGATTATAATCATCAGTATTCAACATATCTTCAGAAGTAACAAAACGCTCGGAATTAACCGAGCTCCATTTAATTCTTTCTCTAAAAATAATACTTCTTTTTTATGTCAGAGTAGAAAATGATTGACAGAAATTTGTAGAAATCTTTCTACAGCTTTTATTTAGTTTGAGTCATGTCGTGTTTGACGTTTGAGGAAACTTGATTGGTTTGTGTAACAATTTTAGGTATGTATAAATTAATCGAATGTACAATTAGTTTCCTTACTGTATATATATATGTATATATATATATATATATATATATATATATATATATATATATATATATATATATATATATATATATATATATATATATATATATATATATATATATATATATATATATATATATATATATATACATATACATATACATATACATATACATATACATATACATATATATATATTTATATATATATATATATATATATATATATATATATATATATATATATATATATATATATATATATATATATATACATATATATATATATATATATATATATATATATATATATATATATATATATATATATATATATATATATATATACATATATATATATATATATCGTACACCTGGTGCAATAATGTCATAAACAACAAATAACGTTTTTTACAGGAGAGCAATTTGAAAGTTGTCGACTTAATAAAATAAAATGTATTTATTATCATTTTATGAAAAAGCCATCAAAATACAGCTTGTATTATGTATTATAGAACTCAAATTATTTCATAATAAAAGAGATTAGGCAAGCTCTATATATTTATTGTTTTTTATCACAATACCTACATTTATGACGTTATAGCACTAAAAGTGAAATCAAAAGAAGAACTTTGATGTGCTACAACGTCATAAAGGCTGAACTAAACAATAAATCAACACACTTAACTAGTATTATTATGGCATTTATAATTTGTTTATCACATTAAATCAAGGACATGAAATGTAACATAACTATGTAGCCTTTTTTCTTGGAGATGTAATTTATAAAAATCTTCCAGCTTTGCCTTTTCTTCGTTAGATGCATTTTTTGGAACAAAGAAACCTATATTGTATTCTGTATTAAAAATCCTTTTTTAATATTTTTGACCAGCGCTTTTTGATCAGCAAAGTCATTAATCACATCATTTTCAAAATCAATACTATCGACTAGTTCAAGTTCGATTGACATGATTGCGAGATTATTTAACCTAGTATGTGATATTGTTGATCTTAAGTAGTTTTCAATCAATTTAAGTTTTGAAAAACTTCTTTCGCATGTTGCTACACTCATTCTGAGGGTTAAAAAAATCCTTAGCAGGATTACCATATTAGGCACAGAATCGGACACCTGATGTTTATGTATAGAATTCTAGAGTTCCAGTAGTCTTTGTCTCTCTTCAAAGTATCTTGATCTGGTGAAGCTTCTACGAAATTCTGTAGTCTCTTTCTCTCGATTAAGAATTCTGTTTTATCTATGTCATCAGGAGCACCATAAAGATCAATCTGAATTTGTTTATTTAATAACTGAGATGGGGAAAGAAATTCGAATTTTCCAGCTACTTCGTGCAGCTGTTCGAATCTTGTTAATATTTCTTGTTTGTTCTATACATTTGCAGATTTGCCTTAATTTATTCTTGTAAGATAAACCAGCATCACTAGCTTCTTCTCCAGGCATTTTCTTCTTCCGGCAAATTCGTTTAAGTGGTTCCGTTGAGATATCCAATTTAAAACACATAGATTCAGTAAAAGTCAAACACGAATTAGTTACATTTTCTCTTACAGCAATGAGGAATATGCCCGTATGATAATCTTCCATCACAGCTGCGTTGTCATATCCTTGACCTCTACAATCCAATATGTCCAGTCCATTTGCTCAAGTTTTTCTACGATCATTTTTGTTATATCAGCAGCGTGTTTGTCCTTAGTTTCGATAAATTCAATAAAAGACTCCTCGAAAGTCGAGGACGATTGTTCTCCATGACTATGTATCTTAGTACTTGTGAAGTTTGATCTACGCGAGAAGTATCGGAAGTGCCGTGAAGAAGCCGTGTGATTCCGGCTTAGAATAGGATCACCCTAGTTCTGATGGTGTCGTAAGAGGCGACTAAAGTACGTGTGGGAGAGTCACGTTGCCAGTAATGGCAACACGCATGTGCAGACTGGACGGGATTTTTACCACCCCCGGCATTTCAAACCGGTGATAAGTAGTGGCTTTGGTCACTGCGTTTCACATTGGGTAATGCCGGGCCCCGGTGCCCATCCACTTTAAAAGACGGCAACGCTCCTGTAGCGCCCCTAGTTTCACAGGGCCGTGGGCGACGGTGATCACTTACCATCAGGTGACCCGTACGCTCGTTTGCCGTCTTTCTCATAAAAATAAAATGCTGTCAAATATTATAGATAAATATTTCGCCTCTTTCACACGCTGTATAATGCGGCTTCTGACATATCCTCCCTTCCCTTCATCTGTCTTGGCACCTTACTCTACCGCAAAGAATCATATAAAATTAATATTAGACTCAATTTTATTTGCCTCTAGATTGAATGTTTAATTTTTATTCTCTAGACTAAAAAAACGTTACTTCATTTCTGGTCCAATAAAGACATAATTATAATAAATGACAGAAAACTTATAATTAAATTAAGAACCACAATGTCAGAACTGTGTAAATGTGTCGTTAGTGTACCAAAATTTTATGGAATATTGGTTATAATTACCTTTATGACATTGTTGCTCCTACATACAAACACATATCGCGGGGGGCCGACATTTACGGTTTCTGTGGGTCATTTTAGGACTTATATTTATGATATTGTTGTACCGGATGTAGATGCATGTTTAACGCCTTTTTTGATCAAAAACTTATTTTAACTTTTTTTATATATATATATATATATATATATATATATATATATATATATATATATATATATATATATATATATATATATATATATATATATATATATATATATATATATATATATATATATATATATATATATATATATATATATATATACCTGCCTGGCTGACAGGCCTGAGGCCTGTCGTGGCGCAGCGGTACAAGAGTGTGACTGTAACCGACAGGTTCTGGGTTCGATCCCCAGTCGAGGAAATGAAATATTTAATATTTTAAATTTAAATATTTAATGTTTCATTTCTTCGCTCTGGTAATACGGCAAAGCGCGGCGTTGAGTTCCGCCACTCAACACGCAATGCCTCAAATTCGGCGGAAAGTGGCGGATAAATCTATGTTTGCGTTATGCATCAATTTTTACGTATTTTGTATAAATGAATTTCATAAATTTTATAAAAAAGATATATAAACATGAATATTCTTAAAGTAGAAAAACTTGAGTATGTTTATGTTTTCATAAAAAAGCCGGAGAATTATTTTTACATTAATATTAATTTCAGAGTGGAGCTTATTACGTAGACTTACAACATTATCTTTTTCGTTGGTCACTTACTGAGCACTTTTGTGTCGACTACCAAATAAGTGATGAAACTATTCCTACATTTTTGGCATTTAATCCCAGTGTAGAAGAACCCGAAGTTGCTCCTAATATTTTATTTTCTACAGGTTGGTTGTTAGTAAATATTTTTATACTCACACCTCTGGCACCCATAGTAATAAGTCAATAAATATAGTATTTATATATTTGGGTAATCCGTTTAAGAGTATTTTAATATTAATATTGAATTTGAGCCACTCTTTATCTTGCCAGACCAGGGAACTTAAAAAATGTAAATAAAATAGTTCCTCAGAGTTGGATTGAGCACATAACCACCTAGTTTACAGTACAAGGATATATTCTTAAATCTATTGGGCGCTACTGAGTGATAATAGGCAAAAAAATGATTTTCCCGTTCTGGCTATATTCGGCATGCAGCGTAAAAACACACATTTAAATATTGAAACTAAAAAATATTCAGTCTCTCTAAAATAAAAAGATATTTTTGACAATTTCATTAAACGTTTAAAAAAATACTATACAATTAATGGTTTTTTTTTATTTCTTTTGCAGCGTTAATCATTTCATCACTTTTCTTATTCTTGGTACTTTTGGTTTATTGTTTACTGCCTGAACTGCGAAACTTAGTAGGTTTAATCTTGATGGCCTACGATTTTAGTGTCTTGGGGGCTTTTCTCTTCTTATTTACGTTACAAATTGTTGAGGAATTAGAGATCGCCGAATGCATCGCCCTAAGTAAGAATAATTGTAAATCTAGAATTTTACTGTATTGTATTTACCATCGTTCCTTGATAAGAGGTGTATGCTCCTGAAGGGAAATGAAATATTTTATATAAAGGGTCATTTAGAACTTTTAAATGTTCCATAGATCATAACATATTCTAAAGTATACCTTAACAAATGTATAATGTTTGCATTAACCATATTTCTTGTATATGTATTTTAAAGGCCGATATCGCACCTGTAGCTCCCCTGGAGTTACACGGGGCCGTGGGCGACGGTGATCACTCACCATCAGGTGACCCGTACGCTGGTTTGCCTTGTCTCTCCCATAAAAAAAATACAAATATGCGAACGAAATCAAAGAAGTAATAAATTTACAAGGTGTACAAAAGTTCTACGCATAGTGGAATTCAATTTTGCATCTTGGAACCCATACATCCTTTCGTTGAAAATACATAATATTATTATGTCCCTGGCTTATATACTTTCATAGAAATGCTTTCAAATTCATGTTTAAAATAAAATAAAATATTTATGTTTGTGATACATGTAGTATTTATATACTTTTTTTTCAGCTGCCATAACTTATTTCTTTTTTTTGGCCACTTTCTGCTGGATGAACGTAATGTCCTACGATATTTGTTGGACATTTAGGTAATATACAATATTTATAATATATAACTAACCGTTTTATATAAAACAAACAGGAATAATATTTAATTAATCATTTCAATGGGTTATTAATAATTTGAGATCAATTTACCTCTGTATAAATTTTTACTTTTTCCCGTAAAGCCGAGCCGAGAAGATATATATATAGAGAATCTAGTGTTAAGAGATTCCCATTCCCAGGCACCATCCGCATTCCTAGGCACTTGCTCACTCAGCTTACTCAGCAGAACATGGCAGGGTTGGCAGACGGAACTTGGGAACTTAGTGTTAAGGCACTCCGTTCCACTTCCGTTACCCCACTTTACGTTTAATTTGAGGCATTCAACACGCGAGTGACGGAACTCAACGCCGCGTTTTGCCTTGTTACAGAGCGAAGAAATGAAAGCATTAAATATTTCAATTGAAAATATTAAATATTTCACTTCCTCGAGTGGGGATCGAACTCACAACATGTCGGTTACAGTCACACGATTGTGCTGCTGCGCCACGGTGGGCCTCTAAAATAGGCGGCAGAACAAATGTTAATAATTGAATCATAAACACACAAATGAAAATAATTTAAATATAATACAATCAATTTTTCTGATAGCAATCAAACCCTCGAATTGAATGTAAGTGCATTCAGACGATAGCAAAACGACTTCATTATTCTTTTAATAGACTTTTCTTTACAATGAATTATTTTTTAATTTTATTTATGAATTAAACAAATATTATATTATTTTAAGGGGGTACGCAAAGTCTCGTCCCATTCATAGACGAGGTGAAAAGGTCAAATTTTTAATATATTCTATCTACGCTTGGGGAGTTCCCCTGTTGATGACGATAATGCTAGTCGTGCTCAACAGTTTGTATAGCAGCTTTGAAGATATGCCTTGGATTGTTTTGCCTCTGATACCTCAGGCTGGATGTTTTCTGGAAGGTACTATTTCTTTAACTTTACGTAAATAACATGGTATGGACTATTTTATTTAAATATTTTTGGAAACCCGACGTTTCGAACACTTTTCCACGGTAGACTGAGGTGATATCTGTGGCAGTCCACGTCAAGCGGGTAGGTAAAAATTTTTGATGTTTCCGATTTTAGTAATGTGGCCAGCTCGATCTTAAGATTCTGTAGGTCGTCACTTCGTTTAAACGTACCTCGTTTTTGCGTTTGAACTAATAAATACGCTATAGTTAATTAAAACTTCAATATTCTACAACTTATTAACTGTACATAGTATTTCAAAAATATTGTATATCTAGCTTGAGGACATAAATACCAATAACATATTTAAACAACACTGAAATCAAAAAAAACTTCAAAAATGTTTACCTGTCCGCTTGACGTGGAATGCCCCATCTGTCAGTTGACATGCCTAATTGTTATATCAAGCAACTGCCAACGATTTCTAAACGCCTCACATACTCCTCTCGATTCTTACAGAAGAAACTGACTGTATTTTGCCCTCTGTTTAAATCTTAAACTGATGGAAGGATAAATTTTATACCCATACCCTGGTAAGGTAAGAAAGGGCGATACAGTCAGCTTGTTCCACAAGAATCGAGTGTAGTGCGAGGCCATTATGAAATCGATGGCGGTAGTTTGATATAATTATCTGCAACGTTATTACAATACAAAACATCATAATTTCGTTACACAAGACAGCGAATTTTTTTTTGCCACCTGTAAACCACTCTTCAACAAGTTTAAGTCTCAAATCCATATACTATACATACAAACTTATTAATCCGGTTACATTTGATGCATTTAAAATGTGAAATAATCGCAAAACTTAAACATTTTATTACTTACTTCCATAACAGGTAATGGATATTTCATTGCCTTAAAAATTATATTTCATATCTATTTTTTTTTTCAAATTAAATTTGCAGCTCATCCCTTTTTTTAGGTTATTATGTTTTTATATAAAATTGTTAAAAAAGTGTAATATTTTATTTTTCAGGCGGACAGAAATTGGTATATTTATACATACCTATGTTAATACTTATCCTGTGCAACTGGTTCTTTTTCCTTATGACAGCATTTAACATATGGCGATTAAGTCAAGCTACAGCTGTTGTAAATTCCAAAGCTGCAGGCAACCATGCTGCTCATCGCAGCCAAAGAAACAGGTAAAAAAGGAAATGAAAGTAAAATAAAATCATAAATCTAGACCTGTTTTGGGTTATACACCACTCACTCGGAAAACGCGGAACAAGACAAAACTCGGCCTCCATTTCCGCAGCTGCGGCAACGTCTTTGAAATATTGGTGACTGCCTTCCTTAACATTAGTGTTCCTCTGTCTACCATTCTATATACGGGATATAACGTATAATACACATTGAATATAATGCCTCTTAATATTTATTTAAATTGTTCAGGTATTGTTCGATAAAAAAAAATATTTAAGACGCGACAACGTTTTTGTCAGTTTTTCAATCAATCTATGATCAACCCTATTCTTTTAACGATATTATATAAATGGCGCCCAGCTCTATCAAAAATATATACAGAAAACGTATTATAGATCTTTTTTTTTTCAATTAAAAATATTTTTCAATTATTTCTTTTACAGGCTTATGATATACCTAAAACTCTCCCTTATAATGGGAATTAATTGGGTATTAGAGGTGGACAACGTTTTTAAGCCAGACTTGTATGTTTGGAAAATTACGGATATGTATAATCTTCTCATTGGCTTTGCAATATTTTTGATCTTTGTATGTAAAAGGAAAATATATCAGCAACTACGAAACAGGTAACAAACATACTCTAAAAACAATGTATATTATCTATGAATGACGTTTATGATTTATATTTTTATCATTTATTATCATCACAAGGTTATGGCTTAGATTTAAAAAAAAAATGTCTGCCTCTTTATCAATATGTCTAAATTGAAACAATAAAATATTTGCTGATGCTGACGTGGCAGCACTGCAGCGTGTGCTTGTAAGTGCGACTAATTGACTTGATTAGATAAATCGTTTAGCATTGCTTCCATTACTCTAAGCACAATATATGTGTACACAATTTGGTAGACAATGCAAAATGTGTTTTAATGACCTCCACTTGCTTTATCATGTACTGAAATCAGCGACAATATTATAAAAAAATATTATTTTTTTTATTAAATATAAATAATCCAAGAAGTTAGACAGCTGTGAATCTGGAAATGGAAATATTAAAATATGCTGGCAAAACCTTAGGAATTATATGGCAGAAGTATGTGGAAAAGGGAAAAAAGACTTTAACATAAAGCGCGACGAATAGTAGGATGATGAAGTGAAAGATATTGTAGAAAGAAGAAGAAAGCATGGCAGGATTATAAAGGCTCGGTTAACGATAAAAGTATGAGAGAGGTAAGAAAGAAAGAGTATAGCTTCAAAAACACCAAACAATAGGACTGATAAAAAAAAAAGCGTGAAAATTCAGAGAAAGAAAGAAATTAAAGGTTAATGAACAACTTTCGGGAAAAGATAAAGCTTTTCAGGCAAGAAGTGAGTGGTTTTTTACTATGTTTTTTAAAGTGTTATTCCACACTTAGGACAGAAAATACTAAACTTAAATTTAAAAAGCGTATAATTTTTTTTAACTTACCAACATAAATAAGTTGTAACAAGCGTATAAGAATTTCGACGGAGCTTGGTGAGAACGAATGGCTTGGTTGGTCAGAGCGCTGGAACGGTTTTCCAGAGGCGCGGGTTCAAATCCTGCTTCGTTCATAATTTTTATACACTTTTTAAATTTAAGGGAGTGGTTGCTCGCTAACCCGTAAAATAAAGAAGGTGCTTTCAAAGGACAGTGATCTTTTAAATGAACCAGTACAGGTTTTACATTGATGGGTGAAATTTTACAAGGTGATGGGATGTATGAATGTGATAACGCCGCTGACTCAAATATCAGCTAAACGTATTGATGTAGCTGATGGCAAAATGAGTATAAAAACGGTTAGAATGCAATACGAAGTTTGAAATGTGGGAAGGCAGTGGGAACAGATGGAATTACTACCGAGATGATCATATATAGTGGCCACGCTTCTTGGACCTATTCTGTTTTTGTGCAATTTATGCTGGAAACCGGGTGAGGTCCCAAACGATTGGCGAGGTGTGGTCATCGTGCCTTTGTATAAAAGCAAAGGTTCACAGATAGACTGCGCAAGCTATCTATCGGTTTGACCATCGATTTGATTAGCTTAGGTAGTTTATGCTAAAATATTAGCGAGAAGAATGCAAGATAGATCTGCAAGACTATTGTGGGAGGCCTGAGGAGACTTTAGACCTGTAAAAGGGTGTATGGATCAGATATGTTCCCTCCACATGATCACGGAAAAAATGTTCCCCGGTACAATGTGAATGGACCCTTGCTACGGGTCGTAAAGTCTCTTTACAGAGATCACTCAGCCTGCGTGTAAGTAGGAGCTGGCATGTCGCCTTGATTTGACATCCAATCGGATGTTAAACAAGGTCGCGCCATGCCAGCTTGGTTGTTGAATTTTTATTTGAACAGCTGTTCAAGGAGTGAGAAAAAGTGACAGGAGAGTAAGAGTTTGTACCTTGAATATAAATTGCCTGCTGTATACGTATAATACTGCATCATCTGTGTTCAGCAGGCTTATTGCATCATCAAAAGAAGAAAGGACAGAATGCAAAATCAGTATAAATTATAATATATTAGAACAAGTGACCCTTAGTTTGTTAGTGAAGGTAGTATAACTCGGAAGTATGTTTAACAGAGACGAAAGGTATGAAATATAATGCTTCCGGTAATAGGTTAAATGGTGGCTCGGCTATATTTTAGAAATGGCGAAACGTCAGCATAGCTGCGCGTTTGGCCGTACACAAGGCAGTATTACTACCAACGCTATTATACGGAAGCAAAACTTGGGTAATACAAAATGATCCAAGATCCCAGAGCCGTAAAAGACAACTTATTTTCTAAAGCATAAACTTCGAATTCTTAGTAATCTCTTGTGTACTTTTTAATATTCAAATGTTTGTAAAGGTTGCCTGGTGACACCTGCGCAGGTACCAGGTGAAAAAGGTAACGTGGTTTGGGTGGTTCGAGCGAATGAGTGAAGAAAGAATGGCAAGAAAGATTTATGAAGAAAATTGTGGTAAGAAAGGAAGGGGAAGACCTCGGTTGACCTTCGAAAACACAGTATCTACGATACTAGAGGAAGGTCACGTAAAAAGTATGAGAACCCCCAGAGGGCATGTATGAAGGGCAATACATTTTTGAAAATGTTATGTATGTTAAGAAAAATATTAATAAGTTTACTAAAATCAGTGATGTACATAATATTAATACTAGAAATAGGCTTAAACTTAGTGCGCCTGTAACTCGATTGCATCGAGTCCGTAATTCTTTTATTTGACAGGGTGTACGCTTTTACAATAGGATCCCAGAAAACGTCAGAGAAATTTCTGTTTCACAATTTAAAAAGGTTGTGAAAAGACGTTTGTGTGTTAAAGGTTATTACCATATTAACGATTTCATAAATGATAACACGCCTTGGGAATAAAATGCTCGCTCCAGGCTGTTTCAAGTGTATCATTCTCACATAAATATATAATGTAAAGTTTTGATTAAAAAAAAAAGGACATGTCCCGCTGAGTTTCTTTCGCCGGTTCTTCTCAGGTCTGAGGCAATAACTTTAGTGAACTGGTGGTAAATTGTTTGACGTTCAAAAAACGAAGCTTGTAACTTCTTATTTTGAATAAAATATTTTGAATTTGAATTTGAATTTGAAGAGGTTGATGACGACAGTAGACGAGGCGAAAGAGTAGTGCCGACATCGTAACGTTAAGCGCTCCGTTCTTTCTGCCTATTCGAATATATTGTGAAGCTAAGCAAGCATTCCAGCAGATATAAATATTATTTTGCTTTTTCAGATATTTTAAGAAACAGTTCAAGAAAACTAACACAAGTTCCAGCACGATTGAATCAAATGTGAGTCAAGAAACTCCATTACAAATATGCTGTCACCCTATGGGACTTAAAACTAAATCAAATCATTAAATTGTATTATGCGTAAAGAAAATTCGTCAAAAAGTAAAATCTATGATGATATAAAGAATTTTAACGATTCAAGATGACTTAAACATGACGATGTCATTATTGGAAAATATAATAAGTAATTTTTAAAAGTACACACTATAGTACAATTACTATTTTTATAGATCATGCTCATATGTATATGACAATTTTTGAGTATATTTTATATATTTTTGAGATAGTACCTAAGCCTAACACAATTAGCCTCAATTACCATAAAAAACTAATGATAAACGTTCGCCACGGACTTTGTTAGTCCGAGCCTTTTTGCTCTTTTCGTTTTCTTTTTTTGTAATTTGACAATTATGGTAATTTTTATTTTGATATACTCATTTACATAAAGAGTTAATTTTCAGGGGAATACAAATATATTTATTTCAAATGAATGGGAGAGCCAGAAGAACCCTGCTCAAAGATTTTGAATTTTTTGTTTGATGTTGATGTTGATCTGTTCTGTGAAAATGCTCTAATTAATTAAGATATTTTCAGACCTTGTGAGAAATACCCATTTTCATGTTGTATTCAGTTATCTCCGTTGTAGATGAATCACTCAACGGATGAATCTTCTTCGGCGTCAGTGTAGCACATACATTTATTGGTGTGCCACATGATAGCGACCACACCGTGTGTATATGATGTCGTGTATGGCATTTTTGGTGGACTTTGTCTGAACTAAATAAAATCTCTTCTGGAATGCACGCGACAGTGAGTCTGAATCTTTCTGGAAGTGCAGGATCTTGAGAGCTCTTGACATATGAACGTCACGAGATTTGGCCCGACATATGTCATTTGAAAAGGTTCAACCATTCTATGAAGGGTACCTGGTTCATATCCCCGATTGGGATGAATGTATCAGCATCAGTGGGTTTTGCCACTATAACGATCACTGTAAAATAGTTAACAAGGGCCTTGTCCACTAATATTTTCCTTAGTTTTACTTTGGCATCATTTACAAGGCTAGAAGCAATTCTTCTCACTTAGTTCTTGGATTCTTTTTCGCATCTATAGTAGATCTTTCTTATGAGGCTCTCCGTTGCCTCGGTAATTGTGTTTGCTATTAGGTGACTGTCAGGGTTAAATTTGTTTACAATCCAGGTGGATTTCCTGCAGCCAATAACTTCTTTGAGCCACTCTACCTCCGGTATCTTTTGTTAGCTCCTGAGTTGCCGAAAGGCTGGATAGTTTTTTCTACATTTAAGATCTCGTTTCCCAGCGATACCTCTGTACACCGCGGTACTACAAGAATCAAACTGTTTATGTTGTGTGGCGGTGTGGTTTTGATGGTTTCTTGTCTTTCTAGAAAGAGTTTTAGAAAGAGAAGAAACCATGTTATCCGCTATAAGCCAGCATAAGGGGGAGCTTAGGTGGACTTTCCCTCAGATATTTTAAGATGATGTTGTAGAAGATATTTTTTCTTCTTCGAGTAGGATCCTGACTCAACCTACATTTTTAAGCTCGAAAGTTTTTTAGATCTTTTTAGATTTACTTTAATGGTTTACGACACGATATATTTCAAAAGTCCGTTTTCCATGTGCTGCTTTGATTAATTTGTGGGAGGCAGATCGGGTTTTGTGAATTGTCCTCTGTCAACTCTTGTTGTTTTACCCTTCCTGATGGGGTACTCCTAAGGTTTCAAGAGCGTGAGCAGTTATATAAGCGTCTTGTTGTACTGGTTTTGTCTGTTTTGGTATTTTCTTCTGTGTTCTCCCCCAGGGCTAGTCTCTTTTTAAAAGAGTTTCGCGCCGCTGTCGTTTGTAGTCCCTGACCTTTCATCCTGTCTTTCATAAAAGCAAGGTCTTGTCCTCTGTTTTCATTGACGTACATACTTTGTGCCTTGTAGAGGTGTTGATACACCTCAGAAAGTCTTCAACGGTCCATTTGACTTTGACGTCTTGTCCTATGACTTCAACGCTTAAAATTTTTGGACGTATGTTGTACTTTTCATCTGCTGAGTGCTCAGTGTGTGGTCGAGGAGCCATTGCATGCTTTTGTGAATGGCGACTTCGTCATTGCCGTCGACTAGTGCCATGTTCTTGTATTTGGATAGAAATATCCGGCAATTTTCCTATCTTATATGTTGACATGCTGTCATAGTACGATTTCCTTATTGTAGCCCTGTTGTTGAGAGCAGCTAGGTCAAATGAGATATAGATCTATTTATTGGAACCCGCAAAACAAGAATCTCAAGTTCTCTTTATCTTCATTCATGAACAGGGTTACGGGTTGGAGTGATAGTCCTGGAATAGCGGGATGTAAGTTTTGCAGAAAGCGTTGAGTGTCTGACCTTCGGGTAGTTATTTGTATCATGCTAATTTCAGGGATGAATGCGTGTTTCCTTCTTATGTACCTCTGCGGTGATCTTTCTAAAGGTCCTTTGCATCGCAATGAAGAATAGGGATATATAGTAGATACACGAGAAGATTTTCTTGTAAAAAGATTTTCTTGTAAAGTAGTTATTTGTATCATGCTAATTTCAGGGATGGATGCGATGAAGCGTGTTTCCTTCTCACCGCAGAGGTACATACCTCTGCGGTGATCTTTCTAAAGATCCTTTGCATCGCAATGAAGAATGGAGATATATAGTAGGTACACGAGAAGATTTTCTTGGTATTGGGGTCGCACTCGCATCCTGGGGTATCCTTGAGTTTATATGGAAATAAATAGCTAACTATTCTTCCGCACATGGTGTTCTTGCGTAGTCGTAGCGACTTTCCAATATTGGGCCTATTATGGCGGAGCCAGATTAATTTGCTCTGTCTCCTTTTTGTTTAATGCACTCTATGTTCATCTGTACCGCACTTGCTTGAAGGTGGGTTGCCTTGGGTTTCCTAGCAAATGTAGTGAACGTCTTGAGTCAATTAGAATAGTGGTCAGAGGATATTTAGTTTGTATAGCCTTCTAGGTTACTTTAGAAACGACGTAGAGTTCAGCTTGAACACTGTGCACGAGGGGTGCAGTGTGAGTGTTTGGGACTCTACTTCGTTGCCTTCCTCCCACCAGGTGAGTGCAGCTCCTACTCTGTTGTTAATCTTGCTGCCATCAGTATAGATGCTGTTGACGGACTCAGGTATGTTATTTGCCATTTGCTCATATCTTATGGACCCCTGTCATTTTTGTTTGGTAAATTCTACTTCTTTGTCGAGGCATGTGCTTGGAGAGCGTGGGTGATTTTGCCCCTCTTGGTGCGGTTAAAATTATACAAGAGCCTGGCTTGCTCTTGTATTCTGATGTTTAAAGTGAGCAGGCCTGACAGGACAGTGCTGATGTATGGGAGACGTTGCAGTAAGACCTACTGCTCATTATCATAATAATATGCGCTCATTTTCTTTTGTTTCTTCGTTTACAGTTTAAACCAACAACTAAATAAGAAAGAGAATATGTTAATCTTCAAACGACTAAACATACTTTCTTAAATCATGACTAATCATACGAATTTTCGTATACATGTCAAATTCAACTCACCCCTCGGTTATTGCAAAATATTATTTTAAAAAAATAGTTAACAAATACCACCAACTCCTGGACCAAAAAATCCAAATGAAGTTAAATTCATTTAAAAAGTTAATAATTAATAATGATGTAATCCATTAGTAGTTATTGTTGGTTTGGAGACAACATAAGTACAAACAAACCTATTATTAAGTAAATAAAATGTATATGAAGTGTATTTTACATTTACTACTCGCTGCGAGAATTTTGAATACATTGTAAATTGAAATGTGTTCATATTTTAGGATTACACTTAGTTATAAGAAAACTGTTTATAGACGTAACAAAGAAATAAAGAAGAATATAAAAAAATCTATTTTTTATTTATATTATCACATGCCATTCAGTTCAATTCAATTTTATTCAGGTGAAGACTGTTAATAGTAAAATAAGAAATCTCTATAGTATGCCATTAAACTACTAATACTTCAAGTGCATAACAAGTCATTGGCAAGTGTAACCGAAAATCTGTGGGAAAGCCCCTACCTCGCTGCGTGGAATAAACACCGTATCCGTGATGCCCTCAGACTCTTTCTCTGATCTTTCTCTAGCAAATTACTATGAAATGGTGTCTCCTATCTTACCAAAGACCAAGACCAAGTTCAAGACCGAGTCTATCAATGGTTCAATTTAAGTTCAGGGTCGGTCGATCCACTATCGACGCCCTAAACATATTAACGGCAAATACATACAAAAAATAGCAAAAAAAAAATATGTTGTACAAAAAAGCGCACAGTATACTCGGTGGTAACTGGTCGTCAACGACTAGGATAAAAAAATATTTTAAAGCGAAATCAAAACAAGGCTAGTGAACATTATTTACATATGTGTGTCAGCCCCGTTGTCAGATCCACTTACGCCGCCTCTATCACTCTATGTGCTTAAAATCAGAGACAATTACCCTTTGAGTTATCTTCAATTTAAATATAGTGCAATATTGTGTATTAAGGACTATATTAATTAATTATTAAAAGATGACATATGTAGTAAATTATTATATTTTAGGAAATTTCCAGTCTTTTAATAACGCCCTGATATGTACTGCTCTACAAACATCAATTTAAACATAACTCCAATGTCGGCGTACATAAAAATATTAATAATTAGTTTACTATGTGTACATATCATACATACATTAAATTCTAAAGATCTCCCTTCTTTCCTAAAAAATAAAGATATTGTTTGATAGACGACGTTTATATAAAAACTGATTGTGCAGTAAGAAAATGTATTCAAAAGTGTTCTCCTTAAATTGAAGACTTAGCGACGATTGTAGTGAATGAAAATTTTCTTTGTAAAGATTATGAAAATAAAAAAAAAATACTTCAAATATACCAATTTACGATGACGAAAGTCTGGATAAAATGTTAGATACAACATTTCGGGATACATTTTTTTCTTATTTCTGGCTTACATAAAGAAACAATAAGCTTAAATGGACAGGATTTTCTGTTTTCCAAAAAAATCATACGCAACTACGGTAGTGCTTACAGAGATAAATACTGTTGCTTATTTTATTTTCATATAAATAATAATAGAACATTAACTTTCCGCCGAACTTGAGGCATTGCGTAATTATTTGAATTGAACATATTAAATATTTCATTTCTCAACAAACCACATGACGCGCTTACAGTCATATGCTTATGCCCCTGCTACTAACTAATTTTGGGGCCTATGGTGGCAGCTCCAAAGTTAGTTAGTACTAGATATATTGTTTTTTAAAAAAAATACGTTTTACCAATAATCCAGTACATATTTACATATAAATATTTATGATAAATTTATCACATAATATTTAATATATATGTAAAGTCTTAATATAAATTTATTAATGTTTGTACAAGGTCAAAATCAAGGAAAATCACACCCATTATGGTACATGTAAATGAGAGCATGTCATTGTCATTTTCGAAAATTTCAGAGAGATATTTTCGAAAATTTTGTAATAGCTTATAATTTTATTTTCTTATATAAAAGATATTTCTTTTATTAGATATTATTACCTGTGATATGCCTAAGTATCTTTTGTTTTTGTGGAATATATATAAAATCTAATATTTCCAACTATACCCTGTCTTGGCGTAGAGACACAATCGGGCGATTGCGCGACAGTAAATGCGAGGAAATGAAATATTTAACAATTTCAAATTTAATATTATTGCGATAATTTCTTCGTTGTGGTAACAAGGCATAGCACAGCATTGAGTTCGGTTTGAGCCATGTCGTGTTTGGCATTAGAGGAAACTTGATTGGTTTGTGTAACGATTTAGTACGTTATAAATTATTATTGAATTCACTGTTAGTTTCCCTAAAAATATAAATAAATGTGATCAGATTGATCTTTTATTTGTATAGTAAATTATTCACATTCTGTGTCTATGAATCCCCGAGCACAGAGTGAGTCAGCCCCCCGCCGCCCTTGGACGCTTATGTCCAGCAGTGGACGTCAGTTGACTGATAGTGACAGCAACCATTGTCATCTTTAAATCTATCGACAATAAATAACCGTAACAGTAACAGTAACATAAATTATGTAAATTGTTTTTTACTCACCAAAAATATATAGCGGTTCATAAACTACAAATACGCTTTATATACTGTAAGTATAGTATTTAAGACATTCATTAGTGTAATGTAAGTATAGTATTTAAGACATTCATATTCATTTTATCCAAAGAAATGAAGTAAGATTTCAATAATATTGTTTCCTTAAAAAATATTGGAGGTGGTCGTAGCGCAGAGGTAGTAGCGTCGAGTTGTAAACGCTAAAGACTACGCAACAGACGCGTTATTCGATTCCTACTCAAGGAAATGAAATATTGAATATTCTCTTTTCTTCGCTCTTACAAAACAAAACAATCTTTTATATTTCTAAGTAACATGAAAAATTCTTAAATTATAAATCTACAGTTTCCTTAATTTGTTATACAAAATGCGTAACATTATAATCTAAAAACAAACATTTAATAAAAAAAAACAAACATCGAATAAACATTGAAAACGTTTTAATTATGGCATACGATATTAGAAAAAAAAAGAACAAAACAATAAAATAGCGAAATGAGAATTAAAAATTACTAACGTAAGCATTAATTTAATTAAGTACATTACGTTACAAAAATTAGACATATAATATATTTAACACATACTTACTAACTAAATTAAACATCTTTACCAAGTAGACATTGCATGCATAATCTTTTGAAACAATACAATTTTTCCTTAAATATATCCATCTCAGAGAATTTATCATTATACAACCTGCAAGCACGTCCCATAAACTGTTACCTGCATAGCATGTCCGAGTGTGAGGTATAGTGAATAAGGTTTTATTACGGAAACTTCTTAAATGACGTCGCGGTACCCTTAAGGACAATAAGTGCAGCAATGTAGGGGCATCAATATAATTGTTAATTATTTCATAAAGAGTAATTACATCAATACAATCACGGCGATAAGTAAGAGGGGTTATATCTAATTTCTTAGTAGAAATTTTATTTTTTAATTGAATATTCTCTTTTCTTCGCTCTTACAAAAAGGTAAAACACGGCATTGAGTTTTGCCACTCAACACTGGAAAGTCTTAACAATGGGTTCTGCCAAATGTGGGATACAGTTTGAAGCAGTAATAAAATAAAATAATGTCACATATAAATAATAATAATAATAATGTTGTAAAGATTCTTTGAAAATGTTGTAAAAATTCTTTTCTCGTCTGATAAAAATATTTGAATTCTCAGTTTTAAATAACAAATGAGCGATTAATATTCGCCGTAATCGGGAAATAGAAATAAAAATAAAAAAATATAAAAAATGGATGAATGCCGTACATATAAATAAAAAGTATTGTATAATAGGAAAAGAAACAATACTATTATAACTTCTTAAACAAAATATTCACTGCAGTTCTTTTCAAACATAAATAAGTGAAATAAAGCATATATCATACACACGCTACAATTAGGAATCACATTTTTTAGTCTCTAAGTGCCATATCTAGGTACTGTAAGTTATTTTTCACTTATGTTTTCTGTTTTGTTTTTGCTTAATTCATTATTTATCTGTACCACTGTAGTTGATGTTATTAGTTATCTGTGGCTCAGACAGCTTGATTGATTTTCTCATATCGGCCCAGGGACCAGCTGTTTTATGCACCGACTGCATTGCGCCTGCCTGAACTAAATGCACTTGAAAAAAATATTCTAGACCCAGCCCAGATTTAACTCTAGCCAGTCCGCCCTCAGCCATCATGACGGCAACCGTCGACAACCGGTGTGTAATAACATTCACCATTTCACCTATGTTGCATTATTATTTTTTATTAATAAACAAACAATTTACAGAGTTTATGACGAGCTCGAAGCTCTTGAGGCAATTTTGATCGAAGATCTTGCAGTGAAGAATGAACAAGGCGTGCCTAATATAATAGAGACGGTCGTCCATCCCTCAACTGGGGATAACGTCGATCAACAGTACGTCTGTCTAACATTAGAGGTCAAATTATCTCCTGATTATCCTGAAAGCAGCCCTGAAGTATTTCTCAGAAACCCCAGAGGCTTGGACGATAAATTTTTGTCTATAATCGAAGCTAAAATAAAAGAAAAATTGGATAGACATGTCGGAAATCCGATAGTTTTTGAATTAATTGAGGTAAGTGTATATGTGTCTAGTTGTGTATTATGATGTTTTATATTTATTGTTCAGAACTGGATATGCATTTAGTATACACCTTATTATTAATATAAAAATCACAAACAAAATTCTAATAGACAATATAAAATTCATAATAATTGATTAGTTTTCTCTAAAAATACTAAATAAAAATTAACAGGTAAAGAAAGCATTACATATTTAAAATGTACTTCTACTTTAAAATTTTATATTTTAAGTACCAAATACCAGCTTTAATCCATACAACAGGGTAAATAGAGAACCTATTAAGACAATACCCATGTTAGACATAATTTTTGAGATTTTTTGAGGTAGAACTCTACATCCAGCTGTGTCTACCAAAGTGGGGAAATGAGAAAATAATTAATATATATAATAATAATGTTATGGTATAGCCTCGATTATTCTCAAAAATAATTTTACTTTAGTTATAATAATTTTCATTTTATTTATTGTAAGGAAACACAATATCTTGCATTGCTCATGGATAATACAAAATATTTTGTTTGAATTAGTCTCAAATAGAATATACAAATTTACTTCTAAGATAGAAAATACATATATAACAATCTCTTAATTAAAAAATAACATGGCAAAAAAAATTTGAAAAATAATTATAAATCTATCGTTTCTTTTTTCTTCTTAGACTCAATGTCAGATATTAAACAATTTTTGAGATGGACCAATTTTATTCTCTAACAATATAATTTTTCCTTCTTTAAAATAAAACAAAATTGTAATAGTCTTTCGATAGCAGTAATGTTTTGCAAAATTTTCTGTAGATTCATTACAATTTATCAAAACTGATAGAGCAATTATTTCTAAAACAAAAGCAAATTTTACAAAGTATAACACTACCAAGTTATCAGTGGAAATTAACACCTTACAATAATTTATTACACACATCTAATTATTTTGTCTCTTAGTTTTACTTTTTTGTTGATTCTGCTTTAAGGTTTCAATTACTGTTCAAAAATATTTGCATAGTTAAAAGTATAGATTCAATATCAATTGAATGCCATGAAAGATATCTCTTATTAATTTTATGTAACAGGTTAATTGTAATATTGACTTTAAAAGAGCAGTTGTTGAGATACTAATTTTTCTCTTTTTTTATATGTTTATTCTGATTCAAAGTGCTTGCAAAATCTATATGTAGAAAGAATGTTTTGAATTAAAATTGAACTTAATTTCTAATAGCACTGTCTTATGTCAATAAGTTATTAATATATACTTTTCTTAACATCAATATTTATGAATATATAGTCATCTTATATAAATATGAGTTTTCAATTCAAAATTTACAAAAAACACAATTGAAATTTATAAGCTAGTGCATTTTGTAAACCCATTTTAGATTGTTCGTGAGTATCTAACGCAATGCAATCTTCCAAGCGGCCAGTGTGTGATATGCCTCCATGGCTTCGTCAAAGGGGACGTCTTTATCAAGACGCCCTGTTATCATCACTTCCACAGTCATTGCCTGTCGAAACACTTGATAAGCAGCAAGCAGTATTATATGGAAGAAATGGAAAAGCTGCCAAACTGGCAAAGAGCTGAGGCTAAACCATATCAAGTAATCACTTAATTATTATTTTTTCTTTGATAGATTGATACTGTAACCCCATATATAGGTAGGATGAGGGAGGCAGAGGGAACTTAGAAATCTAGTATTAAAACACTGTTCCTAAATTTGAGGCACCATTTTGAATTATTACCAGAGAATTGAAAATATTAAATATATCATTCCTCTACGCCACTAAAACTTCACCACTTTATAATAAGTAATAAAATATTTATTATATCGTACAATTTTTTTTTTACACGTTCTCCAACAGAAAAATAAGCGAAAGTAACTTAGTGTTGAGACACTCCGTTTCAAACTGTTACATATTATAACATTGTTCACATTTTCCCTAGCAAACGTGCCCAGTTTGTCGCTGCAAGCTGACATTTGATGAGAAAGCACTAGAGCAAGCTCCACCACCTGTGGACTCCGTAAATGCACCTCCGTTCGAATTGACACCCGAATTGAAAGTAAGTATCGGAAGAACAGGGAACTATGTTTGTAAAGAAAGACTTATTGGTTCAGAAAATTTAATTTAACCCGCACTTCTTGGAAAGCGTCTAAGCGCTCTAACCAACTAAGCCATACGTTCTCATCAAGCTACGTTGAAATTCTTATAAATAGTATTAGTTGTTAATATCTAGAATCTATATATTACAAGTTAATAAATCTTTTATGGGACATGGTATAATAAAATACCATAAGAAGTGTCGAATAACACTTTAAAAATAGTTAAAAAAACAACTATTTTTAAAGTGTTATTCGACACTTAGGAAAAATAATGCAAAATCTTTAAAAACGTATAAAAATTTAATCAAAGCAGCATTTGAACCGGCGCCTCTTGAACGAAGGTTTACTTGCATAGAACGCTTGGACGGATTTCAAGAGGCGCGATTTCAAATCCAATTCGACCAATTTTTATACGTCTTTAAAAAGAAATTTTTAATTTTTCCATAACTTATTTTAGTTTCACTTGAAATTGTTGAAGTGGCTTGCCACAACCAAGGCAAAGCTTGCTCAATTCAAGACTATTATAATGATAAAAGTTCGTGGGATTAAATGCTGTTAATACTCACTCAGAAAGCTAGTTATTTTAGACATTTACTGTAATTTATATTTTGAAAAGAAAAACTGTTGAATTTCTTAGCGGCTTTTCTCAGCAGACCCTCCTTCCGAGCCGGTGGTAGCTTTCTATAGGACTGACACTGAATCTATTTCTATGTATCTTGACGATTTAATTTTGTCAGGGCGACGATACTTGACATCTAAAGTATTACTCCTTTGTAATAGGTACTTTTCAGTAAAAGCAGTAAACGACACCATTACAGTCGCATAATTATTTTATTTTTATTTATAGAAGAGCAAAAGTTGAAAATTAATATTTTCTCATAAAATTCCTCTCTTCGTAACGACAATATGCAAAAGTAATTATTTATAAATTGCAAAAACCGAAATGAAATATTTAATATTTTTAATTTAAATATTTAATGTTTCATTTATTGGCTCTGGTAATAAGGCAAAGCGCGGCGTTGTTTTCCGCCACTTAACACGCAATGGAATGGAGTGTCTTAACACTAGGTTCCCGGGTTCCCTCTGTCTACCCTGCCTCGTGCGGGATACAGCGTGAAGCTGGAAAAAAAACCGAATCCAGCTTAGTATTTTCATACGTTTTTAAAGTTAGTATTTTTTTTTATCTAAGTGTGGAATAACACTTTCAACATAACAAACTTATTATATGTTTGCCAACGTCCCTGTGTTCCTATTGATTTTTTCGTTTACATACTAAAATGAGCCACAATGTAGCTTAACATCGAGGTCACCATGAAGCTACATTAATTATATAAAATATCAGATAAACCAGTATCAAAAACGTTATGTAATATTATTAGTCTGTGTACATGTGTTGTGAACATGAAAAATAACAGAAACAAAAAAAGAATTCTTTAATATTTGGGTAGCGGAAATTTGTAAAATTCTCCCTATAGAGATGCTAACAACATAAGTTTTAACAAGCGTATAAGAATTTCGACGAAGCTTGGTGAGAACGAATGGCTTAGTTGGTCAGGGCGCTTGAACGGTTTTCAAGAGGCGCGGGTTCATATCCTGCTTCGTTCAAAATTTTTATACGTTTTTTAAATTTATGTTTAGTACAAAAGAATTCTTATTTTCCTATAATAATATACCGATCCTGAAAATTTGTATTTAACTGTTATATAAAAAAGTTTGCTAGAATAATACCTTCTAAGCTTGTTTTTTAAACGACGATTACACCATACTACTTATCAGCTTCACGTTGTATCCAGCAGAAGGGTACTTGAGAAACTAGTGCTAAGACACCCCGTGCCGTTCCCCGCTCGACGCAATAAAATATTTAATATTTTTAAATCTTCTCTCTAGTAACGAGGCGAAGCGCGGCGTTGATTTCCGCCACGCAACGCCTCAAATTCGGTGAAAAGAGGGGTTCAGAACGAAGTCGCTTAACACTAGGTTCCCAAGTTCCCTCTGCCTACCCTGCAACATGCGGGTTACAGCGTGAAGCTGAGAGAGCTTAATGGTCGATTGGATGGTAAACAAGAGGCTCAAATTCAATACCCGATACATTTAAATCACAATACGTTATGCAAAGTAAAATCTTAGCCAATTTTAAAATAACACTTTAATGAAAAGATATCATTGATATTTTAGTTTTGTTAAAGATTTAGTTTATATTTACAAAGGAATTGCAAGAACGTATGGCAGAGGTGCTCGCCCGTCAGATCGAGCGTGGGGGCGTGGTCGGCTTCGGTGACGATGGACCACCACTGCTGACCATTTCAACGCCTGAGGATAGAGAAGAGGTTGATATATCGACTTAATAATATCCTTGATTTTAACAACTTTTTTGTAATCTTTAATTAAATTAATCTCTTACTTTGCTGTCTGTGGTCTCGAGTAATACTGCCAAGTGTTCAAAATTTCAAGTTTCCAGAAAGAATATAATTCTAAATATTCTTATGGAATAAATTAATCCGAATAATGAATTTTATTTGAGACTAGTGTCCCGCCCGCGTGATTGCCCGTTTTCTTGTTCTATTAAATTATCATATTAGTAATATCTATACGTTGAAAATTAAAATTTCAGCTAAATTAATAAAAAAACAAAATCACATTTGATTTGTTTGCTATAATTTCTAATAAAAAAATATAATATTATCTTTATATAACAATAATACATGTTCTTTAAAAAAACGTTCTGGAACTCTCCGCAGGAGTCCAAGGAGGCTATAGCTTCTATTCCGTCTACAAGTGGCACTTCGGCCTCGACCTCTGCCTCTTCCAAGCCGGAGCCGGGTTCCCCCCGCGCTGGGCCCAGCACTTCTCCTGACAATGCAACAGATCAACCGTATCGTGGACCATATCGGTAAGTTTTGATAAAATAGTATATGAAATACATCTACAACTTCCAAATTTTAACCATATTTCTCCCATATTCTATGAGACGGACAAACATGATTATATTACTAGGCTATAAATAGCTTTGTGTTTTAAAGTTTATAATTTATATCATTAATTAATTATTATAATGTCTGTAACTTATATATTTATTTGGTTTGTGCGTTTGTTTGTGCACATATATCTCAGAAAAGGTTTTCAATCAGTTCATAAATAAAAAAAATGTACGGCAGTTTGCAGCTTGGCAAACAAATATTAATTGTTATATTGATATAACTTAAATTTTTTAAAGGATATAGATATATTGTTTTCAAACAATAATGTTGAAAAATGAAAACAATTCTCATAATTAAATATTGTATAGCATAAGCAGACGAAGCCGCTAGAAAGTCATTAGTTTTATCATTGCCGTGTGATTCCGGCTTAGAATAGGATCACCCTGGTACTGATGGTGTCGTAAGAGGCGACTAAAGTGCGTGTGGTAGAGTCACGTTGCCAGTAATGGTAACACGCATGGGCAGACTCGACCGGATTATTACCACCCCCGGCATTTAAGACCGTTAAGTAGTGGCTTTGGCCACTGCGTTTCGCATTAGGTAATGCCGGGCCCCGGTGCGCTTCCACCTTGACGGACGGCAACGCTCCTGTAGCTCCTCTGGAGTCACACGGGGCCGTGGACGATGGTGATTACTTACCACCAGGTGACCCGTACGCTCGTTTGCCGTCTTTTCCATAAAAAAAAATATATATGAGATCCCAATGTATACACTTGTTAAATGAAATTCTTATATTGAATTATTATATTTAATTATATGTTATAATTATATTGTATTGAATGTATAACAGTGGATTCAACCGTCGCGGCAAGCCGGGCCGCCGCGGGCGAGGCGCGCGGTGACCCGCTTCCCCCCCACCCGAGTCGCCCGTCGCCTAGCGCACACGCCCACACCAGCCGACACCGACACCGACACCGACACCAGTGTCTGTACACCATCTCATTGATTATGAACCCTTGGTACTCGTATTGTTAATGTTATATGACAGATTATTTGTGTCACCGGCCGTTCTGGCCGATGGCCGCATTATTGATTATTATTATACCTTGGTATTTGTATCGTTAATGTTAGACAATTTTCTGGTGTTTTATGCTTGCCTTGTACTTTTGTTTTTTATTGTACCAATGTTTTTTGCAATACCGACCCTAGTCTCTGTCGACCTCTTAATAGTTTATAGCCTCCCGGTACGTTCGTTATCATTATGTTTGAGGAATATTGAGCTCATTACGCTAGTTAAACTTCTAATACTTTATGATTGCCTGGTATTTTTGTTGCTTAAGTTACCAATATGTATAATAGATTTTTTATTAAAAATACTAGTAACAGAGACAACTAAACTTCTCGTAGTTTATAATTACTTAGTATTTAAAATGCTGATGCTACCAACATTTTTGATGGAAATATCAGTTCTACCAACTTTTATATTATTGTTGCCATATGCGATGTTTCAAGTAATGTTATTTTCAAATCGAATAGCAAAATCGATTTGTAAAAAGCCATTTACAATAACTGTATTTGATTTTGTAACATTTATTATATTTGAATCGATTGCTCATTTCGCATTTATAAACCAATCTTTAAATCATTGTACATTTATTATCTGTATCAAGGGTCATGTGAACAATATGAAAAATAAAAAACGAACTTTGTACCTAAAATCGAATGTTCTAGAACTCCATATCGGAAACAGCTTTAATGAGAAACAATACTCTACAATATATTTATACAAATTTGTGGGATCGAAATTCCTGTATGTGCCATATATTATTAATAATAAATCTTATTTTTTGTTAACCGACCATAGTCGGATTGTCTCGAGACTGACTAATTACCTTAAGTCATGCATGCGCCATTTTGTTCCAGCCGCATTTACTCCTATTTATATGATAATATAAATTATAGCAAAGGATTTCTTTATTGATATTTTTCAAATACTGATATTTATTCTTTTTTTTTCTTATGCGAACTATTTTTATGCTGCGAACGCTAAATATTAATGTTAAGTAAAGTTTTTTTATATAAAACCTCTAAGAAAATGTATTGAAAAGAAATCTTAAAGAGTTTTTTACAATACCATTCAAAGTACACGGTACTTATATATGAATATTCCTATATTCAATTTTATACCTTTATATCTAGTTATGTATGTTATATATAAATTTAAAATTGCATACGCACAAATAGAATATTTTGTTGCTTGTATATATTTAAGTACTTCTCCCAATCTCCAAATTAATTTATTTTCCAAAAAAAATATCGGCAAACTTCCTAATCCTTGCAATGATCTAAGGTCGTACTTAATACAAAACTTCGATTCCACAAACGAGTATAAATTCAACTAAAAGCATAAAACATGGTTCTTTTAAGGGCGTACCCATAAAAATAAAAAAAAAAAAAATAAAAATAAACGCCTTTAAAAAAACCAATGTAAAGGTGGTGTAACTTGAAAAAAAAAAACAGATTTGCAAAGGGCAATGGGGCACAAAATAAATTAATAATAGTTCGTTTTCTTCAATTATATTAACTGTAACGGTCCTAGTCAACCCCTAGATTCCACTTAAATGTTGTTAAAATAAAAAAAAATAAGTGTCAAATTGGCTTGTCAACGCTATTTAAGCTGTCATTTTGTTTTTACATACGTAGCGATTTGTTATCTTTTTTATAAATATAAAAAACATAATTTTGTATTTATTTATAATTTATTAATAATAACATTTAGTAGAAAGGTGTAGCTAGTTTAGATGAGAAGAGGCTTCAAAGGCTTTTTTTTGTGATTTATTTTTACCCAAGTTTTTAATTTGATTTAATATTTCGTAGATTTTCTTTATTTTTGGAAAACATTATTTTGTTTTTTTTTTAATTATTTTATTATAATTAAATCATTATATTATTCAGAAGAGATGAATTGTTTTTTTCTATGTATAAAGGTTGTGTTTACCGTTCGATATTAAATATAGTGATTTATAATATTATGCTATATTTCGTTTTGTATGTAACGAATGGGAATGTCTTTCCTTAATTACAAATAATTTAAGTTATTCTTGTTATTATAACTGATTTTTAAACAATCAAAACATTCCATTTCAGCGAATGTACAGAGAAGTAGTGTCGCGCCCATATATACCTTTAGGTAGCCTTTCTACAGATAAACAACGGGCGTCCAGTTCTCATCGACAGTACTATAATGTAATTTTATTTTTTTATTTCTATGACGCGGGTATGCTTCGGGAGATGGATAAGTACTTAACAATTTACACATTGTTTTTAATATTATTTGAATCTCCGCTATTGTTTCTAGTTTAGGATAACTTTAAAATTTTTCGTCGTTTCAACGTTTGATTATTTCAACAGATCTGGAATTTGGAAGCGCGAAATTAATTATGAATAGAGTAAGTAATGCGATCTGTTCAAATAATTTAGCTGTAGAGTAGTAAGTGTCTTTTATCGTCATATAATATATGCTTAGCCGTGCGTTTAACGTTTACCGGTATATTGTCAGTTTTGTCTGTGCGTAGAATTTGATTGATCAATAAACTTACCAAAGATATTGGTGTTTTATTTGAAATCCCTTTTTCTTTAGTCTATGGTATTGGTGATGAATTGTATGGTTTTTTTTTTTACCTTTTTAAAGCTCAATTCTAATAGCGTAACCCGCACACGTCAGTATTTCCTTAAACGTACTAAGTTTATTAGAACAAGAAAGTATTTGAGATTAGTATATAAAATAATATAATTCAAGCGGGCGGGTCGCTAGTACAGTATAAAAATTTTATTCATCGCTGTCTGTAAATAGAAGAAATGTGAAAAATATTATAAAATAGAACATAAAACAATACTTTTTTTTTGTCAAATTTTGTCTGTCCACTTATCTCAGAAACGGCTAATCTGATTTTAATACTGTTTCCATTATTGTATTTTGGCAAACTTTCTCTAACATTAATTATTTGTTTAATTTCAATCGGTTCATTAATAAAAGTGCTATATATAGTATAAAAGTGCTATATATAGTATAAAAGTGCTATATATAGTATAAAAGTGTAAAGTATTTAGATAGATTAAGTTGTAAGATGCTGAAACATATTATTGATTCAATATCAAGAATATGTTTCAAGCGTTAGTTTTTTTTATTGGAACACACGAGTGATACATTGTAATAAATAATTGATTGCGTAGTTCAAGCGCGCGAAGCCGCGACCACACAAATATCATAGTTTTATTCCCACTTTCTTTCTTTCTTAGCTTCACGCTGTATCCCGCACAAGGCAGGGTAGGCAGAGGGAACCCGGGAACCTAGTGTTAAGACACTCCGTTCCACCTCCGTTCCCCACTTTCCACCGAATTTGAGACATTGCGTGTTGAGTGACGGATCTCAACGCCGTGGATGCCTTATTACCAGAGCGAAGAAAATAAAATATTAAATATTTAAATTTAAAATATTAAATGTTTCATTTCCTTGACTGGGGATCGAACCCAGAACCTGTCGCTTACAGTCACACGCTTGTGCCACTGTGCTACGACAGGCCTCCCATTCCCACTGATGAAGATATTATGATAAAACGCACTAGTATTAGTGAATTTTATAAAGTTGTAAGAAATTGTAAATAAACTACTTAAATAATATAACTATCTTGTTTCATTCTTATTCAACAGACCAATAAGATAAGTTACTCGGTCTAAAGATTCTGTAGGTCGTCACCAACGTGGTCGCCGTCATACGGCATTATAACTGCTCTAGCTCCTAAACTGCATTCGGGCCCACTATGAAACTTGTTGTAGATTATCTGTATACCAAGATCTCTGTGAAAAAAAAATAAACAAAAACTTTGAAAAAAAAAAAAAACAATTTAAAAAAACAAAAAAAATATATAATTTTTTTTAATTTTCAAAAACGATATTAGAAAGCTTATTATGTTGAGTACATATTAAATTAGTTAGTTTTTTGATTATAAATTTTTAAAACTTAGTTTTTGCATTTAAAATAATAAATACGCTATGGTTAGTAGCTATAGCAATGTCCTACAACTTATTAACTGTACATAGTATTTCAAAAATATTGTATATCTAGCTTGAGGACACATATAGTAATAACATATTTAAACATTATTAAAATCGGTAACATCAAAAATGTTGACCTGCCTGCTTGACGTGAAATGCCTCAATACTTACATTAAATTATATATACGTGTTCCACACAAAGTCTTGTTGTTACTGAGAGCGTTGTGGACTCGGTTTCCACTCGGGAAATGTATTATTTTCATTTTCTCACTCTCATAAAGACTACACGGCGTTTAGTTACTCTATTTAACACACAATGTCTCAAAAAATTAGCAGAAATTGAAGAACGGTGTCTATTTTTCCTTTGACTACCCTGCCAATTTTAAGGGATGGCATGAACCTTAAAAATACAATGTAGTTTGTTTAGATTTCACTACTGGCTATAGCATACACTTATTGTGCTTTTTAAGAATTTCGTTATTAATTTCGACCTTGTCGCAAATAAGGCAGCAACCTTCAAAGTTCATTTCCGTCCGATAGAAGCGGTCATTTGCATGTCCGTCTGTACTAATATGGGTTTGTTTGATTCCTCCCGTTTGGTACTGACCTTAGGACTACGGTTTAACCGCGTTCCAATAATTCCATTTTTATCTACACTAAAGTGGCGCTGTGGAGAATTGTTTGGCTCTTAGGTGTTCGGAGTTACGTTTCGTTCTTTTCTCAACATGTTAGAGCTAATCTGTAGATTGCAAATCTAATACTGCATATTGTCTAAGCTGACCAGGCATTTTTTTTACTCTAAATGGACTTGACCTGACTTGAGGCATTATCATGGTGCAGCGGCATAAGCGTGTGATTGTAACTTGCAATTGTATATTGCGGGATACAGCGTGAAGCTGAGAACGTGAGACTTGAATAATGGATGCGTAATAAATTAAACAGTATCTGATTATTGATAAATATACGAAAAAAAAAGATCTAAATAATTGGACTTAGCCCTTAAGATCCTGCTATGTGAAATGTGATTGTCATTGTGTCGAAAGAAAAAAATCATATAAAATATGACGCTATGACGAAAACTTCACCAAAGAAGAAGTAAGAAATTTGTCACATCTATGATTTAAATAGAGAAGGCAAATAATGCTTAAAAATTATATAACATTAATAAAATAAACTTAACACACACTATTGTATGTTTTATTAATATAGATAGATTATAGTAAGATGACATCCATGTTGCTATGGTAACGCAAATTGTACGCGTCAATTGGGTCTTTAATTTTAATAAATTTATTCACCACAGCAAATGACATCAAATAAGATCTTCGAGCTAATTATGCCGTTTTAAAAAATGAAAGCTAAAAGCAACCCACACTTGACTTCAAATGATACATCGCTTATTTGTAGAGAAAGCGATCCTTGAAAAAATAACTAGTTAAAAAGGATTTTTATAAATTAGAAAGCTAAATAAATCGTCACAGATAAGGAAATATTATTTGAAATCTTTCGCTATCTTTATGTTATATGTTTTAATGTCTTTCATTCCTAAAGAAAAACTATTTTAGTATTCATTATTTTTAAAACGAATAAAAATGTTTTTTTTTTTTAAATATTTTTTCATCATCTACCCTCGTTGCTCCTAGCCTACAGTGGAAACAAAGAATCTAATGAGCAATACAGGTTAAGTGACGGAAACCATTTTAGCAAGACAAGGAAAATAATTTATTCACCTAGGCCTTACCTTGCCTTTGCTGTATACATAAATTTTACTACCTATCTACCAATTTATATTTGACTCCATTGCCTCGATTGGAATCCAAACCCGCACTAAAAGTTAAATAAATATAAACTGCGCCACAGTGGCGTCGAGTACATTAAATTGAAAGCAATAGAACATCTCAAGTAATATGTCATATAATCAACTGCGTACAAATTTCTTTTCTATTTACATTGAAGCGATGACTCAACAGACGGATATGGCCATAACATCCGAGGATATTTGATGAGTAATATGAATATAATAAGGTTTGTTACAGGCTTGGAAGTGCGCCATTTTGATACAACGGGTACATGACCTTTATTGCCTAATGTGGAATATATATATATATATATATATATATATATATATATATATATATATATATATATATATATATGTATATATATATATATATATATATATATATATATATATATATATATATATATATATATATATATATATATGTATATATATATGTATATATATATATATATATATATATATATATATATATATATATATATATATATATATATATATATATATATATATTGACAAAAGGTTATCTAACTTAAAAATTAAAAAAAAATATTGTTCCTTATTCTAAAGAGGAAAGTCAATGTAATGGTTGTTGGTTTAATACTTACTTAGAGCATTATTAATACTTAAATGAATTATTGTAGATATACACCTTTTTTAGTTTTAATAAGGCAATTGGAACATTTTGCCTATTTCTCAACACACAGTCTTTAGTGTCTTTTAAGTCAACGAAAAGTTTAGTACGGAGTGTCTTGACACTACTCTCTTAAGAACATAAAACAAGTAACTTATTTTAGTAATATGTTATATGTTATTTATAGTATATTACGACAAATTACGTCATTTTATAAATGTAAATAAGACACATGACACCATCAGTGTAGTTGGGATGCGGGAGATGTGTTAAAATTCTTATAAATTAGTAGTACAAAAAACCCGTCCGGCAAGTAAAACTTATTGCAGCTCCTGTATTTTTTTTATATAATATTTTTTTTACAGCCAAAACGTAGGTACTTTACTAAAAATACACTGTTTCTACGGACTAGCGGCCCGCCCACGACTTTTTTCGCTTGAGTTACTCTATTATATTTAACTAATTTCAACTACTTTCTTGTTCTAATGAAGTTATTACTTTTAAGACAATATCGATACATTGAAATCCTATTGAAATGAATATGAATTTTGTGGTTTTGTTGTTCACCTTAATATTTAAATTAGCGTATTTTTTTTATTTTTTTACCGATTTCAATAAAACAAACACCAAATGTCAAGTGAAAGTTGCCAAAATATAATAATAAACATTGAAATTGAATATAATTAGCCGTATCTGATTTTAGCGCGTACAAACGCACAGATAAATTGACAAACAGACAAAAAAAAAAACTAACTATTTTTATACTATTTTATTTGACTTGCCGTTTAAGTACGTGCTAGTGTATATGAATTGTTGCAAGTTCACGTTGACCTACTTCCCAGTGTCCGATCGATTCACTTCAGTTCTGATGACAATGAAATTACATATAATCAGGATTGTTGTTTAACCAAAATGGCCGCCACAACAAAATGGCGGATTACAAACTTGCACAGCTGACCTGAGTGTCAAATGAAAGAGTTTGATTTGTAAAAATCCATTTAAAATAATTTAGAAACTTTGTTTTTATAAAAGCATTGCGTCAAGTTTTATATTAAGTATTAACTTAAAATAAAATTTGAGTGATACGATTAGTTGAAATTCAACGAATAAATTGAATATAATATTATTTATTAGATCGTCGTAGCCCAGGGAAGAGCGTGGAACAGTATAGGCCATGGGTTCGACTTTATTTCCATGATCTTTTACAACGTCTTGACTAATATGGTGCTTATAACGAGTTCCATGTATTTTCAAGCCACATTCATTTAAAATATTCCTTCTTAGGGTCTCGTATCTCAAAAGGAAAAACGAATCCGTTTATTTCTTCGTCTGCCAAAGGTAAAATTGGAAAATTGGAATATTTGACGGTTAAGCGTTTCGTTAGATAGGTATCAAGATAATAGGTACTTGTATGTTTAGACCATACACGTTTTTTGGTTTCCTAAAATGGTGCTCGCGAATAGAGATGTTATTGGATTCCAATAGGATACTAAAACTGCCATTTGTTAGCAGTTAGAACGCACTAGTTAAATTGTACAAATTGACTACGGTCACTTGGTGGTCGATTGCGTGACTCTACAAGGAACAAGTTGTTGCTAACTTTTTGCTCTAATTTAACGTACTAAAACACTTCTAATTTCAAGAACTTACTTACATCACATAGTTATAAGATTATTGTTAAAACTGTGATGTCAGTATTTTATTGATAACTTTAATTGTATGATAATTTTAATTGTTATTTTTTATACTAATTGGAATAATGTTTTGGAAATAAAAACTTTATAATTAGTATTGTTCAGGTCTTGGTGCCTCTGTAAAATAGTAATCCTTACAAAGTGATCCAATAATCCTATCACTTATTTGTCCATTTTTCTGAAAATCTTTTCTTTATATTGCCTAAGTATAGGTGCCAAGCCGAAATTAAAAAAAAAAAACACTACAAATATCAAATTTTGCAGTCACTTAAAGCACAGAAGGAATTATTCTTCTAAATAACTTTGAAGTATAACGTATCTTTTGATTGCATTAACCCTTACAAACTTTTGATTCCTATATCCGTACAAACAGAAAATATACAATGTTTAATGTTATGTACATTATGTATTTATATTTATAATTGAATCGACGACCTTAGTAAGTCACTATTCTGATAGCATCAGTTATTGATGATTCATTACATTTTATTTCACATATAATCTATGGTGTGGGTGATGGGCTTGTCTTTATAACGGCCATGTGGGGTCTAATAGGAGCAATTAGCGTGTGAGCGAGTGCAATGATAAGTGTTAAAAGTACTTATCGTATTTTATGTTCTTTATGCTTTAATAAAAACATGTAAATGATGTTGAATTTATCTTTTCCAGTGAGATTCGCATTGATAAACGTTCACTAGAAAAACTTATACTAAAGACTAAAGACTTCATCGAATGTCTTTATGCTTTTATTTCAATATGAAATAAACGGCATACCTATAGTACTATGAAATCCTTACAATTTCGAAATACTTTTAA
Organism: Eueides isabella; assembly: GCA_019049475.1. Classification (NCBI taxonomy): domain Eukaryota; kingdom Metazoa; phylum Arthropoda; class Insecta; order Lepidoptera; family Nymphalidae; genus Eueides; species Eueides isabella. The sequence continues at coordinate 10,292,642 of CM032395.1, read as the reverse complement.
GCCTGACCTAAATGAAGAGTGCTGTAAGTTTAAACTGTTTGTAGCAGTCTATAGTCTATGGTACCGTAGATGAATGAACCTAATTAGATGGGGGTTTTAATCCTCGTTCTTTGCGATAGTCCTTATATATGAAAAGCACTATGCACTATGCTATGTTTTAAGTTTTTTAAATTTTGTTTATTATCTACTCACCATTTTAACGAATTATTATATGCAAAAAGTGAATAGATTTCATAAAAACACAAAATTATCATTATCTGTCATTAAGTAACAATTATTTACTAGATCATAAATGGAACCACGCAATTAATGAATTAAAATCATTAAGAACCAACAAAAACATGTACGTAATATATCTTCATATTATATCTACACCTATGTTAAAGCATCAATATGAATATAATCCATCCGACATCAGCTTTTCAAATTCCTTTGAATCCAGCGGCTTTCTGCTGTCTTCTTCAGGTCATGAGTCCTTGAACAGGATCTGGTAGGAGGATGGCTTGTTCTTCTTTCGCCAAAGTTTAAAAGATAGATTACATTAACTTTTGAAAATGATTAGCTTTTTTTTAAGAAAAAAGATTAGGAAAAATGTCACACTGAGCAAAAAAAAAACGATCGTCTCTGCATGACTCTTTATCTCGCGTTCCGCTTCACCCACTTCCTCGGCTCTGATATCGTATTCTTGTTTTGTTAGTATGTTATACGTAAGCGCGAGTGACAGACGTATGTGCAGTGCTCTAAAGAAATATTAATTAATTGTTCAATTAATTGTTTATTACTTTGTATTGATTGATACGTGTTTCTTAAGTGTAAATGTTTTGAAAATGTCCGCTCTTTTGAAGAACGTTACTAATTGCATCTGGCACGCGTTTGACTCGCTACAAATTAATCAGTTGGTTCACAAATCGAAATTAAAGGTTTGTTTTTGTTTTTTTTTTTTTATACATATATATTTGATGTTTTTATTATAGTGGATGTAGTGACAAGGGACTTCGTTCGTTACTTTTTAATAATTCTGGATGTCTTTTTTTATCAGATAAAATAAACAAAATATATCAAATATGTATAAGTAATTACGTGAGTTGGAATTGAACCCATAACTCTAGCATACAAACAAACGGACAGGACCCAATTGTATCATGATGAGGACATATTATTATATTATACTTTCTATTTTTTTTCAAGGTATTACAGAAAATGTCAAAGGCTCATAAAATTATGCCTACCTTGACAGTTAATAGGGTCATTATTTCATAATAGGATTATATAAAAAAAAAAAAAATAAATTTCGTGCTAAAGGAAAGGATATCATTATATTAAGAAATATTGTATATTTTATACGTGACATTTCATATCTATTAACATTAAAAGTATATGTACATTTACCAAAATTTTCCTTGTAATTTTTTTATTATAACTTATAATTATAAAATTTTATTAATGAATAATAAAAACTTAAAAACTAATAACAACATTACCCTAGATGCATTATAAAGCCAAAGTAAGGTAACCTTGAAAAACATTAGAGCTATAAAAGTGTATCACATTATATGTTATATTTTAACAATTTATATAAAATCTTATTTTCACGCTGTATCCCGCACACGGCAAGGTAGGCAGAGGAAACTTAGGAACCTAGTGTTAAGACACTCCGTTCCCCACTTTCCGACGAATTTGAGTGGTATTGAGTGGCAGAACTCAACGCCGCGTTTTGCCTTGTACCAGAGCGAAGAAATGAAAACGTGAAATATTTAAATTGAAAATATTAAATATTTCATTTCCTCGATTGGGGATCGAACCCACAACCTGCAACTTACAGTCACACTCTTGTGCCGCTGCGCCACAACAGGCCTCGCTTAATTAAATAATAATCAAGCTGTTTACAGCTAAATACATTCATAAAAATAATACATTCCCCTGGCTTGTGACAATTATGGAAATCGAATCTACAATCGCCTCGTCGGCCAGACTATGTATCACTGCACCACGAAGACAATATAATTTTTATTATAAATATGTTCAAATTGCCGGTCGAAATAAGCAAACATTATTATCAAACTAAAAGAGGAAAATTTTGCCATTATCATTACGTCCCATAAATTCCTCAAGAGGTCTTACTCGCTGTATGTTTTAATTTGTAATACTTTTTGTCTACACTACGTTTTATAAACTACACAGATATGTGTGTTTCTTTGTTTTTTTTTTTCAGCTTCACGCTGTATCCCGCACTAGGCAGGGTAGGCAGAGGGAACGGAAGCGAAACCTAGTGTTATGACACGCCGTTCCACTTCCGATGTTTCTTTGATTAAATTATCGTGAAATCAGAACAAATGAAATTTAAAAGTTCCATTTTCATCTTCTTCATAATATAATGGGGAATAACATCTTAACCCCAAGTTCCTCAGCCAATATGTGGAAAAAAATCTTAGGATTATCCGAGTGCAATGCGGCAAAGTATTACGGCAAAGATTAATTTAATTTATTGTTGTTTATTTTGGCAACTCACCGAAACGTATTTTCCGCATAGCAAGCTTTTGGACACCATTAAAGCTCAGTAATTTATTAAAGCGTCTGGCTGTATTTGCAATATTGCAAGTTCTATTTAAACTGAATCGGTATGGTATCTCTAAGATTTTTAGAAAATGAAAAACGGAGTGTCATGACACTAAGCTGTCTTCTTTTGCATTTTATCAATGTATATAGTTTATTTCTTTATTTTTAATATTTACCTCAATTATTAACCTAATATATTGTACATTTATATATATTGCATATTTAGCTTGAAGTCATGCTCAAATTCACATCTCATCCATTGTTTTTACAATGATTCACGCTTCTAAAAGCAAACTAGCTAGAAGTGTTAAAATTATGCTAAACAAAGTAAATATTACGTGTCGTTTACACGATAAGACATTGGGTGAATTGCTTCGCCTTGACCTATGATAGTTGTAATGAAAAAAATTATATATATATATATATATATATATATATATATATATATATATATATATATATATATATATATATATATATATATATATATATATATATATATATATATATATATATATATATATATATATATATATATATATATATATATATATATATATATATATATATATATATATATATATATATATATATATATATATATATATATATATATGTAATAATTTAATATTTTTAAAGTGTTAGGAATTTGTATTCGCAGTCTCTTGGAAATAATCCGAGCGCTATTATTATGATCTCCGTAGAAATAAGTTAAAGATAGTTGAGATTACATTGAATTATGGTATTGGCAAGAGAGTTAATTGTAACATTTGTGCGTTTTCTAAATAACTATCATAACGGCTGATTACGCAGTGCGATTGTTATCAATACGATTCAAGAAAATATTTATATTAACGATTTCCCTCTTAATAAACACAAAACCAAATTTGGCTGCTTAGCTTGGAATTTAAGACACTTCATTCCTCATTTTAGGGTAGTCTTAATTGACTGAGGTATAACTTAGTACGTGTACCTTTATGGCTATATTTGCAAAAACATAGACATATCAAGATTTTATAGCGAAATACACAACCGAAGTTAGCGTGACAGACAGTTGTTGACTGAGGCGCGCCCTCCAGGCCATTGTCGTACCACCATTACATTAATTTCGGAGAAAACTGAACGTAGACAGGTATAAATGACATGATATGAGTGTTTTATATGGTTTTTACTGGGGAGAACTATGACATTGGCTACAGAAGCAATTTTTTTAAAGAGCTTAGACAAAATTTGATATTTTTTATTTTTAAAATGTTAATTCACAGTTAGGAAATAAAAGTACTTACTCTACTTATTTAGATAACGAACTAAAAATTTATCGTCGTGGTACTTGAACCCGCGCCTCTTGGGATCCGTCCGTCTTGTACTTGCTCGTATTCCAAGAGGAGAGTTCTAATGCCGATATGTTCAAAATGGTTTACACGTTTTTTAAACAAATGCTTAATTTAGATAAAAGACAAATATTTCTTTTGTTTTAGTTATGTATCGATATAAACATATATTTTAAAAACAAAATTAAAATATTTGCCTAGTAGTAGAAAATAAATATGTTAAAAATCCCGATTTGAAATACTACCCATAGCTATGATTATACAACTAATTATTTACTAACTTAGTCACTATGGCCCTTTTATTACAGTTTCCCATTATTATAGCGCTGTCTAATGTTACGACACACGTTTTCCACCTTACGCTGAACTTCTCGAAATATTGCTTGATGCAAGTAGCGTAACTTAACACCGCACTTAGCTTTCTATAGCGATGAAATATATTTATTTTTTAAATAATTCGCCTTTTTTGTTGAACCCACAACGATCGCGATGCCAGTAAGCGATAGCGACCACTTCCTCACTGCGACATGTCTAACTTGAAAAATATTACTTCAAAGTAATTCACAACTTATGATTATATCCAAAATTATTCTTTTGATAGCAAAGAGGGGAGTTTCCGCCTTCCCTTAACCTTCCGAGGCGCCGGCCGGACGGGCGACGACCGGAAGATATAATATCAAGTGTGCAATCATTCCGTTTATAGCCTTACTTGTTACTTTATTGTAAAATTTTGCAATTGCAATTGTATTTTTATTGAGTTCCTTATAGGTATATAGGCCATCATAATAAAAATATTAATAATTGAACTTATAAAAATACTTAAATATTATATAAAGACATAATAATATAAAGAGTAGAACAAAGAAAAGGAAACGTTTTAATATCAGTTTTTTGCCTTAGTTAGATAAGAACGACTTCTGAGAACAATTCTTGTAATATATACTTATTTGGTAAACGTATAAAAATGTAATGTAACGGGATATGAGCCCGCGCCTCTTGGAATCCCTCCCCCGTTGGAATTAATTTGAATATCTAGATTATTTGGACTTCTTATTTATAGATAATTATGGTTATTAACTTCTATCGCCTAAGTCCTTAAAAAATCCTTAACTGAGTGTCAGTTAAGGATTTATTCAAATCAGATGTAAATTATCATGTTCTCGAAACTTAATGATAATTAACTAAATGATAGAAAATGTTAGTTTAATTATTTAAAATATTAATTATCTTATGCTTATCATTATTATTATAATAATAATGTATTTTGTTTGAAAAAGATAAAAGTAATAAGTATCATGTAAGTGTGGGAGAGTCACGCTGTCAGCAGTGGCAACATGCATGGGCAGACTCGACCGAATTATTACCACCCCCGGCAATTTAAACTGACGTTAAGTAGTGGCTTCGGCCACTATGTTATGCATTGGGAAATGCCGGGCCCCGGTGCCCATCCACCATAAAGGTCGACAATGTTCCTGTTCCTCCTCTGGAGTTACATCGGGCCGAGGGCGCCGGTGGTCACTGACCATCAGGTGACCCGTACGCTCGTTTGCCATGTCTTGTTCATAATAAAAATGCTCTTAAAAAATACAGCTCTGAGTGCAACTTTTTCACTATAACTAACTTTAAATTGGGAAACACTGGGGTTTTGCCTACCCTGCTGTTTATAAAGTATAGGGTGAGGCTAAAAACATAACAAAGTCATTATGTTTACCAGTAGACAAGTGACTTTATTACCATGGTGGTTGGACGCCACTTAAATATGTCCCAGAGGTCATCAGGTCAAGGAGATCGGTGACGTCGTCATACCTGAGTGTCACTTTCGTTTAAGTTCTGTGACTGAAAAGTTGATTAACGTGTTGCCTTGCAAAAGTATTTTTAAGAATTTCACGTTTTTATTTTTGACAGAAGAAAGTTATAATGATTATGAAGAGAAGAATTGCAGATGTTTCTTTTTCACAAGTCCATACTTTTTGTATCATTTTCTAATTTAATATTTAGAATTCGTTATTTATATATGTATAAGATATATTATTATATATCAGTTAATTAATAAATAAAAGCACTTAACACGCAACGCCTCAAATCCGGTGCAAAGTGCGAAACGGAATGCAGTGTCTTAAAATTAGGTTTTCAGGGAACTTGACTACCTAACCTGCCCCTGCCACGTACGGGATACAGTATAAAGCTGAAAAACATTAATATAGATAAAATATATTTATTTTCATCATCTGGCTAAACAAAATGTAACTTTTCATCATATTTATATACTATACAAAATCGACCAGACATATTAAAATAAATAAAAATGTAGTAAGATCTTTGATTATCGCGATTTTTAACATTTTTTTAGGCCCGATTAATCACTTATATATCACGGGTAGATCAAAAACTACCGCGGAAGTGTATGTGTGTGTGTGTGTGTGTGTGTGTGTGTGTGTGTGTGTGTGTGTGTGTTAAACGTATTTTCAAAAATATATAGAACTATAAAGACGCGATGAATCCAGCTTAACTTTCATTTAAAATAACAACTTAAGCCCTTTTTCGGCCTTAGTGTTATTAAAAGCCAAAATGAGAGCAAGTAATATTTTCTAAAATAATGGACTTTTTATATAAATATTACTGTACAATATATGTTTATTATGTTTCTTGACTAATCGCTGTGATAAACAACAAAATTTTTACATATCAAATAATCCATATTTGGAAGGCTTTTAACCTTACTGCCAAATGTAAAACTGTCCATTTAAATTTATTTTTCTTTAGGTAGAATTATCATACAAACAATAACTTAATTACATAAATATATGCTGTTGTACACGCAATTTTAAATTTGAAAACAATTTAATGACGCACATTAGTCCATCAACGCTCATGCTTATCGACACCATTCACTAGTCATATTACTTGAATATTCAAAGAACCGGAAGTTGTGAGTATGAATGAAATGAAAATAAAAGTATACAATATTTTAGAATATTCAATTAAATAAATTAAGTTTTTTCCAATATGTTAAATTAACACTTTTTTTATCGAAATCAATAACAAGCCCGCATGCATACCTTAAATATCAACCGAGCGTCTAATTAAACTATTCGTTAACATCCTGTCGGTAGATTTTTGTAGATGTACCAAAGAAGTACACGTACAAAGTAGTAATAATAGCCAAAAGGAACACGTACAAAGTATAGTATAGTAATTAAGCATAAAAACCACAATTTATTACGATTAGTCTATAATTGTAATAAAACGACAGATTCAGGAAAGCACTTATTTTAACCAAGTACCAAGCAGTTCTCGACTTCGCCTGCTTGAACTGCACAATTATTTCTTTACTACTGTAGCAATTTTGGTGAACAAAACACTTACTATTGATACAATTTTACAAACAAACACTAAATCTTGAATAAAGGTTACCACAAAACGGTATTGAAAACAGCATTTAAATTGGCTAAGCCGTATCTTCATTATCACGAACTAATCGGACAAAAATTTTAAACATTATTGTTTAAGGTTTTATTATATGAATAAATACTCTCAATAATATATTACAAATTTATTATATGTATGTATAAATTATATACTGCAATACCTAAATCTATGAAGAACATACATATACAACCAATTAGAACTTAAATTCCATATAATGACTTATGCAGATTGACATTTCATACTTGCTTCTATATCTCAAAAATGTTACTTCGCGTCCGGTCGAGTGTAACCCAGATATCTCTCTAATTAACTCAAATTACCTTCATTAAACAGTCATTGCATGAATAATGAACTTTCGAGTCTAATTTGTTTGAACATCATAAAAGAATCATAAAAACCTTCGTTGTTATTTATGTGGATATGACTAAGTATCGTTACGATGTTTACTTTTGCTTCACGATGTACCGGGTAAGTAGAGGGAAATGTTAATTACACTTCGTATCGCTCCGCCAATTCTAAAGCATTGCGTGTTGAGATCGGAACTCAACGCCGCGCTTTGCCTTGTTACCAGAGCGAAGAAATGAAAATACCAAACATTTCATTTCCTCGAGCGGAGATACAACCAGCCGCGCTTAATCCCGCCGTGACAGATGTAAGATTAGAAATTGACCTCACACGTCCAAAAATAAAAAGAGTAATCAAAACACTAGTTTTGATTTATTCTAAGCTACTCTGAATGGCCTAAGCTGGTACGCCTGTAAAAGTTTTTTTTTTATTTGTAAAAATTAAAACAAAAAACTTAATCTAGAAATACTTTTGGTTTTTATGTGAGCATGAAATACTCTAATATTATATATTTATATTTAAGAAGTATATGTAGTTTTATAATTATAAGGTATTTTATTAAATAATAGTAATACGTTGACAAAGATCGAAAGAAAGTATCTGTCTCTGAACGATCAAATTTAAATATATTTAATAATTTTTGAAACAGGACGTATTTCAACACCACGTAGACGTGGTTAGAACTTCGTTACCAAAGTGACGAAATGAAAATAACGAATATTTGACTTTCTCGATTAGGAATCGAACCCGCAACGTATCACTCTGCAATCATACACTTTTGTCACAGTGCGATGACTGGCATATTAAAAATAAATAAAATAAAATATGCCTTTATTGCTGTTTAACAATTCACAAAAAATAATGCACTACCTTATTTAGAGTTTAAACATATATTACCTACTATCTATATTTCCTATATATTATTTTTATTTACCCTGATAAAGGTTTGAACAATTGATTTTAATCAACAGCTTGTCCTTCGACATAGGCCTCCTCTAAAGCTTTCCATTTTTCTCTGTCTCTTGCTGTTCCCATCCACTCTGGACCGGACTGGCATATTACTTAATATCAATTTTATATAAAAATATTCGTTTTATTTCTACAACAATAGATATCTGATATCTTAACTGAATTAGATACGTTTATTGTCTAAAGCGATAAACAACTGACAGCCATTATCGAGAGGATATATACCTCACATATTTTATCAATGTTTAGGCATTTAATATATTTATCTATGTACGGATTTCGTTTGTCAGTGTACGATATAAGTAGAGTTATCCTATCAGAACGTTAGTATACTTTAATATAAAAAAATAATGAATATTAAAAAAAGTTAAGAATTCGGTTATCGACGAATTAGTTTAGTTTATTAACTGCCTATGGTCTGGGAGCAGTGACCCAAAAACTTTGTTACAAATTCTTATTATATTAGTTAAGTAACAAGTATACAATAGGATCTCGTTATCAATATTTTTGTTGGTTTATACTGTAAGCCATGGTAAGTAGAGAGAACTTAATGTCTTAAATGAAACACTTTTGGGCGGATTCATCGCGTATATTGGATTCTAAACATTTTTAGAAAACCAATAATGTTTAAAACTCAATATACGCAATTAATCCGTTTAAAAGTGTTTCATTTAAAATGTGTAACAATCACAAAAATCAAAGGCATTATTATGAGAACTTATTGGGTTTTATTCTACATATCAGTTATGGTACATAGGTCAATGACAAAATCCATGAAATGGGTCATTTCTTGGTGTTAGAGTGCCTAGAGATCATTTTTGTGTATTTTTTATATAATGTCGCATATACTCATGGCGGTATCACTAGGTTATCATTATAGACTCATATGGAAGTCCTTAATTTATTGCAGGTCACTGGTCAGACTTACTTACATATTACTCACCAACCCTCTCCCCGATTTCTATCTTTTATGATAAAATTGGCTTTCTTTGTCTGTGTATAGATAAAGAGTGTTAGAAGAATCTGTTTAGATGGGCAAGTCCTCTGCTGGTCTAAGTAAGTTTATAAATTTCTTGAACGCATTTGGGAACATTGTATTAAATCCTTTGCTCTTCACTTTCCGCTTATTATTGAGATATTGAGTGTTTTTGTTCGCTTAAAAGTATGTAAATACCTTATATATTGTGATAGATACATTATTTCAATAAAATATTATTTCAGTATAACGTGGTAGTGAGTAAGAAGCTAATAACAATTAAGGTCAGATTTAAGTATAAAGGTCATTCAATAATCATTTGCTTTTAACTTTATTAAACACAATTTTTAATAATTAAAAAAAAAATAAAGAAATAAAACGATAATAATAATAATTTCGTATTTTTCGGATTTTTAACAGAAAACTGTGTTACTCTGACATTTTCAAAGGACACCCTTCATGGTTGCCGTATCTAGGTTAATAACCCCTTGTTAAGTTTTAAAGTTCATTTTAACCTACTCTGCTTGGCTTAATTGCACGTTTTTTAAATATTTTTTTATATTAGTTTAATGCAGATATAAATAGTGTTGTTACGCAAAAATCACAATTTTGGCGTGAAGTGGGGAACGGAACTGAGTGTCTTATCACTAAAAAATGGGGATTTTTTTAGTGATAAGGCACTCCGTTCACACTGTCTACAGCGTGAAACTGAGAAAAATATTTTAGATTTACAAGTATATTTTAAAGACACTAAAGAGTATATTACTTAAAACATATTTCCAACCAATGAGCATAAATGTAAATTGTTAATCTCTAAAGCAATTAAACCGGATATTGAGACGAAGAATTTTAATTCTTATTATAGCTAAACAATTTACTTGCAAATGCTCAAGTAGCGGAAAATGGACATACATAAAATATGCAAATTAATTCTTCACTCGTGTTTGCTGTTTGTTTGTAGTCAGATAGCCTTAAATGACTTTAATTCGTTCTTTTATATATAAATAATAGTTGTATAAAAGAAATATGGTGACATGGTCAAGTGACGTGGCAATAAATATCGTGGCATAATTAACATGGCAATTTTTTTCTTCAAGTTTTCTATATTTTTAGAAGCAATAGAGAAAGTAAATACCTCATCTGGACACGTGGCGTCTATTACTGGTTTCGTAGGAATTTCCTTCCACGTGCCACACATCTCTGGAACGACCTATCCGCGGCAGTATTTCCAGGTCGATACTACATGGGTACCTTCAAAAAGCGCGTCTACTTCCACCTTAAAGGCCGGCAACGCACCTGTAGCTCCCCGGGAGTTACTCGGGGCCGTGGGCGACGGAGATCACTCACCATCAGGTGACTCGTACGCTCATTTGCCTTGTCTTTTCCAAAAAAAAAAAGAACTTCATGATGCAGCGGTACAGCGTCTGAATGTAAGCGTAAACGTTGTGGGTTTGATTTCCTATCGAAGGAATTAATTATTTTCATTTCCTCACTCTAACAAAAAGATAATCATAGTGCTTTTTTCAAAATTGCACTGGAAATGGGGAACAAAGTGTCTTAACATGTTCTTTTTGCGTAGACTGCCATTATATGCATAAAAAAACGTACTAGAAAAAAAATAAACAATAAGCATTTTTAAATGTAACTAATTTTGTGCCAAAATTATTTGAATGCGAACAAAATACAAATCAATATCCATAAAAAAAATTAATACTTTTTTTTAGCTTCACGCTGTATCCCGCACATAGCAGGTTAGACAGAGGGAACCTGGGAAAGTATTATGAAGACACTCAGACCCTTAAGAAACATCTGTCTCCCATTTTCCAACTTTACCAAAGCCGCGCTCATGATTTCAAATAGAATGAGAATCAAACACCATCTGTCGCGTTTACAGCCGCACACTTGTGCCGCTGCGCCACGATGCGCCCAAAAAAAATATTACATTACAAAATGAGAAACGTATTTATATCATATTTTATTTAAATTGACGGAAAGCCGATCTTAACAGTAACATCTATATCATCTTGCTACCCCATAAAACAACAGACGAGTGTCAATTAAAAAAAAATTAAGACGTCATTACGCTGCCAGTGTCATATTATCCTTTACAAAGGAATTCGATATAAAATGGATATGCTTGTCAACCTTAACGTACCGCCGGGTAAGGGAATGTTGCCATGAGATCTCACCATAATGGATGTGAATACACTTAAACTGCAACGTGTAATTGTGATTTATACGGTACCTGTTTATTTATAAGTTTATTTAAAAAATGTCTTTCTGTCATCGAAAAATTGTATAATGAAATGCTTAATTTAAAACATCACATGTCAAAGTTTTTTGATATAAATTGTATGTGTGTATGTATATTCGGAAATAAGCACATTTAGTTTATTTTTTAAATTCATTGTTGCCATTTTATTACATATTATTAAATTATTCAATTAAATATGTTTCTTGAATGTTATTTATCCTTACGTTCTTCCCGCATTTTGCGGTGTGGGTACTACGTTTTTGAGTCAGCCATACCGTTCTTCATAAATCATTTTTAACTATTGAAAAATTTTATAAAACTAAATCGTTCTCGACAAATAGCTGATATTGAATTGCTTTTGTGACGAAGAAGAATAATAATATAAAAAATAATTATAAATCTACATAGGTTTTTGTATTGGTGCCTAAGTATTCCTACAAAATTTGATAAGATACAAGTACAATGTAAAAAAAAATATTATTTCTAAATAGTATTTTGTCTATGATCAATAATTTATATTAATGGCTGGCTTTTCTATTCATATTACGCAATTTTAAAACCGTTAAATAGTAATTTTACGAGAAGAATATTTGCCAACAGCATATAATCGGTGTTAGAATTCTTAGAAACATTCACTAATATAAAATATTATGCTTTGTTTTGTCAGCTAAGCATGTTTTACGTTCATAATAGACCCAGATACCATTGTTGTAACTCTGACTAATTATGAAGTAGTATTATATGAAAAATCCTATATCCAATATGCGTAGGAACAAAAGTAAAAAAGTTTTTTAAGGTTACATAAAATAAAATGCTTTGACTGACGGCCAGTCGGCAGCAATTAAATCCTAGAAGGATGCCGTTACTTTTAGAAATACGGAGCCTTACAACTGGTACCGTCATAACGCAGCGGCATAGAGTCTGGCTTTAACGGCGACAGTTGTCAGTTTGATTCTAACTCGAAGCATCTAATTATTTTCATTTGTTCGCTTTGGTAACAAAATTATATTTCATTCAACATGCAACATCTCGTAAATTAGCTAGAAACAGAGGTGTAAACAGTAGGTTCGGTCTGTTTAAGCTGCTAAACGCAATATTTACCGCAAAGCTAAATATAAATTTGATTGATGTATGTATTCTCCCGTACATGGCAGGATAGACAAAAGGAACGTTGTAACCTAGTGTTAAGACACTCCCTTACGTTCCCTGCTTTCCGACGAATTTAACATATTGCGTGTTCAGTGGTGGAACTCAACGCCGCGCTTTGCCTTGTTACGAGAGCAAATAAATTAAAACAATAAATATTGAATTTCAAAATATAAAATATTTCGTTTCCTCGAGTGAAGATCGAACCCACAACCTGTCACGTTCACAGTCGCATACTTGTGCCCCTGCGGTACCGTGCGCCACGACAGGCCACATTTTATTATTAAAATAAAATATTTAATATAAGCAAGCGCAGTTTATAAGAACTTAAAAGCTAATTATGATTAATATCATCAAGAACATATTATTTTTACGTCAAAATGTTTTTTTAAATTAAAATTTAATACATAGATAATGTCTTTGACATATAACTGATAAACATGTAGGAAAGACAACAGCTTTTTTAGAAAATACTCTGGTCTCTCGGATGGGTTACACAGAGGGCCGGTTACAAATCTCGCTACGCATATTTTTTTAAGTTTAATGTTTTATATATAAAAAAATATTAATTGAGGCCTGACGTGGTTTAAGGGCTCAAGCCTGTGTAATAATTCCAAATGAAATATCTAATTTTGAGTCCCGGCACACACAATTTCTCAAATGTGCAAGAATGTGGTAAACAGAACGCCATGTGAATATATATGTATATATATATATATATATATATATATATATATATATATATATATATATATATATATATATATAACCATAGCAATAATCCATTCTATCCACTCTTTTTATAGGATTATTAATTGATCAATTGTAGAGCCGCTTACATTCTATCCTTTATATGTGACAGCAAAACTTGACCTGTCGCTACTTCGATACCTACAAACGTTTTATTACGACTTATATTTATTACGTTGTACGTAATAATTATAAGTCGTATACTTTCAAGCCTATGTATTACTTAAAGCATTAAATATAAAGCCTGTATATTTTCCACTTTGTTGACAAAAGAGTATTATGTACCTGTATTTTTTTGTTATTTAAGAAAAAAATATAACACACAAAATAACATACAAAAGTTTATTAAAGTATAACGAATATTGATTTTCTTGAAAAAGTACCTGATCAGATTTGAATATAATTGTTACTATAATATTTTAGCAACCTTCTATCAACAATTTACGTTTATTGTATTCAAATTTGTTAAAAAATAAAAAAGTTATTCGTTAGTTAGTCTATTTAAAATATTAATTTCGACAAAATCGCTACAAACTGTTTATTCATTAAGCTAAATTTCAGTATTCAAAGTAAAGATATTGTCCTTAAAGTATTAACTTCTTTACTACAAGAAAGTAATTGAGATTAGTAAGTAAATTACTATTTGATACAAGCGTGCGCGTCGCCAATCGTATATAAGTTTAAAATATATAGACGGTAGGTAAGGTATACAAAAGAACGATCACAAATTCTTTCTTCTCTATTTCTTACTTCTCCTTCTCTTTTACTTCTGACTCGGCACTAGGTTGTCTTAACAAACGCTGCTTTAACAAATATGTATAAAGCGAAAAAAAAACTATTACATAAGTCAATTCAATATATTCGAATCCTGTTATTATCGTACCAAGTCTCCCCTACATTCATGAATCAATATAAAACTAGGTCCTTTCGATCACATATAAGTAACATCTATGAGTAACTTGGCAGCAGAGACCTCAAAGTTTAATTTAAACATGCACAATTCTGTAAGAGAATGTGTTCCAAATAAATAAAAGAGAATAGCTTTAATATATTTTATATGATTTTAGTTTATCTAAAATCATATGAAATGAAATGGCAGCGGCGTTGAGTTCCGCCACTCAACACGCAATGCCTCAAAATCGGCGGAAAGTTTGGAACAGAAGTGGAAAGTGTCTTTACACTAGGTTGCCGGGTTCCCACTGCCTACCCTGCCTCGTGCGGGATACAGTGTGAAGCTGAGTAGAGTATGTAATTTCTTCTTATTTGTCAAATACTTGTAGTCTATAATAACTGCATTCAAGTTAAGTAGGTACATAAAATATACATATATACATAAACATGTTTAATACAAATTAATTTATTAGAAATAATTTTGTAATTTAACATTAGGAAGAGCTGATGCCTTACTTTTATTTAAACACGTATAAATTTCCCGATATATTTTATTATATTAATATGAAAATATGTTAAATAAAAGTAAAAAAAAAATTGAAGCAACACAATCTGTAATTGATAATTCATTTCATCATTATCGGTTTAGCATATACAGTTATTTAAAAGTAAACAATAATTAATTAAAATATTCAATAATTATTATTTTATATTTATTAAAAAAATCTCGCACTGTTAACTAGACAAATACATTGAGTTCCAGACAATATAATGTCTAAAAAATTGGTAGGTGTGTGGATGGATCCTACATACCTCTTTCTTCTCATCTTAACATTAACTTCCTTTTACCTACTTTGCATAAAGCTATTAAAAAAGATATATTTTTAATGTATTAGTGGAAAACTATCCTAGCTATCCACTGACGCTACACTGTTTGCTTACGACTCATTAGCTTAAATGGCTTGTAGTCCTTTTGTTTGTCCGTTCATTGTGCTGACTAGCTGTTGTACGTTTAATGAATATGACTCATACAGCTCAAGGAAAGAACAAGTAATGGTTCAAGCATTTGAAATTAAATACGTTTATTTATTTTCTTTGAAGAATATAATGTTATAAAATATAATTTGTATGGTACTAGAGATTTATGATTATTAATTTTTTTAGTTAATTAATCGAATTCCATAATTTGGAAATTTAAAGTAAGGCTCCAATTTTTTACCAATTTATGGCTTAGCCAATGGAAGTATACTTTTATAAAAATAGCCAAATAAAACGTATTATTGTGCACTGTCTGCTTCTTCTTCGCGATTTTCTCTTATTAATCGATCTTATGATCTTATTTAATATCCTTCTTTTGTATTTATTTTTTAAGGGTCCTCATTCCACTCTTTTTTGTCCTCTGTTTTTTTGTCAGTCCGTCCGTTCCTAATTCACTTATAAAATATATTTACAAGCGTTTATATGTTGGTGCATATTGTATGAAATTCTCTACTTAAAACCTGCATTTGACCTAAAACTATACAACTTGGCAAGAAGCTAAAAACTTACGATATAAATAAAGATAAATCCGAATATTGGAATTTTATAACTTCAAAATAATTAAAACCATCGCAAACTTTAATTTGTATTTGATTACGCTCGTAAACTTAAATTTATCAAGTTTTATAAGTTGTATTTCTTGTTGATTTTTAATCAGGAAATAGTTACATACCTCCCAATGCATAATTCTGTTATATGTTCTTCTAGCAGATTAGTAAAAATTTAAATAAAATAAAATGTAAGTGTTGAGGGAAACCGGCTAAAATATAATAGCGAAAACTACAGTTAAATCTGGTTAGCCATTTCTGAGATTATCGCATACAAACACACAGAGAAACAGACAACATTTTTAATAATTACTATTGTGGAATCTATTACATTAATAAACGTTCTCTTATTAACATACCTTTACTAGGTCAGTAAGATTGTTTTTAATATATCTTACATGTACATTGAGACAGTGATCACTTACAGCTTTATTGTAAGTATAGATATCTAGATCAGTGCTTTTTTTTCTTTTACAGGTGTTAACAGCAAACATAGGTACATTATTAGACTTATACGGGGTAGAGAAGGGCCTGGACCACTACAGGTCGTCTCAGGAACTCACCTTTGATGAATTCAGGTACTACCTCCAGCACGAAGTGTTCAGTTCTCTGCCCAAGTCACTAAATCTACCGGTTGCTAGAGAATACGAGAAGAAGATAAGCGAGGTAGGTCCTTTTTTAGTTATTTTTGTAAATTATCTCGGAATTCTAAAAAAACTATACAATATATACTAACTTAATCCATACTTAGGATGTTCTAAATTAGTGTTATTATATTTTAGACAAATTATCCAATATATTTACATAAATTGTAACTTATGTACCTACTATACTATATAGAATTTATTACTGTAAATATATCTGTCTATACTGTATTACTGTAAATATATCGATATCTATATAAATTTCTATAATTTTCGCTTGAAAGCGGAACAAACATCCATCGTTGTGCTCAATTTCAGGCTGTATCCAAAACATTACAAATTTTCAGGTATGCTGGTTTGTTTGTAAGAAGAACCTGTTAACTCGTGATAAGCCGGTCTTCAACGACGACTCTGTGTTCAAATTGTTTAGAATTTTCTGTCTCCTTGCAGATTTGGTACAAGATGCTGATGATCCTAGTCATTATGTAGTAAGTTTAATCATTATTCATAGTAATAAGGTACCTTCTAAGGTAGAAGCCATCGTGGTGAAGTAGATAGCAAAGCAAATCGCGGTGTTCAATTCCGTTTGTTATCTTTGTAGATCATGCTATGCAGCTTAAAGCTTGCATTTACCGGTATACATAAGTATAGAATTATACTTTATATTTATTTCTTACTAGATACTATAATACTATAATTACATAAATTTGTTAAATAATATAAATTAAATTTGCTGTCAATAACTGAATGCACTTATATTACCTACTTAAACTTTTCTAAGTGAATAAAAAACCGAAAACACTTAAAATATTATAAAAGTATTATTTTACTCCTCAGGTTCACGCTGTATCCCGCACATGACAGGGTAGGCAGAGGGAACTTGGAAGCCTAGTGTTAAGACACTCCGTTTTTCTACCATTCCCCACTTTCCGCCGAGTTTGAGGCATTGCGTGTTGAGTGGCGGAACTCAACGCCGCGTTTTGCCTTGCACCAGAGCAAAAAAATGAAAACATTAAATATTTAAATTGAAAATATTAAATATTTCATTTCCTGGAGTGGGGATCGAACCCTCAACCAGTCGGTTACAGCCTCACGCTTGTGCCGCTGCCACAACAGGCCTATTATTTAAATGGTCAAATTATTTTTTCTTTTAGAATAAGTCTATTATTGAAAGTTTTAACAAAACATTTTACGTTTCGTAACTAAAATATAGTCCATATTTTGTTTCGAATGATCACGATAATTGAACGATTTTTATTTTTTTTAAAGTCCACATGTGTATATCACGTGTTGCTATAACAGTACAAAGAGCTTCTTTAGAAAGACATTAACACATATGCAAAATGTTTTTGAACACTCTTTTTTATTAAAAAATAACAATCTATTAAAGATATACATATAAATTTAGTATAAGTGCAAATAGTTAATTAGGGGCTGTGTCTATTTAAAAAGTTACGGAATTAAAGAACAAATCAGTATGAAGTTTTGACTTAATGTCAAATAAAGGTTAAAGTCCCGTAAAAAGCTTATTCGGTCTCGCTTAATATAGTAAATAGTATATGTATATGTTTTAAAGTTCGCAATATAACAATTATAAATTATAGTAGCGTTATATTGTTTTATGTGAATCGTATTGAATTTATGTGAAAGTGAGCAACAAACGGAGTTTCTTAACACTAGGTTCCCAAGTTCCCGCTGCCTACTTTGCCATGTGCGGGATACAGCGTGAAGTTGAAAAAATATGAAAACAATAACTACTTGTGTTCAAGCAATGTTTACTATTACTTTATACATACATCAGAATAATGTAAAAGATAACAACTTTATTATGTTTTAAAAAAGAATTACATAAATATTTCAATGGCGGGACAAGGTTTGAATTTACTGATGTCTATAGTTCAACAATACTTTTCAAGATTTTTGATTAAGGTACAACAAGAGGTACTTCTTAAACGGTTAACGGCACATGTTACCATAGCAACGCGTATGTTACTTTACACAAAAGTTTATTTTGTTATGCATATGGTAACAGTGTGGTATTTATTATGTCAATTTAATGTATATATAATGAAAAAAAATAGAGAAAAGAACTACAGTGCTCTATATATACTACAACGTTGACTGTGACTATAACTGTTCCTAATTTGATACTCCTCTGTCCGCACAATGTTCGGAGAAAGTGAAAAAATAGTACCAAAAAATACGTTTAATTTCCGTTAATAAGTTTTTTTCTTAAAAATAATTAAAGCATTTCACAGTAATAATTATTGGACGCCGTCGTAATATGGCCCTGGCGCAAGAGCACAAGCATGCGACTGCAAAAGACATGTTTTCGGAGGATTCGATTTGCACTAAGAGGGATGAAATATTTAATCATTATATTTCCTCGCTCAGGTAACAAGGTGTTGTGTGACGTTGAGTTTTACACACAGTACCTCAGGAAATCGGCAGAGATTTGGGAACGGATTCGTAATAATTGTTATTATTATTACAGGTAGTCCTCCAACCATCAGAAGCAGGTATAATCACAGAACAGTTGGTGCATTGCCTAGGTCTAAGATGGGATGCGGCGGACTGGGAGGCCCTCGGTTCCTCAATTGGGCACTTCAAATGGGCAGCTTTCCTAGCAGTATTAGAAGCAAAATATTGCTGCGATCAACAATTACACTCTGAAGCTTTAGTGGAAGCCGTAGATGAAATTTATGATGTATTTATTGAGGACATAATTAAAAAGGTAAGTTGTAATTAAATACTATGTACAATACGTAACACAGGTCATGTTTTTCAAAAGGCTCCAATAGTCTTTTTATAAAAAATTTAAATTCTTAATTTGCTTGCCATTTGATAAGATAAGGAACTACAAAACCTTGGAAAGAAACCTCGGTCTAGATCCCATATTTAATGGAATGATCTATTATGACTCTTTTATATTTTGTTAAAAAAATGGTGTCAAATATTCCATTAGTGTCAGTCAAGGCACATTTAACTTTACACTGGATCCTGCACATGGCAGGGGAGGCTAGTGTTAAGACACTCCGTTCCGTTCTCGCTTGGAGTTTGGCTATTGAGTGGCGGTTACCAAAGCGAAGAAATGAATATATTAAAGATTTCATTTGAAAACATTAAATATTTCGCTTCTTCGCTTTCACAGTCATACGTATGACCCCTGCTTCACGACCGGCACCTCTAAAATAGACAAAAATTAAGTTTTATCTTTAATACATTCTGTATGTAGATAGTACCTATTTTGAATTTTTAAAGCATTAATTTATTTCAGGGTTATCTTTTCAAACGTGGCTATCTATTACCTACAATGCGAGAATATTGGTGTGTCCTTCAGCCCTGTGCCTTGACATATTATAAGAGCTCGTCACAAAAGGAACAATGTGGTAGAATATCTATAGATGCATACTGTTCCGTGGAAGCGGCAGCTGGAGAAGGGAAAATACAACGGTTTCAGCTTATTACTCCTGAACGTACCTTTGAATTTGGCACTCAAGATCATAAGTAAGTGATAATATTAATTAAAATTTTATACGATATTTAATGTTCTTTTTAAATTAATATTTCAATATATTCACGTAATACACTACATTGTATTGCTATTGCAAATCAAGATTCAAGCCCTTCATTTTCGAGACATTATATGACTACTTATCTCTCTCCCAGGAGACAAACCGGCATTCATTACTAATTACTCTGCATTTTTTGTTATTCTTGTCGCCATCCAGGAGTCGTCTCCAATGGTTATCAGCGTTACGTCAAGCTGCAGCGGTGTCAGGTGGAGCGGATGGTTATCAAAGGCGGGCTCGCGCTGGTCGGAGAGGCGCGGGCGCGAGGCGAGAGCAAGAGGTTAAAGAGGCTAGGGCAAGGCTACAGCTTGAAGTCCGCGCTAGATTAGCTGCTGAGGCACAAGCTCAGGTTCGTTTTGAAAGTTTTAATACGTTTTAAATAAATGTTATAGTTAGGAAATTTTCTCATTTGCCCATATACTAAACTCGTATTTCACATTTTATTATATGCCACACATAACGGAAGACTTACATTGAAATAATTGAAAGTAAAAGTCAATACAATAAAATACCAAATTTTATTAAGAAAGAAATTTAAAACATAGGTACTTTTTTTATACACTGTATCCCGCACGAGGCAGGGTAGGCAGAGGGAACCCGGAAACCTAGTGTTAAGACACTCCGTTCCACTTCCGTTCCCCACTTTCCGCCGAATTTGCGACATTGCGTGTTAAGTGGCGGAACTGAACGTCGCGCTTTGCCTTATTACCAGAGCGAAGAAATGAAACATTAAATTTTAAATTGAAAATATTAAATATTTCATTTCCTCGACTGGGGATCGAACCCAGAACGCCACGACAGGACTCAAAATATACTTAATGTAGTATTAAAATTATAACGTGCTTCGCACCTTTTCCAGGAGTTAGCAGAATTAGCCCAAAAAGACAATAAAAAATTAGAAGAATTAAAAAACGCTCAGGCAGAGTTGGAGAAACTATTGCACGAAGAGACACAAGCGAAACGAGATGAAGAAATAGTTAGAGCCCTACAAGCCAGGTAACCTGAAAAGCCTGGGGCTTAGCTTGTTTTAATAATATTATTTTTTTATTATTCTCAATTACTTTACTTACTTTACTTAGCTTCACGCTATATCCCTAGCGGGGTAGGCAGAGAGAACGGAGAGCCAAACGCTACGGTCTCGGCATACCTCTTTCGCCTCGTCCACTGTCATCAACCTCTTCATACATGCCCTCCGGGGGGTCCTCAATTACTTTGTTGTTCTAATAACATTATCACTTTTAAGACAATATGTATACATTAAAAACTAAAGTTTTAGTTAATTGAATATTTTTTGTACCAATTTTGAACTAAATATTTTAAATTGTGGTTACTTTTGCATTTTTAAACCGATTTAAATAAAACAACACTTAATGTTGATCGAAGATTGCTAAAATATAATAGTGGAACTGCATTAAAACATCTGGTTAACCATTTCTGAGATTAACGCTCAGACAAACAGATAAACGGAAATAGTCCAATAACCTATGTACAGTGATGACTTACAGATTAATTATAAATATATGTAGATAAGTTTATTTCTTAGGCTTTCTGCCGCACTTGGATCACGAGAGTAGTAGTAGTAAATTAATATTTTCAAGCTTGTATCCCGCTTATAGCAGGGTAGTTAGAGGGAACATGGGAACCTTAAGATACTACGTTTTTATTAAGATACTTACCGTTAAAATGTATAAATTTAATTAAATATAACAATATCCCGAATAAACACCAAAAACACGTTATATTTTTAATATTTTTTGTCATAATAGTCTATATTAGTTAGTAGTTAATATCTTTTGCCATAGTAGTGATGCTCTGTATCACGATGGCAAAGTAATATGGCTTCACTCTATAAGTTCTGTAGTTTAATGAAATTATTATAGGGTGTTAGCTGAAGAATGGGAACGGCGAGAGGAACTGGAAAGGTTACAAGAGGAACAAAATAAAATGTTGGAAGAAGAAAGATTGAAACGTAAGCAATTTGAAATGCTCCAAGCTGAGAAAGAAGCACAGTACAGAGGTAGAATTTTCTAAAAATATATTTAGTCTATATTGGTACAAAAGTCCTAATAAGATAATTTCACAAATTTTAATAGAAAACCAATATGTTTTATTTTTACTATTCATGACAATCATTACTAATTTATCTTGTTCCGCTCTGTGGAGTGGCAGAATTCAACACCGCGCTTTGCCTTGTTTGTACCAGAGCGAAAAAAAATAATAATATTAAATATTTTACCTCTTCAAGTTGATATCGAATCCACAATCTGTCACGTCTACAGTAACACGCTTACTGAGCCTCGAAAGCCTTTATTTACCAAAATATTTTACTTGCAAAATAAACATTTTTTTATATAATCACATTTATTACATATGTAGAAGCTGAAAAACGTTTAAAAGAACTGGAGCAAGAGAAACAGCAGCTGGACGCAGAACTGAGGGCAGCTCAAGAAAAGATATCTCAAACAGAGTACAACGCACAAGCACTTCACGTACAACTTAGGGTTAGTATACCTTGTAAGATATTTATTTATCTTTTTAAGATATATTTTGGACTATCTATAAAATTATGTCCATTGACATATTTATCTCGCTTGTATTTTTTTTTCATCTTCAGGCTGTATGTAAGAGTAGACAGAAGGAACTTGGGAACCTAGTGTTAAGATACTCCATTCCACTCCCGTCCCCGCTTTGGTGGAACTCAACGCCGCGCCTTGCGCTTATTAAACAATATATTTTTTGTCGTAAAATATTCCTTGTGAATCCTAATTAAATAAAGAATATTTTGGTTTTTGTTTTTTGAATATAATAATTCATGCATGACTGACACATAAATAAAATAATAATAAACAATGTTTATGTTTTCAGGACTTAAATCCAATCCTTCGTAATGGAGAACGAGCGCGCAGAGCAATATCTTTTGTGCCCACAACGAAAAGTTCGTCCGACACTTTAATCGACCTTCGAGCTTTAAGACATTTGAAAACTTTAAATGACGAGGAAAAAATATAAAGGAATCAGTTGGTTACAGTTAAGATAAAATACCAGTCCTTCCTTTTACTAAAGAAAGAAAAAGGCCAGAAGACTAAACATAGGGCCAAGCGGCGGATATCCAAGAACAAAATAGCTTATTGTTAAAAAAGAACATATTCTTGCTATAAATGTTACTTGAATTGATAATTTGTTTAGAATAAATAACTTTTATATTACTTCTTAATACAGTGCAATTATTAAAATACCATATGTACGTATATAATAATCACAATGCTTTTAAAAATATATGTGTTATCAGTCATTTTACAAGTTATTATACCCAATAAAGTAAAAACAAATTATTATACAAAAAATACTATTTAAGTAAGAAACAATTGTATTATTATCTACTTTAATACAACCTGAAAATTCAAAAACTTTTCTAACAGGTATTTAATTATAAATTTATAGAAAACAACGGCAATACTGTTTCGCTTGCATTTTTCTATGGAATAAAAAATACAAATACTATGTAGATAGTTTTATTAATTGTAAAATACATTGTATTGAAATATATTACGCATTTGCTTTTGCTGCTCTCTTCTGCATTTTCTTTTGTAATTTCTTGAGCTAAGTAAAGGAGTTAATATTAAGGACAAGGAGAGGGACAAAGGGTGAGCAAGTAGAGTTATAAATGCTTTCAGTAAGAAAAAAACACGTGAAGATGTACACGTATGTATCAAAATATATAGAAATATTAATATGAGAAAGGTAATGATATTAAGAATAACGTTGGATGAAGGATTTAAGCTTTCTTCTTCCCTTTTTTGCCTTTTCCTTTTTGCTGCATATAAAATGTTCAGTTATATTGACATGTATCATTTACTTATGGCCCTTTAAATATTTATAGTTTAACAGATTTTTAATAGGTTTTTGTAAATTATAGAACAAAAATCTAAAATATTTTTGTTTTTGTGTAAGTACATTACTTGCATTAGAGAAACAATTAATTGAATTATATAAATTTTATTTCCTTTATTTTTTTATATTCACGCTGTATCCCGTTCATAGGCTACTCCGTTCCAATTATAACACTTCCGTTCCACACTTGGCGTTGAATTTTGGAGGCATTGCGTATTGCATGGCTGAAAGGCCTCGTTATCAATGCGAAGAAATGAAAAACAGTCATACTCTTATGCCACCAGTCTACAACCTGATTTCTTTTCAAATAAAACAAAAAAGCATACCCGTTTCTTCTCAGCTCTGTTAGCCAAAACTTCTCGCCAAGCATTTTGGATAACTCTCGCTGCATGCTCCACGAGAAATTTATTCATCTTTTCTGTCATTTCCTGGTGATATTCTTCTTCACGTTCTGCCATTAACGGGATGTACTCCTTGTCTTGTTCAGCTATCTCTTTCTGAATGTTAATGCAATATTCATTTTCAATATTTTAATAACAATCGTTTTCTTTTATTTAGCTTCACGTTGTTCTCATATATATTTACTGCGTATATTTGCACAATTATTTAAAGTATCGTAAAATTACATAAAACGAAAACCACGTTTTGTCTTAATATTAGACCAAAGAAATTTAAATTACTCCAAGTGGATATCGAACCGAAAACCATAACGCTTTTATTCAGATGGTTGTGGCATTAATAATTAATTATTGTGTCTAGCTATAACACTATTTACCTCTAACACTTCGCATTTCCCTAGTTCTTCTTCATATTTTTCTGTAAACTCGTCGAGTTCTATTTGCTTGTCGCCCATTTCAAGGTCATACTTCTGCAGCCACGATAGTAACTGAGTCTCTACTTTAAACCTAGAAATTACAATGTCTACTTATGTAAAGGTCATACATACATGCTCGTAATTTTTGCTTTCTCTACTCCCTAATATTTATTTACCAAACCACTCTTTTTTACAGTTCTTATGTACTTAACGATATTGCATATTAAGCGTGTTTTCTATAAACCACCACATTGTATTTTTATTTAGTAGACATTTCTTACATATGTAAGTACATGTGTACATACAGAAATGCCTACTCAGTAACATGTTATATTTAAGTCTTCTTTCCCTTTTTATTGTACTTTAATGTAACAATTGCAAGATATACTTGCAATTTTTACTAAAATTAAATTTATCAAATATATAAATGACAACTTTGTGGCGCAGCGGTATCTGTCTGAATTATTGTATATATTCTTACTCTAGTAACAAGATATAATACTGCATTAAATTTAAGTTGTGCAGATTTTCAGTTGAAAAGTAGAATGGAAAATAGAGTGTCCTCTCTGGATACCTGGCTACCTGAGGGATATAAAAAAATCTTACCTACGAGCTCGTTGATTCTTCTCTTCAATAAGATGGGATTTTAGTAAATTTTCGTATAACTCTCGAGACTCTATTTCTTCTTCTTTTAACATTTCATTTTTAACTACATGAGCTCTAGTAGCTTGATCCATTTCACGTTCAGAATCAAAACTGTAACAGTCAATAAACAGAAATCTAAGAATATTTATACACACACATGTGATCATAGATTTCTTCATGTCATCACAGAATTACACATATGATCACAGTTATTCCTGCATTTTAAAATAAATTATTCACTTATCAATTATTTATCAATATTTTTGAGCTTAAATCATAATCTAAACAATCTACAGCAGATCCGTGATTGATTTTAATAATAGTATAATATTTAAATATAACAATAATACGTTAATATTTATACAAACTAGTTGTAGCTTTATAATAAAAATTAATAAGATCCTTACATTTTTTTCTTAAGTTTAACATCAGCCTCTTGGTTTAACATTGCCAATTCTTTTTCTAACTTAGATATCATTTCTGCTTTCGTTTTCATTGTCTCTTCAAATTTATCATTTTCTTCCTTCAGTGTGTCAGTGTATTCTATATTTAATTAATATTATTTAGTATTACGCAGGGGCACAAGCATATGACTGTAAAAGCGACAGTTGTGGGGTCGATTCTCATACAGCGCTATAAAAAATAGATTAATCATTTCATAGCAATAAAGGTGAACAAAGCAATGTGCAATAATGCGCGATGTTAAGTTCCACGCAATTAATTACGTTTTAGTGACATCAAAAAAATGACCTTTGATTTTGGCAATTAGTTTTTCATTAGAAGCTTCCAGTTTCCTCATGTTAATTTTCATCTCTAATTCCTCAGCAGCTGTTGTTTCCATTTGACGCACCATCAGATCGCGGAAGTGCTCCAACGTGAGAAGATAATCCATTCCTGGAGGTTCATTTGCCTGAAGAAAATTAAATTTACTAATACAAATAAAAAATCCTTTATCGTTTATTAAAAATATACGTAATAATCTGTCGTCAAGATTTATATTAAGTTTTCAGATACATACCACACCTGAGTCTGAGAATTCAGCTTTCATCTAAAGTTACATAAAAAATCTATTAAAATACTTCCTTACCCTTTCTAGATAATAGAATAATTAAAATGACACTTAAAATAATTATTTACTGAAATATATTTGACATACCTCTTGAATCATTTCTTCCACTTTGGGACGTAGAGAAGGATAGCTATTCATTATGTACATCAAATGCCCCAGTTCGGGGTTAAGTCGGTTCTTTAAAGATATGTCACCCTAAAATTACGGAATGTCTTTTTCCATCAAATGTATCATAATAAAAACAAAATAGTGAAAATTTATAATACATAAATAATTAAATTGTACACCAGAGATTTATAAATAAAGAAACGACTCAGCATCATTTTTATTACTTTTTATTTCAGCTTTACGCCAGAGGGAACTTGGGAACCTAGTCTTAAGACACTCTGTTTCGTTCCCCACTTTCCACCGAAATACCCGGCTTCATGCTTTATCCCGCACATGGCAGGGTAGACAGAAGGAGTAGATAGAAGGAACTTGGGAGCCTAGTGTTAAGACACTTCATTCCATTTCCGTTTCCCGCTTTCCATCGAATTTCAGGCGTTATTCGTGTTCAGAGGCGGAACTCAGGTAAAAAAATATACAAGCGTTAGTGAATAATACTAAAACAATATCTTCTATTATTATTAAAAGTAAACAGTTTATAAAATATACAGATACAATTATTTTTAACAAAACAATTTCAATAGCAAATCTTGTAAAATATATGATACTCACCGCTTTTATATCTTCTAAAGCTGCCAAATTAAGTAAACTTGTGGAAAATAGTGGATTATCATATTGTTCGAAGATAAAAATAAGATCTTCCATATGTTGAGGTGTCAGAATAGAGCTGAGGGTTCGGTACTCTTGGACCAGACTTGGGAGACACAGAGCTAATTTGGTTTTATATACGGCCTCGTCGAGAATCTTAGTGATACGTTCAGCTTGGATGTGACACTCCAAATCGATGGGAGAAGCCGCTGTACCATAATCATAAATATATATGAAAAAGACAATAATAGAATACAAAAATATAGTCAGGTTTCTTAAGGCCATAGCTAAGGGCATAATGCAAGACATAACAAAGGCTTGTTAGTTTGACATCCAGACGGGCAATTAACTATTCTCAATTTCCCGATCTGGTAAGACTAAGAGCAGCGTTAAGTTCCATAGCTCAACGTACAGTTTTGAATTCAGAAAGAAGATGGTTGGAGCGTTTGAGGATTAGAATCTGTTAAGATACGAAATAAAAGAAAGTCATATTTAACGCTCAAAATCCGGTTGAAAACTGAGGCATTGCGTGTTGATTAGCGGAACTCTACGCCGCCAACAGTTATATATGTTATAAAAATATTGCAAGCTGGTTACCATTATCTTTAGAGAAATCTTCGTCATCTCTTTCAGTAGAATCAGACTTGCTGCTTACTGTTTTAGAACTACCAGAGTATGTTGATGGTGACTGTAGAGTTCCAGTTGACTGAGCGTCCATTTTTTTATTCAAATGCTTTGTTATTAATATTATAAGAAATTAAAAATATAACTTGTCAACATTACATTTGCATTATGTCATATGTGATTTAAAAATATATGTTATAAAAACAGTTTTAAGTTATACATTTACAAAGTTTTTTTTTTTTTTTAATTTTACACAAAAAAAAATCTACCGAGGTTAGAATATGAATACAGCGATGTATAGAAGATGTATAAAAGTTAGCCGTTCAACAAGTCTGTCGCTACGATACGATACGATAATGGATGTTTGTTTGTTCAATATTTCTTAATCACTCCAGAAGTATACTTATTGAGGTTTCACAATATTTACTTTTTACTTTAAAGAAGAAATTGTAAGTATTTCTTGTATTTTTTATATAATGTATATATTCATAATAGATTTTTTTAATAGTACATTTACACATGTCGAAGTTATACTAGTTTATGGTTATATTGTTAAAACTTTTCTTTCATGATTGTAAGCGCTATTGAGAAAATTTGTAGGTTCAATTTCCACCCAACGGAAGAAAATATTTCTTCCTCTATTATCTATATTAAATATAATATTTAATTTTTCTCAACCTGTTATCGAGGCAAAGTGCAATTCAGCCAGAATTCACCCGAAAGTGGGTAACGAAATTACTATAATAAGAATTAAGTTTCCTAACATTAATAGTTCTGTTATTTTAAAAAGAACAAAAAATGCCGAAGAAAAGTAAAGTAAATAAATTGGCGCGTATGTCCGACGAAGAACGAGCTCGATATCTCCAGCACCGCGCCGACGTGGAAGAAGAAGCGAGGCGGAGGAAACGGGAACTTGTCGCCAGATTTATTAAAGTATTTTGCATTATTATTTTTTGATATATAAAGTTTAACATTATTCTAATGAAGAAAGTTGAAATGTAACATTGGTTGAAATTTATGTTTATTTTCTCAATATCGTATTTTTATTACTATATAAAAAATATATTGTCATAAGGTATTTTTTGACTGAAATACCTTTTTTTGTCTTTATAACGCATAAAGCGAAATTAAATATTGAATGTTTTCAAAATATTCTCAAATTCGCAGTAAGTGGGAAGCGGGGAGAGGAAAGGAGTGTCTTAACACTAATTTCCCAAACTCCCTCTGCCTACCCTGCCATGTGCGAGATAGAGAGAGATGAGAGAGAAAATCTATTATATTCTCTATTATATTCTCTATAATATTTTTTCAGAATAAGTTAGACAAAGAAGAAACGTTTGCCAAAATTAATACAGCTAAAATCAACCAGCAATGGCGGTTTATTTTACGCAAAATAAAATGCAAACAAATGACGCAAGATATACAGGTATTATTAATTTGTTAATATTTTCCATATATTTTACAAACAGAGTTAGGTCTTGAATTTTTTTTCTGTTTTTCTAACAGTTAGTATTTTTTTTTAACAAATTCATATATGATTCTACATTAGATTGATTGTAAAACAGCCTACGGAACAAAGTTTCATTAAGATTGAAGAACGATATGATAAAAATTATTACAGCACAGCTATATCTATCAAAGCTCCATGGGAAGTAAGATAAAGATATCAAATTGTAGTGTTTTTATATATTAATTTATTCTTTTGCCTCCCAAATACAGAGGCGCTCTTGACGCAGCGGTACAGCGTTGTGAATGTGGATTCAATTGCTCTTGAGTTTTCTTTTTTTACAATACGAATCGATACACTGCGCATGTAATATCTTGAAAAATTTGGCGGACTATGAGCCCATTCCCACTGATTTACCTGCTATGTGAAGCTATATAAAAATCAGAAGTACGTTAAGATAAAGATTTTTTTTTGTTTTAGGGTATGATGGCAAGTTTTAATTTTTTGGTAGAAAGAAAGGACCGCCTATTGGACTCCCTCGTGCGAGCAATAGAAGATTCAGACGACCAACACCGAAGAGCTTTTCAGGCACATACAGAGAACTTGAGCGATTTTCTCAGTAAATACAATCTAAAATATTTTTTATATAATTAAGATTTTTTATTATTTATTTATTTATTTTGCCGTGTGATCCCGGCTTAGAATAGGATCACCCTGGTACTGATGGTGTCGTAAGAGGCGACTAAAGTACGTGTGGTAGAATCACGTTGCCAGCAATGGCGACACGCATGGGCAGACTCGACCGGATTATTACCACCCCCGGCATTTAAGACCGGCGTTAAGTAGTGGCTTTGGCCACTGCGTTTCGCATTAGGTAATGCCGGGCCCCGGTGCCCTTCCACCTTAAAAGACGGCAGCGCTCCTGTAGCTCCTCTGGAGTTGCACGGGGTCGTGGGCGACGGTGATCACTTACCATCAGGTGACCCGTACGCTCGTTTGCCGTCTCTTCCATAAAAAAAAAAAAAAAAATACACAATACAAAAAAACTCTGCCTGTAGTGTATTTTAATAGAGACTATAGGGGAGAAATATTAAAACGTATAACACCACATTCTGTTATACATATATCAAGTGAGCCGCAAGGCTGCCCGATTTGAAAAGCTAGTAAGCTTAATACAAAATTTTATAGAAAAATGTGTAAAAATATAAGCGGTACCAATGTATATTGATATTTGTTGATGCATCGACCATTTACAATCTATTTTTATCTCTCATATCTTTGAAGCTGTTACGAAGGAGTAATTAAGTAAGTAGACTTAAATATATCTACTTATAAGTGAGTAAAAGGCGCTGATATTTAAACCTTTAGTACGGAAGACGATAATCAAGTTATAAAAAATATGCAATAAAAGCTTTTATTGGACAACAATGACCCTTACTAGTTCTTGAAATGGGACCACCGTGCAATGGAATCACTATTTATGCTATGAACGCTCAACATCAACTTTACCTAAGTTCATATGAGCTTTATCTATTCGTTCACATTTTAGACATTGCCTCTCAAAGACTTGACAAGCTGCAAGCCGAATATGAATATCAAAAAAACAATTTTCTTGAATCTTGGGATAAAGATGAGATGGATATAACAGACAGCCAAGATAGAGCCGAATTCAAATTGACGTTAATTACGTACATTCAGAAGAGAGATTTTCAAAGTTTTAAAAAGGAAAAAGATATACAAAGAGCTACTGAAAAGAATGACGCTCGGCTCGAGGTAAGTCCGCTTGGTATTAATACTCTATTCTACTCAGCTTCAAGCTATATCACGCACATGGCCGATGAAGACAGAGGTAACAAGCGAATCCAGTTTTAACGCACTCCGTTCCGTTCCCTACTTTCCACCAAATTTGAGGTGTTGAGTTAAGGAACTCAACAGCGCGCCTTACCTTGTTACCAGAAGAAGGAAAGCATTAAATATTGGAATTGAAAATAGTTGGAATCCTCCACTGAAGGTGCCAATTTGAGAATTTTTAGAATTGGAAAAATAAAGCTAGACAATTTTTTGTTTATGGGTGTATTTTTTATATAAAATTATCTAAAATTATTCGTATTTGATTAATTTTTGTCTTTTTTTTTATGAAATTCCTATAAGTTTCATTATTACATGGAAAATTTCATACAAAAGGCAGCAAAACGATGCATTGACGCCGTATCATTTTATTCCGTTCACTTAGAAGCTTTATTTATCCTATGCTTCCAGATCTAAATATTTGATATTAAGCCTGATATCTTTATGTGATCTCAAAATAAATGTTCATAGATGGATTTCCAAAATTACTTCCTTTTATAAATTTTAAATGGAATAAAATTAAAACACATTTATATTTCACAAGTTTATTGACAAATAACGGTATATTACCATCTATTTTTATCCTTATTCAAAGAGAAAACTCGTCTTCCCGGTCCAGTCGTCACAGTTAGCTCTCCCTTTTTCAGATAAACATGTCAGAAGATTTTTAGAAAATTCACATTTATCTTCTGTGTTTTCTGTCAAACAGAATATTATTGTTATTAGCTTCACGCTGTATCTATTCATTATATTTTGACATTGCTTGTGCTAGTGACGGAACTTAATCCCCCGTTTTATAATAATTTAAAACATTCATAGCACTATTAAAATAGTAAAAATATATAATATTAAATATACCTAATCATAATGTTGTGAAAATTATATTATATATAAATTACCATTATCGAGAATTTGGAAACATTCTTCTATTGACTCTTGCAAGAAATCTCTCAAGTCTTCATTTTTCTCATCTTTTATAAGAGAGTGTGTGACCAGATATCGATCAGGCATACCGGTGTCTCCTGTCTGAACGAGATCCATGAAAAGTAAAAGTATTGCAGAACCAATTCAAATATACACCCTATAAAATATTTGTTAAAATTATACACACTCTTGTTTTCTTTGTGTAACTTGTTCCATTTATTCAAATAATTAGAGAGGAAAACAAAAAGATTGATATTACAAAATCTAAAAATACATCTAGTATATGATATATAGATAAAAGTAAAACCATTTTACATCGTAACATGAAATAAGAACGAGTAAAAACCATTTCTATACATACCATATGCAAGTTTTCCAAAAAACAATGCAAGACACAGGCTTTATCTACTTCTTGGCTGGAGTTGTCACTGGAGTTCCTCTCATTGTTATAGTCGTTCTCACGACGGTTGGACTGTGAGTGGGGGTTGTATTGGCTGCGTTGTCCTGAATTCATTTCCATACGTTTTTCCCGTTTATAACGCCTTGAAGTTTGTGTTTGATATTGGGATGGATAATTATTGTGTCGTGATGTGTCCTGTAAATTAATTTAGCTAATTTTCAAAAGTATAACTATTAAGCCCTGTAAAGACGTTATATAATTATTAAAAACGACAGTAACTAAAGAATATAGTTTCTAATATTTTGGTATCAAATTTGTTGGCTATAAAATCCAAAAACCTCGTTGAAATATTTGACAAAAAATATTTAAATACTTATTTTTTCATCTTGACGTATGCATGCCATGCGGGGAACGTGTGCCCCGTGCCATGGGTAGTAAACTTAGTGTTCAAGCACTCCGTTCCGTTCTCCTTTTTTTTCATATTTAAATATATATATTTTTTATAAAGTCATAGTCGACCTAAAGCCAGCAGCTCATAAAAGATTTCATGTATACTTACACTGCCATACTCTTCACTTTCTAAAAAATCGTCTTGTCCGCTCAAACGATCGTTTTTGCCATAATTGTTCATATCATTTCTTCTTCTACTATTCATATCCATTCCGTTCTCGCTGCCCATTTTATCGTTTCTATTACCTGCATTACTTTGACTGGAATCCATTCTATTATTGCCATCCATTCTACTATATTCATTGATGTCTCGTTCATTATATCTATTTTGTCTGTTCCATTCGTTTCTATCATCCTCGTCTCTACTGCGGTCTCTATTTCTATTTCTATCTCCATTATTTCCATTTTCATTCCTGTCATTCCTGTGCCACTGGTTCTTTTGTTCGTGACGATCGCTCCATTCTTCTGAATTTCGTCTATTATCACTACTGTTGCCCTCTATTTGCTTTAAACAGTTGCTATATACTTTTTTTAGTTCATTACTCTTTGATGTATGTTCTGACCGACATGATAAAGCCTGATATTTTTTACCAGAAATATAATATTATTATTAAAACTTTAAAGGTCAATTTCGAATATTTAGTATTGCTTCTAGACTTCAATAAAAAATTATTTTAAATAATACATAACATAAATTAATTTAATTATCGCTTACATTATTGTTTATTACCACTACATACTTACATGACCTCGTGTAGTGCAGAGAAATAATACTAAAACACAATATTTCCATTGCCGCATCTTGGCTTACGATGTGAATAATAAAATGACGCTTTTTTACTCTGTATTCACCATATATAGCAATTTGCCATACAAAGAACACGGTCCACTAACTCCATGGGCCATAATATATTCAATAATTTACGCATTACACAGCAATGTAAAATAAGTACATGATAAGGATAAAATAAATGTAAATAAGTACATTCTTTCTTTCTTTCTTAGCTTCACGCTATATCCCGCGCGAGGCAGGGTAGGCAGAGGAAACCCGGGAACCTAGTGTTAAGACACTCCGTCCCACTTCCGTTCCCCACTTTCCGCCGAATTTGAGGCATTGCGTGTTGAGTGGCGAAACTTAACGCCGCCGCAACAAATAAGTACATGATAAGGATAAACTCATAAATATAAAGTTTATGAACAATAATTTGGAGAATGTGAAAGTTTATGAAGAGTACTGAGTAGCTAATAGCTAGATGCTTGCCTTGGCGCAGGGTTACCAACCACCAACCCCACTCGAGTAAAAGAAATATTTAATGTTTTCATTTCTTTGCTCTGGTGAAAATTCAAAGCGCAGCGTTAAGTTCCGCCACTAAATATACAATGCCTGAAATTTAGCGAAAAAATGGGGAATGGAACAGAGTGTCTTAACACGATGTTACCAAGTACCCTCTCCCTACCATGTCATGCATACATGGGATACAGAAAAAAAAATAGTAAAAGTGAAAAAAATAGCCAATACCTTGCTATAGGGATAAAAGCGTAAAACTCAAACTATTTTTCTGTTGCGCACCGTTTAGGTTTATCATAGTAAATATATGGCTACCATAAATTTTATCAGCATTCATCAATATTTTTTCAATATTAAGTTGTGCTACTTATAAATATCCTGAATCCTAATTATATTATAAAATTAAATTGTTCGTAACGAATTTATATGATCCGTCACGCTCGTCGCGGATGCGTGACGAGAGCGGAACACGTTTGACAGTAATCACAGGAAGATGAACTGTGACCAATCGTAAATTACCTTGTTTGTCTGTCATAACAACTGATAAATAATTAAACTATATATTTATTTTTATATTATATGTAAACTGTTGTATACGATTTATTTCCAATTACCATTCTTTATTCAAATAGGCTTTAGCAAGCACTTTTGAATCGTCACAACATAAAATTACCACCGGCTCGGAATGCAGTTCTGCTGAGAAGAGCCGGCAAGAAACTCAACAGTTGCTCTTTTCAATATTGAATAAAGTTACAATTTCATTGTTTAATACAATAGTGACTATCCCGCATGAAATGACCAAATGACCTTAATTAAATACATTTTTATCATTCAAATATTCTTGGACAGTGTAGTACGCTTTCTTAATTAAGATTATTTTAACATTTACTTTAAATTTCTCTAGTGGCAAATTCAAAATACACTGCGGAATACTATTGTAGATACGTATACTCAAACCCATAAATGATTTATTTACTTTTTAGAGGCGATAACTAGGCGTCACAAGTTTGTCCTTGTTTCTCATCCCAATCGTGTGTCTGTCACTGTTTTTGCTAAAGCACTGAACATGTTGCCGAACAAACAAAATATTGTAAAATATATATTGAGAAGCAACCGTAAGAATACCTGTATCCTTAAAAACATCTCGCAGAAAATCCCGAGTTTTAAGATTATAGATAGATCTTACAGCTCTTTTTTGCAGTATAAATATTGAATTTATATCTAAAATAAACTAGTCGGGCAGTATTAACATCCGTCATTTGCCTTTCTTTCTTAACTGCGAACGCGGCTTTGCTGAGTTTATCTGCGAGTGTTTCAAGGTGGGATTTCCACTGAAGCTTGGAATCTATAGTCATACCTAAAAACACCGTTAATTCCGTCACCTCGCCAGTTTCACCTTTAATAAATAGCAAGACAAAAAATTTGCTTTTTAACGTTAGGTAATGTAAATTGAATATATTTAGTTTTTTTTTGTATTTAACATGAGGTTATTTACGTCAAACCAATGAAGAAATTTAATTTGAATTTTCCTTTTCCAGTTTTGAATATAGTTTTCAACACAAAACACTCTTTGTCTTCTTAACTTTTAAGAATGTAGAATACGTATTTATTTTTAAAGATGGATCGCTAAAAATAAAGTTTCTACAAGTAAAAAATATTACCTTTAAAGGATCTCTTTTTTGTTGTCCGAAAACTTATAAAAAAAGAAATCTGAAAACTGAACATTTAGGTACATACCTACGTCCGCAAGCTTATGTTTGTCAATATTTTTCGCCATTTAAGCAAAACTTATTCCTACGGCCGCAAATTTAATGTGGTCCGCTTTTATAAGTTTGGTTTCGGTAGGCGATAACAACTTGCACTTGATCGACCGAC
This sequence comes from Eueides isabella, assembly GCA_019049475.1. Classification (NCBI taxonomy): domain Eukaryota; kingdom Metazoa; phylum Arthropoda; class Insecta; order Lepidoptera; family Nymphalidae; genus Eueides; species Eueides isabella. The sequence continues at coordinate 10,256,165 of CM032395.1, read as the reverse complement.
CGACCGTTTTCTGATTAAATGCAATCTATCATAATGGACTGACTGAGCTCTCAATAAAAAGATGATATAAGTATTTAGAAAACGTAGCGGGAATTGAATCAGTGCCGCTTAGAAATTTTGGAAGATATATTTCTTTGCCGAAATGTCAATTAATAATTTAAAATTAGTAAAAATAACTCATTAGGTATATTAATTTTTAACTAAATTCAACCAGCATGAAGAAGAAATGCGTCAACTATGTAGACCTAAGAAGCTGGAGATAGATACTTACTGGATGAAATTACGAGAAGTTTACGACACGTACCTAGAGAAGCACAACCCCATCATGGCTCACTATAACGCACTACGAGAGAAAGATGAGTTCTATCAGAATGATATATCTAAAAACGAACTACAAATTCAACAAGCCACGGTTAGTATTCAAATATAAAATTAAATTCAATTTTTATTTTAATACAATTTTTATTTTACGTGTTCCTACTATTAACGTACCCTTTGAAACTTAACGTGTATGTTATATGTTATACCACTATTTATAAAAATAAATAAATTCAAATCTTGTATTCTACAAGCATATTATTTAGTTTCTTCAATTATTTAGGAAACTGTACTCGCTCTACAAAATGAATGGAACAAAACAGTTAATTCGATGGGATGTAAACTAAAAAGAATGAATAATCATAAAGAAGAGCTTGCGAAGAAATACTGGCAAATGAAAAAAGAAAACAAGGCATCTAGGTGTAGAGAGGATGAAATGCTTGCGGTGCTGGTAGACTCCAGCCAGGACGCTATTAAGGTGAGAAAGGAGTAAAACATAAGAGTAGTTTGTAAGAGCTGCCTATAAGTTTTGTAAATTGTTAAAGATAGCTTACGTACTTACTAGCATAATTGTTTGTTTTAACTACCTACTTACAACCAGCGGTGACTGGAAATAATGTCCGCGAACTAAAATGCAGATGGTAAATAGTTTAGAACTTGCATATAAACCGTTCCAAAACACCGATTTTCACTTTTCGCAAGTTATTTCTAGTCGCATTATGTATGTCGGGCTTCGTTAGTCGAAATACAAATAATTTATTCAAGTGGGACGCGAAATCATATCAGTCGCATTTATAGTCCAATTTCTATAAAATTTTTCAAATTTTGCTCAAATAAGTCTTAATTTTGTAGAACTTGAAGATAATGTATCGGAAATTTATACTAAGGCGATTTTAAACTTTATAAAGCGTTTCAATCATTGCCGCTCTGGTTGTATAAAGTACCTTACGTCACGAATATACAACGTGACAAGGAAAATACAAAGTATTAATGAGCGTAACATACAATAAATTATTCATACAAATAAAGTGGAGGACTGACTGTGCTCTGTATGTAACGACTTTTATACCCACTTACATTGAGCTGCTGAGTTTAATGAATAAAATTAAATTATATTTAATTAATTAATCAAAGAAAAACAATATCAAATTACAACAACAAGGCCTAACAATCCCCTTATAATATTTATCTTGATGTAGACAATAGATATTTTAAAGCTCGAAATATATATCTACCTGATCTCAAGCATGCTTAAATATTTTTCATTAAGTACTTATCTTTTTACATACATATATAGCCTATGTCCCACACATGGCTCTTTCCGTCGAATTCGAAGCATTGCGTGTTAGGATATTGTGTGTTGGAACTCAAAACCACGCTTCACCTTTTTACTTACACACACGCTTGTGCCTCTGCGCTTCGACAAGCCCCCCCCATGTAATTTTAATTTGACACATAATAAAATTACTATTACATTATAATATTCAATCTATTCTCCAAATTTCACCGATTAGACAATGTATTTTTCACTAGGGTGAACAAGAGAATATATATATATAACAAGAGAATAATATCTTTATTTTCAAAAAAGTTATTACATAACTATACAAAAAATGAAATCGGTAATAACTGCAATAGTATAAGAATGTGTCGCAGTTATTATCATTCCCCGGGCGTCACTCATAAAGTATTGCACAATATAATAACTTTACATGTCTAGTAATAAGCTATAAAATAATTACCATAAATTTTAAAAAAGATAAAATAATCTATAGTAGGTACTTCTATAATTATAAATAAATGGAATTGAATTTGATTTCGCTCTGGTAATAAAGCAAGGCGCGGCGTTGAGTTCCGCCACTCAACACGCAGTGCCTCAAATTCGGCGGAAAGTGGGGAACGGAAGTGGAACGGAGTGTCTTAACACTAGGTCCCCGGGTTCCCTCTGCCTATCCTGCCTAGTGCGGGATACAGCGTGAAGCTAAAAGAGAAATGAATTTGAATGAAAAAAATATAACCTAATTTTAGACCATTTCAATCGAAAATATTACTTAACTTCAAGTATTATCTCCGAATGTAATATAATAAACATATTTTTTAGTATCGTTATCATTTATTTTATTTTTTTCTTCTATATGTGAAATGTATATTGTGTAGTGTATGTATAAATTATATGTGTTGCATCATGTCTTGTCATTGAGATCTTATTAAAAACTGTAACTGAAGCCTCAAGAACTCTGACCTTCCAAATAATAATTTCATGAAAGCCAAAGGATTATTAAGATTAAGAAAAAACTTCATAAATCGAAAACTTTCTATACGTAATCAGGGTTATATTTTAATGATTATTTAAAATAGCGTTTCTATTTTAAATATTTCTTTTCATTTTTCCAACAATAAAACTATAAAAATGTATAAAGTTAGCTAGTTTACAACTACTTTTACTTTTTGATTTGATTTTGTGGTCAAGTGTTAAAAAAAATATCAAACTTGTAGATCGACGATACCTTATAGGTTTTAAATATGCGGCAAATTTTATTAAAAAGTGAGAACAAAGTGATCTTAAAAGGATGTTTTTCCTAACGGTGACTAATGGATTATGGGCTACTATTTGGTCTGTACAATTTTAAGTCATTGGCACACCTACCCTAATATACTCTAAAATTTAGCAGTAGTACATTGAGCCTTACATGCGGCGGTCTACCTGCAACCGCTATGCCTCAAATTCAGCGGAAAGCGGGTAACGCAATGGAGTTTCTTATCACTAATTTCCCAAGTTTCCTTTACCGAACCTGCCACGTGCGGGATACAGCGTGAACTTACGAAGCATAATATTTGTATGAAATCTTAAATGTTGTTTCGTTACAGCGACTACAAGATGTGCAAGCTACATTGCAAAAGATTAGACAAATGGCTGAAATTTGCAGTAAATATGAACACGAGAAGGACCATATGTTCCTAGAAGATGGGGAAGACAATGGCTTATTAACTGAGAATTATGAGGCCTTAGACAATAATATGATTGTAAGCACGAGTTTTATGATTATTATTTTTTTTTTATTTTGATATACTAATCCAAATTAGTTACAAGTTTTTAAAATTTGTAACATTACTTGCTATTAAATTGTAAATTTATGTGATTAATTTACAATTTACCCTTTAGACCCAGTCTAAATATACCAACTTAATATCTAATGAGAATACAGTACTTTTATGGTAAATAATGCTATTTTCAATAAGTTTTAAAAGTTCATAAAATAATTTTTAATTTTAATAGTTTTGACGAATTTGAGCTATTGTTACATATATTTCATTGAGTGGCGGAGCTTATCGCCACCTTTGGCCTAGTTAATAGAGCAGAGAAGTGAAAATAATAAATATTTAATATCCTCGAGTGGGAATCGAACCCACAACCTGTAGAGCGTACAATTACCCGCTTGTGCCACTGTGCCATGACAGGCATTCAAAACTTTCAGTTATAAAAAAACTCTCACACAATAAATATAAATTTTAGAAAGAATGCAAGGAATTTAAAAAAATGGATAAATTTTTGCTAAAAGTAAACAGAGTAAGGGTACAAACTATGTGTTTAAAAGCCGAGAGAGCTAAACTCGCTAAGGAAAACATACAGTTGAAACAATATATTAAGAGGTACCTCACAGAGTTGGCTCTTAAAGGCAATAAAGAAAGGCCAACCAGTATGAAATATCAAAATGAATTGAAGATAGAAGTCAATGGGAAATTGATGTATGTAGAACTCTTTCGATTATGTATTAAGTAAAATTATGTCACTTATGTAACAATAATTGTAGGTACTAACAGTAGTTTTATAATCTAAAATTAAAAAAATATGCATTACAAAATTTTTTTTGACTGCTTTTATTGTACAGCTTCCTAAGAGAGCATCCTAAGAGAGTTCAGTGTTAGAACATTCTCTCTCACTCTTATTATACATCCAAATTTGACACATTGCAAATTGTTTGAAAATCAGCACTCAACACATTTATCTTACTAAAATTTGGAAGTAAAATCAAATAAAGACCAACAAATTAATAATTGAACACAAATTATAGCATTTATATTTCGTACACTGTGCCACAATATTCAAATTACTTTTCAAATATTTACTATTTTGTATTGACAAAATGTAACATTATGTCCAAAAACAGGAACCGACCAGTCACTTGCATAGAGGGAGCTTTGTCCAATGCAGTTATGCATGAACAGAGGATGAAATTACAGCAAAAGAAAAACAAAGAGCTTCACAGTATAAAAGCTTATCCACGAGTTCACTGCTGGTAAAAAATATAGGAGTTACAAATTAATAATTATTATATACATTTTTTTAATAATACCACAGTATAACAACACATATTTTAATATGGCATCAACATAAATAAAACAATTGTATTTTTTATTATTTATTTAACAAAAATATTGTTATTTTATAAAAGTTAAATCTAATGCCAAATATATGTAAATAAAGTACAAAAACGTAAAAGCGAGTTTTTTTTATTGGAATGCTTGAATACCTTCCATATCACTTGATCCTTGTGCATCCTCACCTATATCCCATGGATTGTCGAGGGCAACTAGTAATTTCGCCAAGTTTTTGTGACCATCAATATCAATCTTTTTAGTTAATTCTTCTGAAAATGGAACATATTCCTCACAGAGAACACTCTTTCCTTGTGACACTCCGTGGATTTCATACCATCCCTCGAGATGCTCAGAAATAGGCTCTTTCATTTTAATAAGAATTTCTTGTTCATCTACAGTTTTAACGTAAAAGCCTTCGCTGCTTGAAACTTTTGTAACTTTTCCCCATAGGCTTACTTTGGCGCCATGTCTTTGTGCAAGGTTACCGGCCGTTACATACGGAATGTATTCATCGTTATCCGGATATTTACTGTCTTCAAAGTCGCCTTGATCGCCCATAATAATATATATATTTAAAAATTCAAATGATTCAGTAAATGTGACTCACGTAGGAAGTATCTGGTTCTCATCTATTCAAATTCTACGCGTACAGGAAAATACATGAATGAATAGCGAAGTGACGTACAAATTCAATTAATGTTATGACATTGACATTTGATTTTGACGTTAAAAAAGCAAATGTGGATCATAGATTGAATATAAAAAAAATAAATAAATTGAATATAAAAATAATAAATAAATTTCATCAAGACTATAAAAACATTAAAGTCAAGAAATTTGTCATATTAAGTATAATAAAATTCTTGTAGAGAGAGGTTAATGATGTGAAACATAACGAGATAATAGAAATATTGGTATTATTAATGTAGTTAGAGCGTTAAATTTCCCACCAGGAAAGTTACTAAAAACAACTTTACACTTTTTGCAAACTCCTACTCCATAAGTAAATAGAACGTTAAAGAAGATGAATCTACCAATTACTCCGTCTCAATCTTAGATTTATTACGGTTTGACTGGAAGAACTTAACGCTGTTATGTTATATAATAGAAATATTTTTTATATAATAGAAAAAAAAAATATAATTTAAATATTGATAATTTTACCAAATGTTAACTCGTACGCTGCTCCACTGCACCAATTATTCATCTTAATCAATAAATTTTTAGCGAGGGCGTTTTTCAGCTTATTTTAATTTTATGTCCAACCTCAACAGTTTAGTAAGACAATATCTTAACATAGAACTTATGATTAGTAAGTGTTGCTGTATATCTCACACAGAACGGTAAGCAGAGTAAGCCTGGGTATCCAGTGCTAAGACAATCCGTTCTCATTAAAACTCTTTAATCTTCCACTTTCCACTGAATTCTGGAGACTCTGCATGTTGGGGGGCAAAACTCAACGCCGCGTTTAGTTTATTTATCCCCTCCCCACGAGTTGTGGCTTCCATTCCAATCTCCCTCAGTTAATTGATGTTTGAAAGTCGCGAAAACGAAATAAAAACACGTGCGTAACGTGTTTTTATTTTGTTCCCTTGCTGAACTACACATTTTTTCGGAATTGTTTGTGCTTGTGATTTGGACATCACATCTCTTGACTAGCTTAAATACCTTATAACTACACGCCTCGGAACATCCTGAAATGCATTTTATTTACGGTGTATGTGACGAGAATGCTCTGCAAGCCGCACGAACATATCGGGAACGCTATCCTAATCAAGATCGTTATCCTGATTATGTGTTTTTCTTCGTTTTTACAACATATTTACAGAAAGACGAATTCCTGGAGCCTCTAATCTTGTAGAAAGACCAAGAGTATTTAACGAACGCATAGTGTTAAGAGAAGTAGAGGAACATCCTTCAAATAGTGTTCGCCGTATTTCTAGACGAACTCGTGTTCCTAAAAAGGAATAACGTACGCCCATATCACGTACGAGTACTATCACTTTTGCCGCCGGATTTTCAACGGCGCGTAGATTTCTGTCGAGAAATGGTGCGTCGTTGTAGAGAAGTTCCACTTTTTTTTAATTCCATCTTATGAAGTGATGAATCATGCCTCAAAAGTATTGGAGTGTTCAACATGCACAACCTACATTATTGGATCAGAGTAAATCCTCGAATTGTGAGGGAAGACCGATTTCAGCACCAGTTCGGAGTTAGTTTCTGGGTGGTGATCCTGGATGGTAGTCATCTGTCCGTTTGCCCATTTGTCTCCCACCGAGACTAAATGGCGTTCGTTACATAGATTTTTTAAGAAATTATTTAAATATATAATTAGTATTAAAAAAATAATTATAAATATATAAAATTTACAACTTTTCATGTATTTGATACTTATGAATACTATTGATAAATAAAAAACACAATAAAAAAATGGAAATTATATTTATTTACAGTTTTCATTTGCACTTTATAAATCAAAACTGTGTTCCCAATCAAATTCTAAGATACAAAAACTGTTTACTTATATAAACTAACTACACTAAGAAACTAAGCAAAGTGATCCTCTCGGTCTGCAGCCAAAGTGGGAGCCGCGGCGTCCTCCATTGCAGCAAAGTTCATGAAATGCGCTGGTCGGTGCACTTCATGGTAAAACTCGCGTGGATTTCCAAGTTGAACGCCATACTTCATGTTTGGATCGTGACGGACACCTGGAGAGTTGTTTATATAGTTTTAATTAACTTTTATTTAACAAAAAAAACAAACTTTAATACTATCAACGTACAAAAGAGGCAGCCCCAGTTGTACTATAAACAATATTTATATATTTTTAACGACAACTAAAAATAAGCTAATCGAATTTTATACAATATTTAAAGACAGAACTCTTCTATTTCTTCAAATTAATGTAACTTAAATATATATATATTTTTATTTAGTATAAAATAAAGTATTAAGAAAATTATTAATTCACAACATACTGCCTCCAGAAGAACAAAAGCCACGAATCATAAAACACCACAAATATTCACCCATAAAATTATAATTCCAGCTGCCCTGCGATGGCACCATGAAGTAGCCCAGGAATCTGTCCGAGAGCAACATCTGCACCCTTTCATAGTGACTCGGTAAGTAGCCCTTCGGATTGTTGCCCCTGTCTGTGTTCTTAGCGCCCCATTCGTATCCACTGGGCGTTAGTTTATATGCAGTTAAAGAACAGGAGCCGGGTGTAAATGAGCAGGTAATGACGATTGTCTTTTCACCGTCCCAAGTTGGATTTTCAGCCATTATTTTTGCGTGAGTTGTTATGTCCTGAAATATAATATATTAATATGATAATGTAAGGGAAGGTTATTTATCAATATCTTTTATTTTGTATATTTTATTTTTAGTTACAATTCTAACAAGTATCTGCCCAAAATATTGCTAGTATATAGCATAATATGGCATAATTGTAAGGCAACTCATTATTTTCATTTCCACATTTTAGTAGACATTATGTAGTACAAATTACGCTACCTTAACAAATATATACCACCTTAATAAATATATATCAAATTAAAAAAAAAAACTAAAAATGGAGACTCCACAGAAGTTGTTCATGTTATCTGCATACTTCTTTTGTTACTAAATACAATTAGGGACATATATTTATATATTTTCTTGTCAAGCCAAAGCTTACCTGTGGCGACAGCTGTGGCAACTCATTAGGCTGAGTATGCATCCATCCTAGCGGCTGGAGATGGGCGAGAGCTGGGTGCTTGGGCAACTGTCTGGGAAGATGAACAGCTTGATGAGTACCCCATTGGGGCGGTAGTACTGCACAATGTACTTCACGCACTTGTGGATTGTCCGGTGGCGACGTACCATACAGATAGCAGGCAATCTGTAGAATTATAAAAATATTAATTATTACTAAATATTTCAATAATAATAGTAAAATGATTATCTTTGGTAAAGAACACTAATAAAACTGTATATTAGTCTAAATGTGGAAATGTAAGTCATTTTATACATATACATATTGAGTTTTTTTTTTAAAGTAAAATATAAACATATTTATCTCACCTGCGCTCTCAAATCGGAAATAGTAACAAACTTCTTGAGTAAATTCTTTGGTAGAATATAAGTGTATCCACTCTCCTTGATATCATCGGAGCTTACGTAAATGTGGTTCGTACGCAAGTGTAGATTGGTCGCGGATATCGCGCGAACACGCCATTCGGTTTTGGAACTAGATTAGAAAAAAAAATGGATCATTAAAAAGTATTTGTGTTAAAATTTTTTTACATAATTAATTTTGCTAATAATTTTAGAGTCAAAGAAGTTATAAATATTTATATTGGTTTAACTTGTATAAATTATTTTTTAATCTATATTGTACATTTCTACAATGCTCTAACTCTAATATGAAATGTAAAATAAAAATTAATCTTTTTTTTTTAATAACCAAACAAAAAAAAAAACATTATCAGTCCATCGTGGCGCAGCAGCACAGCGTATGACTGTTAACGCGATTGGTAGGTTCAATGCGCACTCGACCAAATCATTTTTTTTATTTTTTTTCGCCTCCAAAACAATAGATCTGCCCATCCTTTTAAATCTATTTAGGAAACAGCATAAATATGAAATAAAAATTTAAATGGTACCTGAACGTCTGCGACTCATAATTACTCGTTGTTGACGTAATAATCTCATCGCCGTGTTTGTTGACAGTCCTGGTGGTCGTCGCGGTCAGCTGACTCTGCTCTTTACTCTGCTTTTCTATTTCCGCAATCTGTTGTCGCTGGGCCGAGGGCGCCGATATCTCCATACCAAGTATTATATCGCGAATTTCGGATTGCGTTAGAGATGCTACGTTTACGCTGCAAAAGAAAAATTTTGTTTGAGTCGCCATTGTAATTCTGTCTGTATCAACAAACTTTTAACGAAACCGTCAAGGGTTCGATACCAGCTTGGGGAAATGCAATTACATATATACTATTTTCCAAAGTATATACTTAGGAAAGAAAAACATTTATTTAGGAAACATAAAAATTTTAAACGTAGATATAAACCCGCGTACAATACACAATACAATATGTCGCGATAATTGCGCAAAAAATTGACGTGTTCATTATCATACAGATTGTCTAAAATATTATAAATAGAGTGTATAACTTACTTATTCTTCTTGCCATAATCAGCTAAAATAAGATCTTTGAGTTGAACCTCCACTTTAATCCAGTCATCGTCAGACATGGTCGGCCAAATGTGATGTGGCTCGGTGAGAGTTGTTTTGTCTGGCTTAAGGAGAACTTTCGTCCTTTCTGTGTTTACGTGTAGAGCTCGCAGTATAAGAATCAATCTGCTGAATGCCTGTGAAATTATGAATTAATATATAATAACCAAAAGTAAACACTATCTATAAGTATTTTCTAAAATTAGATATTAATCAATACAATAATAAGCCTGTCATGGCGCAGCGGCGCGTCTATTTACTAAGCTCTATATAATTTTAAGTACAAAGATGTAAATTCTTCTACACAAACAAGATTGATTTGTACACTTTATACTCGGCTTCTCGATCTATACCACACACAGCAGAGTAGGCTGAAGGATATTGGTAATTCAGTATTAAGTCACTCCATTCTATTCCCCACTTCCCGACAAATTTTGAAGCATTGCGTGTTAAGTGGCAAAACTCGAATCCGTGCTTTACCTTGTTGCCAGAGTGAAGACTATAGACAAAATATTTAATATTTCGTTTCTTCAAGTGGAAATCTATGAACAAGTGGGTCTCAATTGCTTTTCGTGATCATTGAATATTGTTTAAAGGTGCGTAGATGAGATTACGATGAACTAATGTCATCATCTAACTGGGGCACCTGGATCTTTATTCAGAAAGCTTATGTGAAAACATAAAAAGTGATACGAGTTAGGTAAAGTATGCTTAACTTAAAATATCTCCAAAGTATAGAATGGACTGTATTATCATTAACTTTTCTTTGCTCTATAATTCAAACAAATAGTCGATATGGCCGTCTTTTACCATATAATAAGCTGTTGTAAAAATAATTAAAAAATCTTGTTTTAGGTTAAATTAATACTTACGGTATATGAAGATATAGACTTCAACCAATCATCATATAAATTGAACAACACCATCTGTGGTTCCGTCGCTTTGAGAATGAGGTCACCGAATTTCTCCACTTTGAGACACGCTTGGAACGGCAGCTGTAGTTCCGAACCCTTTATTACAATGTTCGGGAAGTCGAGCAAGTGGACCTAAAGAGAAAAATAATAAAATTTATAAATTCTTTGTAATAGAAAATGGTATTAAGAATTAAGAATAAATTATATTCATTTTAAATAATTGATGATATAAATTTTAATAATTATCATCTAATGACATTATATTAAGAATTAAGAATTTTTATTTCAATTTCATCTAATGACATTATATTAAGAATTATGAATTTTTATATTATATAGATTACACGAAGTAAAAAACTGAAATTAAGAATTTGTTTGTCACGAAAAAAAGTTTCGTTACTGTGGATTTTTTCACAGTATAGGATTAACGTCCGAATATTGTTATAAAAGCTTATTTGAATCAAAAAAGTTTGACGGCCGACAAACGCCGCTCCGCGACTTCCTTAAGAAATTCATATTGTACAAGAAGTCATTCAATTACGACAAATTGCTGTTGTAAAGTGAACACATTTTAATTTTAGTTTTAGTAATTGATAACCTCGAATGGGTATCGGAATGCCAGCAATAAAAAATATCAAACGCAAACTGTTAACTAAGCCCTTGAATTCGATTTTTTACCATCGCCAAGTCAAATATCGGAAGTCCTTACCTCAAGTGGGTCCAACATTCCTTTCCTTGTGACAATAATTTGCTTTGGTTGTTCTTCAACAGGCAGGGAACGAATCAAGGCCGCTACTTCCTCAGCAGTCTTCCATTTGGCGAGCTATAAGAACAAACCACGATGTTTATGTACTATAATAATAACATATTAATTATAGGTTCATGTCTAACTTAAATCTAATTGAAAATTTATAGTTTTGCTAAGTATGTATTTTTTAGTTTTCCTCTTATTTACTCGTAGCTTGTTTAAGAGACATAAGAGGATGTAAAAATCTCCCTACAGAGACGCTTACAACATAAAAAAAGATTATATTAGCGTTTCCAAGAAGCGCGGGTTCAAATCCTGCATAGGATGTTACTTGATAGAAAAATCACATATAATAATTTTCATAAAATAGCTGATTGTGTAACCCCCAAAAACGGAAGTCATATGGGTATTTAATACTATATCATATTAATATGTCATATTTACCTGTCCCAAACGCTTCTGTCCCGCCCATACACTTGTATGGATAATTTTAAGGAAAAGCTGTCCGGTGCGCGGGTTGAAGATGAAGATCGCGCCGTTGATGGGCTTCGTTGTCAAGTTACCTTCGAACGTCTTGTGGATTGTCACACGGTATACGTTTGTGTCGTCCACGAACCTTTAAAAGAGAAAACTAAGGTCTAAAATGTGCTCACAGTGTTCATAACGCGCCAACTTGCGGTCGGAATTGTGCTTTTCACGCTCACTGTTAGCGTTGTGTGAATACTATGGCGATGTCACTATCTTGTGCTTAGAGTGCTGACGGGTCAAAGTTAGCAACGTGACCATTAACATTATTTTGACTTCTAATATATAAACGCGGAAAATGCTTGACTACAAGCATTTTTACTAGCATTTTATAACTTGAACGTGCTCAGGTGGTTTGGGCACGTCGACTGAATTAGTGAAGAAAGAATGGTAAGAAAGATTTATGAAGGAAAAGTGAGTGGTACATCGGTAAGAGAGGGAGGGGGGGACATCGGTTGACCTTCGAAAACACAGTATCGACGATACTGGAGGAAGGTCACGTAAAAAGCACGAGGACCCCCCGGAGGGCATGTATGAAGAGGTTGATGACAGTGGACGAGGCTAAGGAGGTATGCCGAGACCGTAGCGTTTGGCGCTCAGTTCTCTCTGCCTACCCCGCTAGGGATATAGCGTGAAGATAAGTAAGTAAGTTATAATTTTCATCGGCTACACCACATGCTCCAATCATGTTTATATAAAAAAAATGCTCTGTTAGGATATGTTTAACTTGTCAAATTCATACGCACGCTTACAAGTCGTCCGAATTATTAGTACTGCTAACAGACGTTGGCGCGCTCACTAATATCGGACCGCACGCTAGCAGTGTTAGCGTCGTATGCACAGTAAGCTAAATCCGGACCGCGGCCTATGTATATATACAATTTCAATATTTCAATATTTTTATTAGGAAAGAAAGTAATTAATTTTTATTTATTGTATTTTCAAGTATATGAGTTATTAATAATAATAACAAAATTTATACAGAAATGACATAAATATTTTTAAAATTTACAATTCAGCATATAGAAGGTATGTAAATTCAGGTGACAATACACTCAACTCTCGATTGTGTTTGAATTCGAGACACGAAACGAATTAGTGTTGTCGAAAAGCGGAACTCAACGCCGCACTTAGTCTTCTAACATATCATAAAATATTTTAAAAAAGTATGGACCAAACTTACCAAATAATCTGATTAGAGAACAATTCACCATAATTCTGACTGGATAAATAAGGCTCAGTGGGCTCGGACGAATACAGTTGTAGAGCTTTACGTATACGTTCACGTAACACATATAACGCCGGGTTGGCCTTCATTATTTTGGCCATGGCTTGTTGTATGAGCGGTTTGCAGCCGGGGAACCAGTTACCGTATGCACTGTGTAAATAAAATGGAGATAATATAACAATTCGAATTAATAAAAGGAAAAAAAGCACATTCATATCAGCCTAGATAGCTTCATCCATCCAGCATCCAGCTTTATGCTGTATCGCCAGTGTGGCAGGGTAGGCAGGTGGAGATATATGCAATCTAGTATTATATACTACTCACGTAGTGGAACTCAACGCCGCGCTATGCCTTGATACCAGAGTGAGAAATTAAAATGATAAATAATTTCATTTTCTTAAGTGGGAATCGAACCTAGAATGTTTCGCGTTTTGTCACACGCATGTGCCCCGCGCCATGACAGGCCTCTAAACAGTTCAATATATTAATCAGTTAAGTAATATAATTGAATAATAAATAAATTAGTCTTGATAAGAATTTTAATGATAAATAAAATTATACAAGAGTAATATATCGTCCCATCTTTTATATCTATCATTTCTACGCCATATTTGTAAAATATAAAAAAAAAACACCTTACCTATGTAAATTATAAGCCAAATCGATAGCAATAAGTAGACCAGTAGGGGACGGGTAAATGGACATGTTATCAGTTGTATAATCAAGGAACTTGGCTCTCGCGTATCTTTCTACATCGTGGGAGTCGTAATCACCCCATCTCAGTTGTATGTCGAGCCAGTACTTTTGTGTTGTTGTGTTGTCCATTGTGTCTCTGAAAGAGATAAATTATAAATATACAGAGATGAATTTGAGGTATTGCGTGTTGAGTATCGGAGCTCAACGCCACGTTTTGCCTAGTTACTAGGACAAAGAAATGAAATTTCGTTGAGTTGAGTGGGGATTGAATCCACAACATGTTGCGTTTACTGTTGCGCGCCTTATTTGTTATATAATTGATATATTTTCTTTTTTTTAAATCTCGCGCATCGAATTGTAAACAAAATGATTTTATTTTAATCTTTCTCACTATTTAGTAGAAAAAAAAGATATATAAGCTTGTATAAGCAAATCTATATATCATTTACTTTTGACGCCAATTACCAAAAAAAATTAAACACAAAAAACATATATAAATAGAATATAATTCTTACTTTGTATCAGCAAGCAGCGATGGCCTCGATACATTCCATTTATATGCACTAAATAGTAAAATATCTGCACAAGACGAATTCATTTTGTATGATTTGCGAGGATGTATAGTTTCCTTTTGCACTGTTTCAATTTCCAAGGCATCTAGCTCTTGATCGAACACTTGACACAAGTCCATTACAATGGACTCGTGGACCTTCTGCCACAAGTGAGCTCGGAATATTTGGATCAGGGAAATCTTTAATGTTGGAATTTTACCGTGCATGAATATGCCTGTTAAGTCCAGTTGTACCTATAATAATAAAGATACATTATATTTGTTAAAAAAATGTTGCATATGTCTATAGAATACGTCACATGTTTTCTGATATGTCGTTATACATATTATATATGTAATTAATGAATCTATACATACCTGGAAACCAACATATACATTGGCTCTGTTAATAGTTGGCGACCACCACAAGGTGAAGCGACGGTTCGGAATTTGGTTCAAACCAGATCTTTGAGCGTTTGTTAACTTTTTGTATTTCATTGATTCTTCGAAACCGGAAGCCTTTTCCCTATACAAAATAATAAATATGAATTACTAAGCCGAAAAAACTCTAACTTTACAGTCTGAGATATAATTGTTGCAACTAGACAAACCCAATATAATTATATATATATTGTTATTTAAAAATATATCAACGACAGAACACTTTTAAAATATTTATTTTCATTAATAGACTAGAATTGCGATTTAATCACGATTTTACTTTAAAGTAAATAGAAACATTTAATGATTAAAATATAATAATGCATAAAAATATTTTATTACATACCAAAACAGACCCTCCCAAGTGGGGAAGTACGTGCCTTTGAACAGTGTATGCTCAAGGATGCCCTCAACACCTCCGAGAGCTTGTATCATATCGGTACGATAGTTGTTCAAGTTCCACAGTTTACCGTCGTGACGTTGGTGCGTCCACCAGAAGGGGTTTTGTTTTAGGACCTGGATAAAAGAAAATACTGTTTATCGAAATGGAAATGTTTTCCTTTTTCTGCTGTTAATAGTCTTATGCCCCAGGATTTGAAAACCTTTAGCATTTACTTTACATACCCTTACCCTTAAATACTTATATGGCTTTTACTTGTATGGTTTAGTAGTTATAATTGTTGCATATTCATTACGTTTTATTTCCGAGAAGTCAAGAGCAGGTTCGAATATCGCTAAGTTTAAACTTTTCTAAATCAATTTTTCTTCATAATTTTTTTTTTTATGTTTTTGCCGGATACCCCTCCCCCTCACTTCGGATGATGTAACACATTTTATATAAAATTTACGTTAAAATTACCTGATATTGTTTAAACTCGGTTCGTATACGCCACCCTTTATCATAGGCGAGTGTGTGCCTATCCTTTTGGAACAGCGTATTGATTCTTGGTATACCTCTATCCCATGAGTCTTCCAAGTCTTCCAAAGTTAGACGTCTAAAACAATTATCAAGTCATTATTATAAAATATAAACATTTTCATAAATATGTTATTGAGTTCTATTTTAATTTAAATCAGATAGCGTATTATCAGACGACAGCCGCTGCAGTACGATGTGATCGACATCGCCCACAGGCGACGGCCGCCTCCAGAGCACAGGGCCTCTCTGGTTTCAGGACCCCTACGCGGTTCATCACATCTTTAAACCTCATTCTACTTATTATATAATTAAAATGAACAAAAATTACTAACATTTTCTGTAGTCAAATTTATTTTAAACTATACCACCTAATTGCATTGGATGTGCTATGTGAATGCAGTAATGGAAGCAATCTATGTATGTGAAATAAAAACTTACTATTCCGACTGATAGTTTTTTTTAAATGTAATAGAAAATATATATTTTAATCAATAATCAGCAGGCATTTTGTTATTTGTACACAGTTTAATGAGCCCAGTTACATATTTCTAAAATAACTTTTTATTGAGATCTGTTTTTATACAATTCGTTTAAAATACAAATAACTATATTAACCTATTTTGAGCATTAGCCTCCTGTCTCTTCAAAGCATATTCCGCCCATACTCTTTGCGAGTCCACAAATTCAGCTTCCCACGGCTGGATGTAGCGGTACAAATTGGGAATGAGCTGGTCCTCATCGTGCGACATTCCTGATCGGAAATGGGTGATGCCAACGTCTGTTTGTTTCGACCAACGAAGATCGGACTGTCAGAAAGAAAAAAAAAAAACAATAATTTTAATATGGTTTGAAAACATTTGTTGGTTTGTGAATTTTCTACAATCAAATAAAATACTAATGTAAAAATTTTCACTTTTTTTAACCAAGATAAAAAAAAACTATATGAAACCATTTTTCTGTCAAATGAACATCGGATACATAGACATTACATATACAATGAGATATACACCTCACATTTTCTTTTTTAACTTCACGCCGTATCTCGTACAAGAAGACGGAACTTATAAGCCTAGTGTTAAGATTGCATTCTTATTAGGACCCCTTCGTTTTTTACTGTTCTCCTAATTCGGTCATAATCATTACAAATTAAATAAAACTATTTCTAAACACTATTTATAGCAAAAAAATACTTCAAATATAATTAATTAATTATTTACCTGTGGAATCAAAACGTGACCCATAGACAACATTCCCAAGCCACCTAGCTCTTTGGGCGTATAAAACACGACGGGCGGGAAACGGGAAGGCATTTTGGAGTTCAAACCAATCTTAATACGAGTTTGAATCTTATTCTCACATTTGACGAGGAGATCTAGCAGCTCTTGGGTATTGACGACCGCTTCACGGAAGTATGTCATTAGACCTGTGCAAAATGTATGTAAAGTGTAAAGATTTTGTTGCATGCTGCATCCCGCACATTACAAAGTAGGCAGAAAGCTCTTGGGATATTAGTGTTAAGACACTCCGTTCCTATGAAGGTTTTTTTTTGAAGTTCTTCATTTCCCACTTTCTACCGCATTTGAGGCAGTGTATTTGTAACTCAACGCCGCGCATTGCCTTATTACCGAAGAGCGAATTTGAGCGAAAAAAATAAAATATTAAATATTGAATTCACATTGTTATGGGGATCGAACTCACAAACTTTCGCATTTATACTAGCACATTTTGCTTTTGCAGCACCACAAGAGGCCTCTACGGCAAAGCTTTGTAACGCATATGTATACAAAGAAAACTATATAATTTTCATAATTGCAAAAAATCTTTTCTTTATTCCTTATATAACCTAAGTGGTCCTTATATAAGTGGGAAACGGAAGTAGAACGGAGTGTCTTAATAGTACCTAGGTTCCAAAGTTCCTTTTGCCTAGCCTGCCCAGTGCGGGATACAACGTGAAGTCGAATGAGTGAGTGAGTGAGTAAATACATCTCCAACACTTACCAATAAGCGCCGTATTCCATTTATTAACGATCTTAGTAAACGTAGTAGAACCAGACGCCATTAAAATCTGACGCACTCTATTATGGAATCGTGCTAAAGACTCATCGTCCACTCGTAAATAACATTGCGCTGTACGTTCTTTTGTCACTTCATTTTGGAGATTCCACACTCCGTCTCTGTGAGACAACTCCTCGTGTTGGCTTCGACACTGTAGGTAAAATAGTATTTTTTAAATAGCTATCGAGAGTGTGTATATATAAGCTTATGCCGTGTAATTAAACGACAAAAATCAAACATATTTGTTTTTCACTACATAGTCCTAAGGAAAATTATCTTACAATTTATGTAACCTTATGTTGTATTATAACGCAAGTAAAAAAATACTGCAGCAATCCATTCATATGCTTAAGTACTTCAATGAACTTCTAATAATAACATTATATTTTTAACCTTATTATAAAAAGCATAACAAACTTACTTTAGGTAATATTCTGCATTCAAATCCTGCCATGTTGAACAGTAAATTCGGATTATCCTTTGAATAAACTGATACAAAGCTGTTCTCCCACTGTATGGTAGTTACCGAGCGGGGCAGACGATTCTTTATATCCCAGAAAACAGCGCGACCCCTTTAGGCAAGATATAAAAATTACATGTACTAAACTTGCACAAATAAACAAATATTAATGATAAATAAAATTGGGAATAATCAGAGTTAAACATAGCAAGTCAACTCAAGTGGTTGGAGAATCCACAAAATGCATATTGTTGTATGCAAAGATGAGATAGTCATATTCATTCCCCTTAAGCCATTATTACAATAAAGTAAATATTTTATTACATTATCACACACAATTTTTTATTTCTAATGTATAACTTACAAATTAACATCATGTTTCATTAATCTCATTCTGGCGTCTCGCGGCCAACATTTTTTGTTATTGTAACCAACAATGTTTTCGTTGTTTGGATCCGGATGCTCTGTTAGATATCTTTGAATCAAATCTCTCGCTTCTTCTGCTGTGAATCTACGAAAAAATAATCAAAATATATAAATTTTGTAACACATTTATCTTACTAAATTTAAAATATTAAATTTCCTAATTGTAGAATAACACTTTAACAATGGTAAAAAAGTTTTTCTCAGTTTTTCAAATGACTTGCACTACACTAACCTTGCATTTACATTATAGTAATATTATATTTAAAGAAGACTCAAAAGAATTACGTAAGTCCATTAATCACGTAAGGTCCTAAAGGGGGGGAGGGGGTTCTGCGAAAATCACGAAATAACACAAGAGAGCAACCCCCCTATTGCAGTAAGATATCACGTGTTTATGTAAATAAGTAATTAATAAGTTTTTACTATGTTTTAAAGTGTTATTCCACACTTAGGACAGATTTTTTTTTTAAATTAAGTTTAGTAAGTAAATAATAAGTTTAAACCTCAACACGTATCACCAAAGGGGGAGGGGGGGTTAAAAAGTGGTACCAAAAACATCACGTGATTAATGGACGGCCCCATACGAGAAAGTATTCATTGTCGCAAGTGTAATATCTAATAAAAAAATTAAATGAAACCAATTTTAGCTTTAGTTTAAGTTATCACAATATTAATAAAAGAAAAGAAATAAAAATACCTAAAGAATATATGAATTCTATCAATGTATCGGCAATACAATCTTATAGGATGTGCTCCCTCTGCCGCCCTGTCTTGGTACGATAGGAAATCATTCGGTAATTGTGGAGGACCGGCCATTTCACTAGCTCTTTGTAGACCAAGGACGAGCAAGTCCAGGACTAAACCATAGTATTGCACTATGAAAGATGCAAATTGAAGCCCTCTAATGATTCCATAAGAGTTTGTATGATTCATATCCTGTAAGAAAAAAATATATATATAGTTAATTAACAAATAGTATGTAAATGAATATATCTGTTTATGTTTTTTGGTATCAGATAGCGTATTGTCAGACGACAGCCGCTGCAGTACGATGTGATCGACATCGCCCACAGGCGACGGCCGCCTCCAGAGCACAGGGCCTCTCTGGTTTCAGGACCCCTACGCGGTTCATCATAAAAAAACAATTATATAAAATAACCAAGTCGTAAAACTCATAAATGAAACAAAACTTATTTAGTAATAAAAAAACTATATTTATATTTTTAGTGTACTCAATGGAACATGTGTCTAAGAGTAAAATGATCAAAATTTCAATTCATTTTTCACCTGTACCACATTGTAGAGGGTACTTAGGGACCTAGTGTTAAGACACTCCGTTCCCTACCTTATTTTCCGAAGAATTTAAAATATTGTACGTCGAATGGCGAAACTCAAATCGTATCAGAGCCTACCAGAGCAAATAAATGAAAATAAATCCGTTTACAGTTGCATACTTACTTATTATGCCCCTACGCCAAGAAAGACTTCAATACTACTACAAAAAATTATTTTAAATTACTAGAATACTAGAAACATAAATCAAAGTTCATCCATCAATTTATGTCTCAGTGCCTTCAATTGGCACTTAAAAAGGATGTTTTGTAATTTTTCAACTTACCTTGTAATTAATAACAACATTGTTCTTAGCAGTCATATAATCTGCAATGTTGTGGTCAACAATCAAACGCAGCAAACGATTGAGCAGTGTCAAATCGATTTTTTCATATAATTTCTCAAAACGTGATTCTAACAGCACATTGCATTCTCCTTCACCGACTTCCCATACATCTTGTAGGTTATTTATACCTGTTTTAATAAAAAAAATAAGTTATAGCCAATATCATTTTTGTTTAATAGGTATTGGTAAATAACAACAATGTCTTTTCATTTATATTTTTGCAGCTAAAAAATTGTGTCTCATGTTTCTTCTTGGGTGAAATATATTGATTTTATTTTAATTTATTTGTTGGAGCGAAGTAATGAAGTACAAATTATGTATTTCAATTGAAAATATTAAATATTTAATTTCTGCCAGTGGGGATCGAAGCCACAACCTGTCGCTTTAACAGTCAAACGCTCATGCCCCTGCGCCACGACAGGCCTCAATGATTTTATAATAGTATATTTCAAATATGTTAAGTAATATATATAATTGATGTAGAAAAAATTGCATACAGACAATAAGTTTTGCCTATTAAGATATAAAATAAATATTTCTTGTTGCACAGTACAAAAAACCAAAGTGAGGTTTGTAACAAGGGGATGGTACAACCATTTGATCTCCTATGCTACAACGCACACTCTGGGCAATTGCATTTTTTCTTCTTTCTTCTCCATTTTTCGTAACAATTTATGTTGTGTCAGTCAAATCAATAAGGGATTACATTTTTTTGTTTTATTATGAACATACTAAAATTGTTTTTTAAAAAGTTTTTTTTTATATAATAATTCTAATATCATGAGACTGCACATTTATGACAATATATTTGTGGTTTTAATGTACAAGTGAACAAAGAACTATTTTATCATATATTTTTAATATTCTTAATGATGTGTTTTATATATATAGAAATGATTCTTAAAGCACTTTTGTCTACTAGTGAAAATTGCATAATTCGTAAAATAATTATTAAGTTGAAAACTAATTATCTTTTTTATATTTTTTCAAGTAACTTTGTTTAAATCATCCAAAATTAAAAAATAAATAAATACATCAGTACAAAACTTACCTTGACACCACTTATAAACCAGCAAAGGTGAGGGTTCAGTATCAGCAGGCTTCACCCAGGGTGGCAGAAGTCGACGTTTATCAGCCTCATACCAGAGGTACTGGTCGAGGTATGCATCTGTTATCTTCTCCAATGGCTCCACATCATATACCGGCACCAGATGAGAGTAGAGGTCCATAAATTCTATCCCCACCTGCGGTAGAGAAGAATTTTTATAACAATGATTATAGATTTATTTGGCATAACTAACCTATATTTAAAATAAAAAATTAAATATAAAATTATTAATGAATTATTAAAAAATTATAAATAATTCTATTGGATAATTTATAAATAATTCTATTGGAAAATTAATGTAGATCGTTATTTATTTTCCATAAATATTTACTTTAATAGTGAAATATAAAATCTAGAGGATCATTACATATTTGTATGTGCAAAACATTGAAGTCTGCAATGCAGAGGTCACAAGTTTGTAACTGTAACTGTGACAAATTTCGATTTGATTCCCACTCACGGAAATTAAATATTTAATATTTTCTCTTTCTTCACTTTGGTAACGAGGCAAAGCACGGCGTTGAGTTTCGCCATTTAACATGTAAAGCCTAAAATTCGGCAGAAAGTGAGAATTCAACGGAGTGTGTTAACACTAGGTTACCAGATTATTCTGCCTACCCACCCTGCCATGTTCGGGATACAGCGAAAAACTGGAAGAAAATTACAATATAAAAATAGTTGTACCTCTCTAAAAGTTCTCTGCGTGAGCAAATGACGTTTGATCCTCGACAACGCTTCATGAGGATTATCATAGGCTTGTTCTATCAGACCCAGTTCCTCCCTTTGACTTTGGTTCAGCCTGGATTTGACGCTGTAAGCTTCTTTCAGCCTTTCCAGGGCTAATATAAGTAGTTTAGTGTCATGTTTGTATGAAAGTGGAGGGAAAGGTATGGGGGCGAAGCGCCGGGACTCCAGCCAGTGGACAGTTGTGGTGTAGATTGCTACAGCTTCTTCTGGCGAGATGTAGGGACCATCCTAAAAAAAATATTATTAAAGTAAAAACAGTATATTGATTAAATTAATGTAATATTTCTTATGGATAATTATTATTATCGACAATAATTAAAAGTTATGAACGATTAGCAAAAAAAAAATGCCATTATTTTCAGACTTATATATAACTTTTTAACTTAATAAATTTATATATTATTTTTTAAAAGGTTATTACTGTACTTATAACTTAACTTTAAATTTTGTTATCTCAGACTATTCACATTTATATATAATTATTTAGCTTCAGATCTTTTTGTACAGTGCAAGCTACTTCAAATTCTAATTACCTTCAAATAATTATGCTGTCTCTCTTGCTCAGCTTTCAAATACAATCTGGTTAGTCTTCCCAGATTCTTCTTGCACACAGTTTTATCTACGGTCGCGCCGCGTCGTATACGTTCTCTGTTGTAGTGTGCCGTGTTGGTCCACCAGTCGGCCTTCATTTTGACATAACGTAGGATCATGTTTTCTATAGGCGTTGGGAGTCCTGGCACCTATACAAATAAAAAGTAATAAATTAATTAAATTCGTATGTAAATTAAATATTATCTTATTGCTGGTAACAAAAAAAACGCGGTATTGAGTTGAAGTAGAAATACTTGCATAAAGCAAGTTAC
This sequence comes from Eueides isabella, assembly GCA_019049475.1. NCBI lineage: Eukaryota > Metazoa > Arthropoda > Insecta > Lepidoptera > Nymphalidae > Eueides > Eueides isabella. Next base: position 10,232,891 of record CM032395.1, on the reverse strand, counting down.
ACAGAGAACAGACAAGTAAAACATTCTATTCTTCACATTTCATCCAATTTGCGACATTGTTGGCACATGGTGCGCTTTCTTTATACCAGAAATATTTATTGAAAACAAAACTTTATAATGAATGTAAATTAAAGGTGACACAATCAAGTACACACAACCATACGCTTTTCTATTTTTTACTTTCTTTAGAGGACAAGAAAATATACCTCATTTATAATATCACAAATAAAAAATTCAAATACCAACCTTCCAAGGTATATTCGCTTTCCAGCACCGCCACGCCTCAGACAAGTGTTGCAAGATCGTCCTGGCCTTGTTCTGTTTGATACCTTCAGGCATCATGTCCACAATGTCGTGCATCACTGAGGCACGGAGTTCCAAGTCGAAGTGAGACTCGACACGCTGTTTCGTTACCGTTTTGGCTACACCTGTTTGATTATAGGGAGGAATTAGAATTTAGAAGAAAATCACTAAAAACATCTGACAGATGGTGTTTCGACCAATTATATAATACAGTAATTGACATGAATTTGTTATATTACTCATATTATTATGCAAATAAACATACAACATATAAGACAACTGTAATATATACCTTCATCATACACAATAGACAAAATCACTATATCCGATAGTGATTTTGTCTTACTATTGTTGTTGTGTGTTACTTATCAGAAAATTCAAAACAAATTAATTTACTGACGTAAAACATATTATTTTCAAGAAATATCCTTATCTTAGTTATTATAAACAAAAATACACATACCTTTAGAATGTCTTCCTTCAAATTGCCTAGAAAGCAAGTTGCCAAGCCAACGTTCAAGCAGCGGGGTTATACCACGCATAAAGAACAGCCACACACGCCAACCTGGCGCCCAGAACCCACATCCAGGGCCTTTGGATACGGGACCCTAAAAAGATAACAATCTTATAAAAAACACAAAACCCCTAATTTTAAGTCAAAGCCAAAATATCCTGCCACTTAACTTATTACTATTAACTTTTAATTATTAAACTGTTGGTTGAATTCAATTATTTAAATAGTAAATTCGCTCTGGTATACAAGCCATGGCGCGGCATTAGGTTCCGCCACTCAACACGCAACTCTTTAAATTCGACGAAAAGTGGAGAATGGATCAGTGTCTTAAAACAAGGTTCCCAAATCCCCTCTTTTTACACTGATAGCAGTGTATGGGATACAGTGTGAAGATGCTTAAATTACCAAGCCAACAAATCAATTTAAAATGAAAACGTAAATCAAACTTACAGTATTAAATCTATAATAGATCAAATGCTTCAAGTCTTTGCACATTCTAATCTGCCTCATCAATTTGTACTTGTAACGGTACATTCCGGTGAGTTGGCCAACATGAGCAAAGATATACTGGAGACCATCAGCCAGTTGGAAGGAATCCACATTGTTGAGACGATATTGTACATGAGAGTCCACAATGAGCTTTGTTAATCGGAGTATTTCACGACACAAGTGGAATGCTGAAACAAAATTATATTTTAAGTTATTTATAGTAGAGGCCTGTAAGCTCAGCGGCTATGGAAGAAATGAGAAAAATTTAATATGTTCAGTTGAAATATTGAATACTTTCATTTCTTGCCTTTGATTACAAAGGCGTTGAGTTTCACCACTCAACACCTAAAATACGGTGGAAAGTCGGGAACGGAACGGAGTATCTTAACACTAGGCTCCACAGTTTCATCTGCCTACTCTGCCGTGTGCGGGATATAGCGTGAAGCTATAGAAGATATAGAGGCAGTTGTTTTGAAGAGATACAGCGGTTAACAATCATGGATTTGGTTCTCACTCGAGCACAACTATTTTCATTTTAAGTTAGAAAGATCAAAGAGTTGACTTCTGACACTCAATACAATGCCTTAAACAAATTATATTAATATTAAGTTATATTTATTGATTTTTTTTTTCAAGCCTACATAAAATGTTTATGCATATGCTGTAATTAACTATAAATACCAAAGTAATTGAATATTTGTGTTAAAAAATATATATAATGATTAATGAAAATGAAATACACTGCTTACCATTTCCAAATCTAGATTTCTTTCTCTCTTTAGTAGTAAGCGTTTTGACTGGCTTCAAATTGAAATTGTAATCAAGATGTAAGTAGTTTAGATTTTTTCGGTGAATAAGTAAGTTGAGCATATTGTATCCCTGTCTACATACTTGGAGACCAGCCTCCACCCAATCTAGGGTTGTAGTTTGGAAGAACTTTGTGGATTTGAATGAACGGAATAGATACCTAGAAGAAAAGTTTTAAATGTAATATTATCTTCATTTTCTAAACACACACATTATACACCTCAATGGTGCAAGAGTACAGCATCTGATAGTAAACAAGGCTGTTGTAAACACGATTTCTACTATTACAAATAATTATATTTTCAATATCTTTTGCTCTGGTAAGAAGACAAATCTCAAAAATTAGTCCCATCACTGTAAACACAATGTAAAAAATAAAATCCTCTAATAAATGTTGAACATATTTTTTCTGCTTGTTGAAGATGAAACTATTTTAATTATTCAAAGTTTTTATATTTTCATGTTGAAGAAAAAATTACTAATATCTATTTTAACTATCTACACTAATTCGCGTATAAAATGAAATTTGATTGACTCATATAACATGCAGTTAAAAAATCATGTGCCCACCACTGCCCAATATCAATATTATTAAACAAAATATAACTTATTAATAAATAATTTGGCCTGTCGTGGCGCAGCGGCACAAGAGTGTGACTGTAACCGACGGGTTCTGGGTTCGATCCCCAGTCGAGGAAACGAAATATTTAATATTTTCAATTTAAATATTTTATGTTTCATTTCTTAGCTCTGGTAATAAGGCAAAGCGTGGCGTTAAGTTCCGCCACTCAACACGCAATGAACGGAAAAGTGGAACGGAGTGTCTTAACACTAGGTTCCCTCTGCCTACCCGGCCTCGTGCGGGATACAGCGGGAAGCTGAAAAAAAATAATAATTATAATAAATATAAACAAAGTACCTTTTCTTCTGCGGCTTGGGTGGTCTATGTTTCAAAGCATTCAGCACATAGTATTTAAGTAATTTCTGATACGACACACGGACTTTAACAGGCTGGCCAGGTGGACAATGTTCCTTATACCAAGTCTTGACGAGAGGTACGTCAATGGCACGACGAGTGCGTCCTAAAAAATAATATGTATAATTTTTAAATGTACTATTTTTCAAATAGTATAATTTTTTAGCCTCACATATAGCAAGATAGAAAGGGAGAATGTGTTGTTAAAAAAACTCTGTTGTATGTTTTACAGCAAGTTTTTGACATTTGCTGTGTTTAATACAGATTGCAAGGCAGGAGAAAAGAATGGATTACGAACCCAAATAAGCACCTTTACATTCAAATAATTTTAATGGTTTAATGTTGATAATACTAAAATTAATTTATATATTTACACTATCATCTTACCAGATCTCATATTAAAAGGCCTCGGGGCCCACAAAAGTGCAATGCCATTAGCAGTATTATCAGTATACAAAGCTGTTTCTTGTAAAAATGGAGACACATCTTCCGGGAGTAGAAAGTCTTCTTCTTCTGGGACTGGATCTAACGACTTTACTGAATGTCTATGAGATATTGGATTGATGAGAGGGTCAAAGTAAAATGCTGGCAAGTCGGGATCTTCAGTTTTAATGTAAACCACATTTGGTGTGTGATACCTGAAAAGATCATTAATATTATACCAATATATATAGTTCAGATAGAACAAACATTGAAGGATTAAAGTACTACACATACATGTAGTATAATTTATTACAAAACTCCACTTTATGTTTGTTACTATTTATTATTAAAGATAAAATTATGAATGTAAATATGATTTTCATTGTCATATGGATATATGTATTTTATAATCAATGGTTTCAGGTACAAAAAACCTAAGTAAATTCTAACACCAATGTAGCTCAATTCATTCAGATAAACAGTGTTTTACTGTACCCCACACATGAGTTATGGTATTTATAAACATTATTTTATTTAGAAAAATAATAAGAAGGCTCTGTCATGGCACAGCAACTTTCAGACTGTAAACTATGTGTACTACTGTAAACATTACAGGTTGTGGGTTTAACCCCACACTAAAGGAAATTTAATATTTTGAATTTAAATATTTATTGTTTTCATTTCTTTGCTCTGGTAACAAGGTAAAATGAGACATTGGGTTCCGCCACACGCAATGCCTCAAATTAGGCGGTAAGTGGGGGCGATGAGTTCCCTCTATCTACCCTGCCATGTGCAGAATACAGCGCAAAGCTGAGTGAATGAGTAATAAATAATATAAAAAAATAACATTCTTATGTTACTTCTTAGAAAAATAAAAAAATAAAGTGTAAACTTACCAAGACAGCTGCACAAAATGTGGCAAATTATTATACAGGTATGGGAAAGCAATCCTGTATTCAGTTCTTATTGGTTGTCGAATTATTATTTTATTTATATCATTAAACTCATTCCAATCTTCATCTCCTGCAGAATTATCTTTCACTAGAGGTTCAAACTTAGGTCCACCTGGTATTGCCATGTTCAAGGCTTTAGCAGTGAAGAAACTCTTTGAATCAAACAGGTAAAAATAATTATCATCCACCAAATCTGTTAACAGTTGATTGGCAAGTCTGTATAATGTTGCCATTTGTGGTAGCGACAGGTTCCATTTTCTATATGTTGACCCATTAACATGTCGAGTTCCCAATAACGGTTTATGATCGTAAAACCAGGATGCAACTGCTCCGTCTTCCTCAGGATCCAACTCTATCTGTATGGGCTCTAAAGGCTCTACATCCAAGATATTATCAGCATAGTCTAGTGGGGGTTCTTCATCATCAAATGGTGGGAACCTCATTCTTTTGAAGTGTCGTCGATCACGTTTCTCCCTACGCATCATAATCCACATGGTACCCCATTGAGCTATGTAAACCGGTTCAATAACCCAGGGTATTTCATTGACAAATGTAATTGCACCAGTGATGTGATACAAGACTTGGACATCTCTTATCTGTTCCCACGGCATAGGCATGTTCTCTAACAGTTTCATGACAGCATGTGGCATGTACTTTAAGGCTCCTAGGTAAACTCTTTTGTCGTGACGGTATTTTCGACTAGTCATATCTCCGTGGTCTCTTATAATTTTTCTTATATGCTCTGGTGGCATGTCTTCCTTCTGAGCATCCACAAAACCGAATTTTCGTTTTTCGGCGAAACGTTTTGATTGTAGCTGTAGCCATTTTTGGGCTGTTGAAATTATTATTCTTTGTAAATTAAAATTTTATAAGCTCTTACACTACATGACTATCTATTACTATTAAAGGTATATAAAGTAACAGATTATTTTCTCAGGAACATAGAGATGTTTTGTACCTATAATCTTTTAATGTAAAACTACTAACTAAACCATAAGTAGTAATTCAACAAATGTCAATATCACATACATTGTAACTGTTTGCAACTACAGCATTTTTCACTAAAACTTGGGTGAAAAAGAATATCCATTGCACTTTACTTTATCCCTTCAGAAATGTTTACACTAAAAAACTAAATATTGTAATTTTTGGCAAAGGGAACAGAGGATTATTTTTTTAAACCAAAATATGAAACTGATAGGTCACATTTTAGTATTTTCCTAGATTTATGAATATTTTTTTGCACATAAGTTGCAAGTTTTACCACCTGCCAGTATGATAGATATATCATGCAAAAATATTTTATTTATGTCATCAATTTACATTTTTTTTATTTATTTAACTTTAATATAATATTCACATATACACATAAAAATCATTAAGAGTCACTCATCAATTTAATGATGTGCTTTGTATTGCCAAAATGAAAACAACATATATATTATTCCCTAAGTTGCAACCAAACCAGCTAACCAATATTTGTAATTTGATAAAAAATTGTGAAAAAAGAAATAATCAGATATGATATGTGATTGCATAAAAGTAAACATCAATTACCCAATAGTGTTTTAAATTTAAATATTTTATAAATGTTTACATCTTATTATTTATTAGTGACAATGACAAATTAGTATAACAATTGGGAACCTTTTAAGTTTAATTAGAGTCCCTTGTATAATATTTGGTTGGTGAATAAGTCGTAATTAATTATATAATTATAGTGAACTATGCGACACTTGTTTGTTTTTTTTATAGTTTTAAAACCAGATGGAGATGAGGACTTGCATTCACAGTCCACTTACATTTATCCCCACCTAATAAGGATTCTACCCTTATAAGGAAAAAAGTCTGTTCAGTATGGAGATAAGCAATTGTTTTTTTAACAATTTTTAATTGGTATAATTCCTCTGTTCCTTAATATCAGAATTAAAAAACCTAATTAACTTTTTGATACCACACAAATAATATTTAAGGGGACACATCACAAGGTTGACATTATTATATGGTTTTTAAATCCAATGCATTGTTAATATTATGTGGTATGAATCATTCATAAATGAATTTGGATTTTTTAATGAAATGACATCTCATCAAATATTCAAAGGAACATAATTTTTGAATGTTCTAATACCTTTTTCTTTTATTTTCTCTTCAGGTATGTGATGCGGCTTTGGTGGTTGAGCCGGCGGCACAGGGGGCGCCGCAGCAGCGGCAGCAGCATGGGCTTGCAAAGCCGCCTGTTGTGCCGCCGCCAGCTGCTGCTGCGCCATCATCGTGGCCCATGGGTTCGGCCCCAAGAGATACGGCGGCAGCGACATGGCTGCGCCTTTTCTCTAAAATAAGCACGTGGAGGGTTTACATTTACTGTTAAATACAATAAGATACAAACACTGGTCTATGGTAACTATTGACGCAAAACAAATAGCACAACTCACTTGGCCTACTTTATCAGCAGTTTATTTTTTTACTGCACACATTAAAAACATTCAATAAAGTAATGACAAGCTTCAAATTTAAGTAGTATTAGCAAAATATAGCTTAGCGGCCATTTGCTTTCGCATCATTTTTGGTAAGCCGGTTGGAGTTGCCAGTATTTAATTAATTTTATGTATGCTGTCAAATAAATTTATTATTTAAAATATATTAACGGTAAAATGGATTGATAGGAAGTCACTGGGTTACTGGTAGATATTAAACTAGGAAAGTTTTGTATACAGTATATTAGTAAATGTACTATATTTGTAGTTTTATATAAAGAACAGAATCTTCTTCATAATGGTTGTTTGAAATAAGCTATAACATTCAATTGTTTTATCGGGAATAAGATTAATGCATCGGTAAGTACAATTTGTGTGTATATATATATATATATATATATATATATATATATATATATATATATATATATATATATATATATATATATATATATATATATTAATATAGAAATTGTGATTTCTAGTTTATAAATTATGAAATAATAATGATAGTTATTAATCTTATAAATATTTTCATGATTTATTAGTAATAAATCTTAAACTAATTAGAACTAAATTACCATAATTTGCTATTATTAAAATATTAGTAGATAAACATGACAAGTAGTTTTTGTAAAATTCATTGTAAATTCAAGGGGTAGCGTAGTATATGAGTGATTATTGCTACTCGTGGATTCCCCTGCGATCGCTATTTCTTTCACGAGCGTCCATAAAGTCTCGTATTTTCTTTCTTTAGCGTGGCGTTTAGCGCGGTGCGGAGGGACGAGCCGCACTCGCCCCTCCACGCCTGATGACGCTGTAAAGACTATCCCAGATCAACAGCAGTTGAGTCACTCAGTAAAAAAAGCCACTCGTGGCATTCTCACAGTAGCACCAGCAAAAACTATAAAGTCTTTATTGTTATCAATAAAAGTGTTTGAAGTAATATTCAGTCTCATTGTATTGTCATGGAAAGTTGTGACATTATTGAAGAAAATGACGTCAGCATTGCTGACGTTAATATTTATAAAAACAACTCTGCGCTGCGCCGATGCACGCGGTATATACAGTTTTAAAAATATTGAATTGAAGAGGTGAATAGACGCGCTATATAAATGGGTGCTGGAGAGATACGTGATATAGGCTTATAGAATCGAGAACGTTTGTATAGAAACAAAAAGAATTCATAAAAAAAAAGAAAAATAAGAAAAGATAAAAACATATAGATTCATAGAAAAACTTCGAGAAAGGTTGAGATAAATTGCAATAAAAGAGAAAATCTCTCGTGTGTACTCCCAGTACAGTTGCAGCCTCCTAGCTGCTAGAGATATATCCTAGTATATACTTTACGAAGAAGGCAGTACATATCTTTGTTATAAAGGATATCAAAACGAAATGACATCAGTACCGAAAGATCTTAAGCGCATTCTTCACTTATAGTTTATCTGGAAAGAGAAATATCCTCTGATCATCTAGAAATGTGGTAGAGAAGCTGGCTTGAAAGTGGTGATAATTCACGAGGCTCAGGGGCTGACAAGAGCGATTGTTCTGGGTGTAAAAACCAAATTGGTTAAGCTGCAGCTACATGATAGCGTTTAGGATGCTGTCGTATCTATATCGCGGCACACCGACAACTTCATTTACTAAAAAAACGTTCGATTCTACTAAATTAATTTAATTTAAATTCAAATTCAAAATATTTATTTAATTAGACATTTTCAGGCTGTTTTAAATCGTCAACTGAACATAAAATTTCCACCGGCTCGGAATGCGGTTCTGCTGAGAAGACCTGGTAAGAAACTCAACAGTTCCTGTTTTGAATATTGAATTAGGTTACAATGAATTTGTTTAATATCCTATAAGAAATTCAAATGATCTTAATTAAATACATTTTTAACGTTCAAATATTCTTGGACTTTCCTAGTTAACTTTGCTACAACATTTACTTTAAATTTCTCCAGTGGCAAATTCAAAGTACATTGCGGAATACTATTAAATATACTAATAATACTATTAAAAATAGATCTTACGGCTCTTTTTGCAGTATAAATATTGAATTTATATTATCGGCGTTCATTTACTAAAAATCGTTCGTTACTGCTAAATAATTAAATTTAAATTCAACTAATTCAATTCCAGTGGCGTACCTACCAAGGGGCTAGGCGGGGCAGTGCCCTGGGGCCCTCAAGCTCAGGGGGCCCTCGAATCCTTACCAGAAAATCTCAATCGAAACCAACTTTTGAAAATTTCTCCCATTTTCAGAATAAATATGACAGGTGGCAACTGAAGCTTAATCATGACAACGCAATTATGAAAAATTCCAAAGTTGTATAAAGGGAATTCCCCTTAATTATTTGTGTGGGTTGACAGTGTTATTAAGGTTTTCATCAATTTGTCGGATATCAATATCTGCATATTATTATTTACGATTTCTAGTTAACTTTATTATTAAATGTGATTAGAAATGTACATTTTTTTTATCCATTGATTATTTATAAACATACAAGTTAACGTTTTCATAGACAGGGTTTGTTTAAAATTGGCCAATAGATACCTAAATCCGTAAGAGATACCTACAAAAAAAAAATGTTAGAAGACTTAGGTCTTTCATTTTGTTAATAAAAATTAGGCGTATTTTTATTTCACTTGTCAGAAAATTCTAAAAACATAGGATTACTTGCATAATATATTATATTTATTTTTAGGCAGTAACATGAACAGAATTAATTTTTGTTCAACTAAATAATAGTTACTGATTTTAATAAAAAAATATCAAGTATCAAGATAGGTTGCTACGACAGCGAGTGGTGGATATTAAAGCATAGTGGTGACCCCCGGATTTTCTACTCTATTTTGCCAATCTAAATCTATACGTGATGTTTTATTGTAATGTTTTAAACCGTCAAACGTGGTAACACTGGCGGCGATAAAATATTTGCCGGGGATTCCCCAGCAAAGTCTTGGGCTATGTTCCGATATACACTGTGAGTACTGCGCAGTGGTCTCAGTGGTGAATAATTCGTTCCGATATGGACTGCCAGTATAATGCTACAGTACCCTAGGGAAATGTATGACGTCATAAATCACCGCCATTTTTGCACTGTGAGCACTGGCATTTTCGAGGTAAGGTACTCCCAGTGCTTTGGTCACGTGATCACAAACTTGTCGAGAGTTGTATGTAGTTAACACCAGTTATTTATTTACAAATAGAAGTTTGTGGTTAATTGTATTAATTATTAACCAATTTATTTAATTTAATTAATTATTTGTCGAAATATATTTTTTAAAATTTAATTACTACTATTACTATTATTGATTGCAAATAAAATATTAACTTTAACTATACATAACCTTTTTTATAGGTTTACAAGTATTTGTAAAAAAAATACTTTTTGAAACATAAAAAAAATACTTACTAATATCTGAAATTTATTTAAATTATAATTAAATTCAACATTACATATTTTTTATTTTAAATATTCAAAACAATAAATTTTCTTATTTAACTGAGAACGTTTAAGCAAACATTAAATTAAAAAAACATTAGTTTGAAAATAGCGTGAAAAAACAAGAACGACAGTATACTGGATCGCGTTTCGTTTTAAATAGTAATCAGTATAACTGACTATAAAGAAACGACATCACAGTATACTAATTTGCCGTTATACTGCGCAGTGCTCACAGTGTATATCGGAACATAGCCTTACTTACTTTAAAAATATTATATTCAAATTCAAATTTAAAATATTCTTTATTCAAATAGGCTTTAGCAAGCACTTTTAAATCTCACAAACATAATTACCACCGGCTCGGAATGCGGTTCTGCTGAGAAGAGCCGGCAAGAAACTCAATAGTTACTCTTTTCAATATTGAATAGTTACAGTTTCATAGTTTAATACAATAGTGACTATCCTGCATGAAATTCAAATGACCTTAATTAAATACATTTTTATCATTCAAATATTCTTGGACAGTGTAGTACGCTTTCTTAATTAACATTACTTTAAAATTTACTTTAAACTTCTCTAGTGGCAAATTCAAAATACACTGCAGAATACTATTGTAGATACGTATACTTAGACCCAGAAATGATTTATTTACTTTTTGGAGGCGATAACTAAGCGACACAAGTTTCTTGTTCCCGTCTCAATCGTGTGTCTGTCACTGGGTTTGCTAAAGCACTGAATGTGTTGCTGGACAAACAAAATATTGTAAAATATATATTGAGAAGCAACCGTAAGAATACCTGTATTCTTAAAAACATCTCGCAGAGAATCTCGAGCTTTAAGATTATAAACAGATCTTACGGCTCTTTTTTGCAATATAAATATTGAATTTATATCGGCGGCTCTGCCCCATAGTAGCATCCCATAAGAAAGAATTCTATGAAAATAACTAAAATAAACTAATCGGGCAGTATATATCTGTCATTAACAAATAATATAATGGCTCATGGCTTCTTTCAACTAAATAAGGTAAATCAATTATCTATATTAAAAAGAGTGATCATTTCTCTTATCTTATTTCGCAACAAAACAAAGATTTTAGGGCTTAATTAATATAATAATTTTAGTGCGTTTCGCCAGACCAAGGTGCTATATTTTGAATAGGTAGCAAAACTGACCATTTCCGTGATCTATTTTTTCCCGCAACAATACAGCCTCTTTTAAGCTCCATAAGTTGTATTGTAAGTTCGCAACCCCTGAGAGCAGGCGAGTTATTTCACATGAGGGAATTGCCGTAAAACCCATAAATATCGATATGATCGTATCTTTGATCGTTACGAAAAATCCCGCGACCTCTTATTCTATCTAGTCCGAGTCTAGTATAACATTATTAATATTTAATTTGATAGGTTCACTGACAACTCTATTAAATAATAATAATTTAATAAATGATGATACGCCATGAGAATGAAAGGCTCCAGTCTATTTCAAAGATATATTTGTAATTTATAAATAATTTATTTAAAAGAAAAAGAGAAAAGTTTTGTATCCTGTATCCGCAAACATCGTTGATGCACTGTAACGCTGAGGTCTTCGTAGCACCGCCCTCAGCACATTGTTGTACTGAATATGCAGGGCATTTTAGCTACGCCGCGTTAAGTTAGGCCACAAGCTGCATGTGTAAAAAGATTGGCAGTAGGCTTGAAACAAGGCTACCTTTCCAATTGCTGTACATCGCACCTTTTTAACTGAGTGAAGAAATGAAAACAATAAATATTTAAACTTAAAAAGCGTATAACAATTTTGAACGAAGCAGGATTTGAACCCGCGATTTGGTCAGAGCGCTGGAACGGTTTTCAGAGGCGCGGGTTCAAATCCTGCTTCGTTCAAAATTTTTATACGCTTTTTAAGTTTAAGTTTAGTATTTTCTGTCCTAAGTGTGGAATAACACTTTAAAACATAGTAAAAATAAATATTTATTGTTAATTATTACAAAGAATGAAAACAATATAATTATTAATTAAAACAGTAAATATCTAATGATACTATTAAACTAGCTTAGCTAGCTTAGCTGATCGAATCCGCCATCATTACATCACACATTAGCCGGTACTAGAGAGGATGTCATGGAAAGAAATCTTGACATCTCATGAAGCTTTATTTTAAAGAAAAAGCCAGTGGCGATCAGCTTAGACTTTGCCTTTGTTATATACTTCGATCAACTATTCACTAGATTAAGCGTTGCATACAAATACGGCTCAAAAAAGTGGCACCACTCAATATAAACACAAATGCCGAACATTATTACACACAGACTTATGACAAAAAATCTATTTAATAAAATCATACCTTATTCTCGTAACTTAAGGTTTAGTTTCGACTAGCGCGTAATAGATATAAGACATTTAATTTCACGTCATCGTCGTCGCTTTGTAAGTACTTGTAAGAAAATAGAAAATAGAAATCATGGAGTCACTTTATTGATAATAAATTGATAATTTTTGTACATTTTATTAAAAATAAAAGTAATTGTAATCTTGAAACGTCTTTTTTTGTTTTAATACTACAATATACATTTCGTTAAAAAGTTCCACTACTTCTACATTTTTCAATCGATCTAATAATACTGAGTCATCGACGGTTTTTTTTTTATTTTTAAGCACATTTAATTCAAAAGATATGATAATATTTTTTAACGAAGACTTTTTTTCTTCAAACGTTTATTAATTTTGTTTAAATTATTAATTTGTTTCGTTTTAGTAAGTACTATTTAGTGTGATACGATTATTTGTTTTTTAAGTATCCTTTCCTTGGAGTATCTTGCAAAGATGTAATGTCCGATAGTATAGTAGTCGAAGAATTAGAGCTGACGGAAACAACCATTGTCTTGATTCTGGTATCATTTAGAATTGAAGATGCAGCCTATAATAAATATTTTTTTATTTTTTTTATTTTGTGTATTCTGTATATGTAAACAAAAAAAAAACATTTTTTAATTTATTAATTTGCAACTTGCAATTTTGGAATCGCCATTTTTAAAAATCTACGCCGTTGAGTATTCTTCCCTTCTTTCTTAGGTGACAATAGATACCCATTATGCACAGCGAAATGAGTCAGTAGGAAAACTATAATAAAAAACATCTCTCTATGCATTTCTTAGCCCAATTACCGTTATTTGACGAAATCGTTGGTAGTGTTATCGCCAATATTGGTCAAACGTTCCGTCGTTTATTGTATTGTTATTTAATTGTTTAATATTGATTTTTATGTATTTTAAAATTAATTCTAACGTGTACTTACAGAAAAAAAGATATTCCTTCTGAATCTTTACTGTTGCGATGGTTATTTACACAATTTTTATAAGCACACGGAGGCATTTTGTCACGTCCGCACATTGGTTATAGTTGGAACATACTAAAAACGAATAAGAACACAATTCTATTTGTGCTCTTATTTGTCGGGCCGTTTTTTGGAGTGTGACACTTAATCTATGAATAGTTGATCGAATGTTATATAGGATAAATAGGATAACGTCTCATGTTTAGTAAACGATATTGGGAACTAAAATAAGGCATTCCAATAAATTATAAGCCATGACTTTATAATCTATAATAAGAATGTGTAAATTATCATACTGGCGTTATATAAAATTGACAATTGATTTAGATAACATAAACATATGTTAGACTTTTTCCTATCCGTCAATAATAATTAATTCTCTGAGCTTATTATATTAATTTAGAAGGACATTAAACTCGTCAATGTTCATTGACTGGGATGACATGTAGTCAGACATGTTTGCTTGTTCTGGCGTGTTTAGCAGAAACATACTAACGCTTACGCTAGTGTGTAAATAGCATTCGCTTGTTGGAGCCAAGCTTGGATAAAGTATTAAATTATAGTAATATTCGATTTATTTATTTTTTATTATTTGTTTGGTCAGAGACAACAATGCGTGATTTTGAAATTAGCTGACAAAGAAAGAAATATTAAAACAAAAACCAATTTGATATTTTATTTATCCAATTTTAATAAAAAACGAAAATGCATGCAATCTCAATCATAACCGTTATTATAATCTCTAAATTCCAATGGCGGTGTAAGGATAATAATATCATTAAGTTCATTTATATTACTTCTTTTTAAATCTTCATTAATTTCTTCTATTGTTTCTCTCATAAGTACTTCATCGATAGATGTTTGGCTTTCTGAATTGTTGCTTGCAGATGTTTCTTCTAGAACTTGAGTCAACGCTGTAGCTATATCTGAATCGCTTCCAATGTCATTATGATCATTAATTTCGTCACTTTCATTATCATCGTCAAGTTGTGATATATTATTTATAGTGGCATTTGTATCGTTATTGTTAAGGTCAGTAATGGCTTTTGAATTAAATTCAATACTATTAACCACGATATCGTCATTTTTTTCACATTCATTATCAGACATTTGATTTTGGGGCAATGTTTCTTGTAAGTTATTAAAATAATTATTATGTTCTATAGTGTTAAGTAGTTCTGTAGAGTGTTTAACAGAGTAAATGTATTTATTAGTTGTTACATTTTCTTGAGTAGAATCATTATAACCCGTTGTTGAATTTGAACTGTCATTATTATTTTCCGTATCAAAATTATTATTTGTAAGACTAATATCTTGTTCAAGGATAGATTTAGAACAATTAGGCGCTATTGTATCATTAACTAAATCGAATGTATTTAATTTAATATTTGATGATACGTTCCGTTCTATCTTCATATCTTCTATGAGCGTTCTATTGGCATTTTTAAATTCTTGTATCATGCGTTTAGAAGTTTGTTCAAAATTTAAATTTCTACGAGATTCTTGTAGAATTTTAGCATTTAGATCATATAGGGTTCTATTAAGCTCTATAACTGGCTTTGTTGATTGAAATAATTGAGGCTGAAATATGTATTATAGAATATTTTAATGTATTGTAATGTACTTATGTAGAGAACATTTTCATAATTTATTACTTTATCAAATAAGCTAAGACCATATCCTATACTTAAGTATATACAACATGTTTAAGTTACTAAAGTAGTGCTTATATTTATTTTGGGGTAACCTTATAAAAACAGCTTAAAATGTGAATATTATAAATGTATAACACCACGGTTTTCAAAGTATTCGAATTTTCATTTAATATAAAACAAGAAAAGACGACAAATCGACATTAAAAAAAAAAACCTTTTTGTGTTTAGCAATAAGTTCAGCGAGCTCCTTTGCTAAATTAACAGTGTCTTGTGGGAGATTAGTTTTAGAGGCCAATGCAAGGCCATAGTGCTCAACCTTCGTAACACCAGGTTCGATTTTGTGTTGGTAAATCAAATTTTTGTATAAAACTTGGGAATTGCTTTCCTCTGTGACGGCTGTGTGACAACTGTAATATATTTTATTTTAGATTATATGACTTGAGTTCCGCCACTCAACACGCCTCAAATTCGGCGGAAAGTGGGGAACAGAAGTGTCTTAACTCTATGTTCCCAAGTTCCTTCTGCCTAACCTGCCATGTGCGGGATAAAGCGTGAAGCTGAGTGAGTGAGTGAGATTATATATATAGAAAAAAAAACAAATTACATTAATTAATTATATCAATAAACAAAAGTCGATACTCGTTTCGCAATTGTTTTTTAGCTGTCTACTGTATCTCGCGCATAGCATGCAGGATAGGCATAAAGCTGGAAACCGATCCGTTCCCTACTTTGTGTGTTGAGTGGCGGCACTCAACGCCTCGCTTTGCCTTGTTACTAGAGCAGAGAAATGAAAACATCAAATATGTAATTTGTAAATATTAAATATCTCATTTCTTATCACATTTCATTCTGTATAAAACAAAAAAATATATAAATCAGTAAAACTATCTAACTTTAGTAATCAGAATAATACTTTACTTGACAACATTATAATATAAGTCTTGTAGTCTCGTTAGATATAAGAAGTGGGTGGTGAAGAAAGTGAAGGCCTCGCTTTTCAATAGCTCCTCGCATATGGCCCAAGCTATACTGGTGCCTTCTTCGACGCTTGTTCCCCTAGATTAGGTTAACTTTACGCTGAATGAAGCGATTATAAGATCATTTTGAGATCACGTGGACGTATAAATGTAAATTAAAATCAAAAGCCTACGGATCGTAGACTTTAACGCGGCGTTCAGTTCCGCCTTTTAACACAATGTCTCGAAAATTTAACGGAACGTGGAGAATGGAGAGTTTTAACAGTTGGTTGCCTGCTCTGGTTATATGCTGGATATAGCGTGAAGTTAAAAATATAAACAATTTTAATAAAGTAAGTACTGATTGTAGGATACTTTTGATGAATATTGGATGAAGATGAAGTTACAATCTTTCGACTCAACGGGCACTTGTTGTTCATTTTAAGAGGCGGAACTCAACGCTGCAGTGTGTCTACTCTGTAATTCAATATAAAAAATCCTATTCCATCCTACTACAATGCTAAGGCTGTAAGTATTTATTGGTAATGTATGTATATAAAATAATTTCTGTGTAGTATGGAATTATTGAGGCCTGTCCTGGTTGGGACATTTGGTGGAAAGTGGGTAACAGAACGGAGTGCCGTGACGTTAGACTCTCAGGTTCTCTCTGTCTACCCTGTCTTGAAATCATATTCATCATATTCGTTATGTTCATTATATTCATCATATTCATAATATTCATCATATTCATCATATTCATCACATTCATCATATTCATCATATTCATCATATTCATCATATTCATCATATCCATCATATGAGTATAATACTCATCACATTCATCATAATCACTAAAAACTTTACCTGCATAGCTCATCTATTATAATTAAGCTTGAGGACGTGAGGCCCTTGAGAATATGTTGTGTTTCTTTCATCTGTATGAATTCAAAAGAAATATACAATGTAATATAGATATTTAAAAAAATGATAAGGTAATTATTATAAAATATATATGATGTAACTTTTTTATCTCACATACTTCGTATAATATAGCAGGTAATGACCGGCTGCGAGTATATAAGTATGTAAGTATTATTAACTAATTGATCAGCTCTACATTAATTAATAGATTTATTCTGTATCTCGCATATTATAGTAAGGGGTCGTTCACGAATCACGTGAGGCTCGAAAAGGGAAGAGGGAGGTGTGGCAACAATCACGAAAGAATAAGATATCACGTGTACATATGCTAAGTAAGTAATTAATAGGTTAAAACCTCACCACGTATCACCAAGGGGGAAGGGGGGTTAAAACTGCTACAAAAAACATCACGTGATTAGTGGATGGCCCCTAAGATAGGTAGAAGAACCTGGGAACCTAGATTTAAAATATCATGTCTCCTATTAGACAATTTCGTTCCCCAATTTCCGCTTAATGCTTTACGTGTCGAGTGGTAAACGTCAACGCCGCGCTATGATTCGATATCAGAGTAATGAAATGAAAATATTTTGATGTGAAACATCTATAGGCTCACTTGTAAACCGAATTGTTGGCGTGGCGACGTTTGCCGTGGCGACGGGACGCCACGCTATCTATACTAATATTATAAAGAGGAAACCCTTGTATTTTTGTATGTTTGTATTGAATAGGCTCAAAAACTACTGGACCGATTTAAAAATTTCTTTTACGATTACTTAGAGGGACTCTTCCGAATCCGTATAGGCTATATTTTATCCCGGAAAATAGATAGGATTTTTCGTGGTAGTGAAAATTGTGGAGTAAGTCGACGAAAAAACTGCCGTATGTTAGCGATTCTCGCGAACGCTGCCTAAATGGTTAGAGATGTATGGTTGATTTGTATAGAAAAGTTGTAGAACTCAATAATGCCTACAAAAAAGTCCGGGATAGTATAAACCAAACATTTATATTTTAGCCATTATAACCAATTTTCCATAGAATAAAAGTAATTAAAATTATTAACCTAAGTTTATTGATCATATTATCGTCAAATATGAATCCTTATCCAAATAAACTATTTATTGAGCAAGATTGTTTCAATAGCTATAAGTAACTTTTTATTTTATTCTAATCGGACAATCCATTCAAAAGATATTACGAATTTAAAGTTGTAATTGGTATTAAAACGAATGATGGCCGCCGGCCGATATATGTCGCACGGCGAAACAGCAAGGAGAGGGGGGTGCACATCTATGAAGCAGGTTGCCTCGGCGCTACTCGTCGCCACGCTATACTGAGGTATACATATATATATTTTATTTTCTCATTAGGCTATATTTAATTCCTGTAATAATATTATCTTTTATGCATATTACTTGTACATACACGATGTTTCACATCTACCAGGCGTCCTATGACGGCTATTTTTTTTTATGATTTCCGTTGGTTGGAACCCACAATCTTCCCGTTAACACGCTTGCCACTCGCCACGACGGCCTGTTTACAACTCACGATAGACATTATTAAATAGATTAGTGAGACTAAGCTAATTTAAGCTTAACTTAACTAAGCTTACTTCTATAACGTAAGTAGAAGCATTGAATTCAACATTGTCGTTGAAACCAATTCTTGAAAAAATACGATCGCATAAACGAAGTACCGCATTTGTTGCTGGTAAAAAGCAACCGAGCTAAAAAATAAATTACATTAAAATACACAACATATGAAATAGCACATTAAACATAAATCTAACCCTCAGCTTCACGCTGTATCCCGCAAATGGCAGGCAGAGAGAACTTGAAAAGCTAGTGTTAAGACACTCAATATTAAATATACTTTTAATATTTAGATAAGTACATGTGCTGTTCAAAAATAAAATTAAGTTGTTTACTGTACATACGATCACCGCTCGAGATATTGAAATATTTAATATTTCTATTTCTTCAGTCTGATAACAAGGCAAAACATGGCGTTGAGCGGAAAATAGGGACCAGGCCTCCCCTTTCCAAGGAGTGTCTTAACACTAGGTTTCCAAATTTCGTTTGCCTGGACTTACTATATACGGAATAAAGTTTGAAATTGAAAAAAAAACCTTTATCATATATATATATATATATATATATATATATATATATATATATATATATATATATATATATATATATATATATATATATATATATATATATATATATATATATATATATATATATATATATATATATATATATATATATATATATATATATATATATATATATATATATATATATATATATATATATATATATATATATATAATAATTGTCTACTTATGACTATTTACCTAACACTTTTAACGCCTTTGTTATCAACACAACACATGAAAAAAGTGGTAATATATATTTTTTAATTAATTTAAATGTATACCTGCGCCATAATTTGCATAATAGCAATCTGTTTTATATAAATGCTTTTGCCGCCCATATTTGGACCAGTTATTATCGTAAAATTGTACTCTGGACTAGCGAACTGTAACAAATATTACGTATTATAATAATTTATTTATTTATTTATTTAGTAATCATAATAATATAAACATTATAAGGCCTGTCGTGGCGCAGCGGCACAAGCGTGTGACTGTAACCGAGAGGTTCTGGGTTCGATCCCCACTCGAGGAAATGAAATATTTAATATTTTCGATTTAAATATTTAATGATTTCATCTCTTCGCTCTGGTACAAGGGAAATCGCGGCGTTGAGTCCCGCCACTCAAAACGCAATGCTTAAAAAAAATGCCTTCGGCGGAAAGTGGAGAACGGAAGTGGGACGGAGTGTTTTAACACTAGGTTCCGAAGTTCCCTATAGCAGGGTGCCTAGGGAACCTACCCTGCCATGTGCGGGATACAGCGCGAAGCAAAGTAAGTAGGTAAGTAAACATTATAATAAGTTTCACTAAGAACTACTATATAAGGCCATCGTGGCGCAGTATCGTAGAGTAGGGATCATCCGACTATTAAAGCAGTGGTTGTGAAGGTGATTCCCTATTGAGGTAATGAATTATCTTTTTATATGCGCTGCGGTAAAACACTTTGCGGCGTTGATTTCCGTCACTCAACTCGTAATATTTTGAATTTATTTTATTTCTATCCTAAATGTTTATGAAGGATCAAACTAAAATAAATAAGAAATATAAAATATGATAATAGTATTCTTACAATGTCATTAGGTACTGGCATTACTTGGGTGTTATAATCAAGAAGAGGATGTACGCTGTTCCTTATTTCCAAATAGCTGCCGAATTCCGGTCGTATATATGATCCTACGGTGCTTGCCTTTTAATCAAATATAATAAAATCAAAATAAAAAAAATGATATTATTTCATATAATTTATCGCGTGCATTTAAAATTATACATTTGTAGAAGTTGCCTCACATACTTCCCTGGCTTATTTATCAATAATGCTTCTTAGTAACAAAAATAATGTTGTTATTATATGTAAAATTTATAAAATTAATGGCATTTAAAATTCGTGTTACGATGCAACAATCTTTTTTTGAATATCGTATCTTTTTTTAAATTAATACAGACTCTTAACAAAATATATTAAATTGTATTATAATTTAATAAAAACTGAATGACCTCGTCGTGTTCACCACGTGTTTGATGACTAGACATGTAGATTATTGATTATAAATCCTCTTAGTAAAATATACATACATACATTAGGTGTTTCCCCGATCTAATTAAACAAAACATAACAGGGTTTTCCCGCAACCAACTGCGATAATAGAAGCATTGAAATCTTTTAAAGCAATTGTGAAACAAGAACGAAATAATTTGTCGTTGAAACCCTTAGTTGTGGGTTCGATCCCCGCTTATGGTAATTAAATATTCTCATTTCCCGCTCATTGCACGTTGGTTGGAGAAATTCTTTTCCATCATATACCACTTAAGATTAAAAAGAATGCAGTGTCTTGATTTGGAGCAAAACGTATCGGAGTTTTTTGACAGGAACTTCTTTCTACTTAACCAGTTTCACGCGGGATACAGCGTAAAGCTAAATTACTATTAATGTTAAAATAAAGTGGGCACCATTTTTTTAAATAGATTAAAATAGGATTAAAATTATATATATAAAACATATACAAGTATACATGGGCTAATGCAAGCAAGATGTCCAGTTCAGCTACATTCTCACACAATTTGTAAAGACTTGACATGAACGGACGCAGTTCCTTTAAAAGAGACGATATAACTCTGAAATTTAAAAAAAAAATAATAATATTATAGTTAGTTAGTAAATAAAGGCGTTTGAATAAAATAATAAATACAGATTGCTCATCTTTTGTATTTCATTTAGCGATTCTTTGGCTTGATGGTCCAATACGACTAGATCTTCTGTAGTCATTGTAACGCTTGCTCCGTTGAATGTGACCTAATAAAAAATACTCTATTTATTAATTACTTGTCTATATAAATCGTAGCGGGAAATATGATCTTGATACACGTCCGTTGAATGCCAAAAATGCATTCCGGTGGTGTGGATGATATTTCCTCCTGAGGCGGAAGGTGCGATGGTAAAAAAACGATGGAAGCACTAAGTCCAATAACTCACGGGTACACACCTCCATATTAAAGACGGTAGAACACCGAGAGAGAACCAACGTTTCTTAAGGGTTCTAAGCCGTATGTTAGTTTGGCATCATCAACAATTAGAATTGCTCGTGGTTGAATGGAGTCAAGAGGTTGCAATTGATACTGAAGCCGCCATAAGTACTCTACTCTCTACTCAGCTTCACGCTGTACCGCACATGGCAGGGTAGGCAGAGGGAACTTGGGATCCTAGTGTGACACTCCGTTCCGTTCCCCACTTTCATGTTGAGTGTTGAGTTACGGAGCTCAACGCCGCGCTTTGGAGAACAGCACGGAGAAATGAAAAAAATGTTTAATTTGAAAATATTAAATATTTCATTTCGTCGAGTGCGGATCAAACCCACAACCTATCATGTTTACAGTCACCCGTGATAAACAAAATTCGCTAAGCCCCTGCACCACGACAGGTCTCTTAATCTATAAAATATTTCAATTAAAATAACATTTTATCCAAACTATAATTTTCTTTTTAAATTATTAGTAAGATAACTTTAAAATCATATCAGTAATGTAAATTTTGTAACGATTGCATCAGACTGCCATAGAATCTCAATGATTATATCTATTAGTGTACGAATTCCTTACCATATACGAGTACGTACAGGATTCGTGTCATGAAATATAAAACATAATTTGTAGTAAAATAAACCTGATCTATCTTGAGTTGTTATTGTATAAAACATATTTTAATAAATTACCAGCCATAGAGAGAGTGTCTTCATATTATGTTCCCACTAAGGTCTCACTGCCTACCTTGCCATGTGCGGGATACAGCGTGAAGCTATCCCTCACATGGCAGGCATATAAAAATAATAATAAAAAATTTGTTATCATATACTCTACATTAATTGTTTCAAAGTTTTATTTCAAGTTTTAGTTTTTTTTTATTACATCGATGAAATACATACTTCATTATTGAAAAAGAAAAATAATTAAAACATTAATTATAGTTATAATATTAAACCTTTTGAAATAACTATCAAGTAATGATTATTTCATTTTCATTTTTTTACTTTTTAAATTGATTTTTATAATCTATAGTTAAAATATTTACTTTCTCTATTAAAAGTAAACATTAAAGAAAACACAATATTTATAATTGTAACAATAATTTGTGTATTCGTGTAGTAGAAACTCACAGGTTGCTTAAAACTTTTTTTTGACTTTTTTTTCAGCTTCACGCCGTATCCCGCACAAGGCACGGTAGGCAGAGGGAACCCGGGAACCTAGTGTAAAGACACTCCGTTCCACTTCCATTCCCCACTGTCTGCTAAATTTGAGGCATTGCGTGTTGGATGGCGGAACACAACGTCGCGCTTTGCCTTTTTACCAGTGTTAGTCTTTATATTTTTTGGTTCTTTCTTTTCTTGTTTAATTCTATTTCCATAATTTATTTTCTGTTTCCATAATTTCTATTCTTGCTCAACGACTCAATTGAAACTCAAATATTTCTTAGTGCATATTTTAGAATATTATCTTTTTCTGTTTTCCAATTTATGCCGTATAATAATAATCATGTATATATAAATAATAGAATTATTTAGATATAGTTGATAATTGAGAAACGCCGTGTGATTCCGGCTTAGAATAGGATCACCCTGGTACTGATGGTGTCGTAAGAGGCGACTAAAGTGCGTGTGGTAGACTCACGTTGCCAGCAATGGCAACTCTCATGGGCAGACTCGACTGGATTATTACCACCCTCCGGCATTTAAGATCAGCGTTAAGTAGTGACTTTGGCCACTGCGTTTCGCATTAGGTAATGCCGGGCCCCGGTGCCCTTCCACCTTAAAGGACGGCAACGCTCCTGTAGCTCCTCTGGAGTTACACGGGGCCGTGGGCGACGGTGATCACTTACCATCAGGTGACCCGTACGCTCGTTTGCCGTCTTTTTCATAAAAAAAAAATGATTATGAGCATGATGTAAATAATGTAAATCTTGGCTGATATTCGTTAAATGAAATTTAAGTATTTCTCAAATGTAAACTTACATTTGTTTATCAATATTTTGAATATTTATATTGAATAATTTATGAAGTTATGAAAGATAAAAGAAGCTAAATAAACAAAATTCGCTTTGGCGCAATACAACATGAAAGCATTACGTGATATAACGGTGATAAGAACTTCAACTACTTTATAAGAAAAATACAGAAACATATTCATATGTCGCATTATATTACAGCTTCTGAAGAAAAAAGATTCTACCCATGTATGGCAGGGTAGGCAGAGAAAAGTTGGGAATCAAGTGTTACGACACTCCGGTTCAGTTTCCCACTTTTTGATGTTTTTGGATAGGTTGATAAAACTTTTTAAAAAGTTTAAAAAGTTTTTAAAAAGTTTAAATGCATCCTGATCCTGCATCATTACTTTTTTAATTATTAAAGAAACAATACATAGATACATTATACCTCAATATCGGGCTTAATTCTATTAGATCGGACTATGAGAATAATTTTAAAATATGTAATACTCAATTATTTTCTTGTTCTTATTAAATTTTTTATTGCATTATAAATTTTAAGAAAATATCTAAAATTTTACATTAAAAATTTAAATATTTTAAATTGACGTTTATTTTTTTTATTTATTAACTGATTTAAATAAAAAACACGGTAAATGTTGAGGGAAGGCCGCCGTTTCTGAGATTAATATTTAAAAACGCATAGACTAACAGAAAAAATAAATATAAATCACTATTTTTTTGGCCTATATTACGTTTATAATCGTCCCTTGCAAGATGTGATTAAATATATCTTCCATGTACAGACAGTGATCAGTTACAGTTTATTTTAAGTATAGATAAAGGGAGTATCGTCAACTAATCACATCATAAATGAAAGATAAAATATTACACACATGTTTTATTCAAATTTATAAATGACTGGACACTTCAATAGAAGTTCTCTTTTTATTGTTAAAACTTATAAATATTATCTTTTGAATAAACACTAACAGAAACACTAATACTAATTCGGAAACACTAACTGAAATAAAACTTTAACGAAAAATAAATAATAATGTCTTTGATTTTCGCGATTGTTATACATTTTAAATGAAACACTTTTAAACGGATTAATCGCGTATATTGAATGGTAAACATTTTTGGGAAACCCGACGTTTCGAACACTTTACAGTAGTCCGTGGTCACGGTGGTTCTACCCGTGACCACGGACTACTGTAAAGTGTTCGAAACGTCGGGTTTCCCAAAAATGTTTACCATTCAATATACGCGATTAATCCGTTTAAAAGTGTTTCATTTAAAACGAAAAATAAATACCTGGATAAACACTGGCGGTAAATCTTCAACATTAAAATGCCGTCTGTTTTTGGGCGCAACTGGCAACACTATGTGAAAACCTTTCATAACGTTCTGATTCAAACGTATAGGTAAATCGTGCATTTCACTCAATTGTTGTACTATCTTTTGTATATCCTCTATTAGTTCTGAATAAGTTCTTCTAGCTACGTCAAGGAGACCGTTGATCTCCGGTCTCACAGCAAAACACCGTTGGAGACTTCCCATGGCCCCTTTCTCTAAGTGAGCGTCGTCTTGTATCACTTCTCGTATTCTATTCCATATTTCATTGTAGTGTGGATTTTCGAAATCCTTGAATATTTATTTTAACATAATATTAAAATTATTAGCAGTAGAGGCCGTGGCGCAGTGGCACAAGCGTGTGACTGTTAACCTTAGGTTGTGGGTTCGATCCCCACCCCCAAAAATGTAAATATTTAATATGTTAATTTTTCGCTCTGTTAACAAGGCTACGCGCGGGTTAATTTTCTCCACTCAAGGCCTCAAATTCAGCAAAATGTGTAAAATGGACCGGAATGTGTCACCACTAGACTTGTGAAGCTGAAAAAAATACTGAAATAAAATTACAGTAGTCATCTAAGAGTAGTCTAACTTAAAGGTTTTGTAAGGTAAGCAATAAGAAACAAATTGTTTATTTCAAACGAACAAAAACTAATTTATTTTTATTATTATTACTTATAGCTTTACTCTATTCCCCGCATACAGCAAGGTAGGCAAAAGGAATAGAGATAAGACACTCTGTTTCCCATGCGCCGCTTATTATTCGTTTTTGCATTGTGCGTTGAGTTCCAGAACTCTATTTCTCAGAAAATCGCAGAAAATGAAAATATTAAATGCTAGTATTTAATACTACTGCTACTGACTTTATCCCCAATACTTTCATGATCTAATAAAATTGTCACTTTTGAGATAATATGTACGTTCATTGAAAACTAAATTTTCAGCTACTAAAATTTCAAAAAATTAAATTTATTTTATCAAACTTAGTATTTTAAATTGACGAAACTTTTTATTTATAGACCGATGTAAATAAAAAAAAAAATGTGGAGTGAAAGTTGCCAAAATATAATAGTGAAAACTGCATTTAAATCTATACGGCCGTTTCTGAGATTAGCGCGTACAAACTCACAGGCAAACGGAGAAAAAACAATCAAACACAACAGACAAACCGACAAAAAATTTCAAAATCACTATTGAACCTTATTACTTTAATAAATGTTCTTTATAATTTTATTCATTAAAGAAAATAAAATAAATATCTTCCATGTACAGACAGTGATCGGTTACAGATTTATTGTAAATATAGTGTTTTTGCGTAAAACACAATGTGGTCTACATTATAGCCGTGACCGAAGACCGAACAGAATCTCGACTATGGTTCGCCATCGAACCATGTTTTCTAGGCGAACCAGGATCCACACCATCAAACATGGTTCGATAGCGAACCAGAATCGAGGTTCGGTTCGGTCGTCTGCTACGGCTATAACAGACGACCGCACTAAACCCCTATTTTGGTTACATCGAACCAGGTTCAATCGTGTGAAGCATGTTTCGCCTAGAAAACATGGTTCGATGGCGAACCATAATCGAGATTCGGTTCGGTCGTCTGTTATGGCTATTATATGATACAGTATTAAATAAGCAAATATTTGTATTATATTTCTTGTTATAATTTAAACGTTATGATATTATTAGATACTACATTACCATTTTAATGGATTTCATCTTCCCACTCTCGACTTTATTCAATGCTTCTATTAACAAAGGCACCATTTCCATAGTGGTTTTTAATAGGATAGTTTGATTTAGTTGCTGTTCACCATATTTATCCATGTTTTGCTTAGGTGTTTCAATGCATAAAAATAAAATTTTGTCTATGTCTGATAATTTTTTTAGTACATCCTAAGATCGATTTTTTTTTTTTATTATTTGTATCGATAAGTTATAAAATAAATAATGATAAAATTAATATAATATTAATGTTACATATGTAGTAGGTATAAGTAAAAAGACCTTTAGTAAGATTACTCAACTCTCTCTCAGCTTCACACTATATCCCGCACACTACGCTCTGGTAACAAGGCAATACGCGGCGTTGAAGTCCACTACTCAACACGCAATGTCTCGATGGCCGAATATGGAGAACGATAATGTCTTAATCAGAACGGAGTCTCTGGACACTAGGTTTCTAAGATCCCTCTGTCTACGTTGCCAAGTGCGAGATACGGAGTAAAGTTAAAAAATATATACAGGTACCACTAAATGAATAGAGAGTGACAAATCATCTCACGTCACTCTATTTAAAGTAGTAGTAGTAGCAATAAGTAATTTTAAAAAGAAAAGATAAAAAAAATAATAAAGTATATATTTTTTTTATATTTCCACAGCACCAGTCCAGTGCTATAGATATTTTGCATGCCTGGTAAGCGGTGAGCAGAAACCATATTGCCGAAATTACATTTTATTAAAAAATGTTTTTAATATTATGACTGGAGGCCTGTCGCAGCGCAGCGGCACAAGCGTGTGACTGTAAACCTCAGATTGTGGGTTTGATCCTTAGGCGAGAAAATGAAATATTTAATATTTTCAAATTGAATATTTACCTTTTGTTTTCATTTTTTCGCTCTGGTAGTAAGGCAAAGCGCAGCGTTGAGTTCCGCCACTTAATTCGCAATGTTTCAAATTTGGCAGAAAGTAGGGAACAGAAGTGGAACAGAGTGTCCTAACATTAGGTTCCCAAGTTCCCTCTACCTGCTATGCACTGTACGTACATAAATGGACACTTCAAAATTGATAATAACACTATCAAAATGTATGTACCTGCAAATCCACCATCAACCCAGTATCATTTTCGATCAGTTCTTGAATAGCGTCTAATCTGGCTTCTATAATATTTTTATTACAAGACGGCTGTAAAATGGCGGCCCTTAGCGCCCTAATTCCCCCTACAGTGTACGTTGGCCCCAATACTCCTAGTAAACAACAAGTAGGGCCTGCTGACGGCACTAGTGGATGAACTAATTCTAATTGTGTTGCTGTTACAACATCTAAAAGTATTAGGTAGTAAAGTGAAAAAAGAAGAAAGAAGTGAGAAGGTCTGAACTAATTTATTGAATTTTAAGTACAGCGTTATGGAATACGTCGTTATATATACTTATAATAAATGTTTAATGTATGTGCGTTTGTACCCGCTTATCTTAGAAATATCTAACCAGACTGAGATATATACCTATTACATTTTAGCAACTTCCCTTTAACATTTTATTCAAATTGGTTGATAAATAGATAAGTTAGGTCATTTTAAAATATTTATTACGACAAAATTGTTGCATTTTATTTATTAATTTAGCTGAAATTTTAGTTTTTTTTTTATGTATAGATATTTTTATTAGAATAAGAAAGTGAGATGTCTAGTTCAATAATAATTATCTTGTTACTTAAGCTAAGTGGTAAATTTTTAAGATAAAAAATATATCTACCTATAATCATAGTATTTTCAGATGAATGATACTCTATTTTTAATGATTCTCTAGCGAAAACTATACATTGAATATATTCGACGTATTTTAACACTGCGGCAGCCGCTGTCAGGGCATAAAACCTACAAAAAAATTATATAAAAAAAATACGATAGAGTTAGCTAGTAAAGTTGGGAACGGTGCACCTTTCTTAAAAATATAATTTATAATTTAAAATAATATTTTCATTTAATACAATTTAATTTTGAAATTATTCTTTTCAACACTTTAAAAAGTAATAAAAATATTTTAATTTTTTTTTGTCAACTTCACGCTGTATTCTTTCCACCGAATTCCGGAGACATTGCGTGTTGAGTATCGAAGCTCAACGCCGCTACAATATTTTAATTAACTTAGTTTTATGGTTTTAAATAATGAATAATAGGCTTATTGCTTAAGACTCTATAAAAAGCAATTAAAAAAGCTATTAGCAACATTATAAAAAGCAATTAGATTCATAAAAAAAACATTATATTTTCTTACTTTTGCAAAACTTGCAAACACACTGCACTGTATTGTGGAGCACATAACGTTTGTATATTTTGTCTCCCAGCGGCATCGTTAAAATGGCGGCGTTGTACCGCAGTTACATTTATCAACGGATATTGATCTTTAATAAGCTGATATAGTTGGTTTGGTTGTACACCCTCACAGAATGTGTGTGGGACGATTATCTAAAAATTTGAATTTACGGCAGAGTAGGCAGAGGAAATCTATTGTTAATACCCTCCACACTTTACTTTTTATTGTGTGTTAAGTCGTGTAACTGAACGCCGCGCTTGGCGTATATATCAGAGAGAGAAAATTTTGCATGATTGAAAATGACGAATGAAAGTAATAAATAATTAACTTGTGGATATCGGTCATATATTTGTTTATATTAAAAAAATATAAATATGACGATTGATTTTTATTAATACTCATTTCTTTATCACGTCAAATTTACAACTTCAGTACGCACAAAGAGTCAATTTTAATTCTATACCAATTGTATCTTAAGTAATATTTGTAGAAGCAACGTTCAACGGCTAATTTAAAAATGTAGGTAGCAATTGACGTAGTGCGTTTTAGCCACATCACGTACTTATTACATTACATAATATTGCGCAATACTATACTTATATATAAGAAATTGATAATATTCAAATAATTTGAGTGTAGCTAAATCACTAGCTAGATATTACTCACTCACTCACTCAGCTTCACGCTTTATCCCGCACGAGGCAGGGTAGGCAGAGGGAACCCGGGAACCTAGTGTTAAGACACTCCGTTCCCCACTTTCCGCCTAATTTGAGGCATTGCGTGTTGAGTGGCGGAACTCAACGCCGCGCTCTGCCTCATTACCAGAGCGAAGAAACGAAGCATTAAAATATTTAAATTGAAAATATTATATGTTTCATTTCCTCGACTGGGGATCGAACCCAGAACCTGTCACAGTTACAGTCACACGCTTGTGCCGCTGCGCCACGACACTAGATATTAGAGGTTATAAATATATGTATAATCACTAGCTAGATATTATGGAGCAGTGGGATTCACTCTATAATCTGCATATAACAGGGTAGGCAAAGGGAAGATGGAATTTACTATTAACACACTGCGTTTCTATCAAAACATTTCATTTTCTCTCCATTTTCCGCTGTATTATTACAAAGTAATAAAAAATATTAAATATTTCGTTTCCTCTAATGGGAATCGAATCCAGCACCTGTCGCGTTTACAGAGCTCAAATGTTTTTTATATGTGCATGTTGATCATTATTATTTTTGAATATGCTCGCTCTGGTAAATAGATCTGTGTGTTAGTAAGTCAGAATATCTTAAGACTAACTTATGTTAAGATCTCGGGAAGTAAAAATATGTAAAGATTTATTCTGCTTACTTTTTTTTAGCTGCACACTGTATCCCACACGAGGCAGGGTAGGCAGAGGGAACCCGGGAACCCGGGACCCAGTGTTAAGACACTCCGTTCCACTTCCGTTCACCACTTTCCGCCGAATTTGGGGCATTGCGTGTTGAGGGGCGGAACTCAACGCCGCGCTTTGCCTCATTACCAGAGCGAAGAAATGAAACATTAAAATATTTAAATGGAAAATATGATATGTTTCATATCCTTGACTGTGGATCGAACCCAGAACCTGTCACAGTTACAGTCACACGCTTGTGCCGCTGCGCCACGACAGGCCTCATTTATTCTGCGAAGTGAATAAATCATAAAAACTGCTTAGACTAAAAATAAAGTGACAAAATAGTCATGTTACACCTCTATAGGATTGAAATGGTTTATCTTGGTCAGTGTGTGCGTGTATAACAATGTATCGCTGAACTGACATAACACGAGATGGGGATGTCGCAGATCGACCGCCGCCATACCTATTTCTCCTCTAGCCATTCCTCTACCTTCTGATATCGCTAGAAAATGTTTATTTTATGTAAAAACTTAGAAAAAAAATATATTGTGTGTTTTATTAAACAATAACGCAAAAAATAGTTAAACAATTTTAAATCTTACTTATTTAAAAGCGTATTGAAATTTGATTTGACCATAGCAGGATTTGAACCCGCGCCTCCTGTGATCCGTCCAAAAATAGTGAAAATGTTTTAAATCGGCTGGACTGAGCTCTGTACGGCGTTTTATTGGTAAATCATGTTTCTCGAAATTATTTTTTAAAATATAAATTACATATTTATTAATTTAAAAGTGTCATTTCACACTAAAGTTCATCTAAATAACTATTTAACAATTTATATAATTAAAAAAAATTTAAAATAAACATTCGAAATGGGGAATTCTAGACTCTTACCAAGTTCTCAGGCTCTGAGACCACCGATTTCCCACCTGAGATATAATCACTTTGTCAATAGCGATAAATTTACTTTTCTATTTTAACGACATTTTGTACACCGCAAAAACGTTTTCTATAGAAGTTATCTCGATAGCTTCTATAGAAAAAAACATTCTAGATCGATTACCCCCCCAACATAAATAAGATATAGGTTAATTTAAGGACCTATTTTAAATTAGTATTATTTCAGTAAATGAAGTAATTTCCATTATTCATTTCATTAGTAAAATGAATATAAAAAAATCCATGAAGATGATAATAAGCATAATAATTAATTTTAATGTTTGAGTTTGTTTAAGACATATCGTGGCACAGGGGCACAAGCCTGTGATTATAAAAGCGACAGGTTGTTGGTTCGATCCCTACTCGAGGAAATGAAATATTTCACATTTTCTGTTAGTTACAAGGTAAAGCGCAGTGTCGATTTCCGCCAGTTAACACGCAATGCCTACGATTCGGCGGAAAGTGAGAAACGGAACGGATTGTCTTCACACTAGGTTCCCAAGTTCCCTGTGCCTACCCTGCCATGTACGGAATACAACGTGAAGCCGAGTTTAAAGTACAGATAGAGCAGATTTGAATGTACCACATATGTTTGATACTTCATTTGGGAAGCAGATAAAAATGTTATACAGTGGACCCCCGATAATCCGGCCCCTGGCTTATCCGGCACCCCCTGTAATCCGACATGACTATTGAATATTGCTTGACAGTCTTTGCTAATGTTTATAATACATGATTGAACAGGTTACAACTTGTTCACGCTACCAGTATCGTGTTCGACGCTCAGGTATTGTTTTGCGGCTTAGCGTGCGTTAATTGTTTATTCGTTGTGTATTAAGTATACGTACCTCATAGTAATGTCGTCACAAACCCAAAAGCGAAAGCACAAAACACTAACAATTAAAGAAAAATGTGATATTTTAGACCGCTTAAATCGTAATGAGTCTTTCAGTAATTTAGCAAGTGAATACGGTGTAGGTCGATCTACAATTTATGATATTAAAAAAAATCGCGAGAAGATTAGAAACTTCGTGTCGACTACTGACTGTGGGCCAGGCAAGAGACAAACTCTTAAGAAAGCTGAACATCCAGAAGTAGAAGAAGCTTTATACATGTGGTTTCTTCAGGAAAGAAATAGGCATGCACCCATTTCGGGACCCATGTTGGCCATGAAAGCTAAGTTTTTTTATAAGGAAATAATAAAAAAGGATGATTTTGTGGCTAGCAAGGGATGGCTTGAACGTTTCAAAAGCCGTCATGGCATACGTTTAATGACTATTACAGGAGAGAAACTTTCTAATGATGTCAATTGCATAGAACCATTTAAATTAAAATTTTTACAAAAGGTGAAAGATTTAAATCTTAGCCCGTCACAGGTGTATAATGCAGACGAATCAGGACTTTTTTGGCGTGTGATACCTAACAAAACTTTCGTTTCCCAAGGCGAAAAATCCGTACCAGGACGAAAAGTAAGCAAAGAACGTGTAACTATACTACCATGTGCTAATGCTGCTGGTACACACGCGCTAAAGATGGTAGTCGTTGGAAAATCTAGTAAACCACGTGCATTCAAAAACATGAATTTACCTGTACACTATTATGGGCAGAAAAGTGCATGGATGACAAAAGACCTTTTCAAAAAGTGGTTTGATGAATGCTTCGTACCAGAAGTTAGAAAATGGTTAAAAGATCATAATTTTCCTCAGAAAGCATTATTACTTCTTGATAACGCTCCCGGTCATCCGTCTGAAGAAGAACTGACAACTGAGGATAAATGTATCACTGCGATATTTCTTCCGCCCAACTGTACTGCACTGATTCAACCCATGGATCAGCACATCATTCAGTTTGTGAAGCAAGATTATAAGAAAACTTACTTATGAAAGCTGTATCAAAAGACCAGCCAATAGAAAAAACTTTAAAAGAATTTAATATGAAAGACTTGGTTTTTTCACTTTGTCAATCGTGGAATGCATTACCTTCATCAACTATAACATCGTCTTGGAAAAAGTTATGGCCAGATATAGTTGCCACTCCTAGCAACGATCCACAGATCAGAGTAACTTCGGAAGTAATAGAGCAAGTTGCTGCCCAAACACATATAAGTCCGGAAGATTTGGAAACCTGGTGTCACGGAATGGATAAAGAGGAAAATATTTTTCATGAAATGTCTGACGAAGAGATCATAAAAGAGATTTCTAATAATAAATCAATAAATCAGGAAGATAATGACGAAGAAATTGCAACTACTCCGCAAGTGACAGCACAAGATGCAATAAACGCCTTTGAGCTGGGTTTGCAGTGGGCAGAAGACAATGGTGCATCGTACAACGAACTTTTACTTTTGAGAAGACTGAAAGACAAAGCTTTGGATTCGCGCAATAATTTTAAACAAAAAAAAATTTATGAATATTTTAATGCTTCATAAATTGATTGATTCATATGATTTTTATTTATATATTTTGATTATTTTAGTATGTACATTGTTTGTACACAATTATTTCCTTATGTAAAGTTATTAGTTTTTGTAAGTTACATTAATGACGTTAATTTTATAATAAAACATTAGATCTATATTGTGTTGTTTAATTTATTAAGTTTAATTATGAGTATAACATAAAAATATTATGTATTATGTATTGAATTTGTTGTCGGATTACAAGGTTCTTACATGTAAAAAATTCCGGACTATAAGGGGTCTTAGGCAGTACTCTATAATCCGACAAAATCGATAGTTCGACACTGCCCTGCAAAACGTTTGTCTGATTACCGAGGGTCCACTGTATATATTATTGTAAATTATTTTTTTGCGTATTTAGATAAGCTTAAAACCAAGTGGCGAAACCCAATGTCAGGCCGTTCTCTTTCTAAATATACTTATGAAAACGTCTAGAATGTAGAAAAATAAACATTATCGTTAGTGATTTGAACTTATATCTATGATTTTAATTTAGAAACGTTAACGAGAAATAATTATTTTAAAATTGGTTATTTTGATTTTTCTTTCTTTCTTTCTCAGCTTCACGTTGTATCTCGCACGAGGCAGGGTAGGCTGAGGGAACCCGGGAACCTAGTGTTAAGACACTCTGTTCCCCACTTTCCGCCGAATTTGAGGCATTGCGTGTTGATTGGCGGAACTCAACGCCGCGCTTTATTTTATTACCAGAGCAAAAAAATGAAACATTAAATATTTAAATTGATAATATGAAATATTTCATTATTTTTTTTATAATTATATGAGTTTTTTTAATAATTATATGAGTACATATATAAAAGGGGCGAATAGATAATAGAACTTCATCTGAAGTAACTTTTTAATGAGTAAACAATAATGAGTACCACGTGGGAACTGACTCTAAAACAATTAATATTATTCTTGTTTTTATTTTCTTAATTTAATTCGTTTAAAGTCCTTATTTATGTACAATAGTTGTCTTTTTTATAATTAATGAAATTTTATAATAGAAAATTAATAATTATAAGATGCCCGATCAATATTTTTTTTATTTTTAATAATTTGCTCCTTGTGTGCTTACAGCTCTTAACCTTATTTCGATTTTAATAAAACATACCTAAGATCCACACTCAAATTGGTATATAATTTGTAAACGGAGCCACAAACAGACAGATATGTCAAACTTATAACATACAATTTCTTGCGTCAGGACTTGCGTAAACAAACGTAAAAAAAACAACGTAAAAATGCTTACCTAATATAACACTAGCTTCAGCTACCGATATGCTTGTAGATCTAGCTGATCTGGTGCCACCTACATTATTTATATATATATATATATATATATATATATATATATATATATATATATATATATATATATATATATATATATATATAATAGTATTAGTTAATATAATTAATCTACAGAGATGAATAATATTACAATAAACTAATGCTTAATATGAATTGTATTTCCGATTATACAAGTTCAAAGAGGTTAACTACGGGAATATACATTTGCTGCATTATTGATAAAATTTTATTATATAAAACTCTAAAGCAATGTCATTTAAGTCTTGTGTGGGAAATGTAAATCCATTTTTTTATTTAATTTACAAAAATGAAAAAGGAAAACATTCTAACTGTAGATAATTACAGTACTTTGATATAATTTATAGGTAATTTATAAATAATAAATAAATACCCCTGCTACTGCTACTTATATATCTCAAAGTTGTCGGTCTATTTCTTGGTGTACAAAAATCTGAAGTATGGTCAGCAGAATCATTGGCTAATATTCGTGGTTGATCACTCAATGACGATTCGGGTTTTGTAGAACTTGATTGGTTTAACCGCCTTCGTATATATAATATCAAAATAGAACGATGTTCATTAGATTTTTTTTTACTAAAATGATTTTATATATCGAAATAAAAAAAGAAATATTGTCTCTATCGTTTTATTTACCGCCACGTATCGGAAGTCATATTAACATGATCATCATATTAACATAACATCAATATATAAGTTTATGTCATATTAACATGATCATCATATTAACATAGCATCAATATATAAGTTTATGTCATATTAACATGATCATCATATTAACATAGCATCAATATAAAAGTTTATGTCATATTAACATAGCATCAATACATAAGTTTATGTTAGGTAGTGAATTGTATTTTTACTTGTTACCTTCGCTTTACGTTTGGAGGTGGGCCTGAAGGCGGCCCCATAAACGACCTCTTCGATGAAGATGAATATTCAGTGCTAAATTCATATCGCGGCGCCATGCCTTTATTTATTTTACGAAATGCGTTTCTTGTGAATTGCCTTCTGATAGGTAAATTTGAACCCAGTATACCTAAGGATTGACCACCTTTATATTTTTTTTTTCAATGTATGATAAAAATTTCATGATAAGATAATTTCACTTGCAAAACTATTTTCATTTAGGTTACTAGCATTACTATTATGTTTATTGAATAAATATATATAACATGATACTTGAGATAAGATAAAGAGCATGATTTGAATTATATTTTTTTTATCATTATTATACATTTGATAGACCTTTATATATGTAAAAGAAAAATCCAAATTCTCACGCTTTTATGTCAATATACTAGATATAATTTTAATTGTTAAAATTATTAAATGAAATTAATTTTACTTGATTTTAATTGAAAATTTTATTTTTACCAATTGTTGAATCTTTCCTTATAAGTTCAAGTTTCGTTTTCGTCGTCGGTTTACGAGATTCCCTCTGAACAACATTCATTATTTTCAATTCTGTTTTTAGATAATATAATATTATAATATTTCAGCGGTTGGCGCCAAACGTACGAACCATATATTTTTTTAAATCAGAAAAGATAAACCGTTCAAAAACATGTGAAACTTAAAGATGGAAATGAACTTGGAGTATGTAAGATATGAAATAAAATAATGAATATTAAAAATAGTAGAAGAACTTGTATCACAATCACAAATATAAAAAAAACTATTTTTTTTATCGGAAATAACTTATGGTAGTAATTTTATAATTACTGAACTAAACTTCAGTGTCAAAATTTTGACTTTTAGCAACTTGTAAATAAATCATAATCGGCTGTAACTAGTTTGATTATATTAATTATTGTAATTTATACATAAATTTTATTCTATGAGTGACTTAGCATATAAATTACTTGAATTTAATTTAATGTCTATTTATGTGAAGTGGACATTTGGCGGAAAATCACCTATAATCGAAGAGGTTAGGTAAATTTTTATATTTTTTTAAATATACAGTATTTAGATTTAAAATAATATTAACATTATTTTGAAATTAACTATTGATTACTATGTGATTATGAGATAGTGGCAATTGTGTTACAATTGTCAATTTGATATTTCATTTTATTATGCTTTGCCTGACCTTGCTACTATAAAATGTGACATATCACGGTCTTTGATCATGAAAATTTACTATGTTATTCTCTACTTATATTTTAAAATTATATTTATGAGTAATTTTTTTTAAGTTACCTTCTGTGTCAATTTTACAGTAGGTATATATTCTGCTAGGCAGTTCATATTATTTTAATAATAATAACGTAACAGATATTTAGTTTAATACTAAGTATATATCATACTCATAGTATTCACAGACTGTACCATGAATAAAAAATAACTAATAAATATCAAATGTTACCAATAAAATGTCTAGTATTTACATTGCTTTAAGTTTTTTTAATTAAAAATATATTTTTATTGACTTAAGCAAAGTACTCACACAATCAATAAAAAAAAAATATTTACAAAATTAAGGCATTATTGGAAAAATTAAAAGAACAATGTTGGCTTTAGGCTGTCAACGTTTGCATGACTAAAGAAAAAATAATGATAACCTTGCATTGATAATAATACTTCAGAAACATTAAACAGCATAAAATTGTTAATCTCATTTTCCTCCTTTAATAATTATATTATCACTATTCAACTTTATCTTTATACTACATTAATTGGAAAGAATTCTTAAAATCAAGTATATTGTTTTAGCTAACTTAATTTGTATTCTCAGCGATTTAATTGTATATTAACCAACAGTAAATTAGTCAAATTTAATTATTTTTAGGTAATATTAAAATAATAAATATAAAATGACTAGTGAGTCAGTTTTAAGGATTCATCAACACCTAGTTTTGATGAGAATATAATTTCATCTCCATTCAGGAAAGAGATTATTTTCATTTCATTGAATTTGACCAATACACAACATCTCCAATTTTGGTGAAAAACACTTAACATAATGCTATAAAAATTAAAGCACACACTTAGATAAAAAGAAATATAAATAAAAAAATACCCACTTACGTAGAGACGTAAATTAACCAGCAGATTGGCAATTTTATTTAACTAATACAATTAACAAACAAATTTAACAAATGTATATAACTGGCTGATATTATTATAAATTTTGACTGTACTATGATTTACAATTAACTATACTGAAAAATATTTTTTATAAAAAGTGGAAATGGAAGAATTGTTATATTTTTACTTGTTACGTATTCATATGATATGATATGCATATAAATGCTAAATGCTATAACACTAAACAAAAACTTTTTGCTTAGCAGCTACTTCTATATTTATTATAATTAAGTATCTACTATAGTTGTTCTAGTCTTTAAAATCAAGTGTACCCTATATGCTTTCCATAGAATAAAAAATAAATAATAGCAACTCTAGATATTTTTCTTTGATTTTATATAAAGTCGACATTTGTACATACATAAGGTATAAAGAATTAAATAATCACTCAAAGGTGACAAAGATTGTTAATAAACATTTTGACTATCTTTGAATAAATATTTTTTTTGGCATCACACACATCCCGCACATGGTAGGGTAGGCAGAGGGAACTTGGGAACCTAGTATAAAGATACTCCATTCCATTCCCCATTATCCGCTGAATTTGAGGCATGCCTCGTTGAGTGGCAGAACTCAAATCAAAAAATATTAAATATTTAACTTTGGGTGGGGATCGAATCTACAACCTGTCGCATTTACAGTCATTAGCTTGTGCCCCTGACATAGTCCTCAACTTTAGCCTCATCTTTCAATAATTCATATCTTTATTAATGATAGGAGGAAGCTAATTTCTAAATAATTTAATTCTAAAATGTAGATCATCTGTAACGTATAACACATTAATCCTAATCACATAACTGATTATTTTTCCTTAATACAAAATGTTTTATGTACAAATGAAAATATCAATATTATCGTTATCATACTACGTCGGTAGTTGTTGATAAGGTGATTTTGCGCCCGGCGCAATTCGCAAAACAACTGTTGCCACAAACATTCCATACTGTTCTATCGCGAGTGAGTGAGACGGGCGCAGTTTCGTCGCCCTTACTTTAAATTTGTCTTCTGTCTGGCCGTAGTCTTTACACGGAGATGACGCACTGACGTCATTCATAGTACGTAGCTCTCAGATAGAAGTTTTGTAGCTCGCATCATAGCCTTATCGCGCGGAGGCTGGTGGATATAAGGCGATAAAGATGGGCTGAGTACACTCTACCATATGATATTACACTCGACGGAGGCGTGTTCGCGATAGTTTCCGGTGAAGTGGGTTTCATTTAATAGTCTCTTAACCTTTATTTAAAGATTGTATACTTATTACATTATTCATTACGTTATACATTCTCCGTTAAGAAGGTACTCGTCAACAAGTTATCGTTTTCTTAAATAAATATAAAATATTTGGAAGACAGCGAAATGGCTCTATACAGGTATTTCTTGCCATAGGTGTTTGCACGTTTGCATGAGGTTTAACATCGGACGTATTAATATTATTTATATTGATATATTTTATAGTGACCTTACGTATTTATTTACCTTAACAGTAAGTGGTATTATTTAGTTCACGGCTTTTATTGAGTTTATTTACTGATTTCTTTAACAGTCTGTGTTTATAATAATGCATGTTGTTGTTGTTAATAACGTATTTATAAGGAAAATATATTATTCAATAATGTACATAAGTATAGGCTATGACGGTAAGAAATAAACAATGGCTAGATGTTAGAACAGCCATTTGACTTATTGCATGTTGAAACGTACAGAGGTGCGAGTAGCAGCTTGTTATTGAAAAGTGCGAACCTGTTTTGTATTCATTGAATGTTAAACAATTTATTCCAGAATAATTTGGAAAATTTAGAATTCTATGGATATCAAAGGGTTATAGCACAGTTATTTCGTCCATCTTTTGCACTTC
Organism: Eueides isabella; assembly: GCA_019049475.1. Taxonomy (NCBI): domain Eukaryota; kingdom Metazoa; phylum Arthropoda; class Insecta; order Lepidoptera; family Nymphalidae; genus Eueides; species Eueides isabella. The sequence continues at coordinate 10,192,538 of CM032395.1, read as the reverse complement.
GCGGGTCAACTATAAGAAAACTATGTAACTTTTCTCGAGCCTGTTATTATAATTGCAGTTTAAAGAACAATCTCCAGCTGGCTACATTAAAGACTTTGTCCCTGGTCTCTATAAGCGTGATGTCGCCACAGCAAAGTGTTCAAGAGGTATTCCGTACTGCGGACTGCGTATGTTTTGACGTAGACTCTACTGTGATTCAAGATGAGGGTATCGATGAGCTGGCCAGATTCTGTGGAAAGGGAGATGAAGTAAAACGGCTGTAAGTACCTATTGCGAATTTAACAATACTTGAATTCTAAAAGTAAGATAAAGAGTACGACAAGTTGAACAGGTGCGCTGTTGGGAGAATAATAATAATAAAATCATGAAATTAAATATATGCAGCTATCTTCAGATTACTTTAGAGTGTCCATGACTCATCGATCGTACTCTACTTTTGATCTGATTTATTAAAAATTTGGTAAATAGTGATTCATACAGAGTGTTTTTAAAAGTACTAAAACTAATTTATTTTTTATAATATGTTATCTAATTTACTTATTACGTATTGATACGTTTCCTGCTGTCAAAAACAATTCACAGAAGTTGCAAATTCTGTTCCGCATTTTTTGCCGTGACTTAATTATTTAACCAGGCAATAGATGTACATATAATTAGGTACAGGTAGAAACTCAAAATTTAATTATTTACCTATATTAAAGGTTCATATTTATACAAATATACATTCTTAAATATTTTCTTATGTAATGATAAATATAGTTTCAACAATCGCCGATTAGATAGGGTGGAATTAGCAATTTAGATTGGTTGGCTGACACGCCGCAACGAATTCATGTTTTTGTGTCTCAAACAGGTATTCATACAAAACTAGTTTTATCAAAATAAAAAAAGAAACATCGAATTCGGAACTTTTCCATAGCACTTTTTTTATATATTTTGGTTATACTTTGTATTTTGTTTTAATAAATAGAAAAGATAATCGTAATCATAATTATATGGGTAATTTCAACTTGGTAACCTTGACCTTAGCAAAGAATCACGTTCAGTATGCATGAAACTTGCGTATATTATAAGTTGTTACATCATTTCAGAACCGCCGAAGCAATGGGCGGCTCCATGACCTTTCAGGAAGCTCTTAAAAAGAGATTGGACATCATCAGACCCAGTGTAAACCAAGTTAGGGAATTTTTAGAAAAGTTCCCCATACATCTCACGCCTGGAATAGCGTAAGTATTGCTTTTCAATTAATCGATTTGAATAGAGCTAATGTTATTTGGAACTGACCTGACCTAAGAATCGTATAGTGAGACGTGCGTATTATCTATGGTTGTACAATATGTGATAATTTTCATGAATTTTAAATGTTCTATATATACGAACCTATAATACACGATGTTTGTCATGATTAAGTATCTCTTTATAAATATTTTTGCTATAAAAGTAGGTCACATTGTATTTTGTACAAAACACAAAACAATTTTCAAATCTTTGTTTGCTTTTATCACGTCAATAATATAATCCAGTTGGGTTGGAGACTTTCAAAGCTATCACAGTGACCCGGCTGACTCAATTATTCAAATGTGATATAATACAAGCAAATATTCTGATTATTATCACTATACTACGATTGTGGAAGCTTTCTTAGAATATTAATATTATGTGTTGTTTCATGTGTAATAGTCACTTCTTTACTTTTAAGTAGGTCGTTATTTATGTATATGTGTTTTCTCTATCTTCTTTTCAAAATAACTGAACGTTATAATCCAATTTTCCTAAATATATACTTTAACATGCCATTTTATAGTTCTTGCGTATGCGTACTATGATAAAATTAAGATTAAATAAGTTAGTGTTGACTCATTTTAAATATTTATGTATGTATATAAACTTATAATTTATATATATATATATATATATATATATATATATATATATATATATATATATATATATATATATATATATATATATATATATATATATATAAAGTGATATTAGAGAGCGGAATGATATCTATATAGTCAAAAACCAATGGCGTAGAGAAAAGACTTGGCTCATTCTATGTAATTATTAACACTTTATAGTGTTACAGTGTTCCACTCCATTGATATTGGAATAACTAGAGAAAAACGATGATCTAAATTATAGGTGAGCTATAAACTAATATTATTTTTACAGAGAATTAGTGAAGACGTTACACGATAGAGGTGTGATCGTGTATTTAGTATCGGGTGGCTTCAGAAGTCTCATCGAGCCAGTGGCTGTCAAACTGGGCATCCCTACTAGCAATATCTTCGCTAACAGGCTCAAATTCTTTTTCAATGGTAAGTTCTTTTTTTATACAGAAAGTAATTATGATTTAATTTATATAAGAATATACATAAAAGCTTAATATAATTCCTATTTTTTGACATGGTTTTTGATCTTTTCAATATCTTAACATCTAAGATTATATATCTCTGTTTAATAATAGTTTATTTAATTAAAAACTCGTTATATATTATATATTTAAGTAATAATTACCAGATACATAAAATGAACGGAACAAGTCAATCAGCAACGGCTGCTATCGAGAAGTACAAAATTATAAATTATATGTTTTGCATTGCTGGGTAAATACATAAGATATTACATGAGGAAAATTATGCATATTATACGTAATACATAAAATTAATTATTTAATATTTAAATAAAAATAGATATTGACAAGGTAATTAAATATCGACAAGGGCAATCGTTGCACAGGTGACTGGAAATGTAACGACAGTTGTGGGTTCAATTCCCGATTGGGGGAATGAATTTCCTCCCCTGTAACGCATACACATATATATATATATATATATATATATATATATATATATATATATATATATATATATATATATATATATATATATATATATATATATATATATTAAGAATTTTCTTGAGGCCTGTCGTGGCGCAGCAGCAAAAGTGTGACTATAACCAACAGGTTCTGGGTTCGATCCCCGGTCGAGAAAATGAAACATTTTCAATTTAAATATTTAATGTTCATTTCTTCGCTCTGGTAATAAGACAAAGCACGGCGTTGAGTTCCGCCACTCAACACGCAATGCCTCAAATTCGGCGGAAAGTGGGTAACGGATGTGGAAGTACGGAGTGTATTATAACTCTAGGTTCCCGGGTTCCCTCTGCCTACCCTGCCTCGTGCGGGATACAGCGTAAAGGTGAAAAAAAAAGAAAAATAATTTTCTTCTTTATTTGATTCATATATAAACAGTAAACAAAAAAAATCCCAAGTGAAATTATGATGAAATTAACAAGAATACCGATTAAACTAACTTAAGAGCTAGATATAACAAAAGCGCAATTACCATGTTGATAAACAGAGGCACGCCTCCACAGAACGAGGTCGTATGTTATCTGTGTAAAGTCGACCCGATTTGACTTGTAACCGGGTGACTTTTAGTAAATATTGTAATGTTTTGGCCACAATGCTCGAAATCTCGAAAGTCTTTTATTTGTTTTTATTTCATAGAATATTTAAAATATATTCTCTTTTTTTTCATTTAAATTATGAAATTATGAAAATTTTTGCGTGTGGTAGAGTCACGTTGCCAGCAATGGCAACACGCATGGGCAGACTCGACCGGATTATTACCACCCCCGGCATTTAAGACCGGCGTTAAGTAGTGGCTTTGGTCACTGCGTTTCGCATTAGGTAATGCCGGGCCCCGGTGCCCTTCCACCTTAAAGGACGGCAACGCTCCTGTAGCTCCTCTGGAGTTACTCGAGGTCGTGGGCGACGGTGATCACTTACCAACAGGTGACCCGTACGCTCGTTTGCCGTCTTTTCCATAAAAAAAAAAAGAAAGATAACTTCGGTCGCGGCGCAAGGGCATAAGCGTATAACTGTTTCATATACAAACAGGTTGTGGGTTTGATCCCCACTCGAATTGAAATATTTTAAATTTTGATTCTTTCGCTCTGATAACGAGGCAAAGTAGTAATATTCTAATAAATTTTAATGGTATACATTTTCTAATTGAAACTAAAATTAAACTATGTTACTCTTAATAGAGATATAATAGAAATTTATAGTTTCCGTCAAGAGTGTGACTGTAACCGACAGGTTCTGGGCTCGATCCCCAGTCGAGGAAATGAAATATTTAATATTTTCAATTTAAATATTTAATGTTTCATTTCTTCGCTCTGTTAATAAGGCAAAGCGCGGCGTTGATTTCCGCCACTCAACACGCAATGCCTCAAATTCGGCGGAAAGTGGGGAACGGAAATGGAACGGAGTGTCTTAACACTAGGTTCCCGGGTTCCCTCCGCCTACCCTGCCTCGTGCGGGATACAGCGTGAAGCTATAGTTTCTGTCTGTAAAAGCTATGACTTAAAGCATGTGACTTTAGATACCATAGGTTGTGGATTGGATCCCAAATCGAGGAAATGAAATATTTAATATTTTCAATTTAAAAATATATCTTCGCTGTGGTAACAAGGTAAAGCGCGGCGTTGAATTTCGCAAAACAACGCGCAATGCCTCAAATTAGGTGGAAAGTGGAGAATCTGTTCCTCACTTTCTACCAACGTCTTAGATTGTCTTAACACTAGGTGCCTAAGTTCCTCCTGTTTACCCTATTCATACCCGTTATATCCACGTGGACTCAAACTAATATATAGAAATAACTTCTATAATAGGATTCTTCTTTCGCTAGCTTTAACTACGATAAGAAAAATTTCATACATTTACAAAATTATCATTGTTAACAATTTTGCTGACAAAATATGATTTAATATGTTCGGTCATTCAAGCAAGTTCATTAAGACTATCGGGACCATTGGCACATGTTGAGATAAAGTGTAATAGACCTCGTGATACAGTAATTTATATACTTACATGTTTTATCTTATCGTTAACTTTGTTATATTCAATATGAGTTTAATATTTAACATTTTTACCATTCATTATTAGTGACGAGGCTATTCTTCTTATAACAAGGCTTTTTCCTCTGATTATTTATTAGGAATTAGCGATGATAGTTATAATTTTATTTAAATGGAACAAATTTAATCGCCTTTATATCGAATTTAGAGGCCTGTCGTGGCGCAGCGGCACAAGGGTGTGACTGTAAAAGATAGGTTGGTTCGATCCCCACTTGAGTAAATGAAATATTTCATATTATCAAATTACATATTTAATGTTTTAATTTCTTCGCTCTGGTAACAAGGCAAAGCGCGGCGTTGACCTCAGCCACTTAACAGGCAATGCCTCAAATTTAGCGGAACGTAGGGAATGGAAGTGGGACGGAGTGTCTTAACACTAGCTTCCCAAGTTCCCTATACCTACCCTGCCGTGGGCGGGTTACAACATGAACCTGACTGACTAAAAAATTTATCGCGTATATTGAACTTTCTAATGTTTATGAAAATATTTTTGTTTAAAGTACAATATACGCGAAGTAATCTGGCCAAATTTGTTTTATTTAAAATGTGTAATAATAACGAAAATGTTAAATCTTAAAATTATATAAGAAAATCGCTTCGCATAACTGTGAAGAAGACTTTTTTTTATGCAACGAACTAATAAACAGTTATTGAAAATCACATTGACTAGTTATGATAAAACTGTTAAGCCGTAGATAACAAATATAAATGACTTTCATATTTTACTTAAACGACAATGATTTGAATTTATAAAAAAAATAACTTCTCTGAATAAACACATTATTTTGTGGAATTGAAGATTAAAAAGGCAGCTGTCATTTTTATTTATCAGATTATATAATAAACTGAAATGCGTGAATCAATTTAACATTGATATTTTATCTGTGGCAAACAAACATGTTTTCCTCGTTGCACGTATTTTTTCCAAGTATTTACCCGTTCATTTATGTATTTAGTACGATTCATTGACTTTGATGCGATATGTACATAGAAACTAGATTGTAGAGACTTGAATTTGCGATAAGTTATTTATCGTCCGCTTTATGACTAATAACAACAGGCATGTTAAAATGTAATTATTCAAAGACTGCTGCTAACAGGCCAAATATCGCAGGTTCGTTTGCTTTACAGAATTTGAAGACATTTTAAGTTCTTATAATTTAAAAAAAATATTATTTATGTGTCAAATATTATTGTGGTTATTATATATTTTTGGTAATTAGATGTAAAAACTTCCGAAAGCTTTTTCTTTGTAATATAAAGGGCAGTTCCTTTCCAAATGTCATTGGCATGAATGTTCATATACAATTATATTGCGTTCAATCGGTTGTTGCGGAAAGTGGGGAACGGAAGTGGAACGGAGTGTCTTAACACTAGGTTCCCGGGTTCCCTGTGCCTACCCTGCCTCGTGCGGGATACAGCGTGAAGCTGAAAAAAAAACCTACTATTAAGTATTATTTTATTTTTTCTAACATTAAATAAGAGACGAGAATATAGTATATTCGTAAATAAATCTATTTATCAAGTGTAATCCCGAAGATAATGCAGTCAGATATATAAAATTATGTTTATGTAAACGACCCCACTGGGTGCGTGTGACCTTATTTATTACGTTTACGTCGATTACTATCTATACGTATATAATGCGACAATAATAAACTTTTACGAGTACAAGGCCTGTCGTGGCATATAGACACAAGTGTGATTAATAGTGGCAGGTTGTGAGTTCGATCCCCACTCGAGGAAGTGAAATATTTGACATCTATGTTTAATATTTAAATTTTTTGCTCCGGCAATACGCAGAGTAAAGTTCCGCCACTCTTAGCTTACCATGTGCGGGATACAGCGTGAAGCTGAAAAAAAAATGTTTTAAACATGGGTTGTTATGAAAAGTATGTTGTTTACATCTATGAACCTTTTTTTCCTTGTACTTTGTTTACAAACATATAAAGATATGCATAAATCTATGTATAAATATGCTACGTACGTTTTATATGATAATATTTTAATTTAATTGGTTATATCGAATATAATATTTTGACATTCCATTTGACATTCCAGATGTCAGGCAATAAAATAAAAACTAGAATATATAATGAAATGCTATGATAATCCAGCTAAATTATAAGAATTATGTGTACCTATATGTTATGTTAGCAAAAGTTTAGTATGGCAGGGAAATTTAATCTACACATATAACACTATATATGTACAGGTAAATAAATTGAAAACACATGCAGATATAATATATATTATCTGATAATATTCTTATCTCTTTGCCATCCCTTGAAAAAACTGCATAACACATTTTATTTTAGTTAGTAGCTTTGCTCATATAAAAAATATATTTAATGACATTACGTTTAATGTAAAAAAAGTCTATATATAACCTTCTCCATTAAAAGGATTATTTAATACAAAAATAATTTTATAATTTCGACCAGCAGTTCCTGAGATATATTTTAATAATTATCTATGTTTCAACTGAAACAATTGAGTATTAAATAAACAGACGTCCCCAAAGGACTGGCATCTGACCTTTGCGCTTATGCAATATGCGTATACCATTTCTCGACCACGTGCTTACTGTCACTTGGGAAAGATAACATTCTGATATACATTTTATTGTGATAATAATAAAGTTTAAATTAAAACATTATATTTAATTTATGGTTTCATTTGTTGGTATAATCATTTTCAGTTTTATGTATTGGAGATAAAGTTTATTTTTGAAATAGCTAGAGCGTTGATAGTATCAATTGAATAAACAATTGTGCGTTATCGACCACGCATTAAGAGCGTGGTCGCTGGGACTTTAATGTGTATTTTTACCTTTTATTATACTTTTTCTAGAAGAGTAGTTTACTTTTTTAAGTGTATTTCTTTTAATTTACATTCTGCCGTGACGTATCAAGCGGCAAGCGTGCGACAGTAAAGCTTCCGGTTGTCAAAATGAGTTCCGAACACGCAGTGTCTCAATAAAAACGGAGTGTCTTATCACTAAGTTCCCCAAGTTTCTTCTGCCATGTGAAGGATACCAAGCGAAGCTAAAAAATAATAATTTCTAGTAATTAGTTGCCCAAAATGAGATCAAAAAGGCGAAAATGTTTAAAATATTTAATGATAAATAGAATCCGTATTGTACCGTATATTGGAATTTTATATTTGTAAAAATAATCATCAACATTAGAACTATACCTTTTTAAAAAAAAAAATCTTACATATTAATTTAAATTTACATTTAGGACATAATTTCCTTTAATAATACGATTATCTATCGAGGGATATCGGTTTTTATCAATGTAGTTTCATCTTTAGGACTAATGAGTGGTTCTTATCGGTCGATATTTTGATTTTCCGATATCTTAGTAACTATGTGTAAAATGTAAATTTGTCATATAATACAACAACAAATAAATTCATATATTATTATAAACAAAATAAACAAAACGTGTCACGTTCTTCACTAATTTTTGCGAATTATGAAAAATGATAGATTTTATATATTTTTTTGTCGTTTTTTGCAGGAGAATACGCCGGTTTTGATGAAAATGAACCAACATCGAGGTCTGGAGGCAAGAGTTTAGTTATCAGACGGCTAAAGGAACAGTTCGGTTATCAAAGGGTAGTCATCATTGGAGATGGCGCCACCGACGCCGAAGCGAGTCCTCCTGCTGATGCGTTTATAGGTACGTTCTTGTTGATTTTTATTAATTGATAACTTATCATATTTTTTGTAAAATAATGTTAATAGATTGATAAAAGTTAGCATAAAAATGCATATACATACGTACTATTTGTTAAAAGCCTTCATATAATCTTATAAAACGCTGTTTAGAGTACTTTTTTAGAAAAATTAGAAGCCCTATTCTTTCATATACTTTGATCTGAACCTTAGACCGATCTAGAATTGTTCTACATTGTATTTTTGAATTATTATCTATACCTTTTATATAACACATTGTACAAATTGACCTAGTACTAATTCAATATCGAGATAAGATAGCAAGGTTAGTCTGTCTATCTATGTAACACGAGCATTTGATAACTAGCAGTGCCTGTAAGAACGCCCTTCGTGCTCATTGATTGATATGAAAAAATCTTAAGTTTGCTGTTTAAAACCATTTTGTTTTTGTTCTTTACACAATTTATCGTACGTTTTTACAATATAAATAATATTATTACAGATATTTTTTTTGTATATTTTTTGTTGTTGGCAACTTTATAACTTATATATTACTGTAATGTAGTTATTATGTAAATGTCATATTTCGAAGGGTAAAAAAACATTTTTCGGATCTTGTATTCAAAAAAGATGAGTTTCAATATGAAGATAAAGAAATATGACCATTAATAACAGCTTATAGTATATGGCGTCAATCGTGATAAGTCACATGCTTCGCTGCTAAGATTGAAGAATTTGATATCGATCTACTTTGTTAGCAACGGACTGTATTGCAATACAATTAAATAATATATTCACATATTATTTAACAATTAAAATCGATATTTTCAACGATTTGTTACACCGCTTAATACGTAATATATTAAACTAAAGAAGGGAAGAGGTGAACGGAGAACCTTATACATGGTTCTCTTTGTCATTTTGCTATATATAAAGAAAGAAGAGCGTGGAATTAAATAAAACGTAGAAGCAGCTATTCAACTCTAATAAAAATATACATTTTCCGCAGGTTTCGGTGGTAATGTAGTAAGAGAAGAAGTCAAAAGGAAGGCAGCGTGGTACGTTACAGACTTCCAAGAGCTCATCAACTCACTCGCCATACAAACTAAGTGAAATAAGTCCTATACAAATTATATTAAGTAAATATTTGACTTCATTGCTCTGCTATAAATATGAAAATTGTATACAAAATACGTATCAATTTAAATACTGAATTCTATATAATGAATATATAGACTTGATAATGTTAACTGTATTTATTATTATAAAAAAATATTTTTATTGTGTGTGTAATTGTAATTTATGTTTTTTTATAGCCAATATAGTTATTGCCTATGGCATAGGGTTATTTTGTATCGATTTATAGTTTAACCGAAGTCGACTATTGTGTCAAATGAAATTTGACTTTATTGCATTGTAATTAGGTAGAAAATCTATTGCATAAGAATAAATAATTAATTCATATTTTTATAGCTAATGAATAACTTGATATATTTTTAATTTTTAATAGCTTATTTATATTTTTTAAAAAATAATTTGTTACGAACATCGATATTGTGATACTGTAGTGCTATTCGTATCTCGAACAAAAATCGATTTTATAAGTTGACATAAACAATATAAAATAAACTAGAGTTACGTTGGAAGTGATGACCACCTCAACTGCCCTTAGGGACTGTTCATATATTAAACATGAATATTTTGGATGTTGCCTTTTTTATATGAATATTGCCTTATAAATGAATCAATGTATATAACTGTTACTATAACCTTTTTGTAATATAATTTACACAGCTCTATATAAAGACGTTAATTAGCGTTTAATTTATGATAAGTTTAATGTAATAAAGTAATTTCAACGCTAATTGAAGTCCACGAGGGACCGAGGGTGACTTCTAATAATAAAAACTAAGAAGTATTAATATTTTGTATACAATTATTTTATGGCGTTATTAAATATTACATTCAATCTCAATCTATTGAAATTTTAATAATCACTTCTCAAGCCCTTCATGAAAAAATATGGGCGGTAATATATGTAGTTCGTAACTCATAAGTGGATATACATATTATATGCATTTACAATGTGATGGTACTTTGAGTACAAAAAATTTAGTATTACAGGACTTAGTTCTGTGTAAGCGTATATTTTACATACTTGACTTAGCTGAATTTCAGTTAATTGAAATTGAAGTTGAAACTGGATGTTGTTATATAATGGCTGTGTACTTCTTATGGTTTAAGGTGTGAATGAGTTTAAATATTATTTTAAATGTTAAATTAATAAACTGTTTAGTAAATATTATGCTTGTTTTTGTTTTATTTTTTATTTTGTTTATAAAAACATCTTTGTTTTTAAAGAATATAAATAGAAATTTTAAAAGACAAAAAATAACCATTATATGGTGATAAAAGATAAATTCAATCTCAATTAGCAGTATAATGAGGTTACTACGTGGTGTTAAACACATCGTTCTCTACTTTTAATGTATCTTCAATGGCCTGCATGTTGAATGGAGGAGCTCAACGTTGTACTTTATCTGCAAATATATCCTGATTATATGAGTCTTTAAAGTTAATGGTCTAACAAGTTATATTAAAAGAAAAGATAAAATATTATTAAAAGATCTACACACATTTAGAATAAAATAAAATTTAGTTTCATTGTTAAGAGGGCCCATCGCTATTATTAAACGGTACAAACACGTGCCTACAATTTCTGATGTACAATGATGTTACTAGGTCTAGCTAGTGGAGAATTGAGAAGTTATACTCTACCGTAGATTTATCTTAATGATACTAAATGTCTCCAGCGATCGTAATATATCTACGAGTATTTACCTTAAAAAATTGAAGAGAAGGTGATAATGTTACCCTTGTAGGTATTTTGACCCAACTCCAATTTAACAGTAGTGTAATCCACTGTTCACAATACCAGGAACCGCTTTTAAATGGTTTTTTGTTATTCTTCTATTTGAAATTGTTTCGACTGACAAAACTGTTTTTTTTTGCATGTAGGTATTACTTGTTGCATGTAATGACTCTGGTACTGTTGCCCACTACAATACTGTTGCCCAGTACAATTACTAATATTATATTGATTATATTTAATGTTTAATAAAATTAAATCATAATAACTTTGATAATTTTAATTTGACCCCCTATTGATACATGTTTTATGGACTCAAACAAAAATATAAAATGTATAAATAATGTTATTATTATGTTATTATTTATTTGAGATGCCTCGTAGAAGTGTGGTTTCTCCTTCTAATAAAAATAGAAAGACCTGGGACCCTCAGCAAATGACTAAAGCTTGTTTTTTCCATAACTATGAAAATTATTTATATTTGAAAAATGAAAATTATTTACGGATCTATATCATAATCGAACTTCAAAAGTGAAATTGAAAGTTTTCTACAGTTTTTCTACTGAAAATTTTAATAATATAAACCAGTACAACGTATGGTAGATACGATCATAATCCAGACACATAAAATTTATTTGACTTAGGTAAAAAACAGGCCAGGCATGTCATTTATTCCTTGAATTTATAGAACATACCTAGATCGGTTCTTACTAAAGCTGGTGGATCAGTTGCATAATTAATGAAGTGTAAAATCTATAGCCTTTAAAACATGGAAAGCTCATCAATCGGTCACTTCTTTGGCAACGGCAAATTTAAAAGTTTAAACTAAGGTTAACATTTTTTCTAAATTTTATAAGCAAAAAGCCAAGAAGGGAAGTAGCCCTTTATTTGACAGTAATTTTATATTTGAACTTTAATTTTCTTGGATTGACATAAATATTAAGTACAAAATATGAATCTTTAATTCAATAAAACTGTATTTCAACTAAATATTTTTTACATACATATGCATGTGCCTGTGAAATTCAATTACGTTAAATAAATGTACATATTAGGTACTTTGCAGTAGTCCGTAGTCACGGACCATTGCAGTCTTCAAAACGTCGGGTTTCCAAAAATTTAAATACATAAAACAATATACACGATTAATCTGGTAAAATTTGTTGTCCGTGTAAATGTATTAAACATTGAATAATGAATTTGAAAATATTTAAAATTCAACTTCATGATATGACAGGCGTCACTCTGACAAATGAGACCTCAACTATAACTTTTCAATGAATTATTTGCGAAAATAAAAAATAGCGCCTCATTGTAAGTATTTCTCAATTGCACAATTCTGTGTAAATATTTTTCACGCTACAATCGTTTATACACGTGCATTTATTTAATTGTACTATTTTTAATACCCAATTGATATCCTCCATCAATATAATATAATAAATAAAATCTATAATCTAAAATTTATTGGATTACTCAACGTCTTTTTGTATGTTGTAATTGTAAGTACGTGGACATTGCACGAGATAAGGAAGGTTCCATAGTCCGATCCAATCATAACTCCCTCTAGAAGTGATTGATTTCTATCATTTAATTTGTACAACTTCCAGGAGTGACTTGTTACGTTCTTAAGATATCGGACTATATCGGACTGTAAAGCTACAACTAATTGATTGTAAAATATTCAAAATAGTTATCATATTATTATTTTTGTCTACTCCACTTTGCACGATCTTTTACGTCCTCAGTGGTTAGACCATTGGCTCTTATATCCTACATCACGACATCCAACCAGCGCTTCCTTGGCCGTCCGGGAGTTTTCACTCCAGGGACATACATATCAAGGCACTTGCATCCGACATAGTTCCTAGGCCAAGCGAAGCTCTTGGAGCTTATGCTATGTCATGGATTCCAAGACCTTGAATGAATGTGTTATGTATGTGGTCAGACCGCTTTACGCCGCATATCCACCTCAGCATCTTCATTTCTGTGACATGGAGCTCCTGAGTGAGCCGAGATAGTACTGGCCAGCATTCGCTGCTGTATAAAAGAACTGGTCGAACGATGCTCTTGTATATCAGCCCCTTGAGTTTGTTGTTTGTCAATACTCTGCGATCGTAAACCACACCAGTGATTTCCCTCCATTTGGCCCAGGTAGCACTTATCCGACCATGAACATCGTGATACTCCAGACTCGTGCATAACGGATCCGAGCTACCTGAACTTTTCCTACTTAGCGGTTGGTTCAGTAGCTATATGGATAGTGCTCGAGTCCGGTCTCCCGCAAGCCATGTACTCGGTCTTAGAAACATTTAGTTTAAGACCGCCGTTCTCAAGTGTACGATTCCAGAGGTTCACTTTGCGCTCTAGCATCAGCTGATTTTCGTCAATGAGTGCTATGTCATCGGCATACATCATCAGCCACGGAGGCTGGTCTTGGATGTGAGCCGAGATAGTATCTAGCATTACATTGAATACGAATGGACTAAGAGTCGAGTCCTGGTGAACCCCTAATGTAATTTCGAAAGGTTTGATGTCGCCAACAGCAGTCCTAATCATGAAAGCGGAATTGTGATATATGTCTTTGATAATCTCAATATAGCCCTCAGGGACCCCTTTGGAACACAACGCCCAGATACACTGACGAGGCGCAAAGTCAAAAGCCTTCTGCAGATCTAAAAAAGCCACATGCAGAGCTCTCCTCTTTTCCCTGTATGCCTCCATCAAAGTTCTAAGGGCCAAAACGGCGTCCATAGTACCCGATCTTGGCTGAAATCCATATTGAGACCCAGAGACAGTACACTCTCGGCGGAGCCTGATATCGATAATGCGCTCGAAGAGCTTCATGGTGTGACTCATAAGCTTAATGCCCCTATAACTACCACAGTCTTGAATACTGCCCCATCCCTTATAAATAGGGGTAATGAAACTAAGCCGCCACTGGTGTGGCATCTTTCCAGTGTTCAAGATATGGTTTAAAGGTCAATAAGTATGAGCACACCAAGAGAGCCCAACGATTTCCACGCTTCGATCGGAATTTTGTCACCGCTTACAGTTAGTAACCCTGCCCATATGACACCGTCTGGTCAACAAGTAATCAATTTGAGTTGAGTGGGAACCAGATTTATACCTGATAAGGTGCTGAGGATTCTTTCGGAAGAATGTATTCACGACGGCCAGATCAGACGTAATACAGGTTCTTAGAATATTTTCTCCCTCTGTATTGCGAAGGCCGTGTCCAAAACCACCATGAACACGTACATACGTCTCTGCAGCCTTACCGACGTGGCCGTTTAACTCCCCCCAAATAGGATTACTTCAGTAGACGGTATAGCAAGCAGAACCTCTTCATACTGCTCCCAAAATGACTCCATTTCGGCGGAGCTACAGCCCGCCTGGGTAGTGTAGGCACTGATTAAGTTTGTGGTAACGCCCTTAATCAGTTCCTTTACCCATATCAAGCGATCGCAGCGACGGTCAACTTTGAGGAGTATTATTTATTAAAGACTTTCCTGACTTGAGATATACATATATATAAAGAATACATTTAATAATGTTAATATTAGCAGTCAGGCAATTTTGGCGGTTCTTTGTTTAGACTATATATAAGTTATATTATAAGCGTCCAAATATTTCGTCTCATGACTTCCTAATGTAGGCCTCATAATAAAATCGTTAACATAATATTTACCTATCTTTTCTACGCATTTACTTGGTGGACAAAGTGTTTTTTTAGAACTATCTTTATGAAGTAATAGTGCCGTTGTAGCAAAAATAGGTCCTGTCGATTTAGTGCCTATAAAAGATGTGTGTTGCGTAGATGCCTTTGTTGGAACTACTACGTTTGCGGTTCCGAAAGTTTCATCTGCATATTCATAATCTTGATCTGATAATTCTGTGAGTCCATTTTGTTTGTGTATGTCATCTTCTCCCTTTACAGGATCTTTTGTGACTGTTGATGGAGAGGTGGTAGTAATAGATTTAGTTGAAGTAGTAAATATAAATCTATTTAAAAACTTCTCTAAATCAAAAGGTTTGAATACATGACTGGGTAAAGTAATAAAACCAGAAGGAAAATGTGTATAAATTGCACTTGTACTGGATTGGTGTGTATTATAATCTTTGTTATCATATTGATGATAATTTTGAGTATATTCATTTGGACATTGGCAGCAAGAACCATCATATGTCCTGTCCTGTTCGATTTTACAATCACAACATTTGTATTTCAATCTCTTGTCATTACTGTCTAATTTAATGTCGATATCATAGTCGATATATTTCTTTCTTTTTCTTTGATCTCGTTCTAATTCATATTCGTTGTTTGCGTAGCGTTCGAAATATGCTCCTTTAGTGTAAGTATTTGCATATTGGTATTGTAAATTCGGTACGTACTGTGATATAGTTCTATGGATTAACATTAAGATTTCAACGTTGATAATCTGAAACAAAAGTTATATAGTGTTATTCTGTAGATAATTATAATTATGCATCGAATTGATTTTTGTCACATTGCCTTTTCCATATAAAAGTGGAGTCAGATTCCCGTATTTGAAGTCTTTTTGTCATTGGATTTAAACGCAACACAGAAAAAAATTAAGTGTAAATCAAGTATACAAGTAAGGTTAGTATTGGCAGAAACACATTTTTTTTATGGAAAAGACAAGGCAAACTAGCGTACGGGTCACCTGATGATGAAAGATCACCGTCGCCCACGGCGAGAGCTACAGGTATGTTGCCGGCCTTTGAGGTGGAGGTAGACGGTATTTTTTAACATGGTGTTTAAATGGCAATAATCTTCATATGTCAAATAATGTAACGCCATAACTCGAATCTATTTATATCTATATAAAGTGTTGTTGTTATGTATTTAAGTATACCTAAATTAAGACTATCTCTCAGTTATACTACTGAGACATCAGAATTGATATAATGTATTCTTCACAATTGTTGTAATCTGTATGCCTGTCTTATTGAACAATTCGGCGGAAAGTGTGTAACGGAAGCAGAACGGAGTATCTTAACACTAGGTTCCCAAGTTCCCTTTGCCTACTCTGCCATGTGGGGGATACAGCGTGAAGCTGAGTATCAGAGAGTATTATTTTTTAAGGAGAAATGTAACTAAGACATGCAACGGATTTGTCATTATTTTGCGCTGGAGTAGCGAAGGCGTGTTAGTGTAATAATTAATAAATTAATAATATTGTAGGGCATTATTTTATTAGCATAGTCGAAAGTCCCAGGCACTGCTCCAAGATAAAATATTAAGTTCCAGAAGTCAACTTTATTTATATCATTTATACCGAGTCACCCCAATACCAAGACTATTCTCCAATGCCCGTTCGGCTTTTTTTTAATGGATAATACAGGGCAAACGAGCGTACGGGTCACCTGATGGTAAGTGATCATCGTCGCCCACGGCCCCTAGTAAATCCAGAGGAGCTACAGGAGCGTTGCCCGTCTTTAATATGAATGGGCATCGGGGCCCGGTATTACCCAATGCGAAACGCAGTGGCCGAAGCCACTACTTAACGCCGGTTTTAAATGCCGGGGGTGGTAATGGACCGGTCGACTCTGCCCATGCGTGTTGCCATTGCTGGCAACGTGACTCTACCACACGCACTTTAGTCGCCTTTTACGACACCATCAGTACCAGGGTATTGTTACCACCCCCGGCGTTTAAGACCGGCGTTAAGTTGTGGCTTTGGACACTGCATTTTGCATTAGGTAATGCCGGGTCCCGGTGCCCATCCACCTTAAAAGACGGCAACGTTCCTGTAGCTCCTCTAGTGTTACACGGGGCCGTGGGCGACGGTGATCACTTACCATCAGGTGACCCGTACGTTCGTTTGCCGTCTCTTCCATAAAAAACAAAATGTACATTTACATATAACAACATTTTTTATCAACGTTTGACGATGTACGTATACTCTAGGACGTGTGACATTAGTATGTCATCTTGGTAACATTTAAAATTTATATGACGTTAATTTACTTAATTAGGCTTTTAATCGAGTAAAGGGATATAAAAACACAACCTATAATATTCAAAATAAAGGAATGATTATTGAGGCCTCTGGTGGCACAGGAGTACAAGCGTGCAATTGTAAACGCGACTCGTTGTGGATTCGACTCTCACTTGTCCTCGAGGAAATGAAACATTTTACATTATTATTTGTTGATTCTGGCGATAAGGAAAAGTGTGGCATTGACTTCAGAATTCGGCGGAAAGTGCGGAACGGAATACAGGAGTGCAGTGAAGGCGTGTTAATTCATTGTAAAGGATTTAGTCTACACGTGCGGTAACTAGACCCAGGTACTGCTCCAAGTTTTAATCAAAGATCTTTAATCGAATAATTAATTTGATAAAGCTCCTAGATCCCCTTTACTAGCGTGAAATATTGCGTGAGGTTAAAATAATTATGATATTTTTTTTTATTTGCTGAAAACTTCGTCTGCAAATATATAGTTATAAAATACTATTTTTTCAAACGAAAATTAATTTGTATGATCAACATTTATTTGACATAATCATTGTATGATCAACATTTATTTGACATTTTCATAATACCTACTTTATTTACAACATAATATATTAATTAAAATAGATTTTATCACAAATCACATCAAGTGCATTTTAAATATTTTTAAATATATAATTATTATATATACCTACCGCGTACATAGTGACACACACATGAGGATTTTCTCATAAAATTACTACATTTTTTAACGCAGAATCATGAACGCTAGTAACAAATACTTGAGGTATTATAGAAGTAGAAGTTAATTCGAAAATAAAACCAAATTTGATGTGGCTGTAACCTTTTATGACGCGATAACGATATTATTGGATAAACTATCAAATCAGACTTACTACTTGCTTGCTTTGCTTGCTGTGTACTAACTACTGCGGTGTTTAGGGTTTTTTTTTAATTTTACCGGAAGAGACAGCGTCTTATTATAATCATTGGCCTTCTTACCGAAGAAGTGAAAATAATAAATATTTTATTTCTTCGAATGATAATCAAACGCACAAATTGTTACGTTTACAGCCAAGCTCTTGTGGCCTGTGCCACGGCTCTCCTTTATTACGTGTTGTGAATAAGAAATTACTTTTGTTTCAATTCCTTGCACGGGAAAACAACTTTTTATTAATAAAAACAAGGTTAAATTATAATGTAATATAAATATTATTCATTAATGTTTCCTTAATTAACGACCAACAATAAATTAATACAATAAAATATTTAATGGAGGCCTGTCGTGGCGCAGGGTATGAGAGTGCAACTGTAAACGCTTTAAAGCAACTTAAGGTCTAATTACTTACACTACACATAATACCAACGTAACTTCTCGTCTAAGAAAGAGCGCCGAAGACTACTTATGATGCCGGCCATCTTGCCAAGTCATGTAAACGTCTCCCGAAGTCACTGCTGCCATCTTAAATTTTATCAGAAACCTTTTTACAATAGATCTCATTTAGAATTGATTTCGAAACTTTTACAGCAACATCGATTAAATAATATTTTTTTCTTCAGTTAGAAATAAATACATTAAAATTAATTTATTTTAATTGAAATATAACATACGAGTAACTTGCTTTCGGAGTCCATACATTTTGTCCAGTCTATTATTAGGTATCGATTACTAAATGTTGATAACAAGAGATTTTCCCTATCTTTGGTAATACATATTGTATGCAATTGGAGCATATTTTAAGGGGGTCAAAAATAAAGTTTTATTATTATCATTATATATACTTTATACGGTTATGGGTTTGTTCCTCACTCGAGTTAAATATTTAATTTTTTCGTTTCTTTGCTCTTGTACAAGGCAAAACGTGGCGTTGAGTTCCACTACTCAACACGCAATGCCTAAATTTTGGCAGAAAATGTGGAATGGAAGTGGAACAGAGTGTATACACTAGGTTTCCAAGGTCCCTCTGCCTACCCTGCCATGTGTGAGATACAGCGTGAAGCTGAGTAGATTTCTTCGTTCAGGTAACAAGGTAAAGTGTGACGTTAAATTTCATCCTTACTTTTCGTTTCAAGTTTGTTATTTTTTTTTTTAACGGAAAAGACAAGGCGTAAAAGACAAGCGAACGGGGCATCAAATGGTAAGTAATCACCGACGCCCACTGCCCCGTGTAACACCAGGGGAGCTACAGGTGCGTTGCCGGCCTTTAAGGTAGAGTTAGACGCACTTTTTGGAGGTACCCATGTCGTATCGACCTGGAAATACTGTCCTGGGTAGGCCGTTCTAAAGATGTGTGGCGAAGAAAATTCCTATGAAACTGTACAATAGTGGAATGCCACCTGTCCAGATGATGTGGATGACTCTGCCTTGTGCGTGAAAGAATATGAATCTAATAAAAAAATAAAAAAAATGTTTTATGAATTCGTCAAAGATGAGTCACTTTTCCGTAAATTGATGGCACGTTTAGTTGATCGTATTATAAAATTATATATTTTTTTTAGAAATCAACGGGGTTCCAACGTAACAGGAAAGCGACAAGGGATCGGATATTTACATTCGTTAGCCTATTTAGAAACAGTTACAAATATGCATAAATATTGTTGCCCCTCGCCGGAAACCCGAATCTTAAAACCATAAAATTAATTTTAATGCGGTTTTCAGCCAGTGTCGATCACTAAGATATAATCAGTGATGTATACAATACATATACCATACCATATTACAATACATATACCATACCATAGTGATGTATACAATACATAAACCTATAATACAGGTAATTTTTAAAACTAAAATTACGTTTTTTTAATTTTTAGTAATACATAGTTTGGGATATATAGTAAAATAACTGGCTATACTTTAGTATTTCTGCACTGCCTGCCTGAAAGAACTTAGTCTTAAGAAAATAATGGAAAATGAAACAATAACATAATATTACGCTGCAAGGAAATAGAAAAGCAAATTCATTACGATTAAAAGTCGGAAAGCATTTAGATTTTACAAGGCTTGTTGTGAAGATTAGGATTAGGTAGATAGGTAGAAGATCTTTCACTTAATACCGAACCCTGGTTAGTAATATTAAAGACGACGGAAGCGCATGCGTAAAGCGCGAACGAACTTTCAACTCTAAAAATAATTTGTTTGTGACCCCGCGCGACTCTCGCGCAGTCGCGCTGACTTCTGAAAGGTCAGGCCACGTTACGCGTTATATTTTACTTTATCAGTTCATCTATATACTTTATAAGTATGTAAAATATAGAAAAAAATCGGAGTGAAATTAGTGACCATAAATGTTTAGAAGTTATCAATAAATAACCTTTTGTCTTAGTCAATCAATCAATAAATTTAATAAGTGAAATAAAAGTGTTTTTATGGGTAGAGTAAGTACTAATGTGTTTAAAAAGAAATTATAATCCAATAAATCGATTATGTTTCAAGTCAAGTGATTCGTAAATATTATTAAGTACCAACGTAATATTGCAATATTAACTGTAGCTAGAGTCTACCCTGTTTAGGGTACTGTACCCACTGAGCTTCCCGCCTGTAGATACAATTTTTCTTAAGATTTCAAAGACATATCAAGCTCACAATTATATTAAATATCCTGTATATTTAATATAATAGTATTTATATCTTGTATAGGTATCGCACCTTGGGAAACAGAAAAAATTCAAAAAGTCAACGCTATCAAAAGTTATAAGTATTTATACATCGATATTACTGCAGTTTGTATGAAATTTACCGCGTAATCAAAACCTATAGGATCTACAGTTATGAAATTTGGCACCCAGTGAAAACTCACAATACAAGGAAGGGAAAATCCAAAAATTTTTAGGTGTACTAGACAAAAATAAATTTAAATTTACATTTATGCTTAATTTCATACAAAATAATTACAAATTTACAAAAAATAATATACATTTTATACAAAATGAATGGATGGATACCTACGCCCGCAAAACTTAAGTTTTTCAATAGTATCCGCGTAATCCCGAACTAATTTTGTAGTTATATGTGGACAGTTATAAAAACTTGCAGTACAAATCAAGGATGAGATTACGATAACAAACTTATAAGTTTACTGGATTTTATACAAAATTAATTTATTAGTTATATTTCATGTGGACATATAATAAACTTAGTACGGAACGTGTTTAAGATAATATCTATTCATTAAAAACTCAAATTAGCTATATAAATTAAATTTTTATAGCAATTTGCCGAACTTAATATTCTAAGAAGACGTACCTTTTTTCATTTTACATAATGTAAATGAAACAAATAATAAATATAGTAGAAAGGTCGCTAAAATACAATAATGAAAACTGCATTAAAAATCTGGTATGCATTTCTAAGATTACCAAATACAAACGCACAGACAAGCTGAGAAACGAAAAATCGGAAAAACAGACAAAAATAAAAAAATATGACTATTTTGGGCCCTATTATATTAATAAACGTCACATATAAGGTTTTTCTAATATACATATTCCATGTATAATGATCGGTTACAGATTTAGTATTAGTAAAAATTACTAAATGTAATGTCTCATAATTTTACATAATGATGAAAATATAATATATCACAAAACTTGTATAAATTTATAATGTTAATACTTAATATTTCCGTTAATACTTAATATTTCCACACATGCATTTTTTTCTTATTTTGACTAGGAGTTATGACATTAGCGTACAAATATCTCTTCCGACGACCTCCTAACGTAGGCCTTACAATAATATCGTTAACATAATATTTGCCTATCTTTTCGCATTTTCTTTGTGGGCACAGTCTTTTCTTAGAACTGCCTTTAAAATGTAATGATCCTTTTTGTTTATTAAATCCTGTTGATTTAGTCCCAATGTCATTAGAAGTCGTCTTCTTGTCAATCTCCAGACTTAAAGGGATTTCGTCGGTATCAGTTCCTTCACTATTTTTATAATCATTATTATTATCAGTATTACTATCAGTATTATTATCAGTATTACTATTAGTATTATTATCAATTTTATTATTAGTATTACTATCAGTATTATTATTAACTTTATTATTATCAGTATTATTTTTTGTATTGTCAAATTCTTCCTTATGATGATTACCGTTTACATTTTTACTCCCGTGTTCTTTTTGTGGAGTTGTCACTTTAAAGAAATTTAAAATGTCAATAGGCTTGATTATTTTAATCGGCACTGTGACAAAACTAAAAGGGTTATATGAATTATAATAAGGTGTATAAAATGTAGTACTGATTTGGCAACCATTACAATCTCTGTTATCATATTGGTAATCATTTTGATGATAATCATTAGGGCATTGGCAGCAAAAGCCTTCATTTGTTCTTTCTTGTTTGTGTTTACAATGTGTCTTTGTACATTTGCATTTCAATCTATTGTGATTATTGTACCTTTCATAGTACACTCCTTGAGTGTAAGAACTTGCATATTGGTATTGTATGTTTGGTTCGTACTGCGATATAGTTCTATGAACTAATATTAAGATTTCAACGTTAATAATCTGTAACAATTTTATTATTATATAGTAAGATTTTTTGATCGTTCTAAGTCATTATATCGTCTAGGTCACAGTGACTACTTCTATTCAGCAGCGGCGTCATACCCCCTAAATGATTTCCTGATTAGAACATTTAATCTGGTGTGGAAAACAAAAAAAAATAACTTAATTACTTTATGGAATGTGACTCGTTGTTCTGTTACAGGTTGTGGATTCGATAAAAATAAAATATCTATATATATTTCCAATTTCTCACTCTGGTAAAAGTTGAGTTCCACTTTTCAACATTTCAAAAAAAAAAAAAAAAGGATTTACATAAAAGTTTTGTACTTTTTTATAAACAGCATTAGCATTAACATAATTTTTATTATAATGATAGGTTTTCTTACAAAAAATGGTTTTAACTTAAAAGCTTTCACTACACAGTCACAACGTACCGCGTTCATAATATCAATCAGATGAGGATTTTTAAAATTTATATTACTACATTATTAAACACAAAGTCTGTAACTCTAATATTTTAACGATCAAATAATATATATATATATATATTGTAGCATATGTATTGAAGTAGAAATAAAATAAAATTTATTCTGCCTGAAATCTTTTTATTGTGCGATAACAATGTTATGTGGTATACAGTAAATAACTTTTTAAAATTGGTAAAAGTTGTAAATAAGAAATTACATTCGCTTCAGTTTCATTGCAAGAAACGATAGCTCTACGATAAATAATATTAATAACAAGTTTATTAAATATGAGATAAAAACCTTATAATACCATTTAAAGTGAAAATATTTCCTTGGTAAATTGCATTTAAAATTACATCACACGACCTGAATTAATGACCAATGTAAATTAATACTACACAATATTTAATAGAGCTTTGTAAAATACATTTTCGGTTGAACTTTCATTTAAGTTAAAAATTAAACGATCACACTACAATCAATTACACTAGCATATAGCATGTATATACAAACTTAACATCAAATATTAACACTAATAAATATAATCAACTCGAACGCAGTCAACATACCAAGGACTGCCAAATAGATAGATTTTCAGGCGTTTATATACTCGAACATCACGAAGAATGTGTACAGTAGTATGCTAAAACTAGCGACCCGCCCGCGGCTTTACCCGCTTGCATTACACTATTTAATTAACTTATTTTAACTACTTTCTTGTTCTAATGTTATTATCACTTTAAAATAATGTCTTTAAATTAAAAAATAAAATTTCAGCTAAATTAACAAATAATTTGTAGTAATTTTGTCGACTTTATATTTTAAATTGGTGTAACTTTTTTAATTTTTAACTAATTTAAATAAGACAAACCCTAAATATTAAGTAAAGGTAGCTAAAATATAATAGTGAAATCGTGCGTTTAAATGTAATAAGCCATTTCTGAGATTATCACAGATAAACAGATAAAAATTAAAAATTCACTATTTTGGCTCTATTATAATAATAACCCACCCAAAAGATTTTAAGACCTTTTTATACCTTCCAGGCAGTGACCAGTCACCGATTTATTATAAGTATAGATGGGTTCAGGGACCCTAATTCTACGGGATAATATGAGCAACATTTCGTAAATTGTTTCTCCTAGAATGCAGCATTCTCATATTTCTCATCTGCGGTATTAATTTCTCGGGGAATTGGCTAGAAATTGGCGCTTTGCCGTACTTGGGTGTCCAATTAGGCTTGGTACGTCTTAGTGCAGTTGGCATGTATGGATTTTTTTTATCTTTCATTCGCATATACATATATATAGGCATTCTTGCTCCATATGGTGTAAAAATTCCATGAGTTGCAGATTCTGTCTCTGAAAAATGGGAGTGTTGAAGCTTGTGTTATTGTTTTTAATGTTGTTTCTATTGCTCCTCCTTCTGGTTCTTCTTCCATGGAAAAAGTAGTACTTTCGAAAGTTGTCGTTATTTCTTCTGTAGTTGACCACCGATATGTTGTTGATGAAGGGGCAGTAACTGAGGGGTTAGTAACTGAGGGGACAGTAACTGACGGGACAGTAACTGAAGAGGCAGTAACTGAGGGGGCAGTAACTGAGGGGGCAGTAACTGAGGGGGCAGTAACTGAGGGGGCAGTAACTGAGGGGGCAGTAACTGAGGGGGCAGTAACTGAGGGGGCAGTAACTGAGGAGGCTGTAAATGAGGCGGCAGTTACTGAAGTCGCCGTTACTGAGGGGGTAGTTACTGAAGGGGCAGTTACCGAGGGGACAGCCACTGAGGGCGCAGTTACATTTATTATTAAATATGGATATGGAAATTGAAAATAAAAATAGCTAGGTGTCATTGGTGGCATCACAGGTGGTGGCTGTTGCGGGAGACAATTCGAACACACAGTTTGACAAAATGACTTTAGATTTACACAATCATCACAGAAACACTCTTCCAGGTCATTATCACTATACTCATATTTATTTTCTTCTATATTCCATTTGTTAATCCTGTTTTGGTTAGGATATTGCGGTTGAACGTTTTGTATGTTTTGATAGGGGTTATATTGAAACTGGCTTGGAATCGGTTGATAGTATTGTTGCACTGTATGGTCCAATAAAAGATAAAACGCGTTGATGTTTATGAGCTGAAAAAATAAATAGATTTTACAATAAAGAGAATTACATTATTTTGTTATATTCCCTGCATTAGTAGTTATATATATTTACCAATTTACATGTCATTTTTAATCACTTAATTTTAAAACTGAAATAATTTGGTCTGCACTTATGATTGTTACAGCTGCTACTACAGTATAATTGTTTTTCTTTGTCTTGGCAATTATAAAACCTTAAACAATGCTTTTATATAACCTCTAAACTTACGTATAAAACCAGTCTTTACGTATAAGTGAATACGATTTTAGTAATAAATTAAAATGATTTATTTATTTTTAATTTTCTGTCACTGACAATTTTTCTCTTAATGTGACTTAAGCTGCAGGAAACTGGGGAACTTATGTACCCTAATTATGAAAATAACATTAAAACATTTTCATTTTAATTTAACAATCATATGGTTAGCATCGACGTTTTAGACTCTTTTGTGCCTATCTAACACTACACAGAAAGTACGTAAAAAAATTAAACGTGTTCCAATCCAAACGTGGTAAAGTAGAAAACTTCAAAAATTTTAGCTTGAAAAATCACAAGTGGAGGGGACGAAACGTTGTACGAAACAGAGCACAAAGAGAACCACAAACATAAGAAACACTGTATATATAGCTTTTTTCAGGTCTACGCTGTGTTCCATGCATGGCAGGGTAAGCACCTCTGCTTACCTTAAGCTAAAATTACGTCCCCTCGGACGTAGGAACCCAGTATTAAGACACACCGTTCAGTTCACCACTTTCGCCGAATTACGTTCGCAGAAGTGTTGCGTATAGAGTGGCGGACCTTTACGCCGCTCTTTTCCGAGCAGAAAGAAGAAATGTAAATATTAAATATTTCCTTTCCTCGAGCGGGGATCGAACCCACACAGTATCACATTTAAAATCGTACGCTTGTGTCCCTGAGCCACGATAGGTCTATGCTTTCCATTTTATTTTCTCCCTTCTTTTTCTCCTACGTAAAATCTTATGAAATATACGTGTTAGGCCCTTTTTACTGTCGATTTTTCATTTCATCGACTTTCTAATCACATCGATGCTAAAGAAATTTTCATTCAAAAAGCGATATTTAAATGTCTGTATCTTCGGTTTACATCGACTTAGAAGCTTAATTTTTTGTGTCCTAAGAGATCCTAGATTTATGTTTTCATATTAATTGCAAAAATTTATCTTTAACAATTTCAAGATAAATGATGTTAACAAACGGACAGAAAAGCGATCCTTTTAGGGTTACATTTTTATCTTTTGACGCAAGGTACTACATAAAACACATCGTAGGCCAGTAGAGCTATTGCGAAACCAATCCCTATTTAAGGAGACAATCATTTATTAATGATTTTGATTGTCTTTCATTGGCAAAACATAATTGGTGACACAAACAATGTCTAGAAATAGGGTTGAAAGTCCGGAAAATAGTGCTTTGGTTTCTTTACACATATATGATTTATATTTAGTTGTTTAAATCATAAAAAGTTGATCGAGTAGTAAGTTGCCCTTATTACTATTTCTAATACGTAATCCCGGGCGTGTGGGCAGTGGCGGGTCATGACCTCGGCCCCGCTTGAAATACATCTAGACGTGGAACCCGGCCAACACCCAAATACATTACAAATAAACATTGGCCATCGGTCATCTGGGAAGAAAAATCTTCGGAAATACAGTGAATGACATGTAGTTTATTGCTTGAGGGAAATTAATAAGTTTTAACTAACGTACAATAGACAGACCAAGGACGCCGTTTTGAGGCTTGTCGTTGCGCAGAGGCACAAACCTGTGACTGTAAACGCGATAGGTTCTGGGTTCAATCCACATTCGAGGAAATGCAATATTTTATATTTTTAAATTAAATATTTAATGTTCTCATTTCTTCGTCCTGGTAACTCTCTCCTCCGCCACTCAACATGTAATTAAATTCGGCGGAAAGAGGGGAACGATTCTTAAGGTTGCATACCCTGCCAGGTGAGATACAGCGCAGAGCTTGTGAGACCAATAGGAAAAAGGCAAATGTTACACATATTTCTAATGTACATAATATTTTATTATATAGCAATAAATGCAAAACATGCACTGCTTGAAATAATCTCTTTACATTTGACACCTGGCTATCTAAAAAGCTTCACACTGTATCCCGCAGAGGCAGAGGGAACCCGGGAACCTAGTAAGACACTCCGTTCCACTTTCATTCCCACTTTCCGCCGAATTTGAGGGTTTTGCGTGTTGAGTGGCGGAACTCAACACCGCGCTTTGCCTTATTACAAGAGCGAAGAAATTAAACATTAAATATTTAAAATTGAAAATATTAAATATTTCATTTCCTCGACTAGGTATCGAACCCAGAACCTGTCGGTTACATTCACACGCTTGTGCCGCTGCACCACGACAGGCACTATAGGCATATTTAAAAGACTTCATGTCTCATAAACAACTTCTAATTATGTAATATTGCTGCATTATTTAAAAAAATATATATAAAGTATCCTATAATAAAATGAGAAAGGGACCGGAAATTTCTTAATGGAAATGGAGTATCTCAACACTAGGTTCGTAAGTTCCCTGTGCCTACTCTGATATGTACTTTTTTAAAAAAAAATTCAAAATAAGACTTGATATTTTTTATATAAAATTTCTTTGCTACGTACACATCACATCACTAACGGAATTTATCTTAACAACAAAGATTTATTAAAATCTTTGTTAATAATTTACTAAATTTTGTTTTAATTTGTTATGGTTGGTTGACTAAAAAGCCAAAAATACATTTGCCATATTTATATATGAGTTAAAACTATAAATTATATACATTTTAGTCAGTATATAATAAATAGGTCATAGGGCAATGAATATAGATGTTTATTATTTTACTTCTAAGTTATCACTCTTCTTTTTGTTTACAAAATACAAGTACAAGTACTAACGCTACTCCGATATTGTATTGTTATTTTTTTCGCATTCGCTACGGCTGTGGGGCCAAGTTTCAGTAGGGACATTGAATTATTTTTATTTTCTCTCTAGATTACCTCTGCTATACGTACGATACAGTTTCAAACACAGTATGATACACTTTCCACCGTATTACTGAGACATTGCGTGTTGAAAGGCGGAGCTCAACACCGCGCTTTGTCTCTTTACTAGAGCCCGATAATATTATTTTAAGTAGGACAAAGTTATTACACATTTACACTTACTTCCTATTTGTTCCACTATTTAAAGTCAGTTAAACTTCAAAGGCATTGATCAGATCACAAATTTGTAAAATATATATTCAACTACATATAACTTAAAATATTGTGTTAGAAATATACACTGTTGTTATAATTAGGAAGAACGCACGTCAGAGTCGGTGCAGGGCGTCGGGTCACGACCTCGCCGCCAGAATTAGCCGCATCCACACGGACACCTGCGCTTGTGACATCCAAACGTATATATTTAGCGTTATTTATTTGATATAGGTAATAGAAAATCAGTTAAATATTATTTTTTGTATTTATGAACTTCTGCAAAATATACTAAAAAAATATACATAAAAAAGTGGTTATTTCTAAATTAAACCACTTTTTTATAAGCAATCACACGCATAGGCCAATCATGCCTCTCTGTTACTTGTAACCCGCTCTCTGTTCAACATTCGTCTCTAGGCGGAACGTGACAAAGTGTCATTGTTTTTTGTACGTGCAACCGGCGTTCTGTCATTTATAAGATGTTATCAAATCAATACTATTTATAAATTTGAGTTAACTTAATTAGTTTATCATGACTGAAATATATAATGGAATATCACTCTTGCAAGATTAAAAGAATTATTTTGAATTGTTTTGCTAATTATATACATATACAAAATATTTTATACTTATTGATATTTTAAGTAGTTAATTTTCACGACGAATTTGGTTACTGTACTTAAGATTTTACTAAATTGCGTAGAGGATTTCGACAACGCCCGAAAGCGTAGCTTAAATTATTGTACATTCAATCTTTAACGAAAAAGTTTTAATATCTACATACGCATCACGTATTATTTAATATTTAATACTTGAGAAAAATATATATATTTTTTAAAATGATAAATAAAGTGATGTTTTCTGTTAACACCTTTACAGTATATTACTTTAGATAGCGCCTGTACTATAATCAAAATACTCTTTAATTTCTATTTTCCGAAACATTGAAATTTTAAAAATTTGCGTTAATGTATCAATATCAATATTGTTCCTTTTAATATTAACGTAAAAACCTAATATGTTAATAAATCATATCTGATACTGAAGTTGAAAATTACAATGCCGCTAGCGCACGTAGGGCGTCAGGTCACGACCTCTCATCGCCGTATTTAGCTCCTGACGATCAACTTGCCGACGTTTATAATACTTAAAATTATTGTTAATTCAACTCATACACACTTTGCATGCGACTATATTAAGTATTATATGTAAAACGTAATAAAATTTGATGATCATTATTCAAATTATTTATAGTAACGTTATTTTTATTTAGTTTACATAAACGTTATTTTTTGTTTTCTTTCACGCTGTATCCCGCATATGGCATAGGAATCAGACTAAATTTAGAAGTCTTAAGACACTCTGATCTCATTAAGACCGTCCCCCACTTTGCGCCGAATTTCAGGCATTGCGTGTTGAGCGGCGAAACTCAACGCTGCATATATATTTAATACATTTTAAGATTTATAATAAATCTTAAAATTTTTATCAGATATAAAATATTCATAATAATTCATAATTGCTTACAAAAACCAATAAACTTTAATAAGTAAAAGATATTTTCATGCATATGTACATATGTACGTACATAAGAAAGAATAAGTAAAATAAAATTATAGATTTCATTAGCATGTAATTTAATTTCATACATAATTTTTATTGCTTTACTTGCTTTTTACAAAAGAAATTTACTTTTTTTTTGTGAGAGACAAATATCGTTACATATAAAATATCGTGCACTTCTATCAGGCGTTTCTTAGTATTTCTATATATTTTTTTCTATACTAGTTATTTAATAATAATAATAGTTATTATTAGATATTATATAAACACTTTCAGCCATTCTTGCAATTTCAACATTTTTTATGAACATTATAATATATTTTTTACTATGAACATTTTTTTAAATCGTTAATAAATAAATATACCGACATAATAATGTCTTTGATTTTCGCGATTGTTACACATTTTAAATGAAACACTTTTAACCAAAAAACATGTTTCAAAATCAATATACGCCTTTAATCCGATTAAAAGTGTTTCATTTGAAATATATCTATTTATATTTTAACATATTTTCAAAATGTCATCAAGGCAGTCTTACTCGACATTTATTTAATCATAGTAATGATAGGAACAATTTACAACATACCAGTATATGAAAGACAGGGACGATCTTTATTATTTATAAAGAACGGATATGCAAGAGGTAAAAAACAACTATATAAATGTTCACATTTCAAACCGTTTTTTTTTTTCAAAACATCGATATTATATTTTTACTTTAAGCAAAGTTTATTTTTACAGTTCTAAATTATATTTCAATTCTGAATATTTTAATGAAATCTAGAGGATTATTGAAAAGAAAATGTACTTAGTATTATTATATTGTTCATAAGTAAGTTAAAAAACAAGATCTCAAAGTATGACCTGTAATATCACTAACAATACATTATCTTCTGATTTCCTTGAACGCGATACGTTCCTGTCCGCGGTCCACTATCAGCTTATCAGCTTATCAGCAGTCACGACGCTATGACCGGTCGCACGTCTGTACTTATGCCCTTTTATTGTGCCGTGCTAACACTGTAACGTACTTGTCATTATTGCAAGTAAATTTTGTAATTTTTTTATTCATCTCTATACATAGTTATTACATGAGTATAAATATGGTGTTTTTTTTTAGATTATATTTTATATGATTTTCTTAATATAAATAAAATGCTGGTACAATAATAACCAGCATAAACACATTATTGCCAGCATTTCATTTAATCAGTCAAATTAAATAACTCAAATTAATAAATCATGGTATTAAACTATAACTGGTAGATATTTATAATTTAAAATTAATTTCAACAAAACTATTTATTTTCACAAACTAAAATTTACACCCGAAATGTATAACTATCACGTTCTCTATTCCTATTTCTTTTAATGTATCCTATATAACATATTGCAGATTCTGGATGTTTCTTCAAAAATTTAGTACAATGCTCAATAATAATAATAATTACTGCAAACTAGGTAAAAATAATGTTTTACAAACACGTAGCCTTATATTAAGTCTTATATTTGACTTTTGCAATTGGAATTTATTGTATTTACTTTGCACTAGCAAAGTAAATATAATAAATTTGCTTTTGAAGGTTCCCAAGTTCCCTCTGCCTACTCTGCAATGTGCGGGATACATCGTGAAGCTGAATAGTGAGTACTTTGAAATAGCCCATGTCTACCCGTGTTTAAACGTCGGGTTTCAAAAACCTATAAAAATCAATCGCATATATTGATCAATCCGGTTAAATTTGTTTCATTTAAAATATAGCCGTATATTAACATTCTTCAGGATTCGTGGCAAGTGGCATCGGAAGGTTAAGAGCCCGTTATCGTCTCTTATCAGTACGTACCATGCCCCATTTGCTCGTTTGACCTGACACCAGTTATCAGTGTAGCGCGCGATAAACCGAACCGCCATACCTGTTGTTACCTTTACGTTTGTTTTGAGTGAAAAATATTATTTGAAATTCTACGTCTTTTCTATGGTGTTTTCTTTAATATTTCTTTAGAAAAGATTATCTATGGATTGTTAGTGTGATTGTGTATGGTTTTTTAGGTATTTGGTAAAATGTTTTAAATGTTATAATTAGTTACTTATATAGTAAGAGGTTTATTTTTATATTTAACAACGCAAATATTTGATAAATTCACTCACTCAGCTTTACGCTGTATCCTACAAACAGCAGGGTAGGCAGAGGGAACTTGGGAACCTAGTGATCAGACACTACGTTCCGTTCTCCATTTGGAAAATTCGTTGATCTGGACCACACAAAGTCAGAGGGCAAATGTAGAGCTGACAAGTGACATTTCTATAGATTTTGTAAACAATGGGAGGCGTTGGCTTCAGTGTATATGTCAATGATACATTATATTAAAAGCATAGTCTTGTTTGTTGTTGGGTGATTGATTGCGACACTTATGGTTAAGGTTTCATGACTAAACACTGTACGTACTTGATTTCAATTCATTCTATTGTGAATTATTTACAAAATACGTATACCTATTTACAGCGATACTTAAATATGAATTGAAAATATTTTTTTTATCTCAGTTTCACAATGTACCCCGAACATGGCAGCGTAGACAAGCGGAACTTCAAAACCAAGTGTAAGAGCCGCGCTTTGTTACCAGAGAGAAAAAAATGGAAATATTAAATATTTAATTTTAAAATATTGTTTTAAAAAATTTAAATGAGAGGGGATCGAACATACAACCTGTGGTTTATGGTCACGTTTCTGCCTCTGCGCCAAGATAGGCCTCAAATAATGCTTAACAGAAAAATAAATAATTGTGCCGATTTATTGTAAAATATTGAAAATAAAATGTATGTATACTACTGAATCGAAATCCAATGAAGTGTTTTAAAATACAAAATAACTATAAATATTTACTGTATCTACTGTATACGGACTCCTTTAAAATGATAATGTATGTTTTTTATCTTTATATTAATATAAATATTAACAATTTTATTTATACATACGTTCTTTATGTGAAACGTACTTAAAAGTCATAGTCACGGGCACTTTATCAGTCGATTGCTATAACTAATCATTTCCTATACAAACACATATGATAAAAATAATAACAAAGTGAACTTTGTCATGGAAGAATTGAAAATAAATATGTGATTATTACATGAAGCTAAGCCGAGAGAGCCAAATTCAAATATAACTTAATATTTATATATTTTTTCAACTTTCTATACATTTTAATTTATAGATATATAGAGGCCTGTCGTGGCGCAGTGGCACAAGCATGTGACTGTAATCGACAGGTTTGTTGGTTCCATCCCCAATCGAGGAAATGAATTATTTAATATTTTCAATTTAAATATTAAATGTTTTCATTTCTTCGCTCTGGTGAAAGGCAAAACGCGGCGTTAAATTCCACCACTCAACACGCAATGCCTCAAATTCGGGAATGAAAGTGGGGAACGGAGTGTCTTAACACTAGGCTCCCATGTTCCCTCTGCCTACCCTGCCATGTGCGGGATACAGCGTGAAGCTAAGTGAGTGAGTGACTATTCGTTTTAATGATATTTTGTCTATTTTAAAGTTTAGGGCGAAAAGTTGTATTAATAAAAATAATTATGACCAAGGTCGTGTTATAACGTAGTTATGGGTTAGATTTACACACGAAGGAATGAAATATTTAATTTTTTCATTTCTTCCATCAGGCTAAGCGTGGTTTGAAATCAGCCACTTGACACGTAACGCCTTTAGACATTAGCAGGAAGTGGTGAATAAAACTGTTTTAATGGCAATTAATGGGTGTTTTAAAACTCTGTCTTCCTTTAAATGTGCAGGATACAGCGTAAACCTAAACCAAATGATTTTTATTAAGATAAACGAAATAAGTATATCACAAATATTTTATTCGCTTCTACAATATTATAATTCTAGTTTTTGTGTGTTTCATAACCTGAATTTTAATTATATAATTTATTAAAACATATATCAATAGGTACAGGGCACAAATATATATCGCTTCGCTTTGTAGAAGGCATCGAGGAACGAAGTTACGAGTGGATATAGGTTCTGTTTGCAAGTCTTTATTACGTTAAGTGTTATTCATACATTAATAAAAGGAAAATATTAAGAAAGGTAGAAAAAAAATGCAACAATAAAGAATTTACTTATTTACTTATTTACTTACTTACTTACTTACTTACTTTCTTACTTACAACTCAGTTTATCATTTAACTTAAATATGTTATAGAATAAGGTATTAATAATTTTAGAATTAATTTAGTTGCCCTAATAATTATGTCAGAAACAATGACGAAATACCAGGAAGTGCGAAATTTGGTAATAATAGAGGACACTGATCGTGATAGTGATGTGGTTAAAAGTGAAATGAAAGAAGAATGTGATGACACAAAGAACTCTCAAAGGGAGAACAGGCTGACGAGTATCATCGACCAGCTCCATTGCCAGAGTAAAATGAAAGGTAAGAATAATATTTTGTAAGTATTTGTTATATGAGAATGTTCATAGAACTTTTGTATGTTAGGTCTCGTATCACTGTAGCCAGTGTTAGACTATTAACTGGTGATATAATCAATCAAGGAATATTGACGAAAACAATGATATATAATTTGTTCCTACTCGTAGAGTACTTTTTGTACTTTACAATTACAATTTCATTCGTTTTTATGCATATTTTTGTTATTTTTTATTTTTTTTTTTTCAGCTTGTGGTAGGCAGAGAGAGCTTGGCAATTTAATCTTAAGATACTTTGTTCCGTTGCCTTTTCGTAAGGCGTTTGTACGTGTGGGAGAGTCACGTTGTCAGTAATGGCAACACGCATGGGCAGACTCGACCGGATTGTTACCACCCCCGGCATTTCAAACCGGCGTTAAGTAGTGGCTTTGGTCACTACGTTTCGCATTAGGTAATGCCGGGCCCCGGTGCCTATCCACTTTAATAGACGGCAACGCTCCTGTAGCTCCTCTGGAGTTTCACGGGGCCATGGGCAATGGTGATCACTTACCATCAGGTGACCCGTACGCTCGTTTGCCGTCTTTCCCATAAAAAAAGCATGACATATTAGGTGGCGGAACTCAACGCCACGCTTTGCCTGAGCGAAGAAAAAAGCCTCATCGTTTTCCAATTTCAGATTTTTATGTTATATAACTCAACCAAATTGTGCAAAATGATCTTTCACTTGCTTATCTGTTGTTATCTTAACTATTACGGATTAAACGGACGGACGTGTGTATCTATTGTTTAAGTAACTAATTATGCCTATACAGATCCAACTCTACCAATAAGGTGCCTATATCTAGCTATATGTGCATTAAACAAATCCATAAAATTATGACATGAAATATTCAAAATGTTTAATATGAATTATCACATTATATAATATGGATTACCATAATTAGGAGAGAAAAACATTTTTTAGTTTAGTAAAAATATCACAAAGGGGTAGTTGCAATAACGTATCACGTGTATTTATTTTTTTGCCAAACACGAAGGACAAGAGAAAAAAAATTATTATAAATATATGTAAATTGTAGCTAATTTTAGCTTTAAGGTCCATTTTATAAAAATCGATTATCTCTACGCGTTTACGTAATAACTCTTATCTCAAAAAAAAGAAGTGAAAATATGGACCTTTTGATTTTTAATTAAATTTCTAAAAATAGACGTGATTTTGGGTATGGGGGAGGGGGAGGGCGGGTACTCCTAAACCTCAAAGGGGGGATGGAGGGTTAAAAAATGCTACAAAAAACATAATGTGATTAATGGACGGCCACTTGGTCCTCCGGAAGGTCTTTTTCCAGGGACAAACAAGGCAAGGCACTGTCACGACAGTCTTCCCTACTTTAAATAGTTAAAATTGACTGTATTAAACCAAACAGTTAGTTCAATGAAAACTGTAAAACTGTCGTTAAGTTTGCGGACAAAGGTTAAGCAAACTAATTCGGAGCAGGAACGTCGCGATGCTGTGATAGTGTTATCTTGAATCTCGCTATTGTTGTTAGGTTCGCATTGTAATCGCCGCTAATTGCGCGCACCCGGCGCGTGCCTTTTGTCTCGCTAATCTATGTTATACTAATGTACGTATATGCATATTGTTTGTTTGTTGAAATTGTTTGTTGTACGTACACTATGTGGTATATATGAACGGATATATGTTTGAAAACTGTAGTACTGAATTGGCATAGGCAGCAGGGTAGGCAGAAGGAACTTGGGAACCTAGTGTTAACTCACTCCGTTCCACTTTCGTTCCCCACTTTCTGCCGAATTTGGGCATTGCGTGTTGAGTGGCGGTACACAACGCCGCTTTTTACCTTGTACCAGAGCGAAGAAATGAATATATGTACAAATATATTTTTAAAAGAGTAGTAATAAATTTTTAGGCAAAATATTGTGTTGATATTATTTGTCTCGATAATCATTACGATTACTTTGCCTATTTATCATGATGGCATTAAATTCGTAGTATATACTGTTATATAATTAATAACAATATTTTTTTATTTTAAAAGTCATACTCATGACTATTTAATGACAAAACGATATTCTGTATTTGTTTTATCAGTAATCTGTTACTGATAAATTTGAATTAATTAATAATTCGTTGTTTTCCACCGCTTAACACACACTTGTCTAAAATTCGACGGAAAACTTGAAGCAAAACGGAGTATCTTAACACTGGGTTCTCAGGTTCTCTCTGCCTTCTCTGCCAAATAAATTGGTAATATAAGCTTACTACTTAAAGTATATTAATTCCTTATACTTTCTTCTAAACAAACACCTCAAACAGAACTAGTGTGTTAATGTAAAATTTATAAATCTCAGCGATTTACATGTTAACCGTGATAGCATCTCAAAGGTTGCGACTTGCGTTCGTTCCGGTCGAAGCTCCGTTTTCTATTAGACCGGAGATTTATGGCCTGCTAGTTGTTCTGTAATTATAACTGATCTTTTGACTCGTAATTATGTCCAGATTGCTTCACAATAATAAATATTGTTTCTTATTTTAAAGCTTTACGCTCCAATCCTGTGTTAAGACATTCCGTTTCGGTCTTTCTGCCAAATTTTTCGAGAGATAACATGTTAAGTGGCAGTTTAACATTATCACCAGCGAGAGAAATAAAAAATTAAAAAAAAACTCATTTTACCGAGACTAAATCGAACCTATAACCGTCGCTTACAGTCGCACGTTTGTTCCACTGCCCCACGAGAGTCTCGAAACTGATCTTTTGACTCGTAATTATATTCACATTGCTCCACAATAACCTTCATTGTTTAAATACACCAATTAAGAATATATTTATAGCAATTGTTTTAGATAAAATAAGCTCGATCGGCTTAGGCGAGCTTTCGCAAGCTCTCAAATAATTCTGGCTAGTTTTGAAGATAAAGCCCATTTATCATGCTATGAAAGTATTTCGATTTCATTTGTGTGATAAGAAATAACGAGATGATTATTATTGGAGTAAATAGTAGTAAAAAAAAAATAGCTGTCTCTTGTTAGTCAAGTTTTTCATAAAAATGACGAAAAATTACATAATCCTTAGAAAAAAATCCTTCTGAATTCCTATTTCATTTCTTTGTTCCTTCCGAGGGAAAAATATGGTCTTATTTGTAGCAATACTGCTATTGATATAACGTATTTATTGAAGAAACTATTGCAATTAAACAAACGCTAAATGTTAAGGATTTTTCTCTTTCTAAAAACTATACTGATATTACATAATTGGAAACTTTTCTTGTTAGTTTTATTGAACACCCTGTTTCAGGAACTTCAATTGGAAAAAATATTTTTGCACTAGATAGTCTATTTGTCGAGGAAGTATTTATAACATGACGATAAAACCTATAGGAGTGGGGGAAAATCTCCCGATCAAGCTTTGTGGACAGCGGCAGACTCTAATTGATTTTTTTTTTTCTTTTTTTTTTCCAGCTTCACGCTGTATCCCGCACTAGGCAGGGTAGGCAGAGGGAACGGAAGTGGAACCTAGTGTTATGACACTCCGTTCTACTTCCTTTCCCCACTTTCCGCCGAATTTGAGGCATTGCGTGTTGAGGGGCGGAACTCAACGCCGCGCTTTGCCTTATTACCAGAGCGAAGAAATGAAACATTAAATATTTTAAATTGAAAATATTAATTATTTCATTTCCTCGACTGGGGATCGAACCCAGAACCTGTCGGTTACAGTCACACTCTTGTGTCGCTGCGCCACGACAGGCCTCGAATTGATAATGAAGAATTAAGGGCTATTGTGGAAGCGGATCCATCACAAACCACAATTGAGTTATCTGTAGCCTGTGGTGCTAGTTATAAAACTGTTTTAATCCGTTCGAAGCATATTGGAAAGATTCAAAAGTTTGAAAGGTGGGTACCTCAAGACTTTAGTGAAACAATGCCCGTGATTGCATTACACTACTTACCACGTTGCTCCTCGGGCCTAGCTTCAACAGATTAGCATTTTTTTTTTTTCGAAATTTGTGAAATTGAATTAATAGTTATATTTTATTTTATTTTTTCCTTCTATATTTTAATTTAATATGTAAGAAATATATACCTAGAAGCACTTAATTTTTAAAAACAGGAGCAAAAGTAGACAGCAAAATGTTATATTAATTTGTTGACGCTCCATCAATCGTAAAAATTAAGTAAACTTAAATAACTCAGGATAATTGATAATGACAAAATAATGTAGCGCAGGCCTCGACTCCTCGTACGAACGAATTGTAATCTTAATTAAATCTTTGGTAAATGAAAACTCGCCTTAACACCGGCCATCAGTATTATAATTATAATTTTTGTTCGTAAAATGTCTTTATCGACCCTTCAATTAAAGGATAAAGCGGTGAATTAGCTAATTAATGAATAAATCCCAGTCGGCCTGTACTTCCGACGATAGCGTTTAATCAGTGCGTGCAATTTATACGGCAACGCCACTGAAATACGGCGAATGCTCGGCTGACGGCTTAAGAGTTGTCCTTTTGTAGAGCACATGGCGTAGTGGGGATGTTTTTCTTGGTTTTATGTGTATTTATGTAAGCGTTTTTAGATTAAGAGGATACATCGAATGAATGAAAATGTTACGCATTTTTTAATTATTTTTATATTCCAGTATTTTATACGTATTTACAAGCTTTTTTACCATATAGTGCATGTGGCATGTTGTTGCCTCAATTGGACTCATTTCCCAATATCAGATCGGGCTAAAATTTGGATATTGACGTCAGTTCTGATGAAAATGAATTTATATATAACCAATTTTGTCGTTTATTTAAAATGGCTACCATAACAACATGGCGAATTATAATTTTTCACGCCACGATGGCCACAAAGTTCATAGTATTATATATTATACTATATTTACAGTGGATTATAAATAGATACACTACTGTTATGAAGCTGTTGGAAAGCACATATCATATATAATCGTGTAATGTATTTAAAATAATCCAAAGAAGAGCTAAGACTATTAGTTATGTCATATTACCCTTAGTTAATATATATTTTTTATGCTTTTTGCTATGCTGCATATAGCAGGGTAGAAACATGCTGAGGGAAACTGAGAACCTAGAATTATGACTCCGAGATTTTGAAAAATGAAATCTTAATGGAAAATTAAGACTTCATTTCTCACATGCCGCCCAATTGTGGAGCTGATACCAGAGCAAAAAAAAAGTTAATATGAAGTATTTCATTCCCTTGAGTGGGAATTCAACCTACGACCTTCCGGCTTACAATCGCACCTTTATATCCTTGTGCCACAGCGGATAGGACAAACTATTTCTAATTAAACACTAATGTAGAAAACTTCCCTTCAAAAATTCCATTCACGAAAGTCCAATTATACGTCAACTACGACCATTGCATTTTCTTGTAAAAATACGATTTCATTTTTTATTTCTTTTGAAATTTATCTTTATTACCAAGTATTAAGGTACAATTTCCTTGGATCATTAAGATGGTGTTAATTTCTATTCGCTATAAGTATCGGGAGCAAGCGCAGTGATCTATAGATCTTCGAACATGGAGCAATCTACGAGGTGTAGGTAATGGCGGCAAAGACTAATAGGTTTTTTATATTGATTTCATAAAAAAAAAATCTATTATATAAAATAATACTTTTGTGTATGAAAATGGTAGTGATAAAGAATAATATATAAAATGACATTTTTAAAGTCTCAGAATAACTGTTACTTTCGACAACCTATCTTACTTAAGGGTGTGGATGTGCGATTGAAAATATGTCCGTATTAGTTATGCTATTGTCACAAACGTATACATATAGATGATCGTTTTTAATTAAATTTATCTATAGATAAATATTAACACGTAAACAACAGTTTTTCTTCATAAATCCAATTTAATCAGGATTGACAGAAGGTAACCAAGCATTAGAAAATTTTGTTTAACGTAATTTTTGAGATATTGCGTTTTGAATGGTTGTATTCGATACCGCACTTTGTGCAATAATCTTTTTATTGACTTAAAAGCTCAATTTTAATAGCTGTAACAATAATGTTAATCTTTAAAAAAAATTAACATTTAAACTCATGTCGTAACTAACAATTACCGTATTATGTCTTTATTTCGATTTACTTATCGTAATTTTGCTTATTATCACAAGATTTCCTTTAATAGATAAGATGAATTCTTTATTTAGTCTTTATATCAATGACCTCATCAACCTTACCTTGGTTATTGTTGTGTTTGATTCCGGCAATGATTTGTATTTTATAATTAAAAAAAATATGGAGCAATACTTTTAAGATTTTATTCAATAACGTATATCAGGTATCCACCTATATCCCTTATGATATTATTCATATACAACTTTAAATATCGAAGATACGTTTTGAATTTTAATTTAATATAAAATTTTACGGAGATTTTAATTTAATTAGTACTTGTGTGTTGTATTGCTTATTTGAGAGAATTCACCGTCTTTATGTCAGAAGTTTTTTCTCTAACATTTTCTATAACGGCCGTGTTTAATAAAGTATAAATGTAATCTGTTAGAAGCCTAATACTTTGGCTTTAAGTAGAGGCGTCCCCTCGCTGTATACTCACTACCGATCTATTCATCACGAAGATTGTTCTGGAGAACTGCTAGACTTAGCTCATGGCCCCGTATTTTATATACGATATCATTTTCGCCATCTGGATACGTCGTATTTTAGTTTAGTGCAGTTTCGTAGAAAATTCCTTTTATGCGCCACATATTTCTGGAATGACCTAACTACGGCAGTGTTTCAAGGTCGACAAGGCCGAAAAGGCATCTGTAGCTCCTCTAGTACTACACGTAACCGTGGGTGTTAATCACTTATCATTTACTTACCATTAGAAACAATATAATGAAATTATAAATAATAATATTATTTATATGAGAATACAAAAGATACATGAATATTTTATTCTTTGGCAGAGGTCGCGTGCGCTTGCGCCGTTAGCGCCCTGGATATGTTATAATGATCGATACTCCCCTCATTTCCAGTGGACAGTGGGCCTTGCTCCGGTTACGGGGGTCGT
Source organism: Eueides isabella (assembly GCA_019049475.1). Taxonomy (NCBI): domain Eukaryota; kingdom Metazoa; phylum Arthropoda; class Insecta; order Lepidoptera; family Nymphalidae; genus Eueides; species Eueides isabella. The sequence goes on along the minus strand of CM032395.1, from coordinate 10,150,644 downwards.
TTTACTAAAACCTTTATGTTTTAGATTGATTTCATTCATTTGCATTCTCTTTAGATCTGAACTAAACTTACTTGTGTCGTTGTTTAGTTAAATTTTTCATAGTCTTTCTATTACAAACATGTCACATAGAAAATAAACATTTTTGGAAAGTTATCTGTTCAATATCCAAATATAGATGAGATATTTCAAAGAGATTAGATCTCAACTAAGAAACTAAATATTTTTTTCAAATATTGGCTGCAATAATAACAGTTTATTTCTTAGATAGTAAATTAAATTTTTATTTCTGCTAAATCGTTGAGCCTACTGTAACAAAAATACGTTTTTATTTCATTTAAGAATGATGTATTTCTAATATTGTCATTTTTATGTCTATATTGTTATTGGAGAAAGCTCTCAGTTTTCTATTATAATCATAGATATAAAATAAATACTTTTTTACTACCACCTTTCTATTATAAGGAAATAAAGCCATTTTATTTACAGTTTGCGTTCGTGTTACTTTTTTACGCGGTAGGGGTAATGTGAAATCTAATGCTTCTAATTCTCCGCTTTCCACTTAACGCTCATTTAAAGGCATCGTGAGTTATCAGAGACATTTTACTATTTAAGGCCGAGTTCCAGTCTCGTCTTAAATATTTTTATACATTCGATTAACTTAATTAATCATGCAGATTTTTAATTGAACTATATCTAAATAAGTCAAAAAAAAAATATCTCAGTCTAAAATTAAAATCTAAAATTAATTAAAAAAAAAACAATTATTAGTATACATGTATAAGTGGATAAATAAACCAGTACGAGTTTTTCACTATGCAACAATTACAATAAAATATAATAACGCTGAGTTTGAGAAAGCGCTCGTAATTAATTGTAGGCACGCGTCCGTTTACGATATAATAAGAATTACTGTTGTGAATCAGCACAGTACACTTATAAAACTAATGTTATGGACCTCCGTTGATTATTTTATGTGCAATGCTTTATACTAGATTGATATGGGGCTATTATTTTGTATTACGAGTGAAAATGTAGTTTGTATAAGAGAAATATCATGGGTTTGTCTATTTGGTTGATTTTCATAGAAAAATGTGTTTTTGTCATTTTTTCATTTAAGCTTCACGCTGTATAGTATCCCACACACGGGAACCTAGAGTTAAAACCTAGAGGTTCCCTACTATTCGCTGAATTTGAGGCATTCCTTGGCGAGTGGCTGAACTCAATAGCACGCTTTACCTTGTTACCAGAGCGAAGAAACGTAACTTATAAATATTTCATTTAAATACTTAATATTTCACTTTTTTGAATGGGGATCGAACCACAACCTGTCGTTTACAGTCACACGCTAGTGCCGCTGCGCTACGATTAGTTTATTTATTGTTCTATTATGCTATTAGAATATTTTAAGTTATCTTTTCTTTATTTATGTTATGTTTAAAAATAGTACTTGCTTATTTTTGTATATTTATAGTTGGTTCTTGGTAATAATTAATATTATATTATTAATTATACATATATATGTGTGTATTTATCATCAAAGTTGAAATAAAAGAAAAATACCTTAGACAGAAAAAAATAAAACTTTTTTAGCTTCCGCTCTCCTTTTTTTAGAATAAAGCAGAAGCTAAAAAAGCTGGGTATGCAGAGGGAACTTGGGAACCTAGCATAAAGACACTTTACTCTCATTAGGACAATTCCATTACCTACTTTCCGCCGAATTTGTGACGTAACTCAACGCCAAAACAACATTCAACTCTCAAAACATTATCAATGAAAGTGAACGAAAATTTCGATTGAACTGTATCGCTATAGGTACATTTTAAGTGTCGGAAAAGATGTTAGAATATAAAAGCGTGACCATTGCATAATTAGCTATACATACACATATCTTACAGAATCTGATAAACGAAATTGTATCGCACAATAGAGCTTTGTGCCCCTTTATGTTCACCGTTATTGTTCACTTTGCGATGAGATTCAACGCCCACTGGTTTTAATTGATTAATGATGTTAGACACAGTGTTAGCTTATGTTATTTATGTTTGTTATTATAATATCTACGAATAAAAACCTTTGAGACGTCTTATTTTGTTTAAGTAGAATGGCGAGACAAATATATTTTAAACGTACAAAATATCCCTACATCGGAATTGTGTATATATTTTTTTTAATCATAAAATTTTAACTAGCATAGCGTTATACTCGTAAGCTTCTCAAGAGTCCAAGTGGTGTAGTTACAATATTGAACTATATTCAAATATGTTTTATGCGTTTTTTTTTTAAAGTATTCTACTTTTCTAAGTGTAACAACTTGACAGAGTAGGCAGAGGAATCTTGGGAACCTGGTATAAAACACTCCGTTCTGTACGATGTCCCTACTTTCCGACAAATTTGAACATTTTGTTTAAAAATATAAATAAATCATATCTTCGAGTGGTGATCGGATTAAAAACCTGTCACAACCGCTTGTGCTCCTGCGCCACGACAGGCATGTTCTGCTAAGACAGGCCTCTAACACATAACACTTTAAATATGTTAATAATATTTATTATCATGAAGCAAAATTGAACTTAAAGCCTCTTGAAAATTTAAATACGCTTTCTAACATACAAAGAACAGACAGGTAGTAACAATAAAGCACAAAATATTGTAAAAAAGTTCCGATCATAAGAAAATATCTGATAAACTCTCGCATTCCGTATGGCCACAAGTAAGTGTACCGCATGCGCGGTCGTGTGCATCTCTTCGTTTTTGCGATTCACGTTGGGGTTTTGCGCACTGTGGGTTGTTCACGTTTTTGCCTATTCAGCTATACAATTTTGCTAGAGTAATATGATCGATGTTAATATATCCGACAAGATCTTGATTGATCTATTTTTTAGATGATATAAATTACAATAAAAATATAAAATGTCGGATTGTTTTTCAATATATCGTGCATATGTAATATTTTTTATCATAAAAGCAAGTAGTTATTTAATAGTTATCATAACAAAAGCTTCTCAAATAGAAAATTTATATTCAAAATAAGAAGTTACAAGCTTAATTTTTTAAACTTCAAACAATTTACCACCCGTTCACTAAAGTTACTACCACAGACAGACCTGAGAAGAACTGGCGCAAGAAACTTAGTAGGATATTTCTCTGTCTTTTTTAATTAATTATTTACAGTTTTACATTTAAGTGACAATGATATCTTTGAAAAAGACTGGAGCGAGCATTAATTTTCAAAGCGTGTCATCATTTATAAAGTCATTCATGAAATAAAAGAACCCAAAAATATTACAATTTCCGAGAGGCGCGGGTTCAAATCCCGCTACGTCCAGATTTTTATACGTTTCCTATATTAATATTTTTGTTTCCTAACTGTGATTGTTCATAGTCACACGCTTGTACGTGATTCGTGAGTGATCATATAGAGCCTTCAAATATGAAAACCTCCTTGTCTGAAAACCTTGGTAATAGTTACTTTAAAAATTTAATTACTGTTATTTGAGCAGCGTACACCTATTGCGTGATGCTCTTATTTTCAATCTGATCTGATGCTTTTCGCGTTATCTTTAGTTAATTAATTAATTTTAGCTGAGGTATGTATTTTAATTAGAGTAATATGTAATTTTTAATGTATAGGTACTGTGGTTTAGTGTATACTTGACAGCTGAACTCGATAATAATGAGTTCAAGTCTTACTTAAGGGAATATGTTTTCGTCATAAATCTTTGTTTTAAAGTGGAGACACTTTTTATACGTCAGATATCTGAAAATAAACTTTATGGAGAAGTCCTACAAACACACTCACACACACACACACATACACACAGACATATATGTATATATATATATATATATATATATATATATATATATATATATATATATATATATATATATATATATTATATATATATATATATATATATATATATATATATATATATATATATATATATATATATATATACATATATATACAATATAATTTGGCTCGCATTCCTAAGACAATGTGAACGTCATCAAGCATCAGCTACCGCTTAAAATACAGGCTATATCTTACCTCAGTCTTCATTGCTATGAGATCAAAATTGTGTAGTGATGCGTGTCTTCCAAATTTGAAACTATCGATTATTTGTCGTTTTTATTTATATTGTGAAAATTGCAAAAATAATGAATTGGTATAAAATGAAGCAATTTATTAAAATAAACTAGATTAGGTAAGCGTATAATTTTGCTATGTTTAAATCTTAATGTTTGATTACTAATTATTAATTATTTCCAATTCTTAGTCAAGAGAATATTTACAGTGAAACTATTAATTATTCAAATTTTCTTCATTTCGTAACATGTGACTTAGGTTCCGCCATCTCACATTCAATACCTATAAAATAAGAAAGAATTAGATTTTTTTTAATATATCATTTCAGTTATGAATGTAAAATAATGAGTGGCAAAACTGAACGCCATGCTTCTTTTTGTTAGCAGAACGAAGACACAATGACAAAAACACAATAAAGACAAATGTTAAACGTTAAATATTTAATTTTAAAACGTTAACGATTCCATTTCCTCGAGCGGGGATCAAACTTAAAACCTGTTGCTTTTACAGTCACGCGCTCGTGCCCCTGCGCCTCAACAATACTCTTCTTATAAATAATGATATATATAAATATATACTAACTAATCTTTATCTATCGGTAATTAATGTATCTAACAGATAAACGAACATCACTAAAAAGCGAGTGAAAGAGGCGTGCGCGGGTTGCTCTCATTAATCTTTCATTTCTACGTTATATTATTAGAGGAACAGGTTTGCACGGATGCTGTAGGGAGGGGACGTGAACCCGATTGAACCCTCGGTAGCACCTGCCGCGTCCGGCCACGGTAAGGCCGCTTATACAATGCCAAATACATAGTGTCGTGAAACAATAATAGACACATATATATTTTTTCCAGTTTTCAGTAAAAAATAATGATATATCAAAAAATCTGTATGAAATGTTTATATCAAAAAATTATATATATTTTCCGAGTAAGTGGAAGGGATCTCCGATCCCCATTTTCCGATCATTGCGTGTTGAATAGCGGAGTTTAAACCCAAGTTTTGTCTTTCGTAAAGGAGAAAAGAATTAAAAATAATTCATTGTACCGAGTAAAGTAATTAATTTCTCATAGTACCTACAATCATTGGGTATAAAGTTATAAAATATAAAGATTCCCTTGAGGGAACTCAGTTAGCTGGCTGGGAGAGAGCTAATCAAAATTGCTTGAGCCATTCAGGTGAAACTTAGTAAGTATTTAATTTACATTCTAGCAAATTTGCTAGACTTCGCTCGCTGGAATTATATGAACATTTATTTAATATACAAATAATCCAAAACAGCCGAAAAGTGTACAAAAATTCAATTTGGACATATTGAAGTTGTTAGATTCTCAATTTTTTACCAATTAAATATTTTTTTTACCAATAATACACTTTTACCATTAAATATTAACCAATTTATATATATATATATATATATATATATATATATATATATATATATATATATATATATATATATATATATATATATATATATATATATATATATAAATACATATATATTTATATATTACATTTAATTTTATACGAGATCAATAATCAATTTGTCTAGTGAACGTTCGCCCTAACGATTTACTTCTATTCTATGTAGCGACTAGCCAGCATACTACGTTTACCTTAATAAGCCTATGTTACTTTATGTTACCTGACTTTGTTAATGCGACTTTCTTGTTCATGCGTGTAGATTTTAATTAATTGGTATTTTGTTACAGGCCCAGTTCTTTTACATGGTAAAAGATAGCGCTATTAAGTATAATGAATATAAACTGTATCGGCATACGCTGTATTCGGCACAAAGCAAGGCAGGCAGAGAGAACTAGTGTTAGGACACTCCATTCCGTTTTCCATTGTTCGCAAACTTTGAGGCATAGCGTAATGAAAGGAATGAGAAGACACCGCGCTTCGCTTTTTACCAAAAAGAAGAATATATATAATAATCAATTTATTACAAAATATTAATTTTTCATTTGAAAATATTAACCACTCTATTTCAAAATAGTAAATACCTATTTCATTGGAAAATATTAAATATTTAACTTTTTTAAGAGGGGATCCCACAAACTAGTGCACTTGTGGCTCTGCGCCGTGACAGGTCTCAAACATTGGCTTGTTTACAACTACTGATTGGTGATATGAAATATTTCAACATCTGACTGTAAGCGAGATGTTTTTGGGTGCAATTTAACTCCTGAACAAAGAATTATCCATTTTTTTCTAGTTCGTCGTCCTCTAGCAAAATAGAGGGCTATGTGTGTTTTGGCGTTAAATTACCTATTCTTTTAATACAAATGTTTTTTCATTAACTAAATAAATATGCTATAATTCTTCTAATGACCTTTTTGGATAATCACAAGTTTTATTAAAAAAAAATCTGTATTATGCTGATAAGATCGATATAAGTAAAAATTGTAGAAATCGATCTTAATATTGACCTATACAGTCCATTAGCAGTCAAAAAAGTGTAGATGTTACCTGGATCTTGAACGTTGTGATTATGAGCTAAATGTGACATAAGATTTCACCAATTACGCTATTATATAGAATATATGTATCTGTAAAAAACATAACAATAACATATTCATTTAACATGTTATATGACAAGATTTTCAAAATTATATTTTAATAAATTTCACTTTCTCTTATGTTTGAAGTGATAATTTAACCAGTAATTTTTTAAATCATTCGATTTAACCCATAATCCATGGAATAACGATTTTTACAAGTTTTTTTTTGTTATAAATGTAACATCAGTTCTATAATTATGTATATTTTCTAAACAATAAAACAGAATTCTGAATTCGACAAACTTGGCAATACAATATAACAACCATAAATCATCAGCTTTAATACTATCACATTGATTTATATGTTGCTACAACTGCAGGTAAGGACTACAGAATCCATGTTATAGTTCAAACTGGGAATATCTTTAAAACAAATATATTTTTTAAAACTGGTAAAAAAACGTAACTATAACGAAGTACATGCGCTCTAAGTATGATAACACAAGCAAAAGTGAGAAATTAAGCAATTTTTTTTAATTAAGGAGATCCACTAACATCTTAAACTAAGTTGAAACGGTGAACGAAATGTAATCTCAAAGTTTTCAAAAATGTTTTCAATAAAAGTCTTTAATTTTCATTTGGATATTAATCATAACTAAAAACTTTTTGTAGTCTGTAATACTGATAATCGAGCTGGAATGTTTCTTTTTTTCAGCTTCACACTGTATCCCTTACATGGCAGGGTAGGTAGAGACTGGAGCATCTAGTGTAAAGACTGGAGAGGTATTACGTTTTGACTGGCGGAACTCAACGCCGGCCTTCACGGAAGAAAGGCAAATATAAGATATTTAGCGAGTAGGTATCGGATGCCACAACCTGTTGCGCTAATCTGTCACACAACGTCAAGGGAATAGAAACTAAAAAAATCTAAAGAATGTAAATCGTGTGGATTTCATATTGGCGAGTGTGGAATTGTTAACCAATTATCGGCGTGAAGGGTCATTGGATATAATTGAATACATTGTTTATAGCTACACTACACCAAAATCTATTATTTGGTTTATCTTATATATACAAGTCTAGAAATACTTCCATTATATAAATATTTTTCCCATGGCAGGGTCAGTATATGGCATTCGGGAAACTAGTATTAAAACACTCCGTTCCGTTTCTCACTTTCAGTCGAATTTTTGAGCCATTGCAGGTTGAGTGGCGGAGCTCAATGCCACACTTTGAAATAAATGCTCGCCTTGTAAGAAATAAATATTAAATATTTCATCTTCTCGAGAGTGAATTGACCCCACAACATGTAGTATTTACAGTCACACGCTTGTGCCGCTGCGCCACGACAGTAATTTATATTTTTTCGTATAAAAATATGTTTAAACTTCTTAAAAGATATCTATAGTTGATCGTAGATGGGCATTGATTTGAATTCGTAAAATTATATTAAACTAAATTTCCTTAACGTGTTAATGATTCTATTGAAACTGAAAGTAACGATTTTATAATGACAATTTTCTTTGATAGTTCACATTAATTTTATTACTTCATTGTATGGAAGGTATGTTACAGAAAGGTACGTTAGTCTTGTATAATTTCGAATATATATTTTTTGTTGTACACGGACATATATATCATCAAATTCAGCGAAAATGGGGAACGAAACGGAGAGTCTTATAGGATTCCAAGTCCTCTCCGTCCACCATATATGACACCATATGAGGTATTTAGGGTGGAGATTAAAAAATATAAGCTTACGGCTTTAATTCGACGATAAAGTGAAATGATACGTAAAGCACCTAAACTAAATGATTGCAATTATATTGCAACGATCAACCTGATGATGTTAAAATTACTAACACAAAAAGATGTCTTTATTCAAATCAGTAGCTCCTGAGACTTGAGCGCTTAGTCATACAAATTTATTTTTATCCTAAATCACTATATTTATTTAAAGTTAATTAGTAAAGAAAATTAGCACTTAAAACACATGATAGTAAAAAAAAATACATTTAAAAACTTACACAAGTGAATAAAAAATAAGTATTTCAGTTATGTTGTTACAGAGCATATATTATAAACGCAAGCAAGCATTACGATGCGCACGCGCCGAGCTCACGTCCTAAGAAAAAACAACTTAATGGTTAATTTGACGGAACCGCGACCTTTGCTCTGTAATGTAAAGTAAGGATAGCAAGAAATGTTCATTATCATAAAGTTCTTCCTAGTAATATATTAATATTACATTAATCAACGTTAATTTTTTTCTTCTGGTTAGATTTTTGCTATAGAAAAACGTGTAATTAATGTCTTTATTTAAGAAAAATACCCTGCTGTTAAAGTATGACATCTTTTAAAATATCCGACAAATTTGATTGAGTTACATTGACCGGATTAATCGTGTCAACTTGTGACCACCGATTAACAGACCGACTAATGTTGTTCAAAACGTAGGCTTTCCAAAAATGTTCAACATAATTTTGTTGCGATAATCCAATAAAAGAGTTTTATTTTAAATTATTTTGAATGAAATAATTTTATTTTCAACTTTAATTTCGGCCAAATGTGGGCAACGGAAGTGTAACGGAGTGCCATGTGCGGGATACAGCGCGAAGCTGAGTATATTTTCAACTTGGCACCTAATATTAAGACACTCTGTTCCCCGAAGTGAGGAATTGCGCATTGAGAAACGTCACTTAAGGCCGCGCTTTTCTTTGTTACCAGAGTAATATATATATATATATATATATATATATATATATATATATATATATATATATATATATATATATATATATATATATATATATATATATATATATATATATATATATATATATATATATATATATATATAAATTAAGAGATGTCTAACATATTTCAAGCGGTGTGAAAACGGTATCTTTTATGTTAATTACAAGTAGCGAGCGATGGTTATCAATATTAACTAGTAAGGGAAAAACTAAGGAGCAAGTAGCGTAGACAGTATACAAAGACAATAAATATGTAAAATTTAGAATCAGAATTATAAACATAAAAAATACTTTAGAAAATGAAATTGTGTGAAATTTTACGTGGGTACTATATAAATACAAAGCTATTTTGTGTTCCTGTTATCTATTTTATACAGTCTGTCAATTGTTGAGCTTATGTATTTGTTTTCGTTGAGCTTACACTATGCGGACAAAAGTTAGAAACTTGGAGTCTCAGATATTTTATCCACATAATCAATCTTTGTATTATTTAAATAATATTAATCAAGGAACCCAAAGTAAAAAAATAAGAGTATCATTAATTATAATGTTTATCATAATTAGTGAATTTAAATATGGATCTTTATTTTGATTTGGCGACTTATATAATGTTATTGTTTTTAATAAGGTAGAGATTAAGGTGTTCAAGACAATACAGATAAGACAGAATTGAATCATTGCCCGTAAAAAGCTTAAATAATACCTACGAATATCGATTTATTGTGGATAGGAGAGCGTTAATCGGTAATTACACTAAATTGCTACAGGAATCAAAAAAAAATGCTGAGAAAGTTTGGAAAGTCACTTTTCTGAGATATGGATATATGTGCACGCTTGGAATGCCATAATCAAAGAACCATACCATACAACTTTATCTGTTTTTGTTTTTTTATTTTTCAACAGTCTCCTTGTAATTTTATATACTCTTCTCCCAGCGATGCTCCCATCATCTGTAACACGTCCAAATAGTACTTGGCATTTTCCTCCACAAAATAATTGTTTACGAAGGTGATTGCCAGATGAAGAATATTATTAAAATATTTGTCTTCGAAGCGCAATATTAAGATGAGGGAACAAAAAGAAGTCAGCTTGAAGGTAGATCTGGTGAGAAAGGCGGATGGTTAGGCAGTTCAAATCGTAATTCGTAGATTTTCACCACGGCAACCGCTGAGGTGTGAGACGGTGCGTTGTCTTGACGAAAGACGATCTCCTTTTTCCGCAAAAGAGGCCATTTGTTCGCAAGTTCTGCTTTCAGGTTGTTAAGTAATGATATATAGTATGCTCCTGTAATGGTTTTTCCTGTTAAAATAGCTCCATGACTATTAAAAAAAAGTAGTCACTTTCCCAGTCGAACAAAATATTACTTGGTGTTTTTGGAGCCGGTTCCCACTTTGCAGTCCACTGTTTGGATTGTATTTTTGTTTCGGGCGTGTAATAAATAGTATATCAAAAACTCGAATTTATTTCGCCTAAACTAACAAAAAAATATTGGAATCATTCGAACACATTTGTGGCCTAATGTGAGCAAAGGCCCAACGCGCGCTTTCTCATGTCTAAATCTTTAATATGTGACAAATATTGATAACCCTCTGTTATCTCTTTCACTTTAATTCCGCGGTCGTTGGGCACTATTTTGTTGGGCGATGTTTTCGTGGGTAGTTGCAGTTTTTGGACTTCCCGAACGTTCATCACCTCCGAAGCTCTTACGGTCACGTTTAAATTCAATAGCCCAAAAATTCATTGTGGTTAATGATGGTGCAGAGTGATACACAAAATCCAGCTCATATTTTATTTGTGAAGGCGTATTGCCTTTCAAAAAAAAATTTAACGACAGCCACATACTCGATTTGGTCCATTTTTAGATAAAGCTCATAACAACTCACTCAAATGACTGTTACATAAAATCTGCGAGTCCAAAATGGTTGAAACTTTGGTAAGTAACTTTCAACGGATGAACAAACGAAATTCAGTAGCTTTTATTTACGAGTGCTGCCATCTTTTCATACCACCCTCGTCATGTTAAGTTTTCTAGTTGAAGTATAAGTAGGTCATAAATAAAATCTACAAAAACTAAATTTCGGGTAACAAATTGTAAATTATATTTAATAAAAAAAATATATAATGTAGAGTTATGAAATAAAAAAAATTAAGTAGTTTTATACGGTACATTTTTATTAGTACGGTCTTATAAGTTCCCAATTGCCAATTTCGTTTTAATTTTAATGTCGTAAAACTTAGTTTTTCCTTATTAAATCATATATTTATCAAATAATAAAATTTAATGGCGCATGATTGTAATAAAAAATGTTTTTTATGTAAATATATCTTAAGTGCCTATAGACCTATTTGGAGTATATTGTCGATTTTAATTCAGTTTTTAAACTTCTGTTATTAAGGAGAAGTACCTTCTAAACGCTTTAGACCGTTAATTTTTATCTTATCAGCTTCACGCTTTAAGTCATTTGAAAAAGTAGATAGGTATATAGTGTTAAGATATGCCATCCTCCGTTGTCAGCCTAAATTAAAAACATCTATTAAGTGTACAACTCATAATGGTCCACCCGTGGCCACTAGTGGCTACTGCAAAGTGTTCAAAACGAAATTTTCAAAGATGTATATTATTTAATATAAGCAATAACGATATTAATGAAAAATATTAAAGTAAAATATATTTTTGTTTCTTAGTTCAAATAAACATATTTGAAATATAATATTTTTGAACTTATGAAAATTGAATCCACAGCTAACGCCTTTACCATCAGACGATTTCCCATCGCAGCAAAAGCTTGACAATTGGCGTAATATACATTTTTGTATTTACATACTCTCATTCCAGTAATGTGTGTATATTTTCATCTTTACGTTTCAATATTATAAAGCTGAACGAAAGAGCTGGTTTTTTGAACGCGCTTATCTCAGGAACTTTGACTTGTAGAATGGTTTTCGTGTTGAATATTCCAATTTACTCATCGAGAAATGAGAAAGGCTACAATTATCTACAGCTAGTTTCTTCCTGCTCATGTAATATGTCATATGTCAGAACTTTTACCTATTTTCACATGTGTTAGGGGGCTAAGTTGTTATATAGTCAATATAGTTTTAGATATCAATTTTCAACAGTTACAATTTAAATAGTTTTCTTCACGAAATATAACGTAACATTACCATTCATTCTAACTATCTCTATCGAATAAACGAAATAACATATCAAATGTAACTTATAAGTGCGGAAATGCCCTAAGTCGCGTGCCAAGCGCGTGCCAGTCATCCAATTACACTTCACCTTACTTTGCGGTATAGAATATACTCAGCCGAGTGTATCGCCTGCTAGGTCAGATAAATAAGCTTTTTGCATACTTTACGACCGTAGTAACGTTTATTTTAACGCTATCGAATGTGTAGTGTAACTATAGAATCTATCGTAGTTCCTGTATCTTTAAATGTATGTAGATTGGTATTTTCTGAATGCTCGCATATATCTTCCTTTCTCAGCTTCACGATGTATCCCGAACATGGCAGAGAAGGCAAATGGAACTTGCGAATCTAATGTTAAGACGTTCCGTTTCCCACTGTCTACCGAATTTGAGGCATTACGCCTTGAGTGGCAGAACTCAACGCCGCGCTTTGCCTTGTTACCAGAATATATCTATTTTAAAAATAAATAAATCATGTTTTATTGTTTAATTCTTATATTCTGTGACATTTAATCTAAAATAGACAATATTTTGTTTATAAATTGTCGTAAAGTGTGTACACGGCCTTATCCCAGCGTTTTTATACAACCCCACATATGCAGACTTTGCTCATATTTTTTTGCTCAACTTATTAAGTTCAAAACCATGAAGTTTAATAATAGCAATATTAATACACGATAATTACGTTAGTTATGCCGTTGCGATCACTTTGAATGCAAAGGTGAAGTTAGTTTAAATTAGAAAGACTCTATTTTTATATTATTATAATTTACATTTTTTTTTGTTTTTTTTTTGTTTGATAAAATCTTTATAATATGTGAATGTATATGAGTTTTATAACGCGTGAAGTGTTTTTAAATTTTTATACTTGCAATTAGAATTACGTATAATATTTTACGTTTTATGTTGCTATAGTAAGCATTTAATTTGGCGTAACTGTTAACTTCTTTTTTTTATTTTCACGCATCTCACGTGTTACGAAGTTTCGTAAAAAGTCTCTGTGTTTACGAAGGGGTAGACAAATGGACTTGTACACAGTTTTGACCTTCATCCTTAATAGATTTCACTTAAAAAGTATGCGTTAACTGTAGAAAAGAAAATCTTATGTTCTGAACTCACACTTGCAATAATATTTAAAAGCATATAGAAACGAGGGCCCTCGCATTTTCCCCTTTTTGTGATTTAGCCTGTAACCAAAGCATTTACTGTGAGATAAAAACTCATAGATATTCTTATTATTATAAATTAAAGTACGATTAAGAAGTTGTGACTGCTTTAAAGTCAAGTTACCTGAACTATTATACATTTTTTTATTTAAAAAAACAAAATAATAAAAAATAAATCCTACAGTTAAATCTACATGTATATAATCATCTACAGCAAACTTGACGACGACCACGACTCATCAACAGCACTATACTCTATTATGGATGAAACTAGACACAATAGGCCATTTTTACAAAATACACTGGTTTCATTATATTAGCGGCGTAAGAACATCTTGTTTGTTATGATTGCTAGTTGACAGGCGCATCGACCCGTGGCGGTAAGTGGCGGCGCTTCCGGTGCACGGTTGACATGCAAGTGTACGTATGTATGTATGTAATTTTGTAAACAATATGTCACATACTTTGTAAATATATGTGTTATGATATTATTTTTTTATATTATATTGTGATTTAAGTAGTACACAATAGTTATATAGCTTATTCAAGCGTTGTTTGTTTTGTATCTCCGTTCCGATTCGTACCTGTCCAAGTAATCCTCATTACTTGCTCCTTAGCAGTTACACATTGTAACCAAAAATAAAGAAAATATAGCAATTTTTTGAAATACTACAATTTTGACTTCTAGTCTTCATTAGTAATTTTGCAATGTAAATAGAAATTTGAGTATATTTCTATTTGGATTTATATGGGATATTGCACATAAAATTGGGGAATATATGGGATGTTGCACATAAAATACCCGAGGTTAGTTGCATTTTATCATATTATTTGTACTGAATAGGTAATGGCAAATATTTTAAGAGGCATATTGACATGAGCCGTAAAACGTAGATCAAATTTCATTTGCAGCTAAGCTTTCACAGCTTTGAAAATTATGAAATGTCTTCCTTTACACATTAAAGTTAGTTAACTATTTTATGTACCTAATTTAACAAAAATTATGTACTCATATAGTTTTTACAACTATGCTGGTCTTTTTTAGTTTCAAACTGTATCCCGTACAGGACCCAGTGTTAAAACACTTTGTTCCCTATATGGCACTTCCGTTTCCCAGTTTCTACTGATTTCTTCTTTCACCGAGTTAACGTTTATATGAATTTTTAACGTCGCGCTGTGCCTTGTTACCAGAGCGAAGAAATGGAAACATTATTATGTAACTTGAGAACATTTAATATTTCTATTCCTTAAGTGGGGACCGAAACTACCTGTCGCGCTTACGGTTTTTGTCCCTGACAAGTTTTCAAATATTCAACATATTATATATTATTTTAAAATATATCTAGCTCAAACAATTTTTCATATTAATTTACTAAAAGTCCACTGATTTTAAATTAATTCTACAATATAATAATGAAAAAACTGCTACATTAAGTTAGTTTATGCAAGAAAAGCTAATATACTTAAGTGAAATTACACGCAATAAATCAGATGACAAGTTGCCTTTCAAAGCGATAAAGCTTAGTAGAGTAACTCACGTTGAAAAGTAATTTTTATACGTAAATGTCGTATTTAACTGTAACGGTGTATATTTTATGAGGAGGAAGTGAGTCTTAATTTAAAACCGTTAATACGTACCGATTTCGACTTATGATTTAGCTTTCTGTGACAGAAAGATCACAGAGATACCTTTACCGTTTGAAGCGTTTTGAATGATTATAAAAAATTCTATGGTTCAGTAAATAAGTATAAACTTAGCCTTTGCTCAAGATCAAAAAAATATATGGAAAGTTTTAAATCACAACACAAAAACAGCTGTTAAATATTTAAGAAATAGTTATATTTTTTTGTCAGCTTCCTGCTGTATCCTGCACATAGTAGGGTTGGGCAAAAGGAACTTGAGGATCTAGTGTTAAGACACTTCTCTTCTCCACTTTTCGCCGCACTTTAGCTTTTATATATTTAAAATAATTGTATCAAAAATTGAAAACATGCGTTGTATAAATCTTTTTTAGATTAATTTAGTCTAAAATCATACTGAAGCCAGTCGTGGCGCAAGGGACAAAGTCAGTTGTCGGTAAGAACCTTGTTATGAACGTGGAGCTAAAAAAGTTATATTGACTTTAATTTTTTTTATGCTATTATAATACATTATATACAATAAATAATAAATTAATACGTCCATAAAACGTCATATGTGTGTAGAATTTAAAATGTTATAGAATAAATATTTTTAAGGTATTTTACTACGTTTTTTATTTATTTGCTTAAAAAATCATTTAAAATACTTTCATAGATATATATCAAGTCACCCGTATGTCACAATATTATCGAGAGTGGTTCCGTAAGCAATTTTCTTTCACCGTTTATTTCGAATGACGTTACGTTTACACAATCTGTACCGGCGTAACAGCGTTTTCTGAAACAATATACATTTTTTTTACTCTCATTTTTTATAACTTCTTTAATTTTATATAGAAATCTAGCGAATATTGTAAGTTAAAATCAGTTTACAGTTACATTAATTCATGTGTATAATCTCTTGTGAAGTCATTATGCTACAGTGGAAAAGAGACAAATATATTTTTTCATAATATAATTGATAATTTTTGCATGGGGTATATTGATTTGCTTGCCTTGGTATTAAATAACATTTACGATATTGAATGTTTTGAAATTGGACAGAGATGGAATTCCAATGACTCGATTTAAAAAGTGTGAATGTTAAATGCCTTTTGTGCATTCAATTAATTGTTATTAAAAAAAAGTTTTCGTTAGGAATTAGTGTGTCATTTTTGTCGTATTTTAGAGTCTTACGTTATATATTATATAATTTAATATATATTATACTATAATATAGACAAGTCATGACAGTAAGTAATAAGTATTAAGTTTTCTATATAAATGTTGTGTATCCGGAATGTCGGCGGAGCTAATGATAATATGACGTTACATTTCCTCATTTGTGTTTATATTGACACTAATGCCGTAAAGTTAATGTATATTACTTTAAGAAACACTTTCTTTATTTCATTTTTTTATCTGTTCTGCGTAAATAGAATAAGATTATTTATCTCTTATTATTTTTACTTCTGTCGGGATATTGTGTCATTGTAACTATATAGATGTTAGTTCAGTTCGCACAATGAGTAATAAGTATATTAACATAACATAACATAACATAAAATTCTTTATTGCACACTTAGGTAATAAACAAGAACAAAAACAATAATAATAATAATGACAATTTCTAAGTAGGTACCAAATGCACAAAGGCGGCCTTATCACTGGGAGTGATCTCTTCCAGGCAACCAATTATAACTCCGAAAGGAGATCATAAAGTAGTGCGGGCATAGCGTGGTGCAAAGCAAAGTACTCAGTAATAAACATTTTTATAATAAATACATACATAAATACACACATATATACAATATAATTACATAAAACCTATATAAATAATCACATACAATACATGAAATAAATATTCATACAGCCATACATATACATATAAATATACATATACATTTACAAATATAAATACATACATACACATACATATATACATACATTCATACAGTAGAAAAAATAAAAACTAAAAAAGAAAATAAAAAAAAAAAAAAGGAAAAAGGTCATCTTGATAATAATATGGCACAATGGTAATTCTAAGATGTTGTCACTTTTTGAGCGGAGACTGAGTGGGATACGGGAATTGGAGCCTAGGAAGGAGAAGCGTTCCTTAAGGTAAGAAGGGGTATTAGGATGATAAAGGATGGAGTAGAGGAGCGTGACAGTGTGGAGATTTCGACGGTCTTTTACAGAGAGCCATTGTAGCCTAGCACGATGCTGACTGATGTGATCAAATTTTTTGAGTCCAAAAATGAACCTAATAACTAGGTTTTGTAGGCGTTCAAGTTTATTGAGCAATTCTTGTGATACATCCAGGTAACAGGTGTCAGCATAGTCCAAAATAGGTAGCAAGAGTGTGTGTGCCAGGGATATTTTAGTTTTAGTGGGCAAAAGGTTCTTCCATCTCTTTAGTCTACCTATCGTGCAGTACATCTTACGGCTCAGCTCGGAAACGTGAGGAACCCAAGAGAGAGTGCTGTCCACCTTAATACCTAAATTTTTAACAGTGTTACTACTTTCTAACTGGCAATTATCAAAAATAATGGGAGGAAGAGAAGGAAAATTAAGTTTCGATAATTGTCTAGGGCTGCCGAGGAAACACACCTGTGACTTATGGGGATTTATTAGCAGGCCATAAGACTTGCTCCAGGAACTAAGTATATTATTATTATTTCTCTGAGGCCTTACGTGGCATAGGGCACAAGCGTGTACCTGTAAACGCGACTGGTAACAAGGCAAGGCACGGCGTTGATTTCCGCCATTAGACACGCAATGCCTCAAATAAGGCGGAAAGTGAGAAATGGAAATGAGTGTCTTTACTCTAGGTTCCCAAGTTTTCTCTGCCTACCCTACCATGTGCGAGATATAGCGAGATAAAACAAAAATTAAAAACATAATACCTGCTCTGAAAGTACTTAACAAGAGATGGCAATAACTTTAGACAAGAAGTGGGGAAAGGAGTATATTAATTCTAGATTCGCTTTGCCTTTCAGGCAAAGGAGAATTGCTATGAAATGATCGTAGAGTTAAATAAAAGTAATCGTATATAACAAACCCCTCGTAATCGGTTTATCCTTTTGAGAGCGGCGGCGAGACAATCAGACAAAAGGACTAATAGATCTAAAGCTTAGAATTTATTCTAATACAGACAGTAATATACAGCAATAAATGTTTGATTAAAAAAATCAATAATATGAGATGTAGGTACTTTACACCTATGTATTGTATTAGTTTATATATGGTAGGCAGAGTCGACTGGAGATCGAACCCAGAACCTGTCAGTTACAGTCACACGCTTGTGCCGCTGCGCCTATAGGCCTCATATATTATTTATATTATAATATAATATACATTTTAAAAATAACCACAAATTAAAAATACGTAAAGACCACGTTTATTTTCAATAAGCCCAATTTCCTCTCCGCTGAACACTGGGAACTTTTACGGCTCCTTTGTTGCAATCACTGTGCAATTTACGTGTTCATATATCACTGGGAACTGCCGCTAATTTTATTTGAATGTATTTTTTAGTTTCTCATTGGGGATAATTTATTGCTTATATAAATTTAAAACAAAGTATTCTGTTACTATTTTTTTTGCTTTGCAATAAAGAATAGGAATGGATAACAGAGTTTCAAAATAAGTATATATTCATCAATTTTATGTAAATGTTAAGTGTCATGTATGTAAGTTTCGATATGTTCAGTGATTTTGACCTTACTTAATTCTTGAAAACTTTGAAATCGTATTTTTTTAAATATTAGAAAATTATAGCTATATGCTTTTAATAATTATAATTATAGCTATATGCCTCTCAGTACTGGAATATTTGGAAATCATTTCTGTAAAAAGTGAATTTGAAACCGAACAACAATATTTCTTTTGGAATTTGACAACATTACAAATAATTTAAAGTAATCAGAAAAATTGCTTTATTTTTTTACCATTAAATCCATTTGCTACTAGTATTCATAAAAAATCTGCGTGCTTCGCTTAAGGGCAAGAAACATTTATTATTTTAATTACGAATATTACCTATTTACTATATGGATATTGCCTATTTACTATATATATTTTATTCCAATACAAATATTATAGATTATAAGCTTACATGAATTTCATGAATCATGATTAACATCATTTTATGATTTCAACATAAAAGGCGTTCTATTTTTCACTCTTTACATATTTACTTTATTCTTTATGTTTCTAATTGATAAAATCAAACCTTTACTGTTGGATTTAGATATATTTAAACGAGTCCATTTTAAAAATCACAAATGATACCATGCGTACCAAATGCTTAATCCATGTTGACAGATACGACGTAGTTAGTACAATATGAAGATATAACAAAATATATAACTCTACTATTCAATTACTAAAAGAAAAAGTGATGGCCCAAAAAAAAACTAAAAAAAAAAAACAAGATATCATTACTTTCACATGTAATAAGTAAAACAGTTTCACACTGTTTTATATTTCTAATATACTTACGTGAAGCAAGGGCACAAGCGTGTGAATGTGAATGTGTCAGGTTATGGGTTCGATCCCCAATCGAGTAAGTGAAATATGATTATTATCATTGATTATTATCATTTCTTCGCTCGTTGCTCATCGTTGAGCTATGCCTCTCAACACTAATTCAGCTTCACACTGTATCCTGCACACGGCAGGGTGGGCAGAGGGAACTTACGAAGCTAGTGATAAGACACTCTATTCCACTTCCGTTCCCCACTTTCCGCCGAATTTGAGGCATTGCGTGTTGAGTGGCGGGACTCAACGCCGCGGCACTCAACATGCAATGCCTTAAATTACTACTTTTTACATAAAAAAAAGTAATGGGCAACAGAAAATTATATAAACATTTCTTATAACATTTTTATTTGATATACAGCTCAATTAAGGCACTCATGTCATTATGAAATCTTCAATGATAACCTGTTATTGTTTGTCGTGGTCTATGCTTCTGCGGCGCGAGCGCTCTCCCATGACGACGACTCTACGGCGGGAAAATGTGATGTGAATGTATGTCTGTAGGTAGCTAACTAATAAACTAATTTATCAGTACACTTTGTTTCTTTTGTTATCAACAGATGAATTGAAGAAAAAATATATAGTAATTTTAAGAAACAGCTTAAAGCGATGTTTTTTATTTTAGCTTACATTTTAAATGTTTTGTTTTTGTAGCTAGAATTTTTTATATAAAATAAAATTGTTAAAAAAATTATGTTCTGTAATAACATCGTGATGATTATATGTAAATGTAAGAGTTTTGAATGTATGCTTAAAATCTTCTTATGGGATACTATTAATTTTATTTTGACTGTGCCACTTTAACAGGACAATGCAATGTATCCACTCCCTTTTGCAAAAAAATATTAAAACTCAATATAAAATATTAACAAAAATACAAATATAATACAATATGATTTAATAAATAAGGACAAGGCATAACAGCTTTTGTTCTAACATGACCTCTACATACCATAGGGCACGGTACCATAATTACTATTCTGTCCCCTGACATTTCTCGTCAGTGGTCACGGCGTCAAATCACAGGTTTATACTGCCCAGATTATAGGGCTACGATGAAGTATGGTCGACTGACCAAAGATAGAGACAAGGCGAACGTAAATTGTATATGGGGACAATATTGTTGCTGTACATTCTATAATATTATAAAATTTGCATTACATAATTGTGCATTACATATAATACGTATGTTCGCTAAGTTGAGAGATAGGTAGCTAATTTCTCCATTATTTTACTATTCTGTAGTTATTTTTATAAGTATTTGCATTAACAAATTCATAAGATCGACAAGGGACACTTGGGAACCTAGTTTTAATATACTATGTTCCGGCAAAAGAGGGTATTGTATGGCGGAACTTAACGTCGCGCTTTACCTTCTTACTAAAGCGAAAATCGAAACATTTCCTGGTGGGTATCGAACCCAAAACCAATTACAGTCACATTCTTGTACTTATGCGCCATAACGGGCTTGAATAATAATTAATAGCAATATTTTTATATAACGAAAATTATCAATATTTAATAATAAGTTGTACGCACTACTCGCTTTACAACATCTATTTACGTAAATCTTCATTTGACAGGGACAAAACAGAAAATTAGCGCTCTGAGAACAGTGAAACTGACACATTGACTTCTGTAGCGGGAAATCAGTTAATAAAAAATAGAACGGAAACACCCATCGCACCAAGCCCAAGCGAAGTCCGTAATTATTAGCCTCACCGGATACCTAGCAAAAACTTGACTCTACATCAAAACCTATAAGTTGCTACGCGCTTAGAAAATATTCTCAACGCTAAATAGACTTTAATCTGTTACACATTAGGTAGTAAATTCTATGAACGTTTGCGGGTTAAAGTAAGAAAGTACTACTAATAATTGGCACGAGCCAAACATTAATATGATGGTAAGAGAAAAACATGATTGCCGCTCCATGCGCATACTGTATCATTAAGGTGAATACAGAAGGATATTACTTTTTGCTTTTATACTTTTATAATATTAATGTGCTCGTACGTATACATATTTTATTAATTATGGTTGTTATGGGATATTTCTGTTCTTTCTACATCTAGAGTTTAAGTTAAGCTTTATAACAAAAAAATATAAAGATATACATCGCTTTCGTTGCTTTAATATTTGAAACGTATATTGTAATTTTCAAAAGGAAAGGTCAACGTGGCGTAATGAAGTATTTCATTGTGGCACTCTATAATACAAAGAGAGGCATTGAGTTACCCCACTCAACACGGATGTCTTAAATTTGGGTAGAAAGCAGAGAACCGTCAGCAAGGTGTCTTTACTCTTTGTTCTTTCTGCATACCCGTTAAATGATGAAATTGATAAAGAAGTGAAGAAGTGCCATTAATGGTACAGATAGCATTACGCAACGTAAACATTGATCTGATTGCAATTTGAGTCCACTATCCGTATTATATTTTTCCATTTACTTTTTTGTTTTTCAGCTTCAATCTATATACCGCACATGGCAGGTTAGGCATAGGGAACTTGGGAACCTAGTGTTATGACACTCTATCCCATTTCTCGCTTTCTGCCTAATGAGATGCATCGCATCGGTTCAGTGTCGGAAACGGACAATATTTAATTTGAAAATATTAAATATTTCATTATCTCGAATGGAGATCGAACCCACCACCAGTCGCGGTTAGAATCACACGCTCGTGTCCCTGCGTCATGACAGACCTCAAGGTACATATTTAACATGTCTAAAGTTATTCAAGTACGCTCTTATTTAAAGAAATTATGAACACTTACTACAACAGCGTGTAGCTTTTCTTCAAACAGCCACAAATCATCGAAGATTAAAGCTGAATCAATTTCAAGCTCATCATCGTAAGCTCTGTCGGGCGAGGATCATACCCCTGTACTTCTATTGTTGTGTTGATTTTAATAAAATTTTATGAGATAACTGGGATTTTATGTTTGATACTACGTGATACTTATTTAATACTATGTATCAGTTAATATAAATTAAATCACCCTCAAAATGTTTAGCTCTTTAACAGGTTTTGAGTGGATTACGTTAAGTTCCGACATTTTAATTGTATTATTTCTAAAATAATTGCATAGTTAAAAGCAGATTGACATTTCTCTAAGCTCTAGGTACCACACCTCGTAGAATACAGAAAACGTGAGAAATTAAAAAAAACACATACAGCTGCAGTAAACACATATGTAGGTGCAAAGTGACTTATTTATTACCTTCAAAAAATGGAATGCCAATACTATTTCTTGGTTAGAAAAAGATATCTCGATCAGGATGAGCGGGGAAGAACACCGGCTAATGGCAAGAGCGAGCGATAAATATTCATCGCGGCAAAAACACGGTGCGCACGCGCCGACGCCGACCAGCGCGCTTTCTTCTTCAGGAGCTACTTGATGGTTTGTGGAGGTGGCTTTTGTTTAACTAAAGATAATATTACAATATAATATAGATACACAAAGTAAAGACAGAAAATAATATTCATTTATTGTAAGTAATATATGGATATTTATTTACATAAGTATGATATTATTTACGTAAGTATAATAACAGTATATATTTACACAGACTTTTTTAAAGTAGTACTTTTTTGCACATCCCATATTGAGATAATTTTTCACTAAAATGAAGACAGTTTCAACAGATAAATAATATAACATAACATAATGACGTCAAATAATATGTATGTATATCTAATAATAAATTGAGGTCATCGGGGTGCAGCAGTTCAACACAGAGTCTGATTGTAAACGTGACGGGTGTGCTTTCGATTTTCAATCAGAAAACAATTGTATTTACAATTAACAATTCTGTTTTTTTTAACACGCCTATACAACAGGTGGCGTAACTAAACGCAGCATAATGTGGGAAACGGAGTTTCTTCACACTAGTTTTCTTCCGCCTATCCTCTTATGTACTGTATACAGCGTGAAGTTAAGAAGGCAAAATATCAAACAATATTTAATAGTATTCGTGGCTCAATGTATAAGCAGTGGTCGGTGCTCTCGATAGCCGCAGGTCAGCGCTAGAAAAAGTTACGAGGCGACACGCGTATGTGCGCGTGCGCGTGCGAGTACGCCGTTTTACTTTATACTTTAATTTGTTCAACTCTTTAGTGTAACTGGAACAAGTTGACTGTACCTGTATCTAAATATTTTAAAATTTAGAAATAAAAAAATATTAAATATTACTTATACTGGTAATAAGACCAAGCGCGGCGTTAAGTTCCGCCGCTCAACACGCAAAGCCTCAAATTCGGCGGAAAGTGGGGAACAGAAGTGGAACGGAGTGTCTTAACACTAGGTTCCTGGGTTCCCTCTGCCTACCGTGCCACGTGCGGGATAGTGTGGGTAGCTAAAAAAAGTTTGACGTTTTTTCTGTAAATTTTGGAACATATTTAAAAAAAAGGTCTAGGAATTACGTAAGGAAGCTTACATATTTTATTTACATTTTTTTTTAATTATACAAAAAAGATCTATTTAATATGACGCGAAAAATATTTATAAATGTTTTGAGTACACCAAAAATAACATATATTATTGATGTAGCGTCACAGTGCAGGAACACAAGCGTGCGAAACGCGTTCGTGGGTTCAATTTCCACTCGCTGGAATGAAATATGAAATATTTTCAATTCCTTGCTGCAATGTAGCGAAATCGTGGTGTTGATTTTTGCCAATAAGCAACCAATCTATCTAGGATTCAAGGGAAAGTGGGAGACAAAAGTGAAAAGAAAAATAGAAATAGAAGAAGATAGAAGAACAGAAAAGAAATGTCTTAAGGACAGGTTCCCGAGTTCGCTATCCCTACCCGTACATATACGGGTTACAGCGTGGAAACAAAAAACTACACATAGTCCTATTGTACGTGGTAAAAAATAAATTATAGTTCAACGTACAATTCTGAGACCTGTATAAATGAGACAGGTAGTGCGTTCAATCCGACTGACCCGAAAAAAATAAATATTTTATATTTCCAATTTAAATATTTAATGTTTTAATTTCATCGCTCTGGTGATAAAGCAAAGCGCGGCGCGGAGCTCCGCATCACTCAACATGCAATGCCTCAAATTCGGCAGAAAGTAGGGAACGGAATGGAGTGTCTTAACACTGATTTGCGCAGGATACAGCGTGAAGCTGAGTAACATAACACAAAGATCGTTATAAAGTTACAAGCAAAAGTGACCTTAAACATACTTTTTTATTGTTTATAAGTTCTATCAATCAATGAATATTGGCTCACAGCACAAAAACACCTAATCTATTCAAGTGGCTAGAATCAGAGGTCGCTTTTCAAGTGGCAGGGACAAAAATACACATGGGCCACACGATAAAAGAGGACGCACTATCGACGTGAGGTCAAAAGGCTATATGTCATAACCTGTTGGTAAGAAACGGCTATATGCTGTACGAAGCGAAACAGAAAGAGCCCATCACTAGTGACGTGTAGGGTCGTATGTCAAACAATGTGTCGCAGCCTGTGCGAGTGAGACGCATATATTTTTTTACACAATGAAAGAAAAGGACGGAATTCCAGAGGTCAAAAGACGAGCGTCGGCAACCCTGACCTCTGAAGCCAAGTAGTGGGCCGGACTCAGTAAATAAAATGTTTAAAATATTTCCTGGGAACGTGCAGATTGTTCGCGCTGTTCAATGGCTCCCAGCGAGTTATAGTTTCCTCTAGCTGTTAAAATAACTGTGGGCATTGTATTGTTTCACTTGTCTATTCGTGTATTCGTATAGTAAAGTATGTCCGCTCTCGATTCAATTTACCTGCATTTGTATTAACGTTCTATGCGCTTGATAGCTCAATTATTTGGAATGAATAATTTATGGAATATGCTTGAGACATTCTGTTATGTTGTTTCTATGTACGACGGCTTAATTACAGTTAGTTAGTCAAGAAATATTTATGTATATTGGAATAAATAGAGAAAATTGTTTTAAGAAATTATTTACCCTATTAAAAATAAAATAAATAATTCCTAGAAATCCTTACCACAATTTACTTATATTATAAAATTGTAAAATGATATCAAAATTCTTACAATAAATATTTTAAAATAAATAATAATCAACTATTGTATACATAAAATCCATCGGGCATCCGTCCCTGATCTCTGCACTAATGAATCGGGACGGCATAATTAAACGCTGCCCGTTCCGTTCAGAAACTAATATGTTACATTGTATTACACAAAAATTACAGACGAATTAAAAAAAAATTATTTAAATTTTATAAAAAGTTATATTTTATCTGTTAACTTATTAATATGCTGTGACGTTTATGTGAAGGATCATAGTGAATTGTGCGATCTTTTTCAAAAGATATCGTAATTAGAAATAAATTTAATATAAAATTATAGTATATAGAAGTACTTAATTGTAATATATTAGTATTTAAATTGAAGTGTTTACATTAAGTGTGAATAAACTGAAAAGTGAAATTTATTATGATATAATAAATTAGTACAGAAAGCGATGATAAGAATGTTTACGCCCGAGTTTCATTTCTCGAGTAAATTATTGGAGTTGCTAACAAGAGGTAAGTATTTTCTAGCTTACGTTTGAGTATTAAATAAAAATGTATTATATTATTTAATTTTATATAATAATAAATTTATATTATAATATTATATTATAATATTATATAATTTATATTATAAAACAGATATTGGAACTTTAACTGCGGCTTCGTCCCAAAATTTAATTTAAAATAAGTAAATTCTGATGTTACATATCATTAATCGGCAAATTAATTGTACAACAACAGTAGCAACATATAATAATAAGTGTAAAATAGATTAAGATTTTAAACTTCTTTAATATTTCCAATCCAATAAATTTAGACTGTGTTTTGTTTTTTCTTATGTTGTTCGTGACAACATAAGAGAAAACAAATCACATTCTAAATTTAAAATCTCTAGTAGAGTATTGAATGAAGTACGAATATATAAAGTTTATATGATTTAAAAGAGTGTTTAAAGGCTACAAGGATTTGTAACCTTCACGCTGTATCCCGCACATGGCGCGGGAAGGCAGAAAAAATTAAGCAGGGCAAATTTAATTTAAGCAATTAAGGACCTTTAGTGTAAAGCCACTACATTCCATTGCCCACTGTCCGCTGAATTTAAGGCATTACATGTTTTTGGGGTTTTGCCTTCACCTTCGCTCCTAGTAATGGTGAGTGGCTGTCAATTAATAGTAATATATTTAAATAAAATAAAAGCATTAACTGATATGTTATTTTTAACCTGACGCCTAAGGATGTTATAAGTTTTACCCGCTTGTGTGTCTGTACGTGGCACCGTAGCTACTGAATTAATGAACCGATTAGCGTGTGTGTTTTTTTTCGGATAAGTCCCTAAATCACGACAAGCGTTTGAGACTGTGTGGTATGGATTTTTTGGATCGTAGGTTTTTTAAAATTTTAAATTTTGTCGAAAATGACTTTGAAACTCGTAAACAATTAAGAATAAATACATCGTTGTATAATAACGATGTGTAAAATGTGTTATGATAAATGTGCTAAATATAAATAAAAAATGACGTGACGTTTGAATTAATTATCATCTAGCACATTCGAGAATGTTCCAACTGTGACAAAACGACAATGTTTTTTACCCGGATTTAGCAGTGAATAGAGAGAGTACTCTCTTTCTCACCTTTCACCGGAATTCAAAACAGCCTAATGTACTAAACAGGACAAATGAAAATAATAAATATCCCAAAGCGGATATCAAACATCCACAATAATTGCGTTGACCCGAAACATAATGAGACATGTACACTGTAAGATTATACATATAAGTTAATTTATGCAAACTCTTTCGTTGATTTCAATAAAAATATCTTATTTAAAAAAAAGATAACATTTCTTTTATATCTTGTGCTTACGTTTTGAATTTATTACCATAGCTTTTGTGTTAACTCTTGATAAAACAAGAGTCGAGTCAATAATCGAAAATTCGCGTGCAGTTGATCTGATTTTGCCCGATCTAGATCATTTAGGCAGCAGGTAGCGGTAGTTGGGTGAAAGGTTTCATTGTGGTGTCACGACAGTCATTTATAATATACATTAAAAAGCTGAAATGAACGCAAAATTCTCTTATATTTTTCCAATGATCAATCAAGGACGTGGCTGTGTCAAATGCTTGTGTTTTGATTAATTAAGGTATGGTAGATTAGAGACCGTTTTGTACTTTACGTGATGATTTTATGATTGTATGATATTATTTTTATTTAGGAAAGTGTATAATAAATAGATGACGGATTAACCGTTCACTAATAAATGGATTTTTAGCTTTAGAAGGAACTTAGGAACCTTCAGGAATTCGGTTTCCGTTAAGACACTTCCGTTCCCTACTTTCCACTGAATTCAGCAGGTATTGTGTCTTGCTTGGTAGAGCGAGAAAATGAAAATATTAAATATTCAATTTCTTTGAGTAGGAATCCTAATACAGTGTAATCTCTATAACGTTATTCTTTATAACGAGAAATTCCTTTTAAAGAAGAAGTGAGCACAACTTGGTTGGTTTGCATTAAAACCCACATATTGATTATTCACTCCATATAATGATAACTCTCTATAATGACGAAAAATGGCCAGTCCCTTGAGTTTCGTTACAAAGAGCTTACAATGCATACCTTATTTAATATATGTACCTATGTATAATGATACAATTTTTAACATTTGATATCCATTTTGCCATTACAAGATTTGTTATTCTAAGTAAATGTATTCAGTCTGTAAAGTTAAAACCATTGAAAAAAAATATAAAACATTATTCGAAATACATGTATAATCTGTCATAGAGCAGAAATTGGGCACAATTTTTTTTGTCTATAATTCAAAATCATCAGCCTAAAACCCAACGGGGCTTGTTAATGTATTTAGTTCCATCGAGCCTGTCAATTGTCAACCTTAGTGGAAGCTTAGATGTAGATAACGACCTTGTCGCTCTGCAGCTGCATTGATATCATCTTAACACACATTGTATGTACTTGGAGTACGTATTCTTTTACTATCTTGCTTTTATAAGTAGGTAAAAGCCAGAAATATTTAGCTGTTATGCTGAGTTATAGCTATGTATTAGTAACTCATTTTTGAGGTTTTAACAATTTAGTATAAGTTAAGAATCTTTTAAATATTGGAAAAGATAATAATTAAACGGTTACTTCACACTGTATCTCGCGTATTACAGAGTGGGCAGACACTTCGTTGAGAGTTTGGCACTTTTGTTTTTTTTACCAGAGCGAAGAAATGAAAATATTTAATAATTATTTTTCTCCAGTTGGGGATCAATCCTTCAGTCTTTGTATCTACAGTCACACGCTGGGCTACTGAGCTACGACGACATCAGGTTTTTATTTTTTCAAAAAAATACCTTCTCTTTTATATTTTTTTTTACATTTTTGATATTTTGTAGAAAAAATCTATATTCTTTTAAAAAACAATACAACAGTAGAGAAAGTTCAAGTCCACTTTTCAATCTTAAATTTTATATGTAGGTAATGAACATGTTTCTGGTAATCGGACATAGTTTAGTGATTAGAAAATCTATTCCTCCTTTCAAATTGGTATGAAATCCTCATTGGGTGGTAATCCCTCTCCCACTTGACCGAAAATTCCAGTCTTTTAAATTGTAACTAAAAACAGCTATAATTTACTATAAAGTTCGTTTGTCGTTCAATAACGGAGATTTTCATTTAAAATAAAATGAAAACACAAGTCATGTGCGTAAATTGTCTTTATTGTCCATAAAATATTATCTTTTAATGTCATATTAATTAAATTAAACAGTTATTAATGTTATACAATTTGTATTTATTCTTAGTAACGTTATGTTCTTGTTTCCGCATTTCTTGGCTTTTCGTTTGTAACGGTTGTGCTATATCACTTAATCACTCAGCTTCACGCTGTATCCCGCACATGGCAGAGTAGGCAGAGGGAACTTGGGAACCTAATGGTAAGATACTTCGTTCCACTTCCGTTCCCGACTTTCCGCCGAATTTGAGGCATTGCGTGTTGAGTGGCGGAACTCAACGCCGTATTTTGCCTTGCTTTTACTATATGGATTCTGTAAGAGCAATCATTGGCTTCTATAATTTTAATTGTGACACATTTTTTTTTTTTTTACCAGTGTTAAATTCAAATTTAAATGATTGTTCGTTGAAATATATTTTTTCTGAATTAGTCGAATACATATTTGAATTAGTGAATAGAGATTTTTTCACATTCTCAGTTCTAGTTCCATCTGCTATATAAGGATATGTATACTTCATAGAATGAGCAGATTTGCTTTATATAGAATGCACATTAGAACAGTTGTTTGCTACAAAACGATAGTTCGTTACCGTTGTGGTACTTGTCAATGGGCGAACATGGTAAACAAATTGTGTACTTTAGTAGGTGGTTCTGGCAGAAACGATATGGTTTCTGATTATTTATAAGTGAAATATGTGATTTTGTTTACGCAGTAAGAAAATCTGTTAATATAACTAAATAAATCGGTGATCCCAGAAAAATATATTTCGAAATACAGTTTGGGACAGCATCTGATGTAAAGACTATGAATGGGTTGTTACCCGTGGAATGATACCATTTAAATTGTTTCCATTTATCCAAACTAGTAAGATAAGCCGCGGCGTTAAGCTTCGCTGCTTGTACAAAACAACCAATATTTTCAATTATATAAGTATTTATATATCCCTTTTTAGGAGTTAAGATAGAAAAATTACAGCTTACGCCATTTTCATGAGATGCTATTAATTTTTATGGTTCCGTACCTCAAAACATAAAACAAATCATTTATAAGATCACTTTTTTGCCCATATATCCTGTCTGTCAATATTTCAATATTCCGAGAAGGTATAAAGATGAAGTCAATATAAAATATTTTGGTATTAAATCTTTAGCGTAGAACATAGAAAGATCAAATTTCTAACTGCAATTAATTGCGCATAGTGTTTACTACATTTGTATAAAATCCGCCGCGCAATCAAAACCTATGAGTAGTTTCTGTGTGACCTGGACAAGTAAGAAATTGGGCACGAAGTAAGAGCTTACAATATAAATTAAATATCGAAAAAACGAAAGCTTCTATAAACTAAGGCATTTTCCATGAAATATATACGAGTATATCTATATATAGTTTTATATATTTAATGGAAAATAATGGTTACAAACTTGCTTTGGTCATTCATCAATTCTATACAAAAGCAAGTATATAAATAAGCAAGTATCCGATGACTTAAGATTATCGATTTTATAAGTTGTACTTATCATTGACCAACGTTTTTAAAAATGGTACGGAGCCCTCGAAGACTCCGACGTCCACTTGACAAGCTTTAATGATAAACGCTACCCTATTCACGTTTGCCTACGAGACGATTTTTTTTTTTTTCTGGTTCCTAGACTAGTTAGGTGAGAATGCAAGTTCTTAGCAATTTCATAATTATATATTAAATAAAGAGCAACTGTATCAAGCAACTTGTTCTTAGTACGTTCATTATATATAACTTTTCAGCTTTTTTAGCTCCTACTACAACTCATCCTTCATAATATATAATTTAAAATCTGAACCTGAATATTATATTTATAAGTAACGAATCGCTTGCGGTTTCGCTAGAACTTCACAATTATTTATTTATAAACCTAAACTTTTTTTCATATTTTTATACATTATAATTTTAACCATATCCTTTTGGTTTCTTTTTTTTCATTTACATGTGTGTTTTTTACACTATATATACACTTACATTATATACAAACTTACACTATATATATATACAAGTACACTATAGAGGCCTGTCGTGGCGCAGCCTCAAAAGAGTGTGACTGTAACCGACAGGTTCTGGGTTCGATCCCCAGTCGAGGAAATGAAATATTTAATATTTAATATTTTCGATTTAAATGTTTAATTTCTTCGCTCTGGTAATAAGGCAAAGCGCGGCGTTGAGTTCCGCCACTCAATACGCAATGCCTCAAATTCGGCGGAAAGTGGGAAACGGAAGTGTCTTAACACTAGGTTCCCGGGTTCCCTCTGCCTTCCCTGCCTCGTGCGGGATACAGCATGAAGCTGAGAGAGAGTACACTATATATATTACTTTTCATTTAGTGCAAAAAATTCTGACCTGTTATTGTAATTATTAATAATAAAGAACTTACAATCAAGTAACATTGAATGAATCAATTACTAAACCTCACTCAAAAGATGAGAAATACAATTACAAAACGGTAATTGCACCATCATACCTCGTTATTTAGATCTGTTAATGTCCATTAGATATCACAGATTATCTTTGAAAGTGACTAGATTATCTGCAGGTAGACAAAATGTTGCGTAACACTGGCCTATTGAAAGGATAGAAACAAAAGTAGTTCAAAGCGATCTCTTTTAAATAATAGCGATTGTGAAAACCAATATGTAGTGGAAGTTAACTGTCACATGAATACTGCTCGAATGAGAACGAATGAATGGGGAAAGACTCTTGACAGAAATAATATTATACGAGTAGCTAATTATGAAACTAGGACTTACGAGGCCTGTCATGGCGCAGCGGCACAAACGTGTGACTGTAACCGACAGGTTGTAGGTTCGATCCCCAATCGAGGAAATGAAATATTTAATATTTTCAATTTAAATATTTTCATTTCTTCGCTCTGGTACAAGACAGAACGGGGCGTTGATTTCCACCACTCAACACGCAATGCCTCGAATTCGGCGGAAAGTGGGACGGAGTGTCTACACACTAGGTTCCCAAGTTCTCTCTGCCCACCCTGCCATGAGCGGGATACAGCGTGAACCTGAGTATGAAACTAGGAATATATTTGAATAACTTGACATAGATGTGTGTTATTTGATATATTTTATTATTTATGTTCGATATTCTTTTCTTTTCATTTTATAGTTTTGTAAATCAAAAAGAAAACACAGAATTCTTATAGGATCGTTGTTCATCTGTCCTTACTTGGAGGCATCAAGCTGAAATTGATATCAATTATTCAGGTCGATGGTCTCTTGGAGCACAGAAATATTTAAGTTTCTAAGTCAACATGATCAAAAGATCATTTCTGGTATTTTCCGCTCTCCTGTAGTTATGACATATGGCACCAAGTGAGAACTTACAATTTTTACTTAAAGGAAAATATCTGAAAAGTATGTTTTTTAAAGTTTTATCAAAAAATCATTATTTGTATTAAATTGATTACATTTTGCAAATGATGATTGAAATTTATCAACTTTATTTCACCTCGTAATTAAAAACTTGAGGAAATCTCATAATTATAAGATAAAATGTTATGTACTTATAATTGTAGTATTTTTATACAAACTTTGTCAACTCTTATAAGTCATGTTACCAAATGACCCACAAGCTATATATTGGCATAGAAGTTGATGGGCGAATCTAATTCGTTCTTTACCTTGTTATATTTTTTAAGAATGTTTAAGTAGTCATTATCACAGCACTGTCTGCACTAATACTATAATGCATTGAGCCTTAGCGTTTAGCGCCCCATTATCTGAAAAAATAAACGTGAATGTAAAAATTAAAAAAACTCTTCTTTCTTATGTTAACATAAATATACGTCTATAATTAAGTTTTTGCACTAAAACCTAATTATAGATGTATATTTATATATACATCTATAATTAGGTTTTTGCACTAAAACCTAATTATTTATAATTTTCTTATATTTTTCATTATAAATTAAAAATTTCAAAGACTTAAAAATACTTTAAAAATTACAAAGTAGTGCCAATAAGCAATAGATGTTTTTAATCAATATCCACCATATATCTTATGTAAGGTTCTAAGTTGTTTTTAAGACGACATACCTTTAATGAGTGTTGTAATATAACTATAGTTACAATCGCATTTATAGTTTTAATTAGAAAGTAACAACTGAGATACTTTGTAATGTACACTACTGTCATCGCTAACTTCTAGTTTGATAAATAATTTCGATAATAATTTAGTTTAAAGCTCAAATTAATGAGACTTGACGCCGTCTTAATGAAGTTGAAATGTGCTTATTGCTTAAGATTTTCAGTTTGCATTTGCGTTAGAAATAATCGTGTGTTAAATATTTAATATTTGCAATAAATTCAATTTTATCAGTTACACTGTACGAATGAATATTAACAAAATTTAATAAGTTCAGTCACTTAAGGAAGATTTTATTTTAAATAAAAAAATAAACTTGTTCTTTTTATATTACAGATCTATTTTAAAATAAACCATTAAATATCTGTTTCTTAGTAAAATGTCAATTAGTTTTACTAAAAAGTATTATTATTATAAGTTTTATATTAATTTAAGTATATTATATTTTAGTATATTTTAAAAATATATAATTAAATCTGTATAATATATAAATCTGACATATAAAAAACAAATTTGTGATCCATACAGAGAGACTGTGACACGATAGACAGTCCATCTGGTCATTCCTGGAGTATTAATTCTCACCTTACCTAACCTAACCTAACACTAACACCTAACTCTCACCTTCATACTGTATCCGGCACATGGTAGGGTAGGCAGAAGGAGCTTTA
This sequence comes from Eueides isabella, assembly GCA_019049475.1. Classification (NCBI taxonomy): domain Eukaryota; kingdom Metazoa; phylum Arthropoda; class Insecta; order Lepidoptera; family Nymphalidae; genus Eueides; species Eueides isabella. The sequence goes on along the minus strand of CM032395.1, from coordinate 10,116,200 downwards.
ACCAAGTTCCTGGTTTGAACCGCGCCTAGTGTTAAGACACTTATTGTTTCGTTCCTTATTTTAAGTCAAATTTGAGACATCGCGTATTGAGTTGCGGAATTCAACAACTCTCTTACCTTGTTACCAGAGCGAAGAAATGAAAAAAAAAACAAATATTTAATTTGGAAATATTAAATATTTTATTTCTTCGAGTGGGGATCGAACCCACGACCTATCACGTTTACAGTCACACGCTTGTGACTGTAAACGTGATAGGTGGTCCATATATAATATATGTGAAAACTCTTTTATGGAAGTTGAAATCATTTATTACTATATTTATATTGCGTGTAACATGCGTGAAAATCAAAAATACATATATAACGTTTCACTGCCCAATTATTTTATATTTCCGAACATATGGATAGTAGTAAAAAAACAGTTGAAATGTGGCATCATGTCACGATAATAAGTTTCATTTACTTGGCCTGCGACACGGCATCGATAATGGCACTGAGTTGCTGTTTAATTTTAGTTATAAATCATGCTCTTTCCCCGAACGCAGGGCAGTCCGACCGGTTCGCCCGCGCAGCCTCATTTAAACTGTAGCACATTCCGGAGCCCGATACCTATAGACTGGTACTCTCACATCAATTATATTTGCTGTACGCTTTAATTATGATCGTATGTGGATTTTTTAAAAAGTTATTTTAGCGTAATTTGCATATTGTGTATGTAATGTGTATGTATGTCTTATTTAACATGCAATGCGTCGTTTTGGTATTTTGTGTTTTTCTTTTTAATATTATTGGTTTTAGATGTTTTTTTTTTATAATTTATGATGTTTAGGGGTTTTGCATGGTAAATATAACATGTACATTGCTTGTCACCAGCTATGTGTACATATAATCTATGTTTTGTAGGATTTAAGGTCGAAATTTTTACGTATCAAATTCACTTTTTTAAACTTGTAGATGAATTCATTAATGTGTGTAGTTTAATATATCTCAGAATTATTAATTATGTAGCCACCGAATTTCGTCTAGTTTACAACAACGACAAAATGAAAAAAAAAAACAAAGCTTGTCCTCCAGTGGAAACCGAACCCACAACCGTTTCGTTTACAGTTGGAAATAATAGCCATATAATATTTAAGTAGCAATCTTTAGGTAAATTGTCGTACAGGTCTATAAATACAGGAGGGCGCGTAAGTGCAGGCCCCTCTTTTATCTCTCGCCGCCGATACACGCAGTGCGCCCGCGCACTCATATTTATATGTACGTATTTTATCAATATAAAACGCACACTAAAGCAAATCTTACTGTTAGTTACATTTTATAACTAAGTTCAATAATTAACCTTAAAATCGTAATGGGGATATGAAGTCTTATAAAGTTTATGTGTTATATTTACATATTAATTTACATGTGGTTATTTATGAGTTAAATACCTCTTGATTTTACTCTCAGGATAAAAATACCAATATTTTTTTTTTAAATAAACGTTAAAAAGAGCATTTTGGTTATCTGTCTGATAAATAGTGTTCCTATATATTTATTATATTTGATCATTTACTATACAGAGTTATCAATATCGTATATTTAATCATCAAGCCTTTAACGAGATCACAAACTTAAATCCGTATTTATTAAGACCTGTTAAAGTTTTCCAAGAAATTTACAGACCAATTGTAACGTGTGCTCCACATTGGTAACGTCGTGAGAAATATTCGAAATAAAGTAGACACTTTTACCCTAGTATGATAAAAAGGGTAGAAAGTATTTTGTTTCTTTTTATGCTTACGTAGCGCAGGTTCACGCTTTATCTTGCATGGCACGCTAGTCAGTCTAGTGTTTAGACTCTCCGTACCCTACTTTCTCTCGAGCCTTTTTCAGCTTCAATCATGCATATGGCAAAGTAGGCAGAGGGAACCATCGGTAACCTAATGTAAAGACGCTGTGTTTCATTAAGACACTTCCGTTTCGCAAAAGCCGCCTGATTTAAAGCATAGCTTCTTTAGTGTTAAATATTTTATTTCCTCGTGATCAAACACCAATTTAATATAAAATCGAAGCATCGTGACGCAGTGAGAACACGTGTGTCTTAAAGGAAGAGTAAATTATTTTCATATCCTGATTCTGGTGCAAAACATACAAAGTATTCGGGCGGATGTGGAGGAATGAGTGAACACTACATATATACGGTATAACAAAAAATATTTGATGTAATATTAAATAATTATTAGACTATTATTTATTTAGTGATAAGGGAGTGTGTTAATGGAGGAGACGCAGCGTTTTAACACCAGGTTCCCGGGTTCTCTCTGCGTATCGTGCTATATGTGGTTAAAAGCGTGAAACTAAAGAAATTACATCCAATTCATATTTGTTACAGACAAAATTTTGCTGTTTAAGATGTTATAAATTGTAAAAGTAAGAGTAGTTAATCAATATCCTATTATAATAAAGTCTATGGAAAACTAAATACTTTCCTTGGATTAATCCTGAAGAATTATGATATGAGAGTGGAATATCCGGCAGTACATCTCGCCATCCTGCGTGCTGTACGTCTGACAACTTTCGTTTGACCTGTGAACATATGTAAGCAGTATCGTCTTCACACATTTCTTGTAATATGCAAAGTTGGCAAAGGAAATTTTATTAACACTCAAATCTTATAAATCGTATGCGGTGCGTATTCGGAACAAAGTTGGGTTACGGTTGCACTCAACATACAATGTCTCGAAAATTTGGCAAAAAGTGGGAACGACAATGTCTCAATAACAGATTCGCTTTGCCTACCCTGGTATATACGGGGTATGACACAAAGCTATAAAATATTCAGAATAGGGCGTTCATATCTTATATTCTTAATATAAATTTTAATAAAGTGAATTAAAATGCATAACCATCACGTACAACACTAGCTACTAATTTTTACAATATTTTTATTAATGCTCATAAAATAATATTCTATAATAATAATTTATTATTTCTTACGTATATAATGCCCATTAATATTTTGTTCTAAATAGACTGCAATTGTGGAAAGTGATGTAGTAAATTATAAGCGTTGATATCCGCTGTAATCCATTCTGTTACAAGACCGCTTATCTTCGTGATAGCATTCATCTCGATGTTTCCTGGTAGTCAAATTTCACAAACTCTAAACGGTAGTCCTAAGAGAATTAGGAAATATAGATTTCGTCTTTGGTAATTTTTATTTTGTCATAATAAATGTGATGGTTTTGTTTTTCAGTTAATTTTCGTTGTTTTAACTCTATGGTACATAAGTTAATTTAATAGTTGTGAGTTCTAATCACAAGATTTGTATTTATATCAGGATGCTTATTTAGGTATTTCTTCTGTTTCGTAAAAACATATGGTTAATTTCGTCAGCTAATAATATATGCTAATATTTTTTTTTGTCTGACTCAGAATACTCTTTTTATTTTATCTTGTCTTGTAATTAAATTCACGTAACAAAAACATATTTTCTTTCTAAGGTAGCTTTTGTCTAACTAATTTATAAAAATATTTACATAGAAATTTGCAAGCTTAAAACTAGATGATTGAATTATTAAGATCAGTCAACCCGTTTGGTCTGTACATCGCTATATTGAAAAATATACAAATGTAAGTTTACTCGTAGGCTGATAAATACATTGCTCTACGCATCGCGACAGCTGAATATATATATATATATATATATATATATATATATATATATATATATATATATATATATATATATATATATATATATATATATATATATATATATATATATATATATATATATATATATATATATATTTCGCCATAATAAATATGTGCCTGTATTAATAATTCTGTATCTATAAGCAAATACCATATCCAATGACCTGTAATATTTATACAAATTGTAATCTCTGAAACTAACTACACTGAGTTTCGAGCCGGTCATAATTTTGGTAAAACGGCGATTTGCTGACAGCGCAATCCTGCGCCTACGCACTGTCAGCCGTTGATAAGGATAGATAATTGCAAGATAACCGCTCGCCTACCAGATGAGTTGCATTGATACTGATTTAAAATCATCTATATTATGTCTATATGGATATGATTTATTGTTAAGCAATTGTAAGCGCAAATTAGCGCGATAAAATGTGCTTCTTTTAGTTTCACATCGGCCGGACAACGGTAGAATTTGCGGCATTGCCCGTTGAGTGGCGGAACTCAACGCTGCGCCTTGCCTTGTTGTTAGAGCGAACCATTGAAAATATTTTATATTTCATTTTCTCCTCCTCGAGTGGGGATCAAACCCACAACCCCACGTCACGACAAGTCTCAATAGCTATTTATAAGAAAGAATAATTAGAAAATGGGAAACTCAGTGTCTTAAAACTAGCTTTCTCCTGCCATTTTTTTATACGCGGAGTATAGGGTGAAGTTAAAAGAATAAATGCAAGATCTCAGAAACTGCACAGGTAATATTTCTAGTGTTGTATTTTATTTTGATCGAATGACTCATTATCCTCGTATTACGGGTCCTCTTGTATCTAAGTAGAAACGGTGCATGGAACGTGATTTTTTTTTATTAATTACAGCAAACTTATTTATTATCGACAATGATACCTTTGAAATAGATTATAATGTGTAAGCGTTGATTATGCAAAATACAATAGAAGAACATTTACAAGCCATAGACGTTGTAATTCTCGGCACAGCATGCTGAGATCGATACTGTGCAGGTTGTTTATTGATAAGTGGATTGCAAGACCACATTGATTTGCATAAATGCGATGCATTGAGCGAAATGTCCAGTGTTGGTGTGAATTGAGATTGTTGAGCTACATAAATAGATTTATTCAAGTATTGGTCTATTGAAAGTTATACTAGGTGGGTGGGTGCCTTATGTCGGAGAATTTAAAAATGGATGGACAAAACGTGGCTTAAAAAAATCTAATTAAATAAAATCTTATATTTTAGCTGTGTCTCTAAATGAACTACATATCTACACCAACTAACTAGTTCTCTTCGGGGGACAAGGCAAGTTATCATTCTAGTAGGTACCGATACCAGTAATAAGAGCAATGCGAGGGCGACGGTCACCCGCAACCCGCAACCGGACCACTTTCCTATCGGACTCGCTCGGGTCACGTGAAAGTTTTAACTAATACAATGAAATTGTACTATCTGTTTATTTGTAAATGAGAATCATATAAAACAATAGTCAACCTGTATTTGGCTTACTTAGAAAGTGACTGTACAAGCACATTTGATTTTTTTTTTCTCTTTTTGATTATATACCTTTTAAATTAGAAATCATTATACCTTAGTTTACCCAGCTAAAGGCGGCACACATGTTATATTTTTTTAATTATTTCATGGCACAAATACAATAACGTTGAAGGTGAAGATGGCGTTGTACAGATAAAGTGTAAGACGTTTTTGAGTTTGAGTTTTTTTTTAGTAATTGTTCATGTTTTCATAATTTTTTAAAGGCAAGATATTTCTGAATATATTTAAATCGCATTAGGTTATAATTATTTGAATTTATTAGATATGGAGGTAGCAAAACGTATATCACTTTATACAAAATATATAATTTACCAGTGTTAAATTGCATACCCCGGCGTCCTGTTCCTTCGTAAAAAGTGGTAAACATTTTTGCTTCATTAACATATCGATAATATAAATATTTCTTCTATTGTTATTAAGCATATTTATGGAAATCCTAGTTTCTATCAAACTTTTTTTCTGTATATAAAATGCATATAAGAAAATAAAAGCTTTTTAAATGCCACATACAAGTTGAACTGTAATGTTAATACAAATCTATTTTCACCTCGCGAATCCGCAGTAATTTCCGGCGGGAGCGACAAATGGCTTAGGGAAAAACAAAACAATAATATCTATCACTCTTGAATCGTAAGAGAAATGCAAGGAAGCCATTAAAGTATGCAATATGTTTCGTGAAGGTGAATATTATAAATACTTCGACATCTGTTAAATTTCATTTTTTGTGATTTTTTGTAAAAAATCATAATACATCTATACTTATAATAAATCTGTAGCCGATAACATTCAATTATTCACTGATCAACTTTAATACTTCATCGAAGCCGATTCCTGTATTTCCTTATAAGATATATTAAAAATAATATATATGAGACGTTTATTAATGTAGTAGGGCCCAAAATTGCAATTTTTGTCTGTTTGTCTGATCTAGTTTCTCTAATTTAATCTCAGAATCGGCTAACCAGATTTAAATACAGCACTTACTATTATATTTTAGCAACCTTCCGTACAATACAGGAATCGGCTTCAAATAGAGAAATATTTTATACGTAATCCGTTTTCATTTATACGGTAAACAATATTAAGGTTAAGTCGCTAAAATGTGTAAAAAGTTGAGAATTAAGTCTCGCGGTTCCGATGGAGAACATAAATATTAATGCATTTCATATTACATATTATTAGATTTATAAGGATTGTACCTTTCCCGGTGCAGGGGCACAAGAGTTCAGCTATAAAGGTGACAGTTTTTCGGGTTTTGCTCTGGTAACGAGGCAAAGTGCCACTCTTTAAATTCAGAACAGAAGGGAGTCTTAACATGAGATTACCTAGTCCCCTCTGACTACCCTAGAAGGCATAATGTGCGGGATACAACGTGAAGCTAAGCATTATATTATTTGGGCAATTATCCAAATAATATTTATTTTAATCTTGATGACTACAGAAAATATGCATATATATGTTCGTCACTGACAGTGTTTTTTTAATTAAAACCACGCTATTAGAAAACATGAAATCACCTCGCCTCATAACAAATGAGCTACATATATAATAAAATCGATTGTTCAGTAGATTTTATCAATTTAATTGATACGTTTGTTACTTAACTTCTCTAGTAGCTAAGTAGTTTTAAGGTAACAACGATTATGAAAGTTTGATATTTTAACGAACAAGTTAATACGATAGCCTTAAATTAAAGAATATCATAATGTATGTGAATTGTTTCAAATAGATTGTTTGATGAGCTTGGCTTGATGGTGACGAGTTCAAATATTACTTGTTTCAATGGTTACATTTACATATAATTATCCAGCAGGTCGCGGCTTCGCCTGCTTGAGTTCAATTATTTCCTTATTGATGTTTATAGGAACGAAGTTTTAACTCTATATTTCCAAGTTCGGTTCTGTTCGGTGCTTTCCTGCCTGCTACATGCGATACACAGCGTGAAGCTGCAAAAAATGTCTTTTATACATTTGCAGGTTTTACTTAGCCTTTCTTAGTGATGATTTTACAAGCAGGCGAGATGGCATTGACTTAATTAGATAAGAAACGATTAAGCGTTCCATAAATTAACGTGCAGATGTAAATTGCGTTATAAGGAAAAAATCTCGAGGCTTGCGACCCTAAGGTAAGTTAAAATTTGCGTTTACCTTATCTACCAGACAGTACTATTTTTTAGGCGAACGCAGTAAGCAACATTTTTAGGAACATTTGTTTTTACCAATGCATTGCATCTCTTGCTTTAAATAAAGGTAGTATTTATAATTATTGATTGATATTGATATTTTTTTATTTAAATGGCCATTTCCATTTATAATTCTAATTTCCATTTAATAGACATTTGAACAGTAACAATAGATTTTCTGCAGTCAACGAGAATTGTCTACGATAAGTACAAGAACTCATTTGCTAGCTTATATCATTGCTATCGTTTTCATCTATCGGTATTTGATAGAGATGTGTAATTGTCCTTGATTATGACGATTATAAGGCCGAAATTACGTGTAACCGTTTACTATAATTAATTGTGGCCTATTTGTGTTGGAGTTTATAAATATAATTTACTTTTAAATATGAGTGACGTTTTAACTTTATTTATTTATATTTTATACCATTTTTGGATATTTTTAAATAAATGAATGTGAGTGATGACCTATTAAAAAGAATAGTATATTTATGATCAACGCGTGACAATATTTTTCTTTTGTTTTTTTATTTTTAATTATTCACTTAACATGTTTAGTTTTTTGAAATCATACTTAATATAATCTATATTACTCGTTTTTTTGTCGAATATTTACTGTACTTAAGGAAGTATAATTGGAATAAATTTTTAACAATGTAGGAAATATATTTAAAATCAACCACTAGTGTAGAAGAAGAACGTACTCAGCTTTCCGTAGAATTACTGTACGGGTACCGGGCTCGTCGTGGGCCAGCAGGATAAGTAAGTCTTTACAGTGCTTAGTATAGTCTTTGCATTTGCGATCCAGGCCTTCGTCAAAATTCGCTAAAAAAGTCCTTTGTTTTATTAGCTTTAAAATTAATAGTGATAAGTATAGCAAGTATGTTTCAACCTTTACGACAATCACACAATGATATAAGCCAATCATATTTGGCAGTTACTATATATTTATTGAAATGCCATTCGCTATTATCATATAATTTAAATTTGCATACACAATATCGTGAATACGAACTTCATCCATACATTAAGCGAACTATCTCAGTATGATTAAACACACTCGACCCAGTTTGCGGTTAAATGCAAATATATAGTATGGTTATGGTAAGTAACGTTTGCAATGTAAAATATTATTTTATATATAAAAAAATATATTGGATTTACTGCCATTTTTATATATAATAAAATTGCTATAATAAAAGTAAATTAAAAATAGTAATTCACTTGGAATATTTGATAAATAATAATCGAATTAGCAGTTTAAAAGCTACAAATACTTTGTCAAAATGAGTAAGTTATTTCTTTGTCTAGGGTTTTTTTTTCAGCTTCACCTACCTATATTCTGCACGTGGCAGTAGAGAGATAGTTTGGGAATGTAGTGTTAAAACACTTTGTTCTGTTCGCCACTGCAAATTTTAAATGTGTTATTATTTTATATTAATACATTATAGATGGATTTCAGTTTTTTTTTTTATTAAAATAGCTTTAGAGATGCGCTCTAGTGTTAAGTAACAGAATAAACAGTTATATATTTTTAAGCTAATGAGTCTGGATTAGGTACCTATGTATATGCTTATAAAACACAAGTTTGTCGACTACAGTCTCATACTTCTTCCCTAAGTATAAATAAAAATAATCTATATTTGATAAATTAAGAATTTGTAAGCATATTATCACATTTAAACAACTTAGTTGCACATATCGAGTATATCCAAAAGAAATCAGTAGTTTTACTAAATTACATCTAAGAATACTTTCATTGTCCACGTAACTGGTTGTAAGAAGTTGTTTTTTTTATATTGTTGTCCATTTACCCGCATTACGCAAGATTGTTGCGATGACAATATAACTAGACGTGTACTAGAGTATACGTTACGCTTACGTTGATGGTGACGTAAATGAATTTTGTAGTTTTGCTTTCAGTTTAACGGTCTATTCCGGATATTGTAGGGTATGCAGAGCACTTTTCGCCCAAATTAATGTTGCCCCCTGTATTTTTACCAGACCGTGGAAATGAAAATAAATTATTTCGCGGTGTGCAACATTTATACCCGGTCTGTAGTTGCTGCGCCTTGATGTATGTATGAAGAGAAAATGTGATAATTAGATAGATAGAGAAAGATACAAAGAGAGAGATGGAGAGAGAGAGAGAGAGAAATAAGTAGAGAAAACACATGGCAATCATAAGAAGTATGTCATGGCGCAGGAGCACTATTGCACGACTGTAAACGCGACCGGTTGTAAGTTCGATTCCCACTCGAGGAAATGAAAGATATAATATGTTTATTTCTTTTTGCTGGTAACAAGACAATCGCGGCGTTGAACCACGCCACTCATCGAAATTCTCGTAACTTGGTAGAAAGTGGAGTGAAACGGAACGCAGTGTCTTAACTCTAGAAATTCCTAAGTTGCTTCTGCCTGCCCTGCCATGTACGAGATACAGCTTGAAAAAAATAACAAAAAAATAGTATATCGCAAGAATTATATATTAAGTGAAATAAGAATATGATAGTAAATTTAAATGTAGAAGATTTTTTTTTACTGATTTTAAAGTGTTAATCCACTCTTAGAAAAGAAAAATATTTATTTAGAAAGCGTATAAAAATTGAACGTAGCGGCATTTGAACCCAAATTATCAAACCCGGTACGTTATATTTTAATACATTTTATAAATAAGTATTTAAGATAACTTACCGGCAAAGGCGGTTTAAAAAAATGCTTTTATCAAATATTTTACCAAGAAATTAATTATGATTAAGATGTAGTCGAAGTATTTTTTGTGTTGAAATTTTTAACGTGTGAACAAATTTTCTGACCTCTCGTTCGATGTTAACATTCATTACAAGTCTATAACGTAAAAAGTAGCCTACAAATATATTTTTATCTTATTGTTAATTTAGTGCAACAAATTTAATGCGTCACATTAAAATTCTTTGATTTATTTTTTTGATTATTATTTAAATGATAATATAATATTTAAGTTTTGTCTAACAAACATGCAAAACCCGCAAAGGATAGTTTAAAAAATAAATTGATAAGAATAAGAAATAATAATATGATACTAATATCAAAATATTGTTCAAGCTTTGTAATATTAGTCCGAACGATAAAAGACATTTTACCCTTTGGTAAGAAATGTCTAAAATGAGGTCAGTTGGCTTGCGAAAGTTTATTAATATTTACTACAATAAATACTTGCTGTGGTTGTAGTTATTGTAATTAGTTAATTGTTGATATGTAAAGAACAAAGATAGAATAATATTTCAAGCTTAATATTATAGGGATCTAGCGTGGGGCAGATACACAAGTGTGTGACAGTAAAACTGAACTGTTTTGGGTTCGATGCCCACTCGAGGATATGAAGTATATAATATTTTCAAATGAAATAATTTTAATTCAATTTTTACTTTAGTGACAAGACAAAGTATAGCGTTGAGTCTCATCACTCAACACGCAATGCCTCCATATTGAGGGAAAGTGGTAAACGGAATGGAGATTTCCGAAAGAAGTCCCGTCTGCCTACCCTGCTACGTGTACATATATAGCGTGAAGCTGAAAAGAGAAAAACATTTGTTTTTTTCTGGTTTGTTGTTTGATCTGGTGTCAAAATACTCCGTTTCCTATTTTTCCAACAAATTCGTGAGTCATTGCGGGAACCTAATGGTTCTCCATAAATGAGATACAAAATTAAACCTTTCACAATATCAACGATGGACTGCAAGTAAAGAGTAGATGTTAATTAAAATATATTTATATTTCTTCTTATTCTTGAGCTCCGATTGGATTAGTTTTAAAATATTCTACGTTCTTTAACCCAAAGTACTTAAATTCTAGAGTCTTGAGAGTGTAGTAAATTACTAATAGGGTGATTGTGATCACCTGACTCATAAATAAAAATCCAACTACAATCTCACAAAGTATTTTGTTTCTTATCTTCATGTATTTATCCTACTGTATGTGGGAGTGGGAGAGCATCGTAGGCAGAGGGAATATGTAAAACTCTCCTTTTTCCAGATATCGTTCAATTTGAACACTAATCAAGATATTAGTTAGACTAGCGGTAGAACTCAACGCCGTGTACAACGCGTTGTTTTCTTGTAAAAATAAAAGCGAGAAAATGACAATCATTTATATCTTTAAATTTGAATGGAAGCCAAGAACCAACGCGGTCATATTCAGGCGTTGTGCCGCTGCGTCATGACGCGGCGGACTAAACTTCAATACATTACTTTAATTACATTAACCAACATATACGAAAACTTTATGGGTACCGAGAGTCTGAATACTAGATTTCCAAACTCCCACCGCCTATCCTGCCATATGTGGAATGCAGCGTGAATCTGAAAAAAAATATTATAAATTTTGATTCGCCTGTGTAAGCCCCGATCAACATAGAAATATTTTAGCTGTTGAAATAGATACGAAAATTCATAATACCAGAGTGCGCTCGTGCCACAACATTGTAGAATTAAAAGCACATTTATTATCCCTACCTAGAATTAGATCTGTGCCGCTAAAATGTTTATACTGTAATTAAGCTTATGATATGAAAGAGCATTTTCTAGGCAAGAATGAGTTAGAAGCAGGACGCGAATTCGGTTCCCGTTGTCTTTGTTTTAAGGTTTTTTTCATATTCTGTGCTCAAGTTGAGGAGAGGCCATAGGGGTTAATGTAGTTATAAATTATGTTATGTATCAAATATGTAAGCATCGAGGTCTTTAGTGGCGCAGTCCCGCAAACGAGCGACTTTTAACGTAGGGGCTGTTTCTTTGTTTCAGTGGACAAATCGTAGCGTTAAATTCCGCCACTCCAGACATGTCTTGAATATTGAATGAAACGTGTCGTTCAGTGTTCCTTAGGCTTGCCAGTAGGTTCCCTCTGCTGACTCTACTATGTTATTTACGATTTTATTACTATAAGTATAATTTAATTATAATAACATTAGGTTTTAATACTTGTAGTAATAACTTAATTATACTGGACTTCCATTGTAGTACGACACTGGAATGCATTGAAATTATTTGCAAAATGTTAAACAATTTTCAAGTTACATAAAATATCAAAGTCAAGCAATAAATTATAATAAGTGTAATTTTAGCGGCGTGGTGTTGTTTCGTTGCGCACGCGCCGCGCCGCTCCCGCCATCTTGTTTTATCTAGTGCCGTTTATCGCGGAAAAGCGCGCCGAGCACAACCTTCAACGACCTTCGCTCTCCGACCGGCGGCCCAGAACCATAAAGATACAACTGCACACCGTTGTGTACCCTATTGTCTAGCCAAAATAATAGAAATACAATTCTATTTTCCTATAAAACAAATGAGAACTTGAGCCGTTTCATCACCATCGCACTGACCCCAGGTTCTCTACTACAAACACGGTCCGCTTAAATTAATAGGCAGGGCCAATAAATCGATCGTTGCCAACGTTTTACTTTGTCACTTTTAAGCGACTTACATAATTTAAATAATATTATTGTGATTATTTATTAATGCAATAATGCTTAATACCTTTATTTATAAAGTCATAGATAATTGGATGTTTGGTCGGAATGTGGTCTGGGATAATTCGAAACACTGTGTTGTAAGGATCAACGGTAGCCGAGTAATGCCTTATTTGGAAGTTGATTTATATCACAGCTTAAATATTTCTGTCTCGTACTACAGAAATATTTAAGACATGGGAATACAGAAACTGTTATTAAATCGTTGTAAAATGAAAATGATTGTAATTTCAAAATATCACTCAATGAGTCGGACCGTACAATGCTATGTGACAGTTGTTTTTGCTTTTATGTTTACTTATCTAGTGCAGTATAAAAATGTTATTATTATAGGCATCTCGTATTTTCTAAAATTATGTTTTTAATATATTGATTTGCGACAATTTTAGACGATCATAACCTGCTTGTGTTACATATAAATTATTGAAAAGAAATATATATATATATATATATATATATATATATATATATATATATATATATATATATATATATATATATATATATATATATATATATATATATATATATATATATATATATATATATATATATATATATATATATATATATATATATATATATATATATATATATATATATATATATATTATATATTATATATATATATATATATATATATATATATATATATATATATATATATATATATATATATATATATATATATATATATATATATATATATATATATATATATATATATATATATATATATATATATATATATATATATATAATTATTATATGACAGGTAAAAGTACATAACTCACAATTATTTTTCTATCCGTTCAGTCTTGATGTACGATTTTCGCTGCCCGCTACTGATTTACTGATAACTGCTATAGCAATTCTCGCTGTCGACAGAAGTGGTTATTACATGAGCTGGTTTACGCGTTCGTACAACTACATAAATCATCAATTGCATGCAATAGCAGGATCTTTTTTCTGCACTACTGCACATGGCAGGGTAGGCAGAGGGAACTTGGGAACCTAGTGCTAAGACACTCAGTTAAGTACCCCACTTTCCGCTGAATTTGAAGTATTGCGTGTTGAGTTGTAGAACTCGTCGCCGTACTTTGCCTGTGTTACAGAGCAAAGAAATTGAAAATATTAATATTTTATTTGAAAAATATTTCACATTTTCGGGTGTCCGTCCACCCTGTCGATTACAATCACACGCTTGTGTCCCTGCGCCACGTTATTAATGTTCATGCGAGACTAGTTTCTATCTGCGGCTGCGTCCCCGTTGTCAAATAGATACTAGGAGTTCACTTATAACGCATTTAAGAAGAACCTAGGTGTCTCTGACACGGAGCTGTGGACCTATTGAAACGATTAACGTTATGTAATATATATGTTATATTATTCTTCCTCTCGATAAATTAATTAATTTATCTAGCACATTTTTTTTATTTCAGCTAGTATAATAGCTCGTGGTCAGCGTGTTGAATCAAACACCACTCTAATATGCTACTGTTTAATATTAATACAGATGTGCCAAATTTTGGAATGGCTTTTTTATAATTTTAGATGTAAATTCTCCCATATTATCTGTTGCCAAATTTTGGAATGGCTTTCATTTTCTAATTGTGCTCATTTTGTCATGAAAATTTAATAAAATGGAGCAATAACGACGTTAAAAACAATCATTAAATAATTTGATTTCTAACATATTGAACAAATGGAACGCGACCCGGTGTGTTTTTAAACTTTGCCGGAAATTTATATTCTTTGGTAAAAAAATAATTATTATTTTGCATTAGCCGAGTGCTAGTAAAGTATCTAAGTATATCACAGAAAATGTACATTTTTAACAATTTTGAATTAACAAAATCGTAGTATGGCGTAGTCGAGGCCTGCTATGTGCAGGATACACCTAAAAAATAAACAATATGGTAAGTATGAATATATTTAAATGTCATAAGCCCTAAATAAAAATATATATTGTTTTCTATATTTTTTATTAATTATGGATCCAGCAAGTAAATCAACAGGAAGTCTTCTAGTCTATGTAAATGTAAAGCTTTATGATACCAGGATAAGCTTAAGCTTGAAAATAAAACCATATATTAAGCAGTAATTGTTGTTTAAAACGATTAACATAATTCCAGTAGCGATTTATCCGCCATGTATCTCATGTATTTAAGTCCCCGTCTCTCTGATGCTATCTACGTATTCTAACAACTGAACTATCTCGCGTTGTTGATAAAAAGCAAATATGAGACTAATGTGTTGGTCATACCAAATAAAACATTGTGAATACGATATCGCGTAGATATGCACTGCGGTTGGATTGTTCGAAGAATGCAAGTTATTGTAATGTTGCCATATAAATTAATGCATTTAGTTTGGTGTTTGCATACTTTTAATTAAAGTACATTAAGGTAATTTATAAGTGTTAGAACACTGTAACAAAAAATATTATTTCGAACTTTTATTAATAATTTACCTATAATTAAAGTAATACGGCGGTAGTATAGATGATAAAAATTGCATAGATGTCGAAGCCTGTCGTGACGCAGCGGCACAAGCGTGTGACTGTAACCGATAGGTTCTGGGTGCGATCCCCAGTCGAGGAAATGAAATATCAAATATTTTCTATTTAAATATTTAATGTTTCATTTCTTCGCTCTGGTAATAAGGCAAAGCGTGGCGATGAGTTCCGCCACTCAACACGCAATGCCTCAAATTCGGCGGAAAGTGGGGAACGGAAGTTGAACGGTGTCTTAACACTAGGTTCCCGGGTTCCCTCTGCCTACCCTGCCTCGTGCGGGATACAGCGTGAAGCTAAGCATAGATGTGAATTTATTAACTACCTGTAATATGTAATAACCGCAAAAGATGTTGACATAACTCTGTGTTAAGTATCGCCACTCAATAAATCTAGAATTCAGCTTAAAGTTAGGAAGCGTCTTAACACTAGGTTTCTATGTTCCCTCTGTCTACCGTGCTAAGTGATTTTCCTGATATAATATACTTATAAAAACTTATCGGAGCTCGCGGCACCCCTAACGGCCAGGTCGGCGTTCAGTGTGATTAATATGAAAAATTTATGCGTAATTGGCCGCCAAATTAATCAGTACGGTCTTGCCGTCATTGCCATTACCTATCTAATTCCAACTAAGGTAGGTATAGATAGCTAAAGATATTTTTTTTCATGTCAGTCAAAGTTTTCTTTAAATAATAATCGTCAACATTTATTTGAATATCTACAATTCTTATGCGTGCAATGGCAATAAACACTAAAAGATTATCACTAATTTTAAAATGTTATGCCACACTTTGAAAGAAAAAACTTATTTAGTAAATGGTTAAATTTGAACGTAGCGGGATTCACACCGGATTCTCTTGGACGATTTCCAAAAAATTTAATTATAATCCTTTAAACTTATATTGACTTTACAAAACTTCTTTAATACTTTTCTTATATATTTTTACTTTTGTATATATACGGATATGTAATAAAAGAATAAGTAGAAAAAAAAGCTTCTCGTTTTGTTGCGTATTCATTGGTGAAATTTAGTGCCGCGATTTGTCTGTAAAATACATATAATTTAAGCTAGCGACTCGCCCTCGGCTTCGACCGCTTGAACTACACTATTTGATTTATTAATTAATATCAATTTAAGACAAAAAAATCAGTTAAATAAATAAAAAAATGTAGTAATTTTCACGAACTGAATATTATAAATTGACGTAACTTTTTTATTTACAACAGGTCTTAATAAAACAAACACCAAATGTGGATGTAAGGTTGCCACAGTAAAAAAGCGACAACTACATTTAAACATGGCTAGTCGTTTTAGAGATTAGCGCGTAAAAAAAGCATAGACAAATAGAAAAGCAAATAAACGGACAAAAATTTTAAAAAATCATTACTTTTTACGTTCCCTTTAATATTTTTTTTATGTACAAACAATGATCAGTTGCAGGTTTATTTTTAAACATAGATATAATTATTTCCCCCGAATGGGGTTCGACCTTACGACCAATAGGCGTAATACAATAAATGTATCACTAAATCAATTATAAACCAACAGGTAGGTAAGAAGGTAATAAATTATAATTTTTGATTAGGCAACCGCTACGCGATAGCAGGACGGTGTTCCGATGCAGATAGCCGAGTATGTATGTACAGCAATTGTCCCATCCGCGCCCGCGCCATTGTGCCAGTGGGAACACGGCCTTAATTGCGAGCCTGAATAAATTAAACAGAATGTATCGTATACGGCTCGCTGTTACACCAATATACGAAAATTTGGTGTGGCTTATTTAAAATTTTTAACTTTTTTCTTATGTTTTAAAGTACTTTTCTTTCGAGATCTGTCGTGGCTTTAAATGCGACAGATTGTGGGTTTGATCTCTGCTCGTCGAAACGAAATATTTATTATCTTCATTGCTTCGTTCTGGTAGCGAGGTAAAGCGTGGCGTTGAGTTCGGACACTCTATACGCTATAGCTTAAATGTGGTGGGAAATGGAGAAAGGACGGTGAACGGGAACGAAGCGTCTTAATATTAAATACAGTCAGAGTCCGCTTAACCTAGTTCACGTGGAAATACCATCTTAAGCAACGCTCCTAGAGCTTATCCGCTACGTCACAGAGTCCAAGACAACCTCGAATATATGTGTTACGAATGCAGTCAGACCGCGTTACACCATACATCTACCTCAGCATCTTCATTTCTGTGACGTGAAGCTCCTGAGTGTGCCGAGATAGTAATGGCCAGCATTCGCTGCCGTATAAAAGAACCGGTCGAATGATGCTCTTGTATATCAGTCCCTTGAGTCCGGTCGGTATTCTGCTATCGCAGACCACACTAGTGACGTCTCGTCATTTGGTAGAGCTTATCCGGCCATGGGCATCGTAATCGATTCTTCCATACTAGTGCATATCGGATCCGAGGTACCTGAACTTTTGACCTATTTGGATAGTGCTCTTTGACACATTTAGTTTAAGACGGCCTTTAGCAGCATCCGATTTTCGTCAATGAGTACTATGTCATCTAGGCTAGTCTTGGCTTTGGACCGAGACAGTATCTATCACATTTTTTACTTATTATGGATAATGATCCACATCTAGTTTTTTACAAAGGAACAACCTTAATTATATGAAAAAATAGCTTTTATTATTTAAAAAAATCTTTTGCCGGAATCAAGAATAGTCACGAAATAATAATCGCTATATTAGTGGTAATTTAAACAAACATAGTATCGGGCATCTGAGCCTTGTTCTAACAAGTCTGACACAGTAGAATAAAAGTTCTAACTATTGGTTTTGTTTACTAAAAAAAATAAACTGACACTGACAAGAAACTGTGCGAGACACTCCAAACTCATTTTTATCGCTTTACTATTGATAAAAGTAAAAAAACTAAAATTCAATTGCATTGCAACATGTCAAAAGAACAATGAACTTGTTATATCTATATTAGAGCTATTAGTAAATTATATTTTTGTCATTATCAAGTCTATATCAAAATAAATTTGCCGCGGTTGTCATTGTGTCGACACTAAATTGAAATGATTTATTTGATAACACTTATCAATGTTGCGAAAAAATCTACTTTTAAGATTTATCTCGTAGTAACAAGTCGCTGGGCTTAAGTTTAAATTAATTCTAGGATTTTATTAATGTTTATTTATATTGCTTTATTCTGGAGAGTAAGCAGCGAAAACCTGTAGACTCCTTGTTCATCGCCTCACCCTTAAACCTAGTAATTACGTGTTGATCAACGGTGCTAAACGCCGTAATTTGTAAGACTGAAATGAGAAAATAAAATATTTCATCACTTTAAGCGGAAAACGAATTTACAACTATCCTTGGACATTTTTATTATAATTTGGTAAAATGATGATGGGAAAAAGGGAAATCTATATCCTACTTTACTTTATATGCCTTAAAATATTACGTCAATTATAATTTACATTATTTCTACATTATATACCTACATATTTATACACTGATGTGTATCTTCGTAGCTTGATGGTAAATTTTGCGCATGGCTTATAGTTATCGCATGTTCAAGTTGTTTGTTAATTGAAATGCGTGTAAATACTTCTGGCATTCACAAGGGTTTATGAAACCACTATTATAATAGTCTACAGCCTAACAGTATACACACTTATAAGTTTGTATTAACTAAATAATATTTAAAGTAATCAAATTTACTCCTGACATGACAGCTTAAAATTTTGTATTAGTAATTTTATTTATTTGTTATATTAATATAACCTCTTAGAGGTCTGTGATGCCCTTGAGGCCTGTCTTGGAGCAGTGGTACAAGCCCGTAAACGCGACTGGTTGTGGGTTCGATCCCCACTTGGGAAAATGAAATATGTAATATTTTTAAATGAAATGTTGAATATTTTCATATCTTCGCTGTGTTAACAAGACAAAGTGCGGCGTTGAGTGCTGCCATTTAACACGCAATGTCTTCAATTCGATGAAAAGTAGGGAACGGAACGGAGTGTCTTAACACAAGGTTCCCAAGTTCCCTGTACTTACCTTTTTATGTCCGGGATACAGCGTGAAGCTGAAAAGATAAATAACCTTTCAACTTAAGTCTTTCAGATCAAGTCACATCCATCCAATTACTCCATATTACCACGAATATAAGAAAAACGTCGAGGAACAAAAGATCCTCGATCGGCCACGCACTGACTCGTATGGCCGATAATCAATCTAGTTTCACATTTGATTAGGTGCAAATTACAATACAAATAGATCAGTCACGATTGTCTACAACACCATATATAAAAGACTGAAGACTGTTCTATGGAATTGGAAAATTAACTGTATTTCTAATGTAATAAGGATTATTTTGTTTTATTTCTATTTGATCGTAAGCTGTTTTGGTTTTCGATAATCAGTTTCCATAAAAGGGCTTCACTAGTTGATTGTCAGTCAAATGATATGTATCTTTGAAATTTACATATATAAGTCCAATTGCGTTTAACATTAGTTGGTGGTTATAACGTTATAGTTCTGACCCTGTGCGTGACAAAGTCTTTGCACTTACGTCAAGGTGACATAGGATGTTAATACCTATTGTGCTGGTGCTAAAAACTCGTGACCTTACGCTGTATAAAGTTCACTAATATACAGATGGCACGATCCACGAATGTGCGGACGTGTTAGTTTTATGTAATCGTGAAACGAATATGAGAAATTATATGTTTTATGTAAGGTGTATTTTGTATTAAATACATTAATAAGTACATTAATTTATTTATTACTCTCTTTTTCTGAGCTTCACGCTGTATCCCGCATATGGCAGGACAGGGGGAACTTGGGAGCCTTGTGTTGAGATGCTTTGATACGTTTCCTACTTTCTGCCGATTCATTTAAAAATATATTTTTTTACATTTGAAAATATATATTTTTTTGCTTTTTCGAGTGGAGATCGAACCCACAGACTCTCGCTTACATTAGTTAGTACTTCTACGCCCCAGTGGGTCTGTATGTTATTTACTCAATTATTTGTATAATTTTTTGTATACCACTAATTGAAATATAAAGCAAAATCATAATAGTAGAAAAAAATGTGAAGGATTAACGTGGTCTTATTGCTAAGCAATTAGCATTTTTTTTCAGACACCTTTAGGTTAGGAAAAATAAAATCTAAAATAATTAAAAATTTGTAAGTGGTGTAAATATTTACACATGTAACTAATATTATAGCCTAATGCAAAAATATAATTATTGTTATGTTTATGTAACATTATAGATCGATTTTCTTTAATAAGAGAAATAATTACACTTTGACTTGATTATCAAATCTATTATGAATTATAGATATACATATATAATTGTCCAAAATATGTTCTCTCTCTCATTAGGCAAAGGGGACTTGGAAACCTAATGTTAAGACACTCCGTTCCCTACTTTCCGCCGAATTTGATGCATTGCATGTTTACTGGCGGATCTCAACGACACGCTTTACTTTGTTACCAGAGCGTAGAATTGAAAATATTAAATATTTCATTTCCTTGTTAGAGAATCGAACCCACAACTTGTCGCGTTTATAGACACTCGACACGCCCCCGCGTCACAACAGGCCTCGACACAAATATGTTAAAAGTAGAAATGCAAAAAATTCTTAGCCCAAGGACGACCCAGCTTAAACGTGTGTTCACAAACCGCGGCGACTACCGGCCGACATAAAACAATAACAAGCGAAATGAATGTCTTATAAGATAATACATTTTCTTACACAACCCTAAAAGAACAAAAGTAATAAGTTGCGGGGGCACAACAGGTAGGCAGCGGGCACACATCCGCGCGTGACTTGTGACCGTACTTGTACAAGATCACCTGTAAATACTACGCAAGTACGCACACACGGGTGCCGTAATAAATCTGCCTAACGCGAGCGAAGTGGTCCACTCACACAGCCCCGCTATTGAGTCACTTCCACGCGGGTCGAGTAAGGGAGTCGAGGCCCGAGTGACACCACACTGTTGCATTCTCACCTGTCGACCACTGGTACCGCGCCGGCCGAGTGTGCGTGCCCACTGTACCAACTATCGCCTGTGAATGTGTTCTCGGTTCAGTCGCGCCGACTGATTCGCGCGTTGTGGCTGTATGTCTGATCCACGTTTACTGCCTGATCTACGAAACACGTGTGTCGAATCGGTGAAGTGGGTAGACTATTGACGTTTTTTATTTTTGTGATTCGTAGAAAATTTGGTGATCACGCTGTTTCGATCGGAAAGAGTGCGGAACCTTTCAGTGGAGGAGTTTGTTTGGAAACACCTGAAAGGTAGGTGTGCAATTTTTCCGCTGAATTCGGTCCAAGTTTTCGTTCGTTCGACGCAGTTATGATGTTATAGTATGAATTGATAATAAATATATTACAAATCAATTATTTTATAACGCAGAGTGATTAAAATACATTTGGTAAATGATTTTTTTATTGATCTCGTCAATAAGAGCATATCGAATCTATGATCATATGCGTTGTTTTTTTTATAGCTGTGTGATATTTATGAAACATTTTTCTACTTCTACAACGAACTTAACCCAGCTATTATTTTTAACGTGAAATACCTACTTTATGACTTCTATTTTTCCCACTAATAACAATACCTATAACTTTGTTTACATACTAATATTACATGATGTCTAATTATCATTTTCTTATAACAATATATTTTATTTTATATTGAAAACTTTATTACAAGTAAATAATAACCATTATTAACAGTAGACGTGACCTTTGATACGCCCATTTAAGCTACTGCACATCGAATATAATTAAAATGATCATAATAGAATATGACTGACAGTGAATAAACTTTATATAAAATGTATATTTTTATGGTTGAATATATTTTGTACCTTTTTTGGATATGTACTTTTATAAGTTTTTGTTGTCTTACTGTGTTGGTTTCTCTGAAATGATTTATAAAACTAAACTGAGTTTTTTTTTATTGGTTATTATAAGTAAATTTAGTATATATAATATTGTGGTAAACATATATTATAATATAGTAATAATAATAATAATAATAATAATTCTTTATTGTACACCCAGATTAAAAAAAAAAAACATCACCGAAATACAAGAGAAAAAAAAAAATAACTGTACAAAAGGCGGCCTTATTGCTTAATAGCAATTTCTGCCAGGCAACCTTTAGGCAAAGGAAATAGCAAATTAAGATCGGGATAGGGTGCCAAATGTATAGATTATAAAATAAATAAAAACCGTTATATACATACCATATGATGCACTCGTAATATTATACTGTATCCAAATAATATATACATACAAATATTCATACATATACAAATACATACATACCTACATATATACATACATACATACATACATATACATACATACATACATACATACATACATACATACCTACATATATAGATACACATTCAGACATAAATACAGACATACAAATATACATCTAGAACTACATAAATAAAATGATAGAGAAAGTATGGAAAGCGAAAAAATAAAATAAAACGAGAAAGAACAAAAAAAAAAAAACACAAATTAATTACAATAATAATAAGACTTAAATATAGTATTTATAATATTATTTACTCAGCTTCACGCTGTATACCATACATGGCAGGGTAGGCAGAGGGAACTTGGGAGCCTAGGGTTAAGACACTCCGTTCTACTTCCGTTTTGCCTTGTTACTAGAGCGAGAAAATGAAAACATTAAATATTTAATTTGAAAATGTTAAATAATTCATTTCCGAAATGGGGATTAAACCCGCAACCTATCGTTTACAGTCACACGCTTGTGTCGCTGCTCCACGACAGACTTCAGGTCTTTATTATAATATAGCATTCATATATACTGACATGGGTTTTAGCTTATTTCATAAATAAACTTATTTAGACATGAAAACATTTTAAATTTTATAAAACGCCGACCCACACTCTTACGTCCTCGTTATAGAAAAGTATTTGTAGTTTTATGGTAATAAGGCAAAGCGCGGCGTTGAGTTGCGCCACTCAACACACTATGCCTCAAATTCGGCGGAAAGTGGGGGACGGAAGTGGAACGGAGTGCCATAACACTATGTTTCACTTCCATTCCCTCTGCCTACCCTGCTGCGAGTAGGCAGAGGGAACGGAAGTGAAAGCGCGTGCAGCGTGAAGCTGAAAAAAAAATTTAGTTTTAAAAGAATATTTTAAT
This sequence comes from Eueides isabella, assembly GCA_019049475.1. NCBI lineage: Eukaryota > Metazoa > Arthropoda > Insecta > Lepidoptera > Nymphalidae > Eueides > Eueides isabella. The sequence goes on along the minus strand of CM032395.1, from coordinate 10,092,567 downwards.
ACGCATTCAAATTGGTTCATTCATTCCATTCAAGAGTTACCGTGCCACAGGTGAATAGACAAACAGGCAGGTCAAACTTATAACATCCTTTGTCCAGAGGTTAAAAAGACCACGTCCAAATTGAATTTATCAGTTCTAATGATTCTTTTACTAATTATTGTTTACGATAGACGAAAAATATTCACGTAAATGTTAATAACGATTACCACATATTTTATACATTGGATTAATTTTTTAAACGATGAATATTTTTATACTTTCCTACTATAAGTTTTTTTTATCTAATTTTTAGTTATTTAAAAGTTATTCGAAATTCTAAATTATTAAAGTATAAAAAAATATTAGGTTTAAGCAGACGTCGAAAAAGTGAGGTTAATAACTTTTTCGACGTTCGTTCGTAAAAAGTTTTTTTTTCTATCATAAAAACATTAGCGGGTGACAAATCTTTGTTATTGTTCGCATATAAATATTTATGTATATTTCTAATTAAACGTGAATTTCAAGTTAGTTAATAGACAACATATAAGTTACTATTAAATTTATTTTAGGTAATCCTCCAGCTGCTTTGTCTGATAGGGTGGTAAGAGAAAGCCTAATGACCTAACTTTCTCTGGTAATGAAGGAGTGTATGTAGATATTTCTAACAAGAATATTTCTTCGATATATTGACCACATTTATAAGAAAATATGTTTATCCATAACTGGCATAGCAAGCATTCTTTTATAAGACGTATAAATAAATCTTGATTTATTGAATATTTTTAAATTAAAGTACATAATATTAAAATTTGACATATAAACGTGAGTGACACCAGGTTCCCAGGTATCATGCCAGGATAAAACGTGAAGCTTAAAAGTAAATAAAAATAAAATGAAATTTAAAGATCTACGTTTGTTCTATATACCTACCTCAGGAATATGACGTAGGCGAATTGCTGTGATTATTGTATATTATAAATTTAGGTAAGAGAGAGTCATCACTATCGTATTGTTACGTATATATATATATATATCGTATTGTTACGTATATATATATATATATATATATATATATATATATATATATATATATATATATATATATATATATATATATATATATATATATATATATATATATATATATATATAATATATATATATATATATATATATATATATATATATATATATATATATATATATATATTTCAATAAGATAAAAAGATTATTATAGATAAAAGGATTATTTTCATCTTACTTTTTGTTTAAGTATCAGCTTATATTACCCCAAAAAAAATGTTTGTAATTTCACTTTTAGAAAACAAAAATAATACATTATACAAATATGTATTCTAAATTCGATACTATTGCTGACCTAGTTGAAATAGAAGGTCAAAACGATTTTATTACCAAAAATAGTAAAAAAATATTAGCAAAAAGACTTTCAAGATACGTTACTTTGATATGTTCTTTAAATATTTTAGAATAAATTATTCACAGAAAAAAGTGTAAACCGATAAAAAATATTCTTGTAGTGCTCTCTCAAGTAATCCTTTTATCATATTTTTTAATAATTTAATTTTTTATATAATATTTGTAATCTGGTTTGACACTTTATTCTCTGCCTATAATTAAATATTATCAATAGGTAGCACATTATTACTGGCTTATTCCCTTTTATATTTTATCAAAAACTTTTCTAACACAAAAAATATACAAATTGTACCCAATTATGTACGCACGTCATCGATAACGATTACAATTGTAATTGCATGTAATTGAGGACATTTGTACATTAGCTCCTGTCGTGAGGTTGACGTGTGAACGACAATTAGTTGCCTCATTACAGGTTGAGATTTTTTCTATTACTTTTTTTATACTAAATAGAACTCTTTTGGTATCTGTTGGGGTCTGCCTTTTCATCTGATTGGACCAGATTTTCTGTGTTCATTTTTGTTTGAGAAATTTATATAAAGTATTTTTTTGTTCTAATTGTTTTTATACATATTTTCTTCTATTATTAGTTACAGTTTTTAAGAGGGGAACGAATCCATGTTATTTTGCTTTAGTAAAGAAATACGTAAAATATTAAAACAGTCGGAAAAAAGTTTTTTTGAAAAGTTAAATAAACCTCATCCGGCTTCCGGAGTTTTATGCCTTTTTTTCTATGCTATATTAGCGAACAGCGCAATTAACAGTATAAATTTTAGTTTTTTATGATTGCATGAACCATGTGGACTTGCTCTAGAATACAAATATATTTTCATTACATATTTCTAAGAGAAAAATATTTAATGCTATTATTGGAAGACAGGCCTTTTACCTTTAGTTAATTTTTCTGTTTATTTATTGAATATAAATATTATGCTGAGTGTTTTCATTACTTCCCATTTATGTCGATGACAAAACTGTCATTAATAAAGCCGTATTAAGGCTTTATTATTAAAATTAATATTAAAAAAAATATATATTTGTGAATTTTATATATTTTTTTACGTACAAGCATATGCAATAATGTGTAATTAATGTAAATAACTCCACTGGCAGCCAGTCGTCGCGGCGGCGTCGAGTTGCAGCCGCGGTCGCGATCGCGGTTCTAGTATAAAAATATTTTACATGTTACTTTGGGTCACGGACGTAGGATATGTTTGAACTAGTTTTTTTTATGTGAGTTGAAATTAGTTATTTTAGTTTATTTATAGTAATATGTAATATCTTTTATTACATTTATATTGCCTTATACCGATGTTATTTTGGTATATGCTTGACTGATTACGACAATTGTACTTTTCAATCAAATTTTGGGTCTAAATGTAAAATTTAGATTTTATTGGTTCACTTGACTTAGTAATCTTGGAGTTCCCATAACCAGTAAGCCGTAAGTAGTAATTTACAGGAGACGTCTGAAGATTTAAAATTATTGAAAAGACATAAAATACGTATTTACTGACCTATGACTATGCTCATTGCCAATTTATATATTGATAAGGTTGATTGTATGTAAACACGTATAAATAACTTGCATTTTTACTATTTTATACTTAACATATATATATATATCTATATTCGTACAAATTGCGAGTATAAAAATTCGATACTATTACTGACCTACTTGAAATAGAAGGTCGAAGCGATTGTGTTTGCAAAAAATAGTAAAATTATTAGTATAAAATTTTTGACGTAAATATTTTGTTTTTAAATATTTTTGTGCAAATGTTTTATTAATATTGTATAAAATATAATATTTACAAAGGTTTTCTAAAACCATGACTCTTTATGTGTTTTCTTTATAGAATGTCAGCTTTAAGCCGATTCAGGATAGAAAGTAGAAGCGGGCCTAGTGTTAAGACACTCCATTCCCAACGCAGCGTCCAATTTTTTTAGGACGTTGCAATTGGCTGAACTTAACAGCGCAATTTATCTACAATAATTAGTAAATATAATTAATTTAAATAATTATTGTCGTATTCAATTTCATTTCGTTATTAACAGATTATTTATAAAAAGTTTTATTTATAAAGATGGTGGAAAATAGAACAATATTACAGACTTTAGATTACTGAGATTACTGAGTTAAAAATCTTTTTTCTATTAAAATTACCACTCATATGGATACAGAAAGTTTATAGCTTTTTACATCATTGTATTTATATCTTTTGATTTTGACCGTACACATTTTATATAAGCAAGTGGGACTCGAGCCCACTGGCGTGTGAAGCGATCTTAACAGTAAAAATTCCGAAGAAATACTCTTAAACAAGCGCAATTCCATCTTAAATAGTTCGATATCAGCTTGACACATGCCTTTTATACACACGTGGTCAATAAAACAAAGCCTTTCGCATGAGATGCACGCGCCTCGCCGTGCACGATATGTAAAGCGAAACATTCCACGGGTCGAATGAATAGTGTTGCCCGATTATATTATATGAAAATATCGCTAAATATATTTATTGTTGAAATTAATGATTTATACAAAAGCTTTAATTAAATTAATATGTGATATACATAACATTTTCCCAATAGCGTAACTGGCGGCAACCAATAGACATTAATTGATTTATTAAGAGATAAAATATAAGCTTACCTTTAAACAAATGTTTATCCATATTTTAATTTTGTGAATTAAAATAACCAACCAAGTACCTAACTAAGCAGTGCTTGGATTATCTAGAAAGTTAAACTAAATAAAAAAATATCTTATGCTAAAGTCAACAGTGGTTGTCCTCCAGGATGTCATCAAATGACATCTGAAAATCGAGAGCTCTCGCTAAATTCGATACATCTGGCCACACTAGGTGGACGCGACCTCGGGGACCCACTCTGTACGCTGCGCACGCGCATCGGCATCCGCATAACCTTAAGCGACATCGCTTGCACTCTGCCGTGACTGACACTAAATATGCGTGTCTGGGTAACTCTTTCATTTGCTCCATTGTACGAAAACAAAGGAGAGCTGTCAATTTATTTTTTATTATAGAATAATCAGTGAAATACGAAAACGTAATATATATTTTTTCTTTTCTTTTACTATTAGGACCCTATTATTAAGACACTCCGTTCTGTTATCAATTTCCACCGAATTTGGGGCGTGTCGAGTGGCGGAATTCAACGCCGCGCTTTGACTTGTTATCAGAGAGAATAATTGAAAACATTAAATATATAATTTAAAAAAAAAACCGAGTGGGGAACGAACCCACAATCTGTCACATCTGCAATGTGCTCCACCACGACGACAACCCACGTCATCAGACTTTTATATTATGATAAAATATGTAGGCTGAACTATTCAAATTTCATATAACAATTGAAATTTATAAAACTTAACTCGAATCCAAAAGAATCAGTAAAAACCGATGAACCTGTCGATTGATCCAAATAAAAATAAAAGCATTATGTAATTTGAGATCACGAATACGTTTTTTGCTGGTCGTTCCACGCGGCGGGGCAGGGTCGCGACCGACGACCACGCCGACCACGGCGACCGCACTACGTGACAAACTGCTGGGAACGTGATGGTTTCCATGTACTAGGAAACCACTTTAATGGGGATCGTGGATAATGAGGATACATGCCAAATACCTTTGGAAATGCAAAGTTATCTGGTGGATAAGTAGGTTTTATCTTATGGTTGATATTTTTTTTATGTTGAGAACTTACGTTCAAGTGACAAAATGATTTAGGAAAAACGACTAAACGATGATTGATAAGTTGTTAGAGTTCCTGCTACTATGAGGTGGTCCGACAAAATGATATAATAAAATAATATTTGCCATCAAAATAATACCAACTGACAGGAGATGAGGAGTGTGTCTGTGGTCCCAAGTTGCGTTTTATATTTTGTGATTTTTGACAGCTACAACACATTATTTATGTATTTATCAAGTCAAATGCAAAGCGGTGGAGTCACGTCGTGCATAAAATTGACAGTGATCGCGATCTCGCATTTCCATTGAGATGTGTCCGTTAAGTATAAAGCTGACAGCTGCGCATTTATAATGGTTTATTACTATGCTTGATGGCGACATCATTCAGAGGCCCTAAACTAAGCCCTGAAACCTTCCTTGTCATCTAAGTGGTTTTAGACATTGAGAATGTAAAAAACAAATCTACACGATTTTTTTATGTTAAAAAATACAAACATTTTTAATTTTATAGTGTCATGTCTTATACTTTGACAAATTTCATCGAATCGTGATACAATTAAAATTATAGGGATAACTGGTTTATAACCACATTTTTCCACTTCGACAGGTGTCGATCATGTTGATGTCTCACGCACAATACCACAACTACGACATACATACAGATAATCATACGCTATGGAATAATGTTCCTTATTTTAAATATTTTATTATCTTTTCAGAAATGTGACAAGATTTTTAATGGTAAAATGTTTATACCTTAAATAAATCAAACGTAGCGTTAATTAAATCTATTTGTGGACCAGATGGATATAAATAAATTAAAGAAAATACATATTATTCAGACAGTTTCATTAGTAATTTATGAATTAAAGTCCTGAACGTTGTGTACATTCAATTAGCTTAATATGTGTTTTCACAATTTTGTCTAAGAATACCTTTATTCAATTTTTGGGATAGATAAACATTCAAACATGTTCATACCTTATAATATACCTTTTGAATGAGTAACAATTTGAAATATTGCAATATTGAAAATAATGCACACTAAATTTGACCAATTTAAAGCCATGTTGAAGTAAGAACATAGCTATCTTAAATAGTTCGTAACTTGCAAAATATTTGATAATCTGTTATGCTTCGATTCCGTCGTTTTTTATCTTTCAAAAAGCTTCTTTCAAAATTGATTTACACTTGACATCAGCAGGTGCAGTGCACGTACAGCCATCACGACCAGCTACAAGTGGTATTCCATTCAATGTTCTTTTGTCCCGTGAAGCAATTAGTCTCGGTTACAGGTGGATGGCGAATGTCTTGAGTCACGAACGCTGTAGGTTTTGGGGATCCGTAGATTAAATTGATGTATACTATTTAAACTGTTGAGTTTTTAATTATATCATGGTTTTTTTTTATATTTCATTACGTTACTCTCAATCTTGAAATCTTGGTTGCTTGACATTTGGCAGATCATATTCCACCCACAATTATTGATCCATTCGAAATTCGATTCGCCCCGCATTCAAATACACGAAATACCGTTTCAACCGACCTCCATATTAAGTTTTAAGTATATTGCTGATTAAAAAGTTATAAAAATTCTTAAATAAATACACAATATATTATTTTCATTATAACCTTTATTTGGAGCGATAATAGCGGTAGTGGTATAAAAACATAATAATTAGCTCGAAAATATTGTTGGAAAAATTGCTTCCTGCAAAGACTGGTTCTGTCATATAATACCTTTACCGAGTTGAGATGAAGCCTTTTTACAGTCACTCTTGACCGTCATGCTTTATACTTTTTACACAACAGTGCTCGAATTTCGTGTGCTCTTTGAACTGGTTTAATCGAAACAGTGTAAAAAATCCGTCAGACATACCTACAGATCGCGTGTTCCGGATCAGTGCTTTATGCTCTATTTTATTTTATTGCTTAAATTCTTGGAGTTATTTAAAGGCGTTAACGCGGCGGTGGTATTGTAGATATTTTAAGGAAAATAAAACCAATGGAAATTGCTCGAGCGTCATAACTTGTAATTTTGCTTTAATTTACAATTGCCTTATTATAATTGAATTTATTATAATTGAACTTATTATAATTGAATTAATTTATTATAATTGAATAGGTTTGTTTAAATTAATTGTAAGTATCTGTTTAAATGATTTTTTTTATTTAGATGCCATCAATTTAGTATATATAACTAGTAATTAATGTTGTACGCTGTATTCCACATGTGGCCTATTTCTTGGAACATGTATATTGAGTAGTGGAATTTAACGTAGTACTATGTCTTACTATAACTGAAAAATAAATAAAAACTTTCCCTCGATTGGGATTAGTACCAATAACCATCGCGTTTAAAGCTCTATTGCTTCACGATGGCTACTTTTTTAAAGTATGTTTTAAATTGCAAAATAGACCGTCTAGTTGACCTTACTACGTTATTACTATTAAGCCGTAAATATTCGATGACCTAAGGTCATGAAAAACTGGAGCGAAAGTAAAAATGAGTGGCGGAACTGCGACCAAGCGAAGGTTGTAAACATCCAAAAATGGATGCAAGCACACCACATTACGCTTTGTGGAGCAAAGTTGCGTCAGTTCAAGCCGACGTACAAGGCCCCATAATAATTATAAAATGTATAATTTAATACATGAACCAATTAATTTAAACTGGAGCATTCTGTATTTTTACAAAAACATGTTCAAGTTTTTTGATTTCGAAGTTTCTGATTTTTATGCCCGAACTGTCTCGAGTTCGTTCGCTTTTGACATCTAACGTTAAATGTAGTTAAAATTATTTTAAGGAATTTGCGTATTTTTACGTTGTTGAGGAGAATATCTCAAAATATGAGTTTTTGGTAATATATTGTTAGGATTTTCAGTGTTGCCATAGTGGTGTTACTTGGCTGCACCCTTATGCCATTTTTATTAATTAAATAATTATTTATTATTATTAGTTTACTTTTTCCAATGTAGGTAGCACTTATTACTCAAATTAAAAGAATTAGGTAAACGTAATCAAAATATTTCACACGAAATTGAATGGATTACTATTATTTACTATTTCGCCGTTTCTTATTTAACCCACATTATACATCAAATATGTACTACAGTGTTTTAGTTCCTGCAAGCGAGCATTGTAGAAAGTATTTAAAAAGCGCAATTTCACGGGGACCTGACCGCCCAATTCTATTGTAAACAAGTAATGACTGACAATTATACGCCATGCCATGACATGTGTTTGTACGTTTGACTTCATTACAATGTTACAAAACTAAGTAATATCTCTTTTCCCGGTTAAAGAATTAAGTAGCAATTCACCATGTTGTATGTATAAATTTTGACTATTGCTTTTAAGTGACTAATTTTATCCAACTTTATATACTTCGAATTATTCAAATTTAGACCATCTCATCTCGGGGAGCAATTAAGACATGTTTTTTTGGCAATTGTGGATTTAATTATTAAATATTTAAACAATTTTTTATCGTTTTTTTTTTATTTAATGTTACGAGAAGGTAGGTCTACTGCCGTACCTAAATGATGGAAATCAATATAAAAATAGAATACATAAGATATATTTGATCTATAGATTATCTGTCGGGTACACCTACTATAAATATTTTCGTGCTATTTATTCTTAATTATAAACATTTAAATTGTTTTTATTTATATTGTTAGTATTTTAGGTGGTTACAGGTCATCGTATGACACAGTATCGGTCATTCACTTCATAGGTCACATCGAGGTCGAACGTGGCTGCTCCGAGTGATCAGAATGTTTAAGTAATCATTTGCTTGCATCGCGCAAAAGTGCGTATTTTCAGGTCGCTGTACTGTACTTCACGCGGTTCCCATAGATATTTATGTATATAAAATATACAAACCCTACGATATATATTGACTATTTTATTTTCTTTTGTTTTTTTTTTTTGCTTATTTAGGAATTTTATTTATATATTCAATAATATGTTCAAATCTTTTTAAATGAAACACTTTTAACCGGATTAAACGTGTATATTGAATGGTAAATAATTTTTGTGAAACCCGACATTTCGAACACTTTACAGTAGTCCGTGATCACGGGTAGACACCCGTGTCTATATATATCACCCGATTAATCCGCTTAAAAGTGTTTCATTTAAAATGTGTAACAATCGCGAAAATCAAATTCATTATTATGTTCAAGTCTGATTGTAATTTGGCAGATAAAGTAGCGACTTCGATACCACTTTATTGCACCTACTTATTCCACCTCAAATATAAAGGTACTCTCTACTCAGCTTCACGCTGTATCACGCACGGGGCAGGTTAGGCAGAGGGAACCCGGGAATTTAGTGCGAAGACACTCCGTTCCACTTCCGTTCCCCACTTTCCGCCGAATTTGAGGCATTGCGTGTTGAGTGGCGAACTCAACGCCGCGCTTTGCCTTATTACCAGAGCGAAGAAATGAAACATTAAATATTTAAATGGAAAATATTAAATATTTCATTTCCTCGACTAAGGATCGAACCCAGAACCTGTCGGTTACAGTCACAGTCTTGTGCCGCTGCGCCACGACAGGCCTCATATATTTATATGTATATATAAATGTACTATAAAAAGTGTAACTGTAACCGACAGGTTCGGGGTTCGATCCCCAGTCGAGGAAATGAAATATTTATATTTTCAATTTAAATATTTAATGTTTCATTTCTTCGCTCTGGTAATAAGGATAAGCGCGGCGTTGAGTTCCGCTACTCAACATGCAATGCCTCAAATTCGGCGGAAAGTGAGGAACAGAAGTGGAACGGAGTGACTCAACACTAGGTTCCCGGGTTCCCTCTGCCTACCTTGCCTCGTGCAGGATACAGCGTGAAGCTGAGTAGTTGAGTATTAAAATATACAGTGTGATAAAAAGAAAATAATTTGTCCTCGCGTGTGGATCTCGTCTTCACTACCGTCACTTTTACAGAGGCTGTTTTTAGGCTGTTTTATTTACAAATGATTTTGCCGTGTAGTGCAAAAGATACAGTAAGATCCGTAAAGTAAACCCATTTCTCTTAATAAGAAACACAACCTAATATATCATTTGTACATAAGAGTTCATATATTTTGCAAAAGACTAGCTGCAAGTAAATTACTTAAATGAATGCTTCATTAAATAGGAATATAACGTATACAAATTAGCATTTTCCACTGGGTACTGCCACAGGACTCGTAAAACTAAAAGTTTATGGCGCTCTTGACAGCAAATATCTACAAATGAGAAGAACACATCTTGTACAATAGAATGATTGATATTAAATAATTACCAATTTAGCTCAATAACATTATTTGTTTTCGTGTTACAAGGTAAATGCATTTAGTGTTTTCCAATGAGATCATAATCCTATTGTCAACTTCTGTTGCTAAGTTGGAATTTGTATATTTATATTTTTCTCTAAAATCAGTCAATATGCGATATTTTGAAAATCGTGTGGAAAGTCGGGAACATAGAGCTACTGATGCTATCATACAGGAAAATCCTGCTTTTCTTTTTGTTAAGATTGATTTCCTTCTAAATTTAAGTAAAGGTAAATACTTGTCAAAAAATACAAATATTTCTTATATTACTCAGAGAAAACATTATATTAACTACTTGTTTTGTATATCTACAGCTAATCTTCTTGGAGGCAGACTTATGGGCCCCTTAACTCGTTCGAGGACCCCGTTAAGTGGTCTTGTCTTTAAATATTTAGTATTATTCATTTTTATTATAATTTTATGCATTTATAAGAAATACCGTCGTCGCTGTTGGTGGCGTTATTAACATTTGTTATTTTGTCCATACATCTACTGTTTATATTTTCAATTTGCGGGAGTTTGAATTGCATCCTATTTAAGTATATGAATAGTGGTGAACCATTTATCTTTAAGAAATTGTACTCTAGCCAGTAAATCAAAAGTCGAGTATAATTTTAGTAACAGGCATTCGTATCGTATTTAAAGAAAAAAATCCTCTCATCTATGTAACACAGTCAAAACCAAATAATGTATAAAAAAATAATAAGTTGCATGCTTTATTTTTTTAATGTCAAATAAGTAACAGTATAAAAAAATAATAACTAGCAGCTTAGTGGTCAGAGTGTTCGCACGGTTTCTATGAGGTGGGGGGTTCAAATCCCGCTACGTTAACATTTTTATACGTTTACTAAAATAAGATTTTTTCTTTTCTAAGCTTAAACTAACTACTAGGTACTACTACTACTACTACTACAACTAAATATACAAATAAGTAATTAACTGTCAATTCACAAAAGCTACTACCTTAGATTTAGAAAGAACAGGCGCGGTTAACTCAGTAGGATTTGTTTTTTGTTTTTCAACATAGTGTCTTAATTACTATTAGCAGGTTTCCATCTTCTCGGTTTAATAAAATCGATTAATATATATGAAGTAATTCAATCAATATTCACTTCTCTACATTTTTATAGTACATTTGAAAAATAAATGAATACTTCTGAATTTCGATTACGTTTTAAATGATTGTTAATAAATATTTTTATTTATACATATTAATTGTGTACTTGTATTCTGCGTTGTTTTATACTTATTTATTCACTACCACGTACACGTACCCATGGTGTGGAGTGAAAACCTCACATTCCATAGGTCTCGGGCATCTGCGTGATGTGTTTACAAAACAGTTCGTAATGCGTCTCTTTGTGACCTTAGCGGAAACTCTTGTTAGTTTACCATTGAGTTCACTGGAAATGGCAACATAGAGGAGTTGTTGACATACGAGATGAGAATGCCTGTGTAAGTGTAAAATATAGTACAAACTGTGCAAGTTATAATTGGTTGGTTTGTAATTTGGTGAATATCTTTGTTAAAGAATGTCATTCTTTCTTGCAGTTCTGCCGTGGCACAGGGGCGCAAACGTGTGACTGTAAAAGCGGCAGGTTGTGAGTTCGATCCTCACTCGCCGATATGAAATATTTTAAATTTTTAATTGAGATATTTAATACTTTCATTTCTTTAAGCATAGCGTGGCGTTGAGTTGTGGCACTCAACACGCAATGCATCAAATTCGGCTAAACGTTAGACAGAGGGAACCTTTCCCCTTCCTTCTTCCCCCTATTCCCGTACATGACAAGGGATACAGCATCGCGCTGAAGGAAAAAAATCCTTGGATTAAATCACGTAGTTTTATAGTGTTAGTACTATGTTATTTTACAGCAAGTTAGCAGTTACGCACGAATCATAAATTTCGCCGTTATTATTTATCTATCTGTACATTTTTCCTTGTTGTTCATAGCGCGGCCTTTCGTGGCGCAATGCTATAAGCATGCGACCGTAAACAATAGCTTGTGGGTTCGATCCCCACTCGAGGAAATTAAATATTAAATATTTTCAAATTAAATATGTAATGTTTTTATTTCTTCGGTCTAGTAACAAGCTAAAGCGCGGCGTTGAGTTCCGCCACTCAATACACAATGCCTAAAATTCGGCAGAAAGTGTGTAACGAAATGGAGTGTCTTTACACTAGTTTGCCAAGTTCCCTCTGTCTACCCTGCCATGTGCGGGATACAGCGTGACGCTGAGTTCATAGCAATAACAGTATTATTGTTTATATTTTAGCATTAATGTTATTTTGCCTACCACCTACCACCGGTCTTAGCAAAGGTATAAAACAGAGCGTGTGAACGGCTTTCAAGAGGTGCGGGTTCAAATCCCGCTTCGTTCAAAATTTTTATACGCTTTTTAAATTTAAGTTTAGCATTTTCTGTCCTAAGTGGGGAAAAATACTTTAAAAAATAGTAAAAATGTGTTATATATTTTTTTCATGACACCTGAATGTGTGACATTTTTTTTAACTTTGCTATAAGATTCCTTCTATTAGTCACCAAAGATGTTTCACTCCGGTTAAAATAAACCAAGTAAAGGTAAAAATAACTTCATAACTTTATTGTTCAATATTATTATTAGAATTTATTATAATACCACACTTATCGGCCATCTTATCGCCATTCGCTCCGGAACTAAGTCGGTAGTTTCATCACATAATATTGTTGTATGCTAAAACGATTATGCAAATATAAGTTTTCTTGTAAATCTTTTATTAGGTAGTTATCGTTATAAGGTTATGTCAAAGTTTAACAACTTAGATATTTTATTAACACAAAAACCTACTAAGCGTAAAATAATATAAATGTCAACTGTTTTACATAATTTATTTCGAAAATATGTCAAAATTCAATTTTGTTATCTTCAGCAATTTAACAAATGTTGTGTGTATAATATTTTTTATTAAATGAATAATTTGTTATTTTTACAAATTTTTAAAGTGTCCACACTTAGGAAAGAAAAATAGGTACCGGTATACAATAGGTATTTAGAAAAAGTATAAAAAAATGTGTCTTTGTTTCTTAATTAAAATATTTTTTTATTATTAAAATTTTGTTATGTGTAAGAAAGCAAGTGAAAAGTTTCAATATGTACAAACATCAGCCAATATAAAAGGTTACGATTATTTAATGAACGCGGCGTTGATAATTAACTCTGAAACGAATTTAAAACGCTATTCACCTAATTTATATTTATATAATATTAAAAACGGATATAATTTGTTAGGCTGAACGTGGTGATCTCAGGAACTGCTGGAATTATCACTTAGAAATTAATTGTAGTCTACAGGCTATAGTGTTTACTAATTATAATTAATTTTAGAAGAATTGTCTTATGTTACTTACTGTTACTGTTTTTTTCATATAATTTTTGTACTCAGCACTCGGCTTCACGCTGTATCCCGCACATGGCAGGGTACGCAGAGGGAACTTGGGGACCTAGTGACACTCCGTTCCGCCCTCGTTCCCACTTTCCGCCAAATTTACGGCATTACGTGTTGAGTGGCTGAACTCAACGGCGCGTTTTGCCTTGTACCAGACCGAAGAAATGAAAATATAAAATATTTAAATTGAAAATATAAAATATTTCATTTCCTTGAGTGAGGATCGAGCCCACAACCTATCGGGTACAATCACACGCTTGTGCTGCTGCGCTTCGACAGGCCTCATATAATTTTTGGATTTGCTAAAATTAGTTTCTATATGAAAATTAAAATATAATATTACTTGTATGTATATTTATATGGACGAGTATACATTATACAATGTAAGGCAGGTAATTATCGCTACGTAACGACGGTAACACCTTTGTGTTCTGACCTTGCGGTTGACCCCGTACTTAGTGACTGCTACGGTTGGGTCAAATTTATAGCAGTGTATTATAACAATAATTAAACAAGAAATATTACTATGTTTTATATAATCTTAAAATCATTATTTGTATGGACAAGTAGTAATAAAGATAAATTTAAAGTTAGTAATACTAACAATAAACATGGACGTACTTTTAAAGCAGCGTTTAATTTTTTAAATGCTTTCTTAGGATATTTGTTTTCCTTAGTGAGGAACGACACTTTAAAATAATATTAAAATATGAAGGTATTTATTTTATAAGACAAAGCTCCGTGTGCTAAATTTGTATTTGATTTTTGTTTTGTTGCGTTGAGTTGCTTCACTCAATATGCAATATTCAAAGTAGAAATATAAAAAGTAATGGTGAATAATTCAGAAGCCTATCATGGCGCAGATGCACAAGCGTGTGGTTGTAAACGTGACTGATTGTGGGTTCGATCCCCATATGATGAAAATTAATGTTTTAATACTAGCTTCTCAAGTTTTCACAGCCTGCCCTGCCATGTGTGGGATACAGAGTGAAGCAGAATAGTAAGAGAAAAAGACTCGTTATTTGCAAATATTACATGAAAATAATAATAATAAAAATTTAATTTTAATTAAGCCATATAAGAAGACAGCTACAGTTCCGTTGTCAGATTAAGGTCGGGTTTGGTGGAGGTCGCGAAACATATGACACTCGCTCTCGACGTCGCGACGTGTCCAGTGAAATGTGATCTCATAAAATATTGTACGTGTATTAACAGAGATTTATTTATTATGTGCATAATATTTTAGAAAGTAATTGTTAATAAGGATGATTTGCACATTAAGTTTAGTTATACTAGTGACTTTTCTCGCTTGAATTACACATTTTTATTTATTTACTAATCTCAATTAGTTTCTTGTTCTTATAATTATTACTTTTAAGACAAATCTATACATTAAAACGTGAAATAAGTTGACAAATCAAAGTGCGATTCAACATGAAAAATTGGGAACTTCTTCATGAAAAATTGGGAACTTCTTTTTTCTTCTAAATTGGGAACTTCTTTATGGGAAGATGCCTTTAATTCGGCGAAATGGAACGAAGTCTTAACACTAGGTTCCCGAGTTCCCTCTGCCTACCCTGCCGTGTGCGGGATACAGCGTAAAGATGAGTATCTATATGTGATTGGCGTGTATTAATGAAAAAGTCTATTTGAACTTTAGATTATCTAACAAGTTTAAAATCATCATATCCACACCTAGATTATGTCAATCGTTAGATAAATATTAATTTAGTAATGACAAAATTGAGTACTTCGATCATTTTCAGTCCTCAGAAAAGCCTTAGCAGACCTTAGTTTTATACATACTACTGTAAATGTGTGTGTGTGTGTGTGCATTCGATTATCATCATGAGGTTGTTATAATTTTATTATATATACATATAATAAAATTATAACAACCTCATGTCTGTACATTATAGATATTAAAGAATAACTAAGATGGGGGGATCTTTATACAACCAATAGAAACCAAAAACATGATTTAATTTTTTTTGTCTGACAAACAGACATTGTTGTCCGCTTTTCACAAAAAAATGAAACTTTTTTTTTTGTTATATAGCTATTAGTCCTCGATAACATCAGGCTATCTCTTTTTTGGAAATTCGCTCTTTAAGGGGGTTGAAGCTAATGTAGATGTATTTTGACGTTTGATATCGTGGGAATAAACAGTGTCCTGATCAACATCTATGAGAAGTGATTTTAAAGCTCTGGAGTCCGTCTGCCTACCTAACTGGCATGCAACACCAAGAGCACGGCTTCATTTTAAAAACTTACGGAAATGACTCTATTATAATAGTTTTTTATCTTCTGTTGGCGCATAAACATCCCTTGGCGAGACTTAGTATTCTCTATTAGAGACTTAGTATTCTCTGTCGTAACAAGGGAAAAGCGCATTGGGTTTCACCACTCTACCCGCAGTGCCTAAAGTGGGCAGTGGGAGTATCTTAATACTAGGTTCCCAAGTTCCCTCTGCTTACCCTGCTCCGTGCGGGGTACAGCGTGAAGCTGATACCTAATATATTATTCAGTCGAAGTCTCATACTACTGATAAAATATTTTCAACGTGCAAAATGTTATTTAAAAAATACTTTAAACCAGTAGCATTGTAGCATAAATTATTACCTAAGTTATGAACACTGACACGACATAGCCATTATGAGTTGACTTTAGCTTTATATTCCGACCTTGCGCCCGCGGTAAAGGCTGAGCGTGTCGTTTTTGTACTGTAGCTATGTACGTAATGCTCTAAAGTGATATTTACTTAGAAAAAAAAATTGTTCAGAAAACCTTTTAAAAAAATAATGAAGCGGTATTTGAAAACTCCTGAATAATGTCCAAGAGCTGCGGGTTCAAATCACGCTAGCTTGAAGTTTATACCATTTCTAGATAAGATGGTATATTCATTATGGTATGTTCATTATTTTAGATTTATACGTTATTTTTACTTTGAGTTGTGAATTCTAAATTTCATTTAATGATAGATATTAAGAGAGTGTACATATTTATAAACAATTTTCCAAAGCATCATAGATATTACTTATACCAATTTATCTAAGGCTGATTTTTAATAATCATCTAAATTAAAGATATTTATGTAGCTATAAACTTTTTAATATACAAATTGTCCATATAAAAAAAACTAATACCGTCAATCTGTGTTTTGTCATTCTTTGTTGTAGACAACTGAAATGAACGAATAAAATTCTTTGGTGTTGGTAAAAAAAAATGAAAAACATTGTTACTATTTAAATTATAACTCAACTCAATTTTCATGTGACCTCTGTTGAAAACGACGCGTCTTATCACCTGACCTTTTTCTTAACAAAACATAAAGAAGCGACGCTTGTAATACAAAATTTAATTTGACTTTATTCGTAAGTACTTAAAGTTGTTTCTTCAGTGCATTATTTTATAATACATATTACGTTGGAATCTAAACCGTATTTAAATAGTATTTGGGTTGAATATTAAATGTATTTTTTGAATATAATTTCCGCTGTTATCGGTCGTCTGCGTACAAGCCAGTTCGTTTCATATAGTTTTTTGCATTTATTGGTGTAATTTTTGATAAATTCTCATGAAAATTCTAACACTAGTATTGCACTTGTATTGGAATAATTACCACATTTAAAGATCGTTCACATTTTTGGCTATGTGTCATATAAGAGGAAACCAAAGACTTTTTTTTTCTATTTTTTATCATAGATAATAGACATTTGTAAATTATAGAATAGTCTAGTATCGACTTAGTTGAACTAATATTTAGAAAAGTAAATGAATTGTACCAATGGATACTATAGGTTTTTGTTTCTTCTTTCTTGCCATGACATCTATTCGTCACCCATCTAAATAATTTATATTGTATGTTTTTTCAGACATTCTCTATTGAGTTAGTTTGTTAGTTAGTCACTTACTTTCTCAGCGTCACGCTGTATCTCGCACGTGGCAGGGCAGACAGAGGCAGGGAACTTAGGAACCAAGTGTTAAGACACTCCGTTCCTTTCATAACTTTCTTTCTGTGTTGAAATAATTTTCTCGAGTGGGTATCGAACCCACAATCTGTCACGTTTAAGGTCATATGCTTGTGCCTCTGCGCCACGACAGGCAGGTTAGTTTGTACATTGTATTATAACGATTATATTCCTATGTATTACGTACTACACGTGGGGGGTGCGTGGGCGTCCGAATAAACATGTCCGGGTAACGAGTTTTACTGAACTACCCTGGCGAGTTTAACGTGTTCATCGCCACCTAGAAGTAAGTTCATCGAATTAGTTTACTGTATTTGTAAATTGTAATCGTACTTTAGATTAATAATATTTTATACGTTTTTAACTGCTGATGGTTTTATAAGACATATTATCTGAAGATGTCTGTATTTTTATTTGACACTTTTGAAGTACTGATAGTAATCAAAATATATTCTTAATTTTTCTTTCTATTTCAGATTTGAACTCATAACTATGATACATAGTGTCGTTCTAATAATTGCGCTAACAATGAAATTGATATGTAGTATAATTAAGAAATCTATCAAAGGCGATATTTATTTGCGTTAATATTTTATTATTTTTTGGTTCTACAACACCTTTATTAAAATTATTAATCTTAAATATGATTTTTTTTATAAATGTACTATGCAGGTACAACTATAACGATCATATCTGCGTTCTTTTCTGTCTTTGCATCTATAACACATAGGTTCATATATTATTAGTTAAGGTTATATATAGTCTGATATTTACAATTCCATTACAAAAGAAATATGTTACACAAGTTCAAATACAAGATATTTTACAGAACAAGGCGTTTTTCTATGCCATTTAGTCTAGAACAATAGTTGACCCGACGGATTGACCGATAATCACAATCCGATAGCAAGGACTAATGTCTGACGCAGCTAATAAATCTCGATCCGACCGAGTACCTGTTATTGAGGTAGATAGCTTATCTTTTCTTAGTTATTGCCCATATAAAACGATCAGTGCTTTAGAAAGTGTGGAAATTGTATTGCAATAAGGAAATGTTGGGGGAAGATTAGAGTGACCTATTAATGTCTCCCGACTGTCAGTGTGAGAGACTTTAAACTGTAGTCTGTATGAAAAAAAAAAATAATTTTACATCAAAAGCCAAAGTTATTGTTTGGTTGATACAGCAAAACAACATGCTGTATCCCGCACGAGGAAGGGTAGGCAGAGGGAACCCGTGAACCTAGTGTTAAGACACTCCGTTCCACTTCCGTTCCCCACTTTCTGCCGAATATGAGGCATTGCGTGTTGATTGGCGGAACTCAACGCCGCTTTGTTTAAGTTTCTTTTTACCACTTATACTTTTTCTCCAAATTGTTTATTTTTTATATAACTTAATTTATTAATTATCAGTAAGATTCAATATCTGTAGGTAATCAATAAACAAACATCTTTTACGTGTGTAGTAAATTTTGTAAATATGCTAACTTACTTTAAAGAACAAATACTTATTTTTTTTTATTATACATTTTATTATATATTTTTTTACTTAAATTAATTCTTATCATCGAATTTGACATGTTAAGGTCCATGTTAGATGACTTTGACACTGTTACTGTGTTACATAAAGGTGACCGACGCCGGCGCATCGCAAAACGTAGAAGGTGTTAATTAACAAAAGGAGCACTTACGTAATGTAAAAACCAATATGCCATTGAATATCAGCATTGGAGGTTACTAGATGTATCAATATATATATCTATCTTTACATACGTTCTGTTCTTTTATTTACCTGCTCTGTTAGACAAAGCGTAGTATTGAGATGTACCACTTAACACCGAGTGAGTGTCTTGAGAAGTCAAAGAGAAGTGGAAAACGGAGTATTTTAACACTAGGATTTCTAAGGAAACCTGAAACAGCTTTTTTGTATAATTGTATAACTTTACATTGCTTAGAATATATGAAAGCGTAATTTTTGACTAAGTAAATTAAAACTTTTCTAAGATAAAAATTGATTCATTTAATTTTCTCTAAATTTTATTTTCTCATTCCAACTATCAGTTCGTCTGTCATGACCACATGACCTTCTATGGTAGGTCGCGACAGGTAGTGTAGTTGTGCTCCTGTGATGTGTTGCTTTGTTACTACTAATGTCATTGTGGGTAGCTTGGCCTTATGTAAATAATATATTAAAAGTAAAATTAAAATAAAAATTAAAGAGATACCTTTCAGATGTTTTTTTATTAAAATATTTAAAAGGAGTATTAAAATATATTAAAGGATACAATAATAATAAGGTATACTCTTGAAATGTGATTGCGATCAATGGTATAGAAAAAGACGATATTTGCATATTTAGTAGAAAGAATTCGAAATCCTTTCTTCAACAGTTGCATCTCAGGTGACCGGTCTATTTTGTATGTTATCTATTTATATACACAAAATTAGCATATTGAGATTTTTTTATCAAAAGTACACTGTAGGCAGAGGGAACTTGAGAACCTAGTGTTAAGACACTCCGTTCCGTTTAGTGATGTAACCAATGTCATAAGTTGAACATTCACGAAAACGAATTCAATTAAGTAGATACAAATGTCAACAATTGACGTTCGCGAATACGAATATTTATTTAGTTCTTTGTTCAAAGTTGGCAGTTTTTTATATTCGCCAGCCATTCACAGAAATTTTGCGAATACAAATGCGAATAGTAGTTGGGATCAAACCCACAACTTCTACGTTTACAGTTACATTCATGTGCCCCCACGATAGGTCTATTGCCATAATAAGGCAATTATTACTTTAAAATAACATTTTGCGCGAAAATTTTTGATGATATTGTTAATAACACATGTTTTATTTTCTTAAACACGGCGTTATGTTTCGCCATTCGAATACAGTGTGAAGCTGAGCTGAGCTGAGCTGTTGTACAGAGCAGAGAAATACTCGAGAAATAATAGAGCTTTCAATTGTACCTCTAACACTTTTATCCTGAGCCCCCTCAAAAGAAGTTGATGGAAAATGTAATTGATTTTAAAGGAAGCCTGCATTAATACTTTTTGTTCGACGTGTTCAAAGTGCAATGTGTAATCTTCAGCAATTATAGGTTGTTTGCTGAGCGCGTGACCGGCTCAGATGGAATCGCCGTATTACCACCGGGTGATGCATGAATTAGATGAAGGGTCATGACCGAGGCGAAACGCACGTTCATGTAATATATGGGTGTGCACAAAGGTGGTAGTCGGGTTCTATGTGTTTAAAGTTATGTCAGTAGCTTTTGTACGTCGATTATACTGTTAGTCGTGTATTATCGGGTTTTTCAAGAAAACCTCTAAATAGGTGATTTTTTTTGTGTTATTCTCAATACTTAACTAGTGTTAAGACATTTCGTACTTCACATATAGCTAAATATTTGCGATATTACATGTTGAGTAGCGGAACTTAACGCTGCGTTTATAAGTACCTGGGTTGTTGTATTAAAACTGAATTGAAAATTAATTAACAACATGCCTTCAGTTATGATATTAATAATTATTACACTTCGATGTCGTGATCATCTAGGAATCTAGTGGTAAGGCGATTCGTTCTGTTTCCCACTTTCCGCCGAATTTAAGGCAGGCATTGGATGCTGAAATGCGGAACTCAACGCCGCGGCCGCCATTATCTTGTTACTAGAGCAAAGAAATGAAAATATTAAATATTCAATTTCTTCGAGTGGGGATCAAATCCACATTTATCCGCGTTTATATCGCTTGTGCCACTGAGCCACGACAGGCCTCAAAGGCATACCTAATCAAAATATAAACATTAATATTTTTATATTTTAGAACATGTAAACATTTAAACGCAGCGGAAATACAATCCGCGTCTTTTGGAAGCCTTCTCACAAGTTCAGACAAAGCAAAATGCAACTTATGTATATTGTTTATTTTCACAAATTCTTACTACTCCATTTAATTGTTTCTTTTTTATTTTATTATTATTATTATTTTTTTTTTTTATTCGAATGTAACATAGCAATCTACGTCGTACTTTAAAATAACGGTGTACATCGTTCGGTGAAGTGTTATAAATTAAATTTTCACTACAGACCCATGTTTCAATGGTAATATCCAATAAATCGTTTGTCTGTAACAACACATGTCGACCTCCGAGCTCAGAGGTCGGTTGAGTATTACGACTCAGGTGTTAACTATGTTAATGTTTCCTTATAAATATGCTCATTTTTTTTAAATATCTACTCGTAATTTAGCTGATAAATAATATTCAGGCCATCGAGACCCTGTGGCATTTGAGTGTAAACACGACAGCTGTGTGTTTCAGTCCCCAGGGGAATGTCATTTTGTTCACGTAGGCTTTAAATAGTAATATTACTTTTTATATAAACAACATTTTGTTTGTCTATGAATATGTTTTTTTGTGAGTACATTGGACTAGGTAAATATATTTATTAGACCTGTAGGTGTTGATTGTAAATATTTGAATCTCTAAAGTGACTTTGGTCTCATTGAAATTTTTTCTTTTTTGAATTTGAGACTAAATCTACTCAACATTAACAACCGAATAAATGTATGAACAGACTAGACAGATTAAATAATGAATAATTATGTTAACTTAGTATGTACTTAAAAAAAATAAAAAAGAATAAATGGCGGTATACAAGATGTACCTGTATAACGTGAATTTGCATGCCTCACCACAGCATTGTTTCTATTCGAGAAATCAGAAATGGACAAAAAGCTGAAACGTTTTGCATGATAAAGGCCGCCGATTTAGGACAGGGCCACTAAAATACTGCTCAAGATGACTTCACTAACTTTATGTATTACATTATATAGGAAATCTTTATTTTTTTATGTTTTTGTAATATTATTTAATAATTGGTACTTATTTTATTCTCTACAGTGTATCTGATTTTATAGTGGCAGAATTAGGAATTAAAGAGTCGTTGTAATTATATAAAACCTTAAGTTAGACTAATTAAAAGAGGCTGTCATGACGCAGCGGCGCAGCTTCTGTAGGAAACGCGACAGTTGCGAATTCGATTCTTACTCTGGGATAATTTATTTAAATTTCCTCCTTGGTAGAATAAGCACGGCGTTAAGATCCGCCACTCAACACGCAACTTCCTGAAAGTGAACTGTGTGTCTTAGCCCTAGGTTCCCAGCCTTCCTTAATATAGTTACCTTGAGGCTATAAATATTTAAATAAAATAATATTATAACTTATTTTTAATTTGCAAAGAGTGTACTCTAAAGTCTAAATTACTCCTATTTATAATTGTGGGAAATCCTGTTAGAGTGTAATGTAATTATAATAAAAAAATAATTTCCTCGAGTGGGGATCGAACCCACAACCTGGCACATTCACAGCATACAGACACGCATGTGCGCCACTGACATATCGACTGAAATACTACAAATTGTTTTTGACATTAAAATTAAAAGACATTACTTCTCGTAGCAAAAATTAGTTATTTATTTAATGTTGTTTATTATGATAACAAAGCACCATTTTAACGTCTCACTTGTGTCGCACGTCAAGTTGTGTTTATTCATTGCTGTGTCCGTATGCTAATGTTCGGTCACCGGTCACCGGGGACGAAGGTCGCTTGTAGGACGGACGTACGGACGCGAGATTTTTGTACTAATTTTTACCATTAAGTACAAGCGATTGTAGTCTTTATTGTGATGTTTTAACAGATCATTATGTAATGTTAAAGGTAGAATTGGTTTACACCTAAAGGTATGTTAAGTTATTTTTTATATAATTGCATTTTTGTATGAATATTTCGTTTTGTGTGTAATGTTGGTAAAAAAATTGTTCATTTAGATACAAAAAAATATATAAAAATTGTTCCAATTTATTTTGGTATGATATTGGAATACTATATCTACACGTGTGAATGTTACCTAAGGATTTATTTAGGACTTTGAAAGGATTTTCATATAGTATAAATCAGAGCAAATTTACCATAGTAAAAGGCTGTCGTCGTGGCACGGGGGATAGACGTGTGACTCTAATCGGGGCGGTTGTAGGTTCGATTTCCAATCGGGACAATCAAATATTTAATATTTTCTTTACCTCGCTCTGGTAAAGCGCAGCATTGAGGTCCGCTACATAACATGCAATGCATCAAAAATTCGTCTGAAAGCGAGTAACGGAAGTGTGTTAATATGGAAGTAATGTCTTAACACTCGGTTCCGGGGATCCTTCTATTTACCTTTCTAAAGTTTAAAAAATAATACCACCATTTAAATGCGATCAACTTGTAATCGTCGTAACCCAATTATCAATTACTAAATAAACAGTAATTTAATGTAATTAGGTACAATAGTAATTACTATTAAATAACAGAAAATAATTTCTACTCTACATAAATCCAAGGATGAAACCTGTCGTGACTTCTATTCTGTAAATTGTTGAATAGTTCAAAGCTAATAACACGAGATGAAGACCTGTCATAACCCACTTAAGAACAAAAGGCACCTGGCTACGAACCTTGGCACGACCTCCGCGCATCCTCGCTCCACATCTATTGTTCCGGTGGATTTAACGTGATATTCATAATTTCATATATATGATGATGAAGAGGCCTGTCAGGACGCAGCGGCATAAGCGTGCTATTATAAAGGATAGGTTGCGGGTTCGATCCCCACTTGAGGAAATTAAATATTTAATATGTTCAAATTAAATATTTAATGTTTTCATTTGTTCGCTCTGGTAAAAAGGCAAAGCGCGGCGTCGAGTTCCGCCACTCAACGCAATGCCTCAATTTTGGCGGAGAGTGCTGAACGGAAGTGTAACGAAGTGTCTTAACACTAGGTTCCAAGTTCCCCTTCATATATATATATATATATATATATATATATATATATATATATATATATATATATATATATATATATATATATATATATATATATATATATATATATATATATATATATATATATTTATATATATATATATATATATATATATATATATATATATATATATATATATATATATATATATATATATATATATATATATATATATATTAATTATCTTGCAAAATGAGATCACGTCATCGTTGGTCATTCAGGTGGAAGGATTTTGGATTAATCGGGGAAATGATTATATTCATCTTTTTTCTATTTTCCGACTCTGCACGTCTCTGCACTCTGCACGTAAAATTTCAACTTTTTTGAAATTTTACGCTTTTATTTTACATGGGTAATAATGAATTTTCATGTTTTCGTGAGATCATCATGGATATGCTATTCAGATATAAAAAATCTACTTTAATTCTGTATTTTATTACTTTTATTGAGGCGCCTAGTAGTAGTAATTTCTTAATTAGTGATTGATGTAAAATCTAAACAATACAGAAACATGAATAATTACGTTTTTACTGCACCTTTACGTTCGTGAAGTTAATTTCGTAATCAAAACATTTGGTTTTAACATGGTAATAACAAATTTATATTTTGAGTTATTTAAATAATGAATATTATATGATTCTAGTATTTATTATCTTCTTCTGTAAATGCTATTATACTCTCAATAAAAATGTAAGTTACAAATAAACATATATATTTTTTTTGATTTTCAATAGTAACAAATATATTGAGGCCCGTCTTGGCGCAGGGCACAAGCGTGCGACTGTAAACGCGACACGTTGTGGATTCCATGCCCACTCGAAGAAATAAAATATATTTTAATATTTTCATTTCAGTTCATAAGTTCCCTCGGCCTTTCTTGCCATTGGCGGGACACAGCGTGAGGCTGAAATAAAAAAAAAACACATTATTGAAGATCGGACAATCGTTTTAGCTAATATTTTATTGATAAATTTACGACATATATATTTTTTTTATTATATATATATATATATATATATATATATATATATATATATATATATATATATATATATATATATATATATATATATATATTTTTATAATATAAAATATTCGAACGTTTCATACAATAATATTTTATTTCTATATGCAATGGGGAACGGAACGAATTGTCTTAACATTAGGTTCCCAAGTTCCCCCTGTCTACCCTTCCATGCTTAGATACAGCGTGAAGCTGACAATAACAAACGTTATAAATAATCAATAATTTCCCATAAAACTTCGTAAACCATAAAAGACTAGATATCCCTAGTCCCGTAATAGCGCGTTAACAGCTCCATTGCACGTTTAATTGTCAATCTTTGATTGTATCACATATTAGCGGCACTCTTAGAAAGATCGTAAATTCTAATGCTTACTACAACAACTCTATTTCCAATCATTCCCAATAATTAATGATCACATACAATCTCGCATCGGATCAAATAAACGAATAAACATGTGATTATATATGAGATGAAGATGGTTATGCTGTCTTAATTAAACATTATTTACACACGGCAACTAAAACTGACACATTAATGTATACAAGCAGGAATGTGCTGTATATTATACATATATAAGGTATGTTTTCGCTTCAAACGTTGATTATTTCTTTTAAGTTGACAAGTACTTACTACTTTCTTTTTCTAATAAAAAAAAACCCATAATACAAGTATAATTACATATTTTTCGCTTTTAATCATTGTATAGTTAGAATTGAGCGATGATTGCGTTTTCAGTATTAATGATTAGAGGTGAAATAAATGCGTTCATTCTAACAACGATGTCTCGAAACTTTAATTAGCTCGCGTTGAACGGTATATTAATTACAATGGCAGTGATCTAATAAAGTTGTTGTAATGCTCTCTCCGCTAATCAATCATTGGGCAATAAGGATATATATATAGGCCACAAGAGTTATAAATGGCTGTCCGTACCGTGTTTTATTACTATGTAGCTGTGGCAGTTAATATAAATAAGTAGGTATAAGAATATAGTTATTGTTTCATGCGTGCTTCGAATGTTGTTGAATTTTTTGTATTGTTTATAAAATTTTATATTTCGCACTTGGCTGAAGTGTCGGTCTTTTATATATGTCAACCCTGCAAATAAAATCAATATAATAAAATAATACCCAAGGGTTAACATTCGTAAGAAATAGACGAATGAAAGATTATTTTTTGCCAATATACACAAAAATACAGTCATACCCAAAGTTCAATAGGCACTTTACGCCTCAAAAGAAAATGTAATTAAATGTATACAATAACAATACTAGTCAACTCGTGAGGTCGCCATGAGTAAATATCATGATTCATTGGCCTCCCGTTCCTAGTTCGCCGGGCCTAATAAATCATATCATTACCGGACCACCTCTTTGATCTACCGCTTACCTTCGACCCGATCATTAATACTGAACATGCAACGTTTCAACATTAATGAATTACTTGTACGCGATTTTATATAACAATGATGTATCGTGGTGTACGCAGTTCTAACAAGCGTTCGATAATGTTTGTTAGATGAATCATTTCATTAGAAATTATTGTAAAGGGTATGTGGCCGTGGTGGTGCAGTGGTGCAGCGTCTGATTTTAAATTCGATGGTCGTGGGTATCCTGAAGGGGAAATGAATTAACTTTTCTCGCTGTGGAAACAAGACAAAGCGCGTTCGTATGTTCTAACACTCAACACGCAATTCTTTGAAAATTCGAATCGAAAATGGGAAAGTGCTTAATAGTAGTTTCCTTCTGTCTATTCTGCCATATGCAGGATACTGTGTAAAGCTAAAAAATGGTATTAGTATTATGTTTTATAAAATACGAGTTTCTCCGATACGGAGTTTCTCGTTTGAGATCAAACTATATTTTTAAAGGAAAATAGATATATAAAAATCGATTATGAGTACGTTAGAAAAAAAATAACTAAAACTATTGGTTAATATTGTAATCTTATAATAATTTTTATAACACGCATTATAGGTTTCTCTAAAATAAATTTTATTTATAATATAAAATTATAAATTGATCTGTATGAAAGATATATTTGTAATATTTATAAAATTTCAAATTAAATCCAGTGAACTAGGATATAATATCCTACCTGACCTTTTTTATTTTTTTCTTATTTTTTACAAATAATAAATAAATATACAGATTAAAAATGTGATTAAAAGTAATTAATAAAAGTAGCCTTTCCTGTGCGGAATACAGCGTGAAGCTGAAAAAAAAAAAAACAAACAAATATAACTATGTGATAAATGACATAAGAAGTTCGTCGGTTGAAATGATTTATGCAAATATTTCTGAATAAATTACACGTTCACAAACATTTGTTTGAATCGATGCCATCTTCGACGCCATATTGTCAGTAATTATATGTATTAAGCTTGAGCCGGTGTTGGAAGATAAATGCTCATTTTAAGACTATTAGGAGCTAATTTGTAACCTCCGATATGTGTGCCACTTGAAATTATTGTTGTGTATTTACATATCACGTATAATAAATTATTTTGACGTTAGACATCGTTTTATATGTTTCGCATGTAGATTCAAATGTTAGCTAGATCCAATTAGAATGAATTGTAGCGGGTTCTTTGCCACAAATATAAATATAAAATTCATTGGTATTCATTTATGCTTTATTTTTTTTTATTTACAAACGTGTGTCACATTAGGATATAACGTTACACAACCTTATTTACTAAATACTTAATGTATCACAGATAATGAGTAGTTAAACAAAGTAGTTATTCTAAGCTTCAACTTTCTAAGATACACTCGATATAAGTAACATTGTAAGATTTTATACTTAGATTATAGAACAATATAATTTTATAACTCAATTCAGCACCGTGAAAATATCTGTTACTCAGCTATCTAACTGTAGACATGGTTTTATCGGCAATAGCGGCTATTTCTGTAAAATATAATAGCATAAAGCTCTATCGAATATCGATACCCTATTGTTTCGCTTCACTAATCATTTAAAATGTTAGGGCACCTACCGCGGACCGGACCTGGGTATATACATAAATGTGATACCGAGTAAGTAGTTATCGTACATCTGATGTCTAAATTGAATTAATAAACGCAGTTTATTGTTATATTGTAAATAAATTATATATATGTTAATAAATTATTATTATGTTGACTGCAACATATTTTTAATGCAGTCTCTCTCTCTCTCTCTCTCAGCTTCACGCTGCATCCCGCACATGGCAGGGTAGACAGAGGAAACTTGGGAACCTTGTATTAAGACACTCCGTTCTGTTTCCCACTTTAATGAAGTCATAACTTGTAATTGATAAATAAATGTGTTTCTTAAGCGTTTAATTTATTCATTTGCGTTTCATATTAACATTGTTTGTATACGTTATTACTTGTCTGTTTTGTGTTTCAAAGTAGTAACTTATGGAGGACGTACTACATCTGACTGTAAACATGATGATTGTGGACCGCATTTACATCTTGGTAAATGAATTATTTTCGAAGTAAAGAAGTATTTTAATTTCTGTTCCGTTAAGACTAAACGCGGGGTTGAGTTCCGTCACTTAACACGCAGTGTCTCAAATCCAGGTAGAAAGTAAAAATTAGAGTACCTTAATATTAAGTTCTTTCTTTCTGCCCCGCTATATGGAATAAATCGAGAAGCTGTACTTGTAAAGTGAAAACCTAACGGAAATATGTTTATGTTAGAGTTAGATACTAATAAAAATGTCCGACAGAATATTGCATTTATTCCTATTATCACCTGCTTACAGAGCAATTTACTTATCTTATATATTTTTTTATAAAACGTTTAAGCTCACAAAGATAAAAACAAATGTGACGTCGTCCTTAACGCGAGTAAGAAATACGCACTGCTCATTTTCTGTCACTATATGTTACAATGAACATTTGTTGGTTTTTGCTTCGTACATTCATCACGTGTGTATTTTAATGTTAAGTCATTTTATGATTATATTATCATAATAATAAGAGAAATAGACGTAAAAACATAGAGAGAGAGAGAGAGAGATTAACATGAAATGTCTGTTTTACTTGAAAAATATAAGTATATAAATCAAACGCTTAATATTAAGGGAACAAAACCTAATAATTAAAAATATGTCAATTTTAAATATTTAGTTCGGCAAAATTGCTGTCAAATTCATAGTTTTCAATTTATAGACATTGTCTTTAAAGTGATAATATTATTAGAACCTGAAATTAATAGAAGTAAGTAAGTAGAATTGTATTATTTAAGCGAGCAAACCAGCGGGCGGGTCGCTAGTGTTGATGTAAACGACTTCTAATCTTCGAATACCTTTATCTATTACTCTAGATTGCATTTAAGACCTAACCTTCAACTAAATCGTCGCTCCGAACGCTGTTTAGCAAGTGGAAGTCATCTAATTAGGTTGTGTTGCACGATTTCAATCCACGGTAAATAAGCCGCGGGCGATGTATGTTGCACTATCATTATTATTATATACAAGAAGTTTATATTTTTAGCTATCTTTAAGGTAGCATGTCCAAATATATTTTTTTTTAGAAAAAATGAGATAGAAGTGAGCATGGCACGACTCTGTTTTATATTTTATCAATGTTATTGGGATATTGTGTGTAAGCCGGCTAAATACAATTTAAATTTGTACAAAAAATATCAAAGAAAAATGTTATTTTTATATAATAGGCAAAATATTACTTTACCAAGAATTTAGAAACTGTAATTTAGATTTTACCTTTCTATTAGCCAGGCAAATAAGACAGGCATTTCCTTTGCTGTATAATGGTATCAAGAAAACAAAAATAAATGAGGTTGCTAGTATTTATTTTTTAAATTAAAATGTAAGAGACCGAGGCTCAGCGATACAGCACTTAGTGTCACCATAAACGCAATAGTTGTAATATCGATTCCCATATGGGGGAATTGATTTTCATTATCTCATTTTGACAACAAGACAAAATGCGACGTTGACACTTAAACAGTGTAGAACAGCGTCTCTTAACAATAGGTTGTTCTTAGTTAGTTCCTTTTTATATGTAGTGCTTAGCTTAAAGCTAGGAAATAATGCGAATTTTACATATACATCATATTAATTTGGTTATAAGTATATCTCACATAAGGCGGTGGTCTGTCGGTAGTCGAGCACGTAATTGGCACCGCTTTCTACACATCTCCGTGCAAAGCGTGATCTTGTGCGAGTTTTTTTGCTCTGAAAGAATGAGTGTAATTACACTAGTAAATAGGTTATCGTAGTTCTTTTTAACTGTTTTTCGAAAATAAAAGCTTTTATTCTTGCTGTCTTTGGTTATTATTTTAACTGTATTGTTTCTTTATTTAATTGTCTCATGGAAGTTTGACTGTTATGACTTAGTCTGGTTTATGAATATAACTTTACTCTGTATCCTGTATATAGCATTGTAGACAGAGGTAACTGTAACTGTACCTGTTAACTGTAGGTAACTAATGTAATAATGAGAATAAAATTACTAAACACATTCCTTTTGCTACATTCCGTATTGAATGGTAAAACTCAATGCAGCCCTTTTTATATATAAGTGTTGCTTTATATAATATGGTAATTTATAAAAATAAAAAATACACAGATAAAATCTATAAAATAATACATAATTAACCCTATTTATTCTGTACAAAAACAAAAAAACGTGCAATCGTACGTCGTCGTGACTATCGTGACAATATAACAGTCGGCCAAATTAAAACACACTGTTACCATTGCGATTGCTGGCGCGCTCTCTAATCGTTGTGGAAGCCTCAATTGCTAGCAAATGATGAGTGCAGGTTCAATTGTCGGCGATTACACCTACAGGTGCGTCGCCCGCGGGCACAGACACGTGTTGAAGATAGCGGTGAATAGATGCGAATTAACGTTGTGAAATTCTTTGTTAGTGTAGTAGTTTATTTTTGTTAGTGCTGGTTTCGCCTCTGGCTTTAATTTTACGTGTTTGGACTGTTAAATTTTTTCGCTATATAATTATAAGAAAAGATTGAAGAGTAGTTATAGTTAGGTTTCCAAGTCTTTTCTGGCGCCATGTGCAGAATCGGCGAGAAACTGATATTTTTTTTAATAAAAACTCAGTGAAACTTGCAATAGTGCTGCCGATTGCAAATATGTAACTATGTAATTTTCTTCGTCTTAATATTCTCGTTCTTATTTGCAAATTACAATGCAGCTTAAATTTATCGTAACCACGAAACTTCCTGTAGGCAATATCTTTAGTAATGTCGGAAGCACTAAAGTACCTAGTTTTTAATATTTATATTGAAATATACACTTGAATTTATGTGTTATAGTTTCCTCGATTACTTAACAAGCCTTTCACAAATCTGACCATCGAATGCTGATACAGTGTGTGATGCAGGCAACATTGCTCAACTGTGAAGTAGGTTCGGAGATATTTTCAGACAATTTTTGTATAATAATAGCACAATAGTGTAATAACCTCCGAAAACACGCCGCATCTGATCTGAACCGTAAAATATCGATTTTAACGGTTCGGCCGCAGCACTCATTACTATCCGCGCCCACAGCTCTGCTTAAGAAAAACTAGACAAGAAATCTCTCAAGTGTCTAAAATGCTCGAATTATCAATAGTTTTTCGTTTTATCGATGTTTGGGACAGTTTTTATTGCGAGTTTTTTTTTCTGAATATTATTTCTGAATAGATTATGATTACTATTTGTGGTTCGTCGCGTCGGAATTTGATTGAACTTGGACCGAATTCGATGTAAGTAGTTTTTAATTATTCGTCCATATAATTATATAATGCTTCTGATTATTATTTTTTTTATATTTTATTTTAATATTGTAAATATGTAACATTTTAAATGTTTGGCTGTAGGGTAGGGCGATGTGACGGCTCGCACCGCTGCCGGTCTAATGCTGGCATCACTGTCACGTCGTGAGCTGGACGCCGAGACGCCAGTCGTTTGGCCCGCATGGTGTTATTCAGGTACCAACATATTGATACAAAAAATATGCATTGTATAATTAAATTGTACGAGTATTTGTTGTGTATCATTTTTTTATTTTATATGAACTCAAAAACGGTCAAGTGCGAGTCGGGTTTGCTGACTTGATTTGGATTGTCGGCCAATGGGAAGTTCTAAAAGCTGACAAACTTTATCAAACTTACACTCTAAATTTCTTCAGTACTCGTACGAAATACATATTTTTTTTTTATTTATTTCTTATGAGGTCAACGGGAAGTACGCCATAGGTTTAGATTGCGAGACGATTTTCATACAAAATGCACTAAAACCGAAGCACAAATGCTCGGACCTTTTTATGGTGTTGACTGTTGTTTATTTTTTTCTGTAGACCTGAATGTTTCATATTAATTTCTGCTTGATACCTCCACGCGATCCAAAGATAAATTGTCTTGACTGACGGATAGACAGTTCTTTTTAAACTTACAGCCCTAAAAAGGATTTACAGCTGGTCTAATTATTAAAAGGTTAAAAAACAAAAGAAATAATACATAATGAAACATAATCGTTTAATACATAAGAATGCTAAAACAAATTAGTTGCATTATTTATTGATATATATATATATATATATATATATATATATATATATATATATATATATATATATATATATATATATATATATATATATATATAGATATATATATATATATATATATATATATATATATATATATATATATATATATATATATATATATATATATATATATATATATATATATATATATATATATATATATATATATATATATATCTATATATCTATATATCTATATATATATATATATATATATATATATATATATATATATATATATATATATATATATATATATATATATATATTTATATATATATATATATATATATATTTAGTTAGTATTAGTCTAGTTTATGGTACTAGTTGTATATTAGCAAGAAATCTTTAAAATGAACATAACAAAAACAGGAACACTTGTTAAAGTGGCCTTAATTAAAGTTTTAGTCGTCAAAAGCTTAGCATTCTCTTTTACGGTTTAGCATATAAATTTACCAGTTTATTTGTTAACAAAGTTGAACTTAGTACGGACAGGTGAGTCGCACGAAGCAAATGCTTGAATATCTAGTGCAGTCGCGGACATTCAATCAAACGGTAGCTTGAAGAGGCGCGGGCGCTACCTCGGAACATGGGATGGAAGTGCTGTGTACATTGAATAGGTGTTATAATAAAATTATTTATAGTAATTTTTTTGTTTAATATTTCCTAAACATATCCTAGTTAATACTAAACTTAAATTTAAAAAGCGTATAAAAATTTTGAACGAAGCAGGATTTGAACCCGCGCCTCTGGAATACCGTTCCAGCGCTCTGACCACTAAGCCATTCGTTCTCACCGAGCTCCGTCGAAATTCTTATACGCTTGTTACAACTTATTTTTGTTGTTAGCATCTCTGTAGGGAGATTTTTACAAATTTCCGCTACCCAAAGACAACTCATAAGAATTATCGTTTGGCAAGAGAGAATACTATTTACTTTTTTTTAATATTTTTACTATGTTTTTTAAAGTGTTATTCCACACTTAGGACAGAAAATACTAAACTTAAATTTAAAAAGCGTATAAAAATTTTGAACGAAGCAGGATTTGAACCCGCGCCTCTGGAATACCGTTCCAGCGCTCTGACCACTAAGCCATTCGTTCTCACCGAGCTCCGTCGAAATTCTTATACGCTTGTTACAACTTATTTTTGTTGTTAGCATCTCTGTAGGGAGATTTTTACAAATTTCCGCTACCCAAAGACAACTCATAAGAATTATCGTTTGGCAAGAGAGAATACTATTTACTTTTTTTTAATATTTTTACTATGTTTTTTAAAGTGTTATTCCACACTTAGGACAGAAAATACTAAACTTAAATTTAAAAAGCGTATAAAAATTTTTTTGTTGTAACAAGCGTATAAGAATTTCGACGGAGCTCGGTGAGAACGAATGGCTTAGTGGTCAGAGCGCTGGAACGGTATTCCAGAGGCGCGGGTTCAAATCCTGCTTCGTTCAAAATTTTTATACGCTTTTTAAATTTAAGTTTAGTATTTTCTGTCCTAAGTGTGGAATAACACTTTAAAAAACATAGTAAAAATATTAAAATAAAAAAAAAATAGTATTCTCTCTTGCCAAACGATAATTCTTACGAGTTGTCTTTGGGTAGCGGAAATTTGTAAAAATCTCCCTACAGAGATGCTAACAACATAAATAAGTTGTAACAAGCGTATAAGAATTTCGACGGAGCTCGGTGAGAACGAATGGCTTAGTGGTCAGAGCGCTGGAACGGTATTCCAGAGGCGCGGGTTCAAATCCTGCTTCGTTCAAAATTTTTATACGCTTTTTAAATTTAAGTTTAGTATTTTCTGTCCTAAGTGTGGAATAACACTTTAAAAAACATAGTAAAAACATATCCTAGTTAATTAAATTTTCAGATAGTTTAGTATTTAAATAGAATTAATATATTGTTAAACTTACTAGGATGATTTATATTACTGTTTTATTTTTAAATTTCACGTTGTATCCCCAGCGGGACCGCCAGAGAGGGCAGACCGCCAAACGTTAGAGTTTCGGTTTAATACTTCTTTCACCTCGTCCATTGTCGTCAACCTCTTCATATTTCTTCCGGGGGGTCCTTGTGTGCTTTTTTTCTGACCTTCCTCCGGTATCATCATTACATAGTATCATTATATATTATATTATTATTAGTCATAGTTTTAAATATTATTCGATATACATATATTTTTAAATTCTTGAATATATTGAAATATAAAGTATATATATAATTAACTTTTAATTTAACTTTTAATTAAATCAGAAAATAATTTAAATTCAATCTTTATGATAGTTAATCAGCTTTAAGAATTAAATGTTTATAGATTTTCTTTACGTTTCCAGAGTGTTGTTCTGTGACGTTAGTTAACTAAGCCCGTTTATCTGGTCGCAGTGGGTGGCGTGAGTGGCAGGTGCGCATTTCCATACTTCCGTGCTGCACGACTGCTGGTGACGGATTTTTTTTTACTTTACATTTAACCATATAGTTAACTGTAAACTGAATTTTGTATACATTAAGGGAAATTTAAAGGTTGTTTAGATCTGTTTTATGTGTTTTCATATTTGATATACCTATTTCTTTTTCGTGATAAGTATTTTAAAAAAGCTTTTTGCTTTACTAAAAGCAGTATATTTAAAAATGTTAAGTCAAGTTAGTTTACGTTTTTAATATTTTTATAGGTAGTGCGTACCTGAGAACTCAGTGTTGAGACACTCCGTTCCAATTAAGACGCTTACGTTCCCCATTTTCCACCGAATTCTAGAGGCATTATGTGTTAAGTATCGGAGCTCAACGTAGACATTTACCTTTTTACTAAAATATAAAATCAAAAATAAATTAAATAACTTTTCTATACAGCGAAATATAATTTTATTTAAGGTACCAAAAGAAAGTATAAAATAAAAGTAAATCTAGTTTAATGTATTAAACTATTTAAGAAACGAAACGAAGTGTCTTAACACTAGGTTCCTGAGTTACCTCTGCCTACTCTGCCATGTGCGGGATAAAGCGTGAAGTTAAAAAAATATATTGTGCATATGTAGGTATGTAGGTATCAAGATTAGTCTAATGTATAGTTTTTTTTCACCTTGTTCGTGAAATCACCTTCATACAGCATGATGAAACGATAACGTATTGGTGCGTGATGAAGCGAGAAGTGATTCTCAACCAATTTAGAAGTGGTGAAACGCTATATCACAAATTGATACAATTTTGCCTCTTTAACACATCTAAACGATAAAATTGTCGATTTACTATCTATTTTATATCAATTTTGTTGAATTTACCTTTTAAAAGTATTATTATATAATTATATATTTTTTAAAAGCCTACCGATTTGAAAAGTGTTCATGTTGACGTAGGTTTGTCTTACTTAGCTTATTGCTGTAAGTTACTTTTGTTACGGTTAATATTAGCTTACGACGATATTTATTATACTTTTATTATTGTGGAAAGACTTTGGCAAAAATAACTTTTATAGAAAACGTATACAAATTTGAACGTTGCAGGATTAAACACCACGCCCACCAACAAGTAATAGGTGCGTTCGTATCAAGAGATTCGAAATTATACACTTATTTTAACTCATTAATTATGAGAAGAGAAATTTCGTGTTGATTGGCGGAACTCAACGCCACACTTAGGCTTTTTACTAGAGATTTTAATAAGATTGTAATAATTAAATAATGGGCCATATTTACGAACCCACAACCGTCATATTTACAGTTTTACGGCGTTTTGCACAATACATACATACTTTTAGGCATTTTCCTACATTAAATACAATTCACAGAAGAAGAATTTCTTTCAGTTCCCTTATAGTCCGTTGAAGCCTGTCGTGACGCAGAGGCACAAACGTGTCACCGTAAATGCGACAGGTTGTGGTTTTGATCTCCACTCGAGTAGGTGAAATGTAATATTTTTTTTATAGCTTCACGCTGTATCCCGCACGAGGCAGGGTAGGCAGAGGAATCTTGGGAACCTAGTGTTAAGACACTCCGTTCCCCACTTTCCGCCGAATTTTAAGGCATTGCGTGTTGAGTGGCGGAACTCAACGCCGCGCTTTGCCTTATTACCAGAGCGAAGAAATGAAACATTAAATATTTTCATTGAAAATATTAAATATTTCATTTCCTCGACTGGGGATTGAACCTAGAACCTCGATTACAGTCACACGCTTGTGCCGCTGCGCCACGACAAGCCCTAAATGCAATATTGTATATGTAATATTTTCAAATTAAAGATTTATTATTTTTAATTTCTGTGCTCTGGTATCAAGGCAAAGCACGGCGTTATGTTCCGCTACTCAAGACGCAATGCAAATTCGGCGTAAAGTGAGGGATTGAACAGAGTGTCTTAATACTTAGAATCTTTGAAGTTGTGTATTTTTATCCAGCCATGTGCGGGTTTCAACGGGAAGCTGAAAAGAATAAATAAAAAAAACATTACCTTATAATGTGTCGTTCAAGTTATAACTATTACGGCGCCAAATGACGTTTATTATACCCTTACCAGTTTAATGAGATAATATTCAAGTATCGACGCTAAAAGGTTTTATCTATAAAAAGTATTTTGTAGTTTTACTGTACGTGTTCCACATATGTATGTACATACATGCGTAAGTGATATTAAAGGAGTAGCCCAAAAGTTGTTTTAGTAGTTAAGTTACTAGTTTCCGATAGTTTACTTCCAATATTAAATATTTTTTGATAACTTATTTTTTTTTTTATGTATGTGATAAATATATAAACTTAAGTTACGAGAAATTTGAACATTGATTAGTTACATGTTTAAAAAATAAAAAAATCAACAAAACGAATTCAAAAATGAACTAAGGAAATAGGCATATTCAAAAAACATTTTGTTTCTTATTTTAGCCTAACTCAATGAGGTATCACTGTGGTAAAAAAAAAGTTGATCGTGCGATCTTTTAAGTTTAAATATTATTATCTATATGTCATTTTTTTCGCTTCGCGGCCCTAAAAAACAGCGCTGCGTTAAATTTCGCCACTCAATACGAAATAACTCGCAAATTTAGCGAAAATATGAAGTGCTTGATCACTACCATTACCCAAAGATAGTAAAATTCATAAGCATAGCGGTAATTTAACCATACTATTGCATATTTATATAAAGGATTGGTCCGAATAAATCCTAGGGTTTGTACGTTTAATTCCCACTAGGGTGATTTGTTTTTACTATTCTACTTTGTAAGCAAGACAACACTTACCACGCAATGTCTCAAAATTTTAACTAGCCATACGAGCAAAAGTGTGATACTGTGATAACACAAGCAAGACTAAAAAAAGACACATTTTAAGTACAATTTACATTAGCAATCAAACAATACGCTTAGTCTTAACTCTAGTCTAATGAACTTCGGGCTAGGACGGGGGTCTCATTTGAATACGGCCTTACAGTGTCTTATTAATACAGCCTGTCGGAAATAATGTACGAAATCATTTACATAATAAACGGTATTGTAAATTAGCTCAACGCGGTCAAACCGACATTGTCCGTTTCGCATATTTCAAATGCTAAAGGGACTTGCGGTTTTGTTTTTGGTTGTTGTTCAAGTTTTGTGTTTTATTATTGAAGTTATAAATGTTTTGTTTTAAAATATTATTTGAACGTATAATTTTATAGAACAAAGTTTTTATATATGCCTATTGTGGCGCAGCGGCACAATCGTGTGATTGTATGTATATAAACACAATTGGTTGTAGGTTCGAAGACCACTCGAAGAAATTAAATATTAAATATTTTCATATTAAATGTGTACTGATACTAAATCTGTATTTGATCTCTGTCTGTACATGGATGATATATTTAAAAGATCTTACAGGGAACGTTTATTAATGTAATAGCTATAGTTTTCTCAGCGGAAAAGTTACTTTTATATAAAAATAGATGATGTTGTTAGAACAAGATAATACTTGATATTGATTAGTAAATAAAAGTAGTATAAATACTTGATTAGTAAACACAAAAGTGTTATTCAAGCGGACGAAGCCGCGGGCGGGTCGCTAGTGTTTAATATTTTCATTTCTTCGCTCTGGTAACGAGGCAAAACGAGGAATGAATTCCACCTCTAAATTCGCTATGCTTCAAATTCGCAACGAAGAGTTAATACGAAGTTCTTAAGTTCTGTCTGCCTACCGTGACATTTGCGGAATATAGCGTGTACTTGAAAAATAAGAAGCCCTATTATTGCAGAAAGGCTTTTTATAAGCATTATCCATAGTTATATTTTCATATCTTTCCTTCAGTAAAAGAAAATCTTATAACTTTTAACTGTCTACTTTTCTCTCCATTAAAGTTGAGTATTCGTTCAATATTAATGACACGGCACCATGGTGATTTGGATCGAATCACAAAATTTATTGCTTAATTAAAAAAACCGTTGAACCTTTTTATTAAGAGGATTTATCTATTAATGAGGTTATAATAGAACTCATAAGTATATCGTAATAGTTGAACCAGTTACTACTAATTAATATGTATACAAAGGCGCTGCAGAACAGCGTCTGTATGTAGTAGGGTAGGGTTGTGAATTTGATTCAGACTCGGGTGATAGATATTCTCTACTCCATTTTGATAAACAGACAAACGCAGCGTTGAATTTTGTTAGTAAGTACCCTTAGCCTACTCTGCTATAAGCAACGTTCAAGAAAAAAAGTATAGCAATAGTGAAACCAGTTTTATCACTTTAGATTATATAAAGCTAGATAAACTTATAAATTAATATCAATGTATCTTTAATATATTATAATATATTGAAATCAGCGAGCGTGGGCTGCGCACGCGCCACTCCTCTCGCCATTACCATACTATATGTCATCTATAACGTATAAAAACCATTTATAATACTTCCATGGAAAAACCACAGTTCTTTGTTGTACTTTTGTATTGTATTGTTATGTTAATAATGATTTTTGTGCTAATTCAATCAAATTTAAGTGTTAGTTAATGTAATTTTATGCGAATGATTTATGAGGAATGGGTGGATATTAATGATTTCGATTTTTTCTTTTAAGATGTGGGCGGTGATATCAGAATCACTCACGTTTTTGCTCACGTTACATTTTTTCTAACATAAAAACAATTGTATATTTTTAATGTTAAAAAGGTGTTAAGAATACAGATTATTTAATTTACTTTGTAAATAATTAAATTAATTAATTATAAAAGCATGAAAGATGAAATCTTTAAATAAACAAACCTACATACATCGTTTATATTATGATTATGACGTGTAAAAACGAGTTCACAATTCAATCATATTTGAAAGTGTAACTTGTCAGTTACATTTAAAGGTCATCTTTAAAACCTTTGACATATATCAACGTTAATAAACAGTTATAAGCGACTTATAGGTACTTAAACTGCCTAATTATGCAAATGCATTCAGTTGATCTGATTTTCCACAAATTGCATAGCCTTCATCAGACGTAATTGTTCTGTTGAGATGTACTGGACGTGATTACTATAGTTTCAATTTCTATAGTATACGATGTTTATAGATATGTGAGGCCAGCTACTTACGAGTATGGTCCGGCGTTAAGTTCCGCCACTCAAAACACGATGTATTGAATTTGATGGAGAATCGTGAAGGTGTTTTTTTTTTCTCGTTTAATTACTATGAGATATAAAAGATATTCTATTTTGTTTATTTAAAAATACAAAATCAGTCTTAGTCTTAACAAATGATAAGTTAAGTCGTATATATTCTAATCTTAGCAATAATAATCGTTTCCTCCCACTACCCTACCGTGTGCGGGATACAGCGTGAAGCTAAAAAAATTAAAATTATTTAATATTTTGTAATAATTTGCGTCTTCGCATAAGTGTCTCAAAGATATGCTAATTTTAAATGACACTCATTTTGCATTGTAATTTAACAAAAATCTTAACAACTGTGTTACTGATCAAGTGTCTGACTAAAATATCAACATTTTACAAATAATTACCAGTTTTACGACGGACTCTTGGACAATAAAGGTATTAAGGACGAAGTGGAGAAATTAAATAAAAATATATGATATCAATGTTAATGCTTGATACGGTTTCTGCTGATGTGCGATCAGAACTTTAGTAATTATTTAACCTTTTACAATATTACATGCAGATTTTATGTTTTGTTATAAATAGATTAGAGTTCCTTTTGTTAATGATTTTTATTTTTAAGCGTAATATTTTATGTAACGCACATGGCAGGATAGGTAAATTGAACATGAGAGTCTAGTGTTAAGACACTCCGTTCTCTCTCTCTCTCTCTCTCAGCTTCACGCTGTATCCCACACGAGGCGTGGTAGGCAGAG
The DNA here is from genome assembly GCA_019049475.1 of Eueides isabella. Lineage (NCBI taxonomy): Eukaryota > Metazoa > Arthropoda > Insecta > Lepidoptera > Nymphalidae > Eueides > Eueides isabella. Next base: position 10,050,934 of record CM032395.1, on the reverse strand, counting down.
GGAACCCGGGAACCTAGTGTTAAGACACTCCGTTCCACTTCTATTCCCCACGTTCCGCCCAATTTGAGGCATTGTGTGTTGAGTGGCGGAACTCAACGCCGCACTTTGCCATATAACAAGAGCGAAGAAATGTGTTTCATTTCTTCGCTCTGGTTATATGGCAAACGCGTATATATTTAAATCTAAAATATTAAGTATTTCATTTCCTCGACTGGGGATCGAACCCAGAACCTGTCGGTTACAGTCACACGCTTATGCCGCTGCGCCACGACAGGCCTCATCCGACACTCCGTTCTCATTCATTCATTTTCGTCTCTCACTCTCCTTCGAGCTCTGAAGGCTTTGCGTATTGCTTGACGGAATGGCAATGGAGTGAATGGCACGCTTTACCAGAGAAGTTAAAAAAATGTTTAATTTTCTGTGTGGAAATCGAACACACAACCAGTCGCGCTTAGAGTGGTACGCCGTTCTCCTGCGAAAGATATGCCTAATTGAATCACCTAATTATTGTATTATTTAATCGAGAAAAATGCTTATTAAAAATATGTAGCATAATATACCCTGTGCTCGTTATCATTCCCAGTTATTTTAGCCATATGTAGTAAACAGAGACGTAAAAGCTAAATTTATCCTCTAGTTTCAACCTACACTTTGAGTTTAAGATGCAATTTCTTGGATATCGGTTTTAAATGACTGTATTATCTGATTTGTCTAGAGAATGACATAAATAAAGCAATTGTTATATTGTGTTCAAGTAAAAAAGAAATCATTTAAGGACAATTCACCGAGTGGATTTCAAATATATGTTATCGAAAATAACCCTAATAACCTCAAGGAACCCGTTCGCATAATCTTCAACGTCTTCTTTTTACAGGCAAAAAGTCGCGGTCAGAACAAAGTGATCGTTTTCTTGGACTTTTTACGATCGCGACGTAAATTCAATGTGTTTACGATACAAAATGTATAAGTAGCTATGCAGCGATTTCCGTAAGTACCCTTTTATGCGCCACGCTGTATTGAAAATAAACACATATTTTATGATAAAATTATGTCTCTATTAAATTAGATAAATATGTTTTAGTACCTTTCTAAGTTACAATAAAAGGTATTTATTACTAATTCTTAGGCCGTCGTGGCGTAGCAGCACAGCGACTGCCAGTAGGCACGGTTGTGAGTTCGATTTCCATTCGGAGGAATTAATTATTTAATTTTTTTCGTAGTAAACAGAGATGTGAAGTGAAGGCGTGAAGATTCACACATGTAACATCTCAAAAATTTGCAACACTACACTCTCTGCCTACCGTGCTATACATATATAAATAAAAAAATAAAAACAATTGGTAAAGCATACATTTTATTTTTTTTTCTTATATAGGAAGGAATATTAAATTTATAGTTCTGTTATTGTATTCCTATTAGTATTATCACTTTTAAATTGAGACATATTAATATATATGTACGTATTAAATTGGTTATTTAAAATAAATATGCATATATTTATCTATATATACATGTAATTATCTGTTATAATTAAGTGTTAAGGTAAGCAGCTCGTATATTTATTATAGATATTTTTACAGCTTCACGCTGTATCCCGCTCAAACCAGTGAACCTGAATGAATGAAGTAAATCCCTAGTATTAAAACACTCTGCTCTCTCTGCTCCCCACTCTCCGCCAAATTGTGTTTCTTTTCATTGTGTTTCTTTGCATTGTGTGTTAGGTGTCTCGTTACCAGAGAAGGGAGAGTGGAGCTCGAATCCACAACCCCGTCGTATACGGTCACATGTCCGTGCGCCACGACTGGTCGGTCCATTAAAGATAATAATAAAAAATAAGACGATTGTAGGATAAAAATCACATAATACTCATTACATGTAACGACCTTTACAAGAGTAAAAATAACTACTCGTGAAATGAAACAAGTTTCACATATTCATGTTTTGTTTTTGTCATAGCAAAAAGTTATAACAATAATATATAGAGTCTAAATTATCAGCGGAAAAATCTTTTACCCTTACCCTTTAAAGGTCAGCTCAAATAAGTGGTGCAATATTTAACAATATAAACAGTGAAATAGCCTCACCTTTTATATCTATACCTAAAATTATTGTCTTTATGTATCTCTTTTGGTATATCTATAATTATATGTCATTCTTAATGAGGAAAATACTTTGATTTTTAACCTCTGACGCGGATACAGTGAGACAGCGTTTGTTGGCGTGTGTTTGCCTGTGGTAACATTACTCCTAAATGAATTGCGTACGTTCTAAGTAAAGCTTGAGTGTCATTAAAATCGGAACAACAACTTACGTTATGTAAGTATTTTGTCAAGATACCAAGTGGTGTTACGCGATTTTTTCTTATTTTATATTTCTGGATGAGAATTTTTATCTTTCTAATTTATTATTATCTTAACTCAAGAAAAAAAAAGTATATTCAAAAAATTATAATCAATTAAATCATCATAATATATATACCTTACCATAAGACTTGCTGTATTAATTATCGATACTTTCTAAGCACTAAGTACTGAATAACACGCAATTGCTGATTAATAGCTCTACTATATAACGAAATTACAACCTGCGATTATACTTTTTATACATTAATTTTAAAACTATTAAACAGTGACATAACTTATGTCGGTACATCTCAATCGCAGAGAGTCGTCTGAGCTAATACGAGACGTCTTCAATACCAGTTTTTATCAAAATTAATCTATAACACGGTAATTAAAGTATACCTAATAGCAAGATATATCGATATCATTAAACGGAAAGTAAAAGACAAAATTGTAATTTATCATCGGCTATAACGAACGGACGAGGTTTCGATAATTACCAAAACACGCCTCGGCTACTTTTGTGGAAGAGTAAAAAAGATTTAATAAAATAAAACTGGTTCACAGTTCGCGAGGTCTCGGCGATATCAAAATAAAGAAATTATCTCGATGGTAACGAGCTGTGGGCCGCCTTATCGACGAAAACATCCACTTTTATGTCAAGCCCTAACGGTCAGCGTAAATTCGACGTGTTATGACTCTCTATGGCTTTATTAAGTAGTGGTGTGCTTCGTAGCGTTAATGAATACACACTTTTTTAAATATTTTATCGCATGTGGCAGCTAGATTTTAGTTTAAAAAACTTAAAAAGTATATTGTAGATTGAAAAGATTTGAAATGTTACACTACCAATAAGCAAATAATGTACCTGATATGGGCAAATTTAAAGTCGTAAATTGAAGAAATGTGATAAAAAATCAAACGATAATCTATTCTATAATCTTCAATGTACAGTTTCCATAAATTGTTACAACACACTATATGATTTCAAAACGTTTATAAGCCTACAATAGTACTAACCAACTATCGATCGTAAACACAGTATCAAAATTTATGACACCTAGTCATCTAATAAGAGACCGAGGCTCAGTTTTCTTGATGTTGTAGTAAAAAGCGATAGTAATTTGCTATAATCACTCTCGATATCGATTACAGCTAATCACGGTACAACACTGTTTGTTAAATTTTGTCGAGCAATTTTAAGTTTATAAGTTTAATCTATACATGTAAGGTTGGCTCTGAACCGATTTTGATAAGGCTTAGATTAGATCTTATTGATAAAGACATCGTATATTTAATACTTTATTATGTTCTTTGTTGAAGGTATGTTATATGATAAGTGGTAGAGATTCTACTGAAAGTGAAAGAACACTTTCCTTTTGAACTTGGGGAATTTAGGAATGAAAATAAATTTCATATTAGTCCAAGTAGAGAAAAGAAAATACAACATTTTTGTTGATATTAAAAACTCGCATTATACAGCAGCGCTGAGTGTACAGTTTATAAACTTGAACATGTTTTTAACGCTTTTTTTTAATGCATGTAACTTATAGTCAATAATTTAAAAAAATAAGTGGTTATTTTTCATTAAGTTTTTACTAAATAGCATTAATTGCTACGTTTCAACCCATTTCGTATGATATCAAAAATCATATGCTCAAGTTAAATTTTGACACAGTAATTATATTTTTTTTAATGTCAAATTTCACTTTTTATATTATTATTTTCTTGAATTACAAAACGTCTGATATATATTTCATACTCTATATATTTTATAAATAAAAAGTTAGACAAAAATGGTTAATTTTTGTTTTGTCTACACCTTCACGCTGTATCCCGCATTTGGGAGTGTAAGCAGAGGGAACCTGGGAACCTAATATTAGGATACTCTGTTAATTTTATATTGTTGGCAGAGCGATTAAATGAAAATATTAAATATTCCTTTTCCTCGAGTAGGGATCGAACGCATAACCTGTTGGACTTACAGTTAATATTTGTTATTTATGTATTTTAATAACTTATTTGTCAGATTTCATGTATTGCAAAATGATTCGATGAAGTGTAAACTAAAAATTTGACTTCTCTTAATTAAACGTATTTATGTAATTATGAAGTTGTCTCGATGTAAAATCAACGGATATGACCATTTCGATTTTGATTTTAATTTTAAATCTTTCGAATTTTAAATTATGACACTGGGATGAATATTTACGTTTACTAGATAATATTATATTATAGATAGTTAAATTATGACTAAATAAGAAAGAGAGAACGTAGGTAGTGATGTATTGTGTGAAAACTAGGTAAAATAGTAGTTACTAATTACGAATATTTAAAAATAAATTAGTCGACGTGACTACACTGCAACACAACATAACGTTAGAACAATTTTTTTTTAAATATTTATGAAATTCAGCTATAATAAAAGGTATTTACCAACGCCACATTCTAATTTAATGATACAAACTTAAAACATTTAGATAATATCATTTTGTTGCTTCCTCTTAATCGAGTGATAGAATACATAAAATTCTCTAAAACGATAATCAATTTAAATACTTATCTACGCCATTACAATTTTTGTGAATAAAATTTACATTTAGCAGATGTGTGTTGTTGTATAATATGCGACAGGTCTTCGGACGAATTATAATGTTCTGAAATTGTTACTTCGTGTGTCGAAGACACGCGTGTCAAAATGTTGATTGTTATACGTTCAGAGCTATAAAAAGCAACTGTGTCTATATTAAAGATTCATAACATATATTTCTTAGTAAACTTCATTTTGTATTGTTGATGTTTTGTCATATAATACTCCATTTTATATTTGTGTACTCTGGAAACGTATATTATAGAACATGTATAATATAATAAATCTTCCGATATAAGAATATTTGGCCTAACTTGTCTATAATATTTTTTTCATCATCAAATTTTAAGTTCATGCGTAGTACACGTTGTGACACATACATGTCGTGAGAACCCTATATATATTTTCTCTGTGATATCTCTACGTCTGATTTTCATGTCAGTGTCACTGTCATCTATGCGGTTTCCGTAAGTTTGTGAGCAAATTTTATACCGCAATTTCCCTCCTCATTAATTTTGAGCATAAATAAATATTCTTAACGGAATTTAGACTTAATAATCTCTATATACACAGAAAAAAATATTGAAGTCCACAAAGACATTTTCAATTATATTTTTTGCATATTTTTTTAGAGTTGTGTAAATTTCAGCATACAATAATTGTTTCAATTGAATCATTTGTAGGAAAGTAGCATTTAAACGACAATGTTATGTGCAGAGAACATCAACTAATATTGAGTAGACTAATTTTGGTTAATCTGGAACTCGAATATTGTTTGCTTTTTTCTTAATCTTTTTTTTAGAAAAAAAAATAGCTTTTGCATCCCGACTTGATCGCGTGTTTGTCAGAATAAAATGTTGCGTGACAATTTAACTTTCTTTGAAACGATAAGAACCATTGAAATCAAATGAGATTTTTATTTATCGACATTTTTTAATTGAGTTACATTCAACAGTTATGGCAATATTTCTTTTTTTTTTATAATTAGTGTCAAGTTTTACGTCACTGTGTAAATATCAAAGTAGCTTGAAAATTATTTGGACATGCTACTGTGCTTTGGGCAAAATATGTAAATATTGAACTATAATTATTTAATTGGGTTGTTATAATATGAGTGATGAAAGATAAGATAAGAATAAATAAAGATTTTTGTATATTTTTTGTGACAGCGACATTGAATTATAAATTTATTTATTAAATAAATTTATTTTTGAATAAATCATCTACTTTACCCGAACGCTACGTTGAGAAAACAAATTAATTCAATAGCAATTGAATTTGAGATGTCTTAAGTGCACCTCAAGTCCTTCAGGTTTAATATCTAATTAGTAGTTTAAGATCATCGTTGTGGTTCAAAATGAGACCCTATTATTTATTTGATCTGAAATCAAGACAAACCGCGGCGTTGAGTCCCGCAATGTCTCAAAAATTCGGCTAAAAATGAGGAACGGAGTATCTTGACACTAGATTTCCTCCGCCTGCCCTGCTATATGAAGGATATAATCTGTAAAATAATAAAAAAAAGTAATATATGAGTGTATTTTACATTGAAGAAGCTCATTAAAGCGGGTACAGGTTAGCGTGGCGCGTCGCGTGCGCACCACAATGGCGCATGTCTAAATAAATCATCTCGTCATTTGCGACGCGCGTTTTTGTGCCACTTTGTTATTATGACCTAATGGTTTTTGAATGAATGTTTGGACATTTTATTATCTGTACAGTGGCTTATTTATAATTTTAATATAGTAATTGTGAAAATTTGTAATTTTAGTTATTAAACTTAGAGTTCTTTAATATATTAATTTAACTTCAATTAAAAACAGACCTCAGTCTGTTGTGGCGCAGGGGCACAAACGTGTGAATGTAAACGACAGGTCGACAGGTTGTGGGTTTGATCTCCATTCGAGGTAACGAAATATTTAATATTTGAAATTTAAATATATAATGTTCTTATTTCTTCGCTCTGATAAGAACGCAAAGCGATGCGTTCTGCTGCTGCTGCTTTGGCCGAAAGTGTGAAACGAAATGAGATGTCTTAACACTAGGTTCTCAAGATCCTTTTGCCTACCATGCTATCTATTTTTAATTTTTACATATTTTTTAGGTCGAACCTATTTATATTTGCATTCACTCATTAAAACTTTTTTCCGTGAGATTCCGGCTTAGAATAGGATCACCCTGGTACTGATGGTGTCGTAAGAGGCGACTAAAGTACGAGTGGGAGAGTCACGTCGTCAGCAATGGCAAAACGCATGGGCAGACTCGACCGGATAATTACCACCCCCGGCATTTAAGACCAGCGTTAAGTAGTGGCTTCGGCCACTGCGTTTCGCATTGGGTAATGCCGGGCCCCGGTGCCCATCCATCCTATAGACCAGCAACGCACCTGTAGCTCTTCTGGTGCTACACGGAGCCTTGGGCGGCGGTGATCACTTATCATCAGGTGACCCGTACGCTCGTTTGTGTGACTTATTCATAAAAAAAACTCTCAACTCATTAAATTATATAAAAAAAATATATTTTATGTTGACACATGAATCTAATTTAGTGCAAATAGCAAGGAAATAGACCAACAACCGCTTTTTTGACAGTCATATACTATTTATAGGTTTTCTTAATAAATATTACTGATATACTTAGTTAACAGCTTTCAAAAATGAACAACTGACATAAAATTAAAATCTTTTTATTTAACTTTAAACTAAATAGAAGGAAAGACATAACATGAACATACTTAACCTTATGATGTATCTTAAAGAATGTTACATATTAAAATATATCCATCCAGCGCGCGCCATTCGATTAGGCGAGACTAATTCACATAACGAGGTGCGGCGGAGGCGTTGGGTCGCATTAGTGTGGACGCGCCTTTATAGCAATGAGTTCCGCCTGTGATGAGGTGACATTACGTACAGAATCATGTATTTAGATAAGTTTAATATAGAAGTTTTATATGTATTTAAAACTACATTACTAGCACTTTTTACTGTAATAATCTAGAAATTATTGGTTTTCAAGGATATTTTTTAAAAGAGAATTATTTCTTCTTTTTTAAAAGAGAATTATTTCTTCTTACGTTGCTTATTGTGCCTTTACATCTAGATATTATTATTAAGGATAGATTAGGAATGCCTGACAGTCAAATGTCTTACGTATAAACTTTCTAATCTATTTATTGTTCTTCCCATTAAACTGACTCCAGTTTTTATAGAATTTTGATTTAAATCGAAACTTGGGGAAATGATTTATTTTTACTTATTTAGAAGTGTGGACTTTAAAAGAAGTAAAAATGATTTATTTTTATTTCTTCGTTCTGGTAACGAGACAAAGTGCGGCGATGAGTTCCACCACTCAAGCAAAATCATTAAACAGTGGGGAGCGCTAATTTCCATCTGCCTTCGCCTACCTTGCTATATGTAGAATACAATGTAATACAAAACCAATCTATTTCATAAAGTACCTGCTATAATTATTTTGGCGTTGTAACCAAGCCAGTTATTTATTTGTTCAAATAATAAAACTAATTCACTTGATGAATGAAAATAGGAAGAAAGTTTTTTTTCTTAATTAAGGTTGTGAAAGTGAGCAATTGTGATACAAATCAATTTAGATTTGATTATAAAGTGCACTCTCGTGTGCTTGTCATAACATCTACGTAATTAGCTGCTCTTCTTTTATTTCTTTTGGAGCCACACTGCGGAAATGATTTAGAAATTTAATTGTGTCTTTGAATTTTTTATATTATATAGTAACATAAGGCCTGTTGTGGCGGACGCGCACAAGCGTGTGACTGTAAACGAGACTGGTTGTGTGTTCGGTTGCCATTTGAGGAAATTAAATATTAATATTTCTAAAATGCGGAGGAAGGTGGAAAACAGAAGTGGAATGGAGTGTCTTAACACTAGGTTCCCAAGTTCCCTCTGTCTACCCTGCCATTTGCGGGATACAGCGTGAAGTTGAGTAGTAGTAGCAACGAAGAACGGACAATGGTGAACGTAAATGGATATGTAGATAAATCTTCTATAGTGACCGTTGTTGGGTTAAATTTTATGTAACAAAATATCTGAAGTACTTTGGTACTTCAAATATTTCTTTACATAAAATTTAACCCTATTGAGGCATTATAAAGGTTGTAACGCTACATGACATCGTCGAGAGCGCAAAAAGAATAGTAACTTGATTAATCCCCGCATATAACCCTCTATGTTATGAAGTAGCCCAGATTTTTTAATATAGTAAGATGATAAATTACTTTTGCCAAGACTATGTTGGTTCTATATGGTTATATGATCTTGTTCTTATTTACCATACGATTAGTACGAAATATCAATAATAATACATTTATGTTTTATTGTTTCAGGTAATAGCACAATCAATTCATATATATTTTGGCAACACAAATATTAGTTTACGTATGTAGTAAGTATTATTTCTTATTTCTATAAAAATATACAAGAATGTATGAAATAATACAATAAGTTGTTTAAGTACGAAAAATAAAAAAGGATTTAGTCAACATTAAACTAAACAAAAAATGTGTATTAAATAAGTATATTCTGTTTTATGTTTTTTTTTGCTTCTCTCTATATAACGCACACGTCAGGGAACTCTGGAACCTAGTATTGAGACACTCCGTTACGTTCTCCACTTTTTAAATAAATATAACTATTATTAATAATAATATATTATCTAACACTCAGAGGTACAATGTATGTCTTTAAAACATTTCTCTCTATTTGATAGCTCTAAGAAAGTAATGTTAATTTGTAAAACAAAATGGCCGTAGAGCGATTTGCATTTTATCTCGGGACCAATTAATTTTACACCATATTGCTATTTATTGAGTGGAATTATGCGTGTCTTGAATTTTTATTTTAATTAAGTTTATTTTTGTTCTCTTTTATCAATTTACAGTTCGTTTATATTATTGCTTTTGATATACTGATATATTATAGCTTATCTACACCTAAGTCTGCCTAATGTAGAGGCCATTAATGTAGAGTGGATTTTCACATAATTTTACATATTTTATTAATTCGTTGCTACAATGACGTATTTGCAATATTTTAAATATTGCAGCAGACTAAACTAAGTTTGTAAAATGTTTGTTTCTGAATACATTGACTTATTGAACTAGTTTTTTTTATTATACACAAACAGAATTACATTTATTTATTAAAATAAATTATAAACCAAATCAGTGATGAGTCAATTAGACTCTTTTCAGTGTACAGTCATATTCAATACATAAAAAATATGAATAAATATTGATAGGGTTGTCTTTTAATTATTTTTTTTTTCTTTTATTTATTTTTATAAAGAAAATAGAACAACAAACAAAAACTCGTTTTAAAATCTAAGTAGCTGTAACCGAAACATCTATAGAAATTCTACAAATTATATCTTAAATATCTTCGATTTTATCGGCGGGCTTGTAAGCAACTAGCCGAGGCTTTACAATATACATGCTTAACAGAACAGGTGTTCTAATAATGTACTTTGTGAACAAATTTTAACTTATAAATGGAATATTTTTGAAATTGAAAACAATTTATTTTGGTAAAAATCAATTTCTTTTGAATATTTATTTCAAGAAAATAAGAAAAGAGCGAAGTAGAGAAGAGCGGCATTATTTCCACTTACTCGTTTTTATCTTAAAATGATGAAAAGTAACAGGTTCATGTCTTGTTTTTTTACGAATTGAATTACTCAATAGTAATTTTACTTTATTTTTCAGCTTCACGCTATATCCCACACAATGGCAGGGTAGACATAGAAACAACTTAGGAACCTAGTGTTAAAACACTCAGTTCCAATTCGCACTTTAAGCCAAATTGGAGACAGAGCGTTTTGAGTGATGGATCTCAATGCCCCGCTGTGTTGTCACTACAGCGAAGTTCTCAAAATATGAAATATTTTGTTTCTTCTAGTGGGGATCGAACCCACAACCAGTCACGTTTACAGCCACATACTTGTGATCAATTTTTGTTAAATAATTGAAAATATTCCTATAAATTATTACAAAGAATAATAAAATACAATGAATGTTATGTTGATAACATGAAATTGATACCGTTTCTATATACTTTAGGAGCATAGTAGAAATAATAACTAAAGCTGATATGACCACCTGTTGTGTTCATTCGTAGCCACATCTCATTATACGCGATTGTAGGTAATATTGCCTCTTAACTTTTGTCACGGCACACAGTTAATTTTCATTTAATCTTTCACAGTGTATGAACGCGTCTAACGACGCTATAACACTTTGCACATTGTAACGTACAATTAAAATGTATATTTTATTTGAATTCCCAACATGATACGCGGCTTAATTGTCTGCATAACTTTCTTTGTAATGTAATTTTCTTAATGTTGAGTTGGTTTAATATTGGGGTTTTTTTTTATTTTTGTCTGTTTCCTAGAGAGTGCTGAAAGAAGAAAAAACAAGAAGAATCTTTTAAAGAAAAAATCTTTATAGGTATATAAATAGTTATAGAAGCATCTCCGTTTTACCTAATGAAAATACCTTATATACAAAATAGGCAACGACTGTACGAAATTAGCGCACAAATGAGATAACACTAGAATGCATACCAATTTATAGAACAAAAACAAAAAATACGAACCAGAAAGCGATTTCATGCCACAGAGTGGACCAGTTTATCTATAGAAATGTGGAAATTACTAGGCTCACGCTAGAAACAACTGCCTTTCATTGCCCTCAGACTGTAATTTAGTAAAGGAAACACTTACACTCCTACAGCACTAATTAACAGGAATATGGGAAAACAGCTTTCAACGTTTGTTCATCCGTTGAAGTGATGACTTTGTTATGGTGAAGTTAGTAATAGGTTCAAATGTTGAAGAAATGTACTATAAACTTTAACTGAATTCCATTTATTATGATATATACGAGTATACTCGTATACGAGTGATATATATATCATTAGGTCTCTATAGATGTTTCTATAGAGAAAAAACTGAGAAGGTATATATTTTTTTGCTTGATATATATTTATTTTTCTGCTTTAAGCTGTATCCCGCACATCTCACGGTAGGCTGAGGTAAGGCACTTTCAATTGAACTTGAGGCATTACGTGTTAAGTGTCGTAGTTGTTACCAAAACGAAGAAATGAAAACATTAATTTCAACATATATGAAATAATTTATTTCCTGCGCTATGACAGGCCGTCGTATATTTTTTAATCTTTATTTATTTTCTCTCCTTCCTGTACAAAATAATACGAGTATATGAAATTGTTTATAAGTTTAAAAATAAATTTATTGTAACTATTGTTATAATCTTCTGGTGAATAAATAATTAAAATGTATATATTTTTTGTAATATACGCATAATATCTTAGCACTATTCATCCGTAGCGTAGATCACGTTAACAAGACAGTAAGGTGTCCGGTCGATGTAATCTCGAATGTTTCTTGTTTTTATGTAATAAGTGGTAAAAAATGACGTGTGCTTAGTCAGATGATTAATATTATTTTAGTAGGCGAGTTATGGTTTTTATGTTTCAAATTTATTTAATTAGTAATTGTATCTTGAGACCTGTCGTGGCACAGCGGCACAAGAGTGTGACTGTAACCGACAGGTTCTGGGTTCGATCCCCATCGAAGAAATGAAATATTTAATATTTTCAATTTAAATATTTAATGTTTCTTCGCTTTGGTAATAGGGCAAAGCGCGGCGTTGAATTCCGCCACTCAACACGCAATGCCTCAAATTCGGCGGAAAGTGGGGAATGGAAGTGGAACGGAGTGTCTTAATACTATTTTCCCGGGTTCTCTCTGCCTACCCTACCTCGTGCGGGATACAGAGTGAAGCTATGTTATGTATGTTAGTAATTGTATCTCAATTTGTAAATGTCCCCTATTGTAAATATGGCTACTGAACTGGCCTCTCTCAAGGAGCGCATGTATTATATAATATTTAATTATGTGTATATGTAATATTAAATTTAATAGCGTAAAAAAATTAGAGAATACTCTTAATGCAGATACTCATTTTAAAAAAAAATGTCTTTCTATGAATAAAATGGACGATTTGAAAATATAATTACATCCAATACTATAATAGACTCAGTTTAATTATATAGAAATGTTAGATATTTAAAATTAAACTAAAAAAAAATATTAAATTCATAATATCATGTTTACTGTGGCTATTTCTGCTGGGCTGAACTTTTTTCTGAGATTCAATTGATCTTAATTTCATAGATTTTTATCCTTTATACATATATTCTAAACAGTCTAATTATGAGGTTTTATATCAGTATTGATGTACAGTTATTTTTCTATAATTGTTATGGCAAACTAAGAATAGGATAGGTTGTTTTTTCTTTTTTTTTAGTTTCAGGCTATAGTAACCCGCACACGGCAGAGTAGGCAGGGGGAACTTTGGAACCTAATATCTAACACTAGGTACCCATGTTCCGCCTGCCCATTACACATTTTACACTTCACACTCCGTTTCGTTCACCAATTTTTGCCAAATTTGAGGTATTTCGTGTTAAATGTCTAAACTCAACGCCACGCTTTTCCTGGTTATCAGAGATATGAAATGAAAAAAAAAAATATTTATATTCCTTGACTGAGAATCGAATCCAAAACCTGTCGTGCTTATAATCGCACCTTTGCGCTCTTACACTACAACAGGCCTCAAGTCGAGAGAATATTATTTTATAAATATTTAATTTATAATAACTAAATTAGTTTTGGTGGCGTAGCGGATGATCAGGCCATCGCACCTGCGGTAGCATCCAAACGCTGTAAGATACTATATTAACGATGCTCTTTTATTTTTACACCCGACGACGCCGCGAGCTAAAGGTTATACAGGGACGGAGTTTCGATCTGATCGATTCTTTATTTTGATAACGATTGTTTTATAATTTTTTTTTGTTGCACCTTTTATTTGTATTTAAATTGATATCGTGTATTACGTTTACGATAGATCTTATGTATTATAATAACAAATCATTTTAAGGCATTTCGTGGCGCAGGGGCACAATCGTATGACTGTAAACGACAGGTAGTGGGTTGATCTCCACTCGATGAAGCGAAATATTTAATATTTGCAAATGAAATATTTAATATCTTCACTTCTTCATTCTGGTAAGGCAAAGCGCGGCGTTAAGTTTCGCCACTCAACAGGCAATGCATTAAATTGGTGAGAACGAAACAGAGTGACTTAACACTAGGTTCCCAAGTTCCGTCTGCCTACCCAGATAAAATATCTTCATCCTGCCATATTATTTATTATATTGTTAAAGCATTATAAAATTTAATATAATATGCTATTCTAAAGAATCGTATAAATATAGTGTTTTATATACAACATTACAATATTATAGAATAACCTGTGACCCGAACATAAAATGAATGAAGTAAGTAATGATTAATGACAGTTACGAGTATATCTTATAAGTCGTGACATGCATATATACACATGTATGTACACCTTTATAAGTTTAATTTAACTATAATTATGCATATATTTTTTTTAGCATTTTAAAAAAGTTTCTTACAATTTGTTTATAAGTACGTAAGTAATATAATAACAATTTAATATTAATTTTCCTACATTTACGTTAGTTAAATCGGCATTGAGCACCGGTAATCAACACAAAATGTCGAAATACGAAAATTTTGTTAGAAATTGGGGATTGTAGCGTAATTTAGCAGTAAACTACTTCTGGTGATTTAAAATAAGGTTATCTACACCTACCTGGTATTTCGTAAACACATTAGGTATTAAAAAATAGTTTTTTGTTTTAATATTTCATTTACCAGTAGCCATAATATCCTTTATGGTAATAAAAATTACGAATAATATTCCGAATTTAAATTGTTCGTTTAAAGTCGAGTAGAGTGCGGACCTGTTCACATCTTTCGGCATCTGGCCGGTCGGAGGCTGCGATCTCGAGATAGCCGGGTCACTGTCCCCACACTCTCTGAGCGCCGTTCTGCTTGTAACCAATCAATATTAGCAGTATTAAAAATGAATAATTATTTCCTAGCGAACCCAACGCGGCGTCGCCTTCTCATACTTATTCTTATAGTAGAAACTCGGTTACTCAGTTTCACGGATTCTTGATATTCGTGGTTCGCCTAGAACCTGACGCAACACATTATTTACGTACGTACCAATTGTTATATATGTACGTAAATACGTGTAATACTATACGTTGTGTGTTGGGAAAATAATATTTTAATACTTTTAATAAGCACTGATTTTTGTGGTTGTGTTTTTAATAAACATAATATTGTAGTCATACTACATGCAGGCAATTTGTTTGTTTTTTTTATACATTTTATTATCCGAATTTTAAATGATATAAATGCCTAACGACTATTAATGAGTCCGATTAATAGAGTTTTTGTTATATAAAACCCACAAGTTTTCGTTTTGTATGATGTATATATTTTTAAAGTTTTACCTGAACATTCATTCTCACAAAGTCTCATTTTTTATAAGAAATATATTACCAGCCTGTACTGTCTCATTGCTAAATAAGCATAGGCCTCTTCATGTCTTCATCTCTTGCTGTAATATAAATTATATTTGTAGCAGTAAATATAGTGGCAAACGGAACGGGGAGTGTCTTAACACTGGGTTCCCAAGGTTCCTCTGCCTACCCTGCCGTGTGCGAGATACAGTCTGAAAGAACTGCTAATTATTGTAGAGAGATCTTAATCTGGTCATTTGGATAATGTTTGTAAAGTAATATAGCTCGCCTTGCCTTGCTGTGGCGTTTTTATTGGAAAAGTAATAAATAGATCATAACCAATTTAAATCAATAAAAACTTCTTTACATAGTAAATATAGTACATAATTTGATTTCTTAAATTATTCATTATCGTTACATTAATTTCGTTGCAAGAGGAACGTACTCACCAAGAGCCTCGGACCGGATCGCGCGACAGTATAAGAAACTAGAGCGGGCTGTTTTGTAATATCGGTGATTATACTCCACTGAGTCTAACGGACCTACCAAATATATGTGACAACCTTGTAACTAATAGTTTCTGCTAACACGCGAAGGTTTCTGACGAGATATGTATATCAAAAAACATAAAAAATATATAAAACTACCTGTAAAATACTCACCGGCTTTTTAATAAATCAGCAGCAGTCGTTAAATATTAAGAAAAATGCAGTTTAAATACTTTAAGTTAAATAGTTTAGTTTCAATACATTTTAAAATTAAACTAAGTGTTTTTTCTTATTCTATTCATGGCTGAACTCTATCTATCAATCGGTCGCGTAGCTGCAGGCGCAGAACTAACGGTCTACAGTATAAAAGATATCCTTATAATTAAGTGCACAGTTTTTTGTGAATCCAATAGTGGAATGATGTTCTTATTTAAATGAAAATAAATATAAACAGTTAAAGACGTGATGAAATATAAAATGAAGGAACAAATTATTATAAATATAAATGAACGAAAAAAATCTTGCCATAATGTTTAAAATTTCTTTAAAGGTTAATGATTTAATGTAGAAAGTTTTTAATTTTATATAAAAAAAATAACTCAGACTACTATTAAACAGATAAAAATTCTGTTAAAAAAGGCTGTGCGATTAAACTATTATTGACTTTATGTATACATACGTACATAGTTAATTAGACAAGAAAAAATATATGTATATATATATATATATATATATATATATATATATATATATATATATATATATATATATATATATATATATATACAAAAATAATTTTAATATAGACCAAGCATGCGTGGGCGCACTTGAATGCGGCGACAAAAACACAGTGACAGATAGAATACTCGCATGACAATGTACTGTGTCTCTTATATTTTATTTTCAACGTGGACAGAAGCTATAACTGTCATATTTGTAATTGCATCAATATTTTATAGCAGACATGTGAAGTTGGTATTCACTTTACGTGCTTACTGTTACTTTTGTTTGGGACTACTGTGGAAAATAATTCGGTAGCTTTATTATACAAGGAAAGGATAAATTTATTTGATTATGTTTAAGCTTTTTGTGTCTGTGCTCATTGAAATTGATATCCATTTGAATAAATAATCAATACTTTTGTATAAATATAAATAAAAAATGTAGAATCTTTATATATTGTATAGTTTGTGTAAAGGTATTATTTTAATGTAATGGCTGCGCAGTATTTTGTTTCTTATACCTTAATAGGTTTTTTTGTGTTTCTTACACTAGGTTATCTTGCTGACTCTAGATGTTAAGTCGACCTTCGTAGTTGTCATATCACTTGTAATTCTTTGTCAGTTAAATTGTATTGAATATATAAATTAGTAAGTTATTGTTATGTGTACTTACTTGATTTAAATTTAATCTTAATATTGTAGGACTTTAATTAAAAACGTAACCTTTTAACACATATGACCTTACATAAACAAAATTTATCATAATAAATATGTTTATGTAAGTAAATAACTTTGTACTAAACATTATTAATATTCATGGATACCCTAATAAGAGGGTTTTTTCCTTGATCTATTTCACCTTTGCGCGACACGGCCGAGGTCACCAGTGTCATTCGCAGCTCAATAACGATAAAAACGCCTCATTATCCTTCAACGACTTACCGCATTTAATTGTATTTTATCATACTTCAACTAAATTATTATCTTGTTTTTTTTTCTTTATAGATATATGTATATTTGTATGTGAAGTTACAGATTGAATGTACTATTATTAAAAATGTGTAACGTTTCCACGGTTTTTTCCATTTTATTCTCGTTCATAGATGTAGCGCCTTGAGGGATAATCTAATGTATTTTATATAGGTATTCAAGCCGAGGAAATTTCACTTTTTCTTCTGCATAGCCAGAAAGGCAGGGAAAACCTTGCACATGATTAATTTTAAATATACTACTCTCTTTCCGTTCGCATTAAAGAACCAACCGCTTTACCTTACCAGATCGCTTGTATGAAAATAAATGACTAACCAGATGAGAATTGAACTCACAAACATTGTGTCTACGGTCATCCACTGCTTTGCTGAATATAATGTAGAATCATATTTTTTTTTTTTTGGGATCAAAAAGAGAACATGTGGTTGACGTATCTATTTCCATACATTCCATTTAATTTTCTAGACATTGCGTGCTGCGGGGCGTCACAGCCACAGGTTACCACAGCGAAGGTATAAAAATAATTAATTTCCCCCAGTGACTTGAACTCACAATCTTCGTTGTTTAGGCAAACGCAGTTCCGGTGCGCCACGGCGGCCTCTGTATTTATGTACTCGTATGTACGTAAAAGTTATATTTTGTAAATCTTGGCGCTTCTTATTCAAAATATTTAAATGTAAGCGCTTTTCAACTCGCGTTTCTAACCTTAAGTATGAGAAACAAACTTGGTATCGCATTGGTGCATAAAAAAAATTGGTGCAAATGAATTCTTAATTGTAATGTTGAAAACGTTACAAATAATAATTTATTATAATTAATTTTACACTAAAATAATATTATTTTTATAACAATAAAGCACACTTTGATGTTGCGAAAGAGATAAGTATCTTTTCTAATTTTGCATGTTTAATTAATTAATTTATACAAAATGGACGTTTGGTTAGTTTTTCAATTAGAAATATCTCTTTATCTTTGATGATTGTGATAATTTACTCTTTATTATAAATGTCATACTGAGGTTTTTGTGAAGAAATCATAGTTGAAAAACTTTTAATAATATGTAATTTGGTTTAATGATCTATGTAAATGTATGGGTGTATTGTGTGAGTGATATTGACGAAGGTGACATTAAATGGAAATATTTCTTTTTAATGTTGTGCTCTACACAACATGTAGAGGACATATTTATATAAAATAATATTTTTGTGTTGTTTGTTACCCTTGTTAAGTAGACATTTTTAGATTTCAATTCTCCTATTTATCTTTTTACGCTGTATCCCGCTTATAACAAGGTAGGCAGCAGGAACTTGAGAATTTAATGTTGAGACACTCCATTCCGTTCGCCACTCACGTATTTGAAGCAAAAATATTGGAAAGACTTATGATTTTTTTACAAATTAGTTCTGAGTGATTTAATAATTGGCTACCTCCGATATATCGCTATGGCGTCAACCTATATCGAATAAATAATTTTAAAAATGGTTTAAGTTATAAATATTTAAAAGAAACGTGGTAATATTTTAAAATTGAACCCGCACCTCTTTGAGTATTTTCATAATCATTCAAACAATCGGTTCAAATCCTGCTAACCTATAATATTTTTTATACGTTCTTTAAATAAAAATATAGAATTTATTAATTATTTTACATGGCAGGCCTGTAGTAGCGCAGCGGCACGAGCTTGTGATTGTAACCGACAGGTTGTGAATTCGATCCCCACTCGAGGAAATGAAATATTTAATATCTTCAGTTTAAATATTTAATGTTTTGATTTTTTCGCTTTGGTACAAGGAAAAGCACGGCGTTTAGTTCCACCACTCAACACACAATGCCTGAAACTCGGCGGAAAGTGGGCAACGAAAGTGGAGCGGAGTGTCTTAACATTAGATTCTCAAGTTCCCTCTGCTTTGGGAAACTAGTGTAAAGACACTCTTTCCTTTCTGCACTTTCCACTCATAATGCAATACCTAAAGTATTGCATTTTGAGTGGCGGAATTGAACGTCGCCTTGCCTTGTTACCAGAGAAAAATAATGAAAATTTTAAATATTGCATTTAAAAATATTAAATATTTCAATTCTTTGAGTAGAGATCGAATCCACAGTCTGTCACGTTTACAGACTCACAATTGCCCTTGTGCTACTACGGGCCTTAAATATATTATAATCATCAAGTAACATTATCATCCTAAAGAGTTTGTCCATACTAATACACACTTGTAGTATAATCGTGGGTCGATATATATATGTATAGATACGATAGCGTCTACTTTAATCAACATCCATCACCGTTCAGCCCAGTTTTGGTATGCAATGACAGCCCACACCCTATACATAATTAAACTTGTGTGTACACGCTATAGAATGTCAAACGCTGTGCAAATGTCAATGGTTACTCGCCTACTCTCACACTTCCGCGCTTTTTCTGTTCTTGTTTTTATTATTTAATTGGTTTCTTATCTTGATAAAGTATATGTCATCGAGATAATTTTGGAACATGTAAGTACATGTAATATATATTTAAATTTAACGCTTTATTTTTTTAGTAATATTAGATGTTTTTAATAATTTGTACAAGGATTTGTATAGTTTATGTACCGAATAAAGACCATATTATGGTCAACTCGCGTGGTTAGAACAGGAAGTACCGAGCGGTCGATTTCTCCATCAGCATCGATAAATAAACTCGGGTAGGACTAATTCCGCCATATTTACGTGGCGGGTCGCACAAACAGGCGTGGGCGGCTCGCGACACTCGTAATAATCAAGTAGCCATAGCCGATATCGCCTATTGAACCCTTTTACAGCCTATTGGTATTTTATTGCAATGCATTATTAAAGTAAGGCCATCGTGCTATTAGGATTGAGTGAAATGACTATGTGTTTGAATTCTGTTTAGAGAAAAATTAATGCTTAATGTGACAAGAGAAAGACATGCTTAGTGTGAGAAAAGAAAGAAAGAGGACAAAGTGCCAAAACACTCGTTTATCTGAAGAGGCCATTGAGGCTCTATTCTTCTGTCGCAAAGCCTTCATTTCATCATTTCGTAGACAAAGCTCGGCGTTGAGTTCACTTAACATGCAATGTCTCGGATATTAAGCAAAACGTAGGTAACGGAGAGTCTTAGAAGCTATAATTGTCTTTCGCTGTTCGCCCCGCAGTAAGCAACAAAATGCAAGGATGACGACATCATAGATGACATTATCCTATTGGCCTTTATCTATTAAGTAATATATCTACTGTCCAAATTTTTAATTGAAGCGCTTATATTATAGCGGTGACACAATTTCGTCTAAATATCAAATTGATTAAGTCAAGTTTTATTGAACAATTACAAGTAAGATTGTAAACTTGTATTATTTTTTTTTTTTGGATTTAAATATTAAATTAATCTTAATGGACGTTATGTAGAGTTGTTTAATTAATACAAATAAGGAAGTAACTGTTTCAATTTTTATTCCGGTGTTTATAGACATGAGGACGTCTGATTGATTCTTGAAATGTTTTTATTAGCTTGATCTATAGATATGTAATGAAATTTGAGACGCTTATTTTTGTTATTTATAATTTCGTGAACATGATAACTATATGTAAATCAGATGATAAAACAAATTAGGTACCGTTGAGGTGGTGTAGAAGCTGAAGTTAGGAGAAGTTTTACATTACCTATTAGTTAAACTATACTTACTAACTTTACACTGTATCCCGTGTATGGCAGGTTAGGCAGAGTGAAATAAAGACACTCCGTTCCGATCCCCACTATAGTTGTGGCTCGTTAAATCAACTTGACATATTCTGTATATTTACCTTGGTACCGAACCCTTGATGGTGGAATTTGAAGTTGGTTGATAGATGGTTTTTGTAAATAATATTTTTTTATAACTATCTTAAATACGGATAAAAAAATATTTTGTCGTTATAAATATGGTTAGTAATCTCTAGAAATGACAATAATATCATATCGATTCCGTCTTCTTAAAGCGCATGATGGTTTTTTTTTTGTTTCAGCTTTACGCTATGTTCCACATATGTAGGGAGAGGGAACTTGGGAAACCTAGTGTTAAGACATTCCGTTCCCAATTCTCAACTTCTATTGCTTTTGTGTATTGTGTTGCTTCTCGATGAATTTGAGGTATTGTTGAGTTGCGCAACTCAATGTCGCGCTTAGCATTGTCATCAAAAAAAGAAATATTTAATATTTCATTTTCTCCATTGGGGATCGAATCCACAATCTGTCACGTATAATATTTTCATAAATATTTAAATAAACAACCAATGACGACATAGACAATTGTTTACAGCTTCTAAAGATTAGATAGACGGATCCGGCTATTATAGAAATAAGTACTAAATTGCACGAACAATTTACGAGTCCTATCACATTGAGTCAAAGCTCAGTACAAAAGATATTAATCTTCCAGGGAATAAATTCACGTTACAATTTGAAATTCAAAATGTCCACGGCGTTGCGTGCAAATTATGTTTTCTCGTTATTACGGCTTTGATACCCGCAGGACTCTTACGAAATGCGAACGATGTGAACTTTCTATGTTGCTACACTTTTGATATTGATTGAAGTTGTGAATTTTATCGATAATGGTAAAAAATGGTTGCATTTTTTATTTTATTTTTTGCAACATGTCCAATATTCTATATCAATACAAACTAAGTGAGTGGTGAAAGAGCCAGAGGAAGACGTCACTTGACCTTTGAGAATCTAGGATCAATGATACAGGAAGGTCACGTATAAAATATTAGGATAACGTTAAAAATTGAACGCCCTCCAGGGAAACATAAATTAAACATAGAGAAAAAAGAATTTTACTTAATTATAATAATTTCTAATTTATACATAATCTATATAAACATACATTGTAAATATTTTTTGTAATATATATGATATATTAACTTAAGTAAATTTATTAATATTTTAGTATTGTTATGTGAATAAAATTCAATTTTAGCACCCCATTCTCAATTACCCATAATACACAGCAAACACTGAAGCCAATGTAGGGAATCAACAAGTACATGGAGTTGACATACAGTGGGCGTGAAGACAGGTTGAGTTATAACGGCGTAAAATACACGAATTAGACACGCTTTAACAGGGAAATTGTTACTAGAAAATAATTTGTTTTAGATAAGTAAATATATTTGCATATAAAATTGTAAGCAATATTTAATATATACGTAATTGTAGGCAGCACTCTGTAAATACTAGTGGTTTAACTAGCGTTACAACTAGAATATTGATAAACTATTACGGTATATTTGTGATAAGCTGATAAAATATATATTTCAGTTTTCTTTTCCTGCTATGACTCAATAGCATGTAAAAATTTAAATAATTAATGGGCCTCGTTAATTGAAAATCTTATTGGTAAACCGTCGATTAGTTGTAGAATATTTCACGTACAATTTTCTATTGCTACTTTATGTGGTAATTGTACAATATAGCGCTATGGCAAGCAGAGGGTATTTGAGAATCTAGTCTTAATCACTCCGATCTGTTCCCCACTTTCCACCGAATTTCAAGCATTGCGTGTCGATTGGGAGTGAAATAACCGCCGCACTTTTCCTTGCTACCCGAGCGACGAAATAGGAACATTAAATATTTAATTTCCTCGAGTAGAGATCGAACTCACAACCTTTCACGTTCACAATCACACGCACAACAGGTCTCAATAGTAATATTTAAAATTGTAAATTAATTCAACATACTTATGTCGTCAGAAACTAGTATCCAAAGTAAAATAACAAAACAAACCATAAAAATTACCAATCATCATGGGACTTGACAACCTAAAATGATTGCTTAATCAAAATATTTCTAATGAACATTTGTTAAAACTTCTTTGAAGGCTATAAAATAATAATAAATAATTATAAAATTAATGAGCCGGGACCGAGTCGCACTTTACATAATTATAAGCACCGCGGGCTCCCGGGCCGCTGTAGGCGAAATATTTAAATTATTTAATATCTCGATGGCCGCGGTCGAATTAATGATATAACTAGCTAATATATTTAAGACACTATTATGGTACAGTGGATGGTATTTGATTGAACGTGTTGGTAGTAACTTCAAATGTGAATTGGGCAAATATTTACCTACGTTTATTATATTGGTAGATTGGCACGAAAATATATTATAAGAAAATTGATAATGCATAATAAATAAGGAATGCAGAATGTTTGTCATTTTTAATATTCTTAATTTGTGTAGAGAATCGAATGATTTATAAATAATAACGTTTTTAGCGTTATGTACCTCAAAAGAGCCCCTGGAGCAAAAAAAAAAGGAAAAGTCCAAAAAAATAAAAATTATAAGGACTTCATGGAAAAATAAGACATTACAAATTTATATTTGCACCTTATTTGTAACACGATGAGTGCACACGTCCGCAAACTTAAATTTGTTAATTTTATTCGACTATAATCAAAATCTTTATATCTACAATTATAAAATAGTAGTAAACGATACGAAAAATTTATATTTATGTGTCTTTCATATTGAACAAGATATCTGAAATTGGTACAGAACTCTGTGGTGTCTCTGTGGTGTATGGGTTTTTTCTTTATGTTTTAGTACAGATAAATAAATCTTTTCAGTTTTCGCAAGCAATAGGCATAGCGGTGTGTTGTAATGAAACAAAAATGGTTATAAATTTAGCATTATTACGCTAACGGGCCGTATTATGTTCCTACAAGAACATGATTATTGTTAGTGCTCACTGATAATAATTTTAATGTTCTAAAAGCAATTATTATAGATAATTATAACTTTAAAAGATGAAATCGATTAATTCAATCGCATATTGCTTCATTCTTATCGGGTCTACTGAGTGGTATCTAAATATCATAATATAAATTATTATGGAAGGAAATATATTTTAAAAACCTGAAAACGTTTAATAAAATATATTTATAAATTTCATTTTACAATACAATTTAACTTTTCACGTTTTGTCTTCGTTACTCTGTGGACACGGCCATATACGTCTTTCGCCTTGTCCACTGACATTCTGAGAGATATGTGCTCTCTATTGTTGATTTTTACGTGACCTTTCTTTAGTATCATCAGTAATAATGTGTTTGCTAATTTCAATCGAAGTCTCGCCCTGTCTCTCTTACCACTCACTCTTGCTTTACATTTTTTGTCATTCGTTCGTGACTCTTTCTTGGAACGTGCCCAAACTATACAATATCCGACACATTTATTACAACATTTTCTAAACATCTATTAAGTTCATAATGTTTTCTTATTTAGAGCGTATTAAGTGAAAGGAGAGCGATGATATCGGTTCATTGCTTCTATCACGTTGTTTATGTCGTTATTATGAAGATCTGCGTCGTTAGCATAATATTCAATATGAATAGGATTAAGTTTATCAAGTCGAATCTTTATGGATCACTTATAAGGCAAGCCTTCCTACCAGTTTTGACCCGTTTTACTTGATAACTGAACGATATTGAAATCGTTAATTTTAATTAGTTTTGTAAAGTAGAACACTATTTATTTGTATTTGAAAATTAATTAGAAAAGTAACAAAGGCAGCTAAGCAGATGGTACATGAAGCTTTAAATATAGCTAATTACTAAACTAAACTAGGTTCCCAAGTTCCCTCTGTCTACCTTGCTATGTATGCAGCAGTAGGATGTAGCGTAAAGCTGTGTCAGTGAGTGAGCGATTACTTAACTTCGATAGAATTAAGTGATTGGAAGTTATATTTTTTTTTCTTATTCAATTGGATATCGATATCCAAATAATTATAATTTACTTATTGTAGAAGAAAACAATATTAAAAAAAAATATCTGATTTAAATATAATAAACTACTTGTAAAATACATATTTCATAATCTCATAATAACCTACTGGTAATATGTTAAAGACAAACGGAATGCGACACCTCACACGAATAATTGACAACAATGGTCTGTAGGCGAACTGGGCGATGTTCGATACCTACACAAATTCGATGGTTATATCATTTGGAAGCTAAGTGCTATCTATATTTACATAACGATATATAATATATCTTAATACTCATTTATAATAAACAAGTCTGCATTCAATTATATACATACATTAATATTTGGTAATGACAATTATATACAAATTAAAATAAGCTTTTCTGTGATAATCATATTCTATTTAGGCACATTATTGTATTTTTTGCTACGCCTACGCCATACCAGAGCCAAAACAACAGCCTTTTTGTTTGCAATAACGCAACATTGATTCATAGCTGGTCGTGTACCGTAAATTATTACTTTAAATTTCTAATTGGACCGATCCTATCTATACTCGTAGTTTCATAACCGTCAAAATGTCGTCCAGAAATAAAAATGTCACCGCCATTGACATTTCGATCTTAATCCGATGAGCGGGAAAGTGATCGGACTTATTCGAGACCTCTCATTGTAGTTTGCCGACACATGTGACTATTTTCAACTAACAAGATAATGGTTGACGTCTATATAGAGAAGGGTAAACATGTCTATCTAATGGTGGTTGTGGGTCTAAATGTCAATTTTATAGTATTATAAAACAGGACACTGCGTCTGATTATATAACATATTCACCTCTCTGGTAAAAAGAGAAAACGCGGCGTTTAGTACCGTCACTCACCACACATTAAAAAACATAGAGTATTGTAACTTGATCCATATCCTCTATTTTCTTAAAGAGTAATTAATATATACATTTACAATTAAATTATACAAATGAAAGTAGTTGTTTTCGATGCATTACTGTTGAAACACTTTAAACTTCCCTGTAATGGTAACCTTCGCCAGTAAAAGGTATGACCTTTTGATGGTTTATTATTTTTTATTGATTAAATTATGATATATAAAAAGATTTAAAAGATAAAATAAATCACCATTGATACCTTTTATATCTTCTAGCTTACATTTTGCTTTGATCACGTCATTCGATATTTTACCATATGATTAAATAACTAAAGTTTTAAAATTCCTATAAGTTATAAATCAACCAGTTCATTTATATATTCCCTCAAGATTGTCCCTACATTAAGTAAATTCATCGATTTCACTAGCATAATCGAGAACTCGCCAACGAAGCTCAGTACATCCATAAACATGTGTACAGCACTAGAGGCCGAACTAGATAGCGATCGCGGACGTTAATACACAAAGGAGGTACATACCTCGCAATGGACTGTCATTGTGGGACCGGTTGGGCAAATCGGCCGGTATAAATTACCAACGTCATTTCGATCGCGATATCGACAGCTCATGCATCATAGTATCGCTGTCGCTCCATCATCGATGGGAACGTTCCAGTGACCTTTGATTGGTCATGTGGGTGTGCTTGACCCTGCTCTTCTGTTTACTGAATACTTCTTATTTGTCGTTTGAAGGTGATAACCGATAACCCAACATAACTCTGTACTTTATATTTAAGAATCTAGTGTACATAAGCTTATTGGTACCTATATATCTTGATCTGTAAACGGTTCTTATTCTTAATATATTTCTTAGAGATTTCAGCAACTGCTATATTGCCTTATCTATTACAATTTGAGATCTTAAATACTTGTTGATAAACTTTGTTGTAATACTTTAAATGTAATAGCGTTAGTTCATTTTCAATATTAATTTAAGGATTTTCGCAGCGTTTTTATACTTTGAGAAAAGACAATATTGATATCCATAATTTAATTAAGGTAATTAATTAAATGCACATATACATCAATAAGTACGTAAGTAATCAAAATACATTGATTTATTTAAGACCGTTTATTCGAGTAAGCGAGTTAATAAGTATGATATCCACTCAGGGGAATGGTCTGTTTTCGTTTCCTCACCCTTGTAATAAGACACAGCGCGGTTTTCAGTTCCGCAATTCCTCAATACGAGAAGCCTCGTAGTAAGCTTAAAATTACTAGTTTTTTTTTTCAAATGAACAACAAAAACAAAATGATTACATGGTCTATACATTGCGGTGATCTCAAAATACGCTGTACATTACGTAAACCATTCGAAGCGATCAGCATCGAACTGAACCGAATAAAATACGTCAATCCGACTGATAAGAAAAGTGCTCTATCCAGTCCACTATCTCGAACCTCACTCGACTGGTCTAAACGAGGGACCAGGGATTAGTGGCGTGGGAAGAATAATGAAGACATTTGCCGTGCGCACGCGCATCTACATGTTATCCTTACCAAAAGAAACGGAATACAATGGACTCACGTAACATATCCTACACTCGGATCGATCTGACAGTAATGGCGTTTTAGAAACATTAGATGTGTTAATCCAATGTATATTGATCTAATATGGAGTAATACTATAATAAAATATTGTAGATTATGTTCTATCTTATACTATTTTCTAGCTATTTTTATTGTTTCACCTAAGTGGGATAACAGGATTTATTAAATAAGACACAATAGACTTTGAATATATTACGGTATGTGGTTAAAGTAAGTCTCAGAGTAGTTGCCGTTCATCTCTCGATTGAATCTATTTATATCGGATGCTGTGAAGTTACTTATGTTACGAAATCAAATCTCTTCATAATGATACAGTTATTAAAGATACCGTCTGCTTAATAATAAATACCTTTAATACTTCTTATCTTCATTATATAAATTACAATATTATATTAGTAGGACGAAATGCAACTATCGAGACTGTATACGAAAATATAAACAATCTAGCCTCTAGACATCTCAAGATAAGCCTAATATTTACCCAACAAGCGATGTCATGGACCATTGTTACATCACAGATGTATCATAGTGTTTGCTTTGTTACATTTGGCAGTGTTTTGGCATGTGGCGGCAATTATGTCAATACGCCTCGTCACAGCCAAACATATACTTGTTTACGTTTTAAATGCTTTTGCCTTGAGGTATGAATTGGAGAAGACAATATTATTAATAAGTCTTAAGTGTTATTAAAATAAATTAAACGTATTATGACCATAAGGTTCTTTTTATATATATGTGTTTTAGCTATTCACTAGTAGGTAAGTTGATAATGGTGTAATGTGTTTATCGTACGCCGTGCCGTATATTAAAAATGTCAAATCTGTTCGAAATCTGTTTTAACACGCTTTTATTAGCTTGGGTTGTATGTATGTATGTATGTAAGTAATAAAATCTGTGACCTTGATTTTCGGCATTTTCCAGAAGTCAGATTATTTTGCAACTTTGCACTCCTATTAAGGACCGATGACAATGCAATAATATGAAAACAGTTTCCCATTATCATTATGAGAACCGTCAGGATTAATAAATACTGTTACGGATCCTTCAATTTCTCTTAATCCCCGAAAGAGCGATAGAGCCAGCGCATCTGCGCATGCTAAAAAACATCTAAACAAAAAAAAAGGGAAAAAATAAATAATAGTTTATAAACTAAGCGTGTTTCTATAGTTTTTTTAGTCTATGTTCTAATTTATTTTTAACTACACTAAACACTTGGACACAGTAAGTTTACATAGCGAATGTTGCTACTCTAAGTAAAGTGTCACCGTAAATTCTGTAATTATTGACACTTACCATAAGACATGAACCTTATAAGGCAAAAATTTGTTTGTAGAAATTATTTTTATTAAATTATTCACTTTTTCATTTCTTTACTGTTTAAAAATATATAACACTATTATTAAGTCAATAAGATACAAAGTAATTTGCTTTTTATTGACGCTGAATTAATACACTAATTGAATAATTTATGATAATACATATAAAAAATTATACTCCAGGACAAAGTTAATATGTTTTACATAATATTTATAATGAAAAGAAATAAGCAACAATGGCGTACTTCCTCAATATATTGTATGTTTAATGTCAAATGATCATGAATTATATTTAAGAATGTTGTTTAAACAGTGTATATATAGATTATTGTTTATGGTCATTTCATGTCCGTTTAATATATTTTAAAAATTCGAATTACACTATTGAAACGCTTGAATTACACTATTTTACTTACTAATCTCAATTATTTTCTTGATTTAATAAAGTTTTGACCTTTAAGACGATAACAATAC
Organism: Eueides isabella; assembly: GCA_019049475.1. Lineage (NCBI taxonomy): Eukaryota > Metazoa > Arthropoda > Insecta > Lepidoptera > Nymphalidae > Eueides > Eueides isabella. Next base: position 10,021,304 of record CM032395.1, on the reverse strand, counting down.
ATATCTTCTTAAATTTCAGTGAAACGAATAAAAAAAATTTAGTTGAAATAAATATTTTAAATTTATGTATCTTTTTTATCAACCGATTTTAATTTACAAAAATGATAAATATTAAGAAAGTTTTCCAAAATATAATAGCAAAAACTGCATTTAAATCGGGCTAGCCGTTTTTCAGAATAACTTATTTAAACGCACAAACAAACCACTGTTTGGAGCTTAGTATTACATTAATAACGGCCCCTTATCATTTTTTATAAGTCCAAGTACAGACAGCAATCAGTTACCTATTTATTATAAGTAGAAATATATGCCAAGCCACCTAATATGTATTTTTGCATACAAATATTGAGAAGGGAGTCATGACACTAGTGGAAAGAAGAAAACAAGGTAAAACTGACAATAAGCCACAAAACAAATACCACACTATAAGAATAATATGCTTTATAGCTCTACTTTGCCGTGATCTACAAATTGCATTTAATTTTGTTAATGGAAAAATAATGTAGTATGTATATAAATGTTATAGTTTACAATATAACAAACAGCTCAACCGCCTAGATTTCTTGCATAAAATGCAAAATCTAAACCCATGGATTGTTACTGTTGATACTAATTTATTACTATATATCGCAAGGCAGTTGAATACACGTGTTCGATAAGAATAGGTAATGTATCAAACGAAGGTTTTTGCTCTGTTATTGTAATGTCGATAATATTTTAAGATATACCGAGATTATGTTCAGTAGAAGAGTATATTGTTTGGGATTCTTGTTATTTACTTTGTCAAATTCTAGTACTTATACATTATAGAATTTTCATTTTACAGACTGTTTGGTTCAAATCAGTCAGTATTCCTTGTTTTGGTTTTCACATAAGTGATACCTATGCTTAATGTATAAAATCCATCATAATATCAAAATATATAAATATTTATTCATAACAAAAAGCTGTCTAAAACTACTTAGCACATATTAATAATAATATTTTTTTGTTATATTTTTTTCACAAAACTAATAAATGTACACGCAATAAAAACTTTGCTTTTTATTAGCAGTACTCAAAGCTATAAATAATTTTGAGCCTTATTACAAGCGACTGCCGACGACACAACATGTTTTCAAAAAAAAAAAAAAAAATAGTACCTGATAAACTACATAGTACGACTTGGCTTGATCCTTGACTTATATATCAATTAGAGTATCGTTACATAAGAACCAATGGCCGTATATTACGTTCGCAATATTAATATTCAAATCGTAATGGCGTCCGAGATAAGCTAAAAACTGGTTCACCTTTAAGCCAAAGTTCGTTGCGTTATTTCCTACGAATTAATGCTAATTTGCGTGAGTAATTGCTGTTAATATAACAATATTTGTAATGTGATTATTGTGTTATAGATATTTTGACATCAATGTACACCGATGAAAGTCTTAAGATTCATATAATACACTTATTTGGTTACTATATGGACTTTACAATATATGTATTATCCTATCCTTTTATATGTAAGAAGTGTACAGGAGTGTTATTTGATACAATTTGAGACCTAAAAGATATATCTTAAATAATCATGCCTACAAGACAAGTTGTTATTTTAGCATGTTTACGTTGTTCATGGTAATTCGTTAAATTAATTTTAAAAAATACTTTTAATTAAATAATGAGACTAATTTTATGATTACAATAAAACAATTTAATATGAAAATAATACATTATATGTAAGAAATAAATATTGAATGAGTTATATTTAAATAAAACATATTGTATTATAAGCATATTAATATAATGGGTTAAAGTGACGTAAGCGGGAGCATAACGTCGCCAATATTGGCGACTCTTTCTATAATGTATGCTTTTTTTTTCTTAGTAAATTCAATATAAATAAAATGATGTTACGAGGACTGTCGTGGCGCAGCGGCACAAACGTGTGATTGTAACCGACAGGTTGTGGGTTCGATCCCCACTCGAAGAAATGAAATATTTAATATTTACATATTAAATATTTAATGTTTTCATTTCTTCGCTCTGATACAAGGCAAAAAACGCGGCGTTGAATCGGTATTCACTCTACACGCAATGCCTCAAATTCAGCGGAAAGTGGGGAATGGAAGTGGAACGGAGTGTCTGAACACTAGGTTCCCAAGTTCCCTCTGCCTACCCTGCCATGTGCGGGATACAGCGTGAGTTATTTTACGCGAAGTTCCGTCTATAGTATTTAAATTCTAAGTTCAAGGTATATATAATCCAGACAGCCTATGTTCAACTTATGGATAGTTTTGCTTAACGACATAAAAATATAAAATCAGTCTGTAATAAAAAATATAAAAATATAAAATAAAAAATTGTTGTTGTTGATCGACTTTACATTTTCCTTTATCACACTTAAAAAAGAGGCAATTATTCATCTTTATCAAAATATTTCAATACGGTTAGCAAGAATACAAATAAAAAATAAAAAAAAAAACCGATATCGATAAAACTTTTAGCGATCGCAGTAAAAAAAGCAGACTTCCATTTTGAAAGTTGTTTAAGCCCTGAAGCTGGATGTGGATGAGTCCAAAACAAAAAGTATGAACTATCACGCTCAGAGTCACCGACCGCTTGACATTTGACACACGAATGTCAAGGCCCAGGTCGGTACACGTTAGTGGACTTGAATGCAACTATCGAAAATACCTTTTTGCCTTAAAAAGCCCGCACTCGCATTTTAATAGTAATCATGTAGATGTCTGTATTAGTAGATCATGTAGATGTCTGTGTATTAGTAGATCATGTAGATCATGTAGATGTCTGTATATTATGAGTGTATCTATATATTTATATAATTAATTTCTCTTAAAGACGGTTTGTATATTAGCATATGTTACCTTATTGTTTTTTTATTTTCAATAACAACTGTTACGCTTGTGTATTATAAATTCTCATTTGCCATTTTCATTATCTCTCATTTATTTCACTTGGTGGATATTAAAATAAATATTATATTATTATGTAATAAAATTAGGTATCATAGTTAAAAATATTTAAAATTAAGCTTAAATAATAATAAGTAACGTATATAAATAACTAAATTTACAACCTACAATTTTGTCACAACTTTTCAGTATGAACAAATAAAATACAACGTGACATTATCGAAATGATAAACTAATATCAGCAAGCATTTGAACAAAATCACAATATCTATTCCAAATTTTATTAGTGATAAAAAGAAATTTACAATATCGTATTAAATTATAAATTGATTTTAATGACGTGAAGAAATCAGCGCTTCGTTTTATATTTACATTTTGAGGTAGATAATTAATTATTTTTATAAACATAGGGTCAGCAACCGCTTGCCATTTGACATACGAATGTCAAGGCTCCATATCAGATCACGTTGTTGCACTCAAGCGTGACTCAGAATTCCATCACTCTTAGATCATACAGAGGAAATCACTGTAATAAAGAGATCAATTTATAAAAGATCAAAAATTGTGACTAATATAAAGTATAGGTTGTTCGTATTTTAAGAATATAATAGGCGTGATTAGGCTAATCTTGTAAATTAATGACGGTCTACGAAACAACAAAGTGCAGTAGTCGTAAATAAAGAAACGGCCGTTAATTATTAAAACGTGAAATTTTTCATAATTATTCTACCTTTACAAGGTAGATAGATAACATAGAAATATAGATTAGTATATGTTTAAGTTATATACAATCACTCCGTAGACTGAAATACCTATCAGGGTAAACGAAAAAACATACTGCTCAAATATACTGCCAATTTTCCATTAAAAAAGATTTTATATTGATTGATATCTATCACCATAGGAAATTCTATAACCAAAATCTTTCACACATGCATATAGATAATGAAATCTAATATTTTATCTATATATTTTCATCGCTTCAGCCATGAACACAGACACATACCTAGTCTTAAGCACAATCACATTACATCCATCTTATAAATTTTCCTGTCAATATATAATATTATAATATGACGGCAACAATTTATAATAATTGGTGGCGAACACAGCGTAACTTGTTGTTGTGCTTATCAACTGAAATGTCAGATCACCTTCCGCATTACACTCGCAGCCCGGTGATATGCGAGGGCAAAGAAACAAGAGCAAAAACTTTAAGGTCTCGAACATCGTTTTCGTAATTTTACAGTCACTTGAAACGTTTCCGTCGTGACTTAAATAACATTGCTTATTTAAATGGCTTACCTGTAAAACAAATAACGGTGACACTTGCATATACTCGTATATACGTAAAATGTTAAAATATGATTATTCTTTTTGAAACCAATGTCTGTTATATTCAGTTGACTTTTATTAAAATTTAAAAGCATAGCTCTATTGAATTATATTAAATGATATCAATTAAAGTAATAAGCTTTATAAATAATGCGCTTTTTTAAATTGTTAATATTTTATACGTAAACTTTTTATTTTCAACAACTTGCCAAGCCGAAATTAATACCAAATTAACGCTATTAAAAGTTGAACATGGCTTTCGAGTTAAAAAAACGCACTTAAACAAATTAATTCATTTATTTTGGAGCTACTGTGCCCTAGACAGACAGACAGGTGAAACTCAAAACACACTGCTTTTTGCGTCAGCGGTTAAAAACAGAGTATTCCACGAAGTTCAGGAAATGTGATCAATAAATCATTAAATATCTATAATAATTTATTTAATATTATGAACATTACCGACTTTCACTCACTTCTTTTATACAAAACTAAATACGAATAATTTGTCTAACGCCCATTTTAATATTCTTTCAATATTCATTATCATTGATACTACATAGAATTCAATTGCATTTTAATATACCAGTTCACCTTGTTTTTCTTGGCCTTAGCACCTTTGACACCATTTTCTTTATAGATACATAATTTACGCCACCATAAAGTCAAGGTGACGTATACCTATTTATCTGTTGCCATATTATTTACATTTATGAATATGTTAATTTAGTTTGTTAACTGTGCCCTCTGCGATTTTTGATTTTCTTTTCTGTCAAAGAATTATTAGCGACAATGATGTAATTAATGTATTGTACTGAAAACAACGGTTGCGATTCGTTGTGTTCATTATTAAATATAAAACATAAAAAGGATCCTGCATTATCATCCACTCAGCTCTCTCGGTCAGCTACACGCTGCATCACGAACATGGCAGGATAGGCAGAAGGTATGTGGGAACCTATTGTTAAGACACTCGTCGTCGTCCCGTTTCCCATTGTCTGCTGATTTTTTTATCAGAACGAAGAAAATAAAAACATAAAATGTTAAAATTGAAAATATTAAATATTTCATTTCCTCGAGTGGGCATCAAACCCACAATCTGTAGTGTTTACAGTCTCATGATTGTGCTCCTGCGCCACGACAGCATAACCACCACTTTTTAATTTAATATTTTTATGAAGGTGCAAAATATTATCGATATATTCACGTTTGAAACCTACACGGGTCGTATTTGGAATCTTAGCAAGCAAAGCTACATGTAGAGCTCTCACGTGGGCGAGTCGCGACATTTGCCCCTTTGGGTGATGTCATTGTGTGCATCGGAAATTGCATATGATTGAGGATAAATATTATTTAGTAAACTTATATGTGAAACTATGCACAAATAAATGAAATAAATGTAATTTTGTAAATATTATGTTAATTTGGAAATGTTATATTTAGCCAGAAGGGTCAATTTGACGTTACAGTCACAACATGATGGGTAGCGGTACTACAACGCGTTCTTAAGACGAATAGAACATACACAACCTAAGTTATTATATTTAACTGTTTTATTAATATAATCTTTGATTTTACACAATTAAAATGAAATGATTATATTGCGTATATTGATTTCTATACATTTTAGGAAACTACTACACGGGTAGAGTGAGGTAGCATCCGTCTGTCAGTTGATATAATTATTATATCAAACTTATTCCAACGGTTTTTTGATTGCCTTGCATACTGCCCAGGTCTGTTGTAGAATGAGCGAATTGTATCTTGCCCTCTGGTGTGGTGGGTTTGAGACTTTAATTTATTTATGAGTGGGTCCGAGATGGTATGAAGTTTAACTATTTTATTATTACAAAAAGTGATAAAACTTATAAATTTTGATAAAAAATAAGTTATTGTATCTAATGTCATTTGCATTGTTCTTAATGTAGTTATAAAACTTTCCTTTTTTTATATTATAAATACAGACTTTTGATAAATTACGAATATAATATTATGGGTGGATGTTTATTCAACTGTCACACAAAAACTACTGAATGGATTTGTATGAAATTATAAAATAATGTTGGGTATTTATGTAAAGATTTAGTATAATTTGGCCGTAATAAGTTAAAGGAAGCAAAGCAGCGGGTGGGTGGCTGTTATTCATAATTCCATTGCAAGCAGTCGGGCGACAGCGAGTGTGTCGGGGTGAATATCGGTCCGTGTAGCGTGTAGGCGGGGGTCGCCTCACGCTAGCTGTCGTGACGTAGACAAAGTCTGTACATACACTTTGTCTCTATATCTATACCAATCTGGCGAAACTAACATATATATGATATAGTTATTTTGTAATTACAACACCTTCATGGTGTTTCTTCCATAATTAATATTGTTTTCCATAGCGTTTGACGGTCCTCCATTTATAAATACCCCAGCTAGAGATACAGCGTGGAGTGCAGTTAAGTTATTAATTAATATGTTAGTAAATGAATGTGGAGATAAATGTAGCGCCTTGTAGAGCAAGTGAAGAAACTCATAATGAGTAATAAATCTAAGTGTACGGTGTCGTACTGGATGATACTGAAGAATGGTCACGTAATAAAGCTTCAGCTCTCTGGAAAGCATATATTAAGAGGTAAAAGGTATACGTAGCATTTGGCACTCTATTTTCCCTGACTATCCCGCTAGAAAGAAAGCGTGAAGATAATAAAAAAAAATAACTAATTTAATCAATTGAAATTGTTAATTATAATATTTTTTTTATAATTAATAATAATAATTTATTATATAACATTACGAATTATGTACTAGCTAATAATATTCTTAAACAACTCGGTCTCATTACCCATAATAAAAAACTAGAATACTTTTGCGCATGCAAATTTTTTAAATAGTTGTAATGGCTGGAGCTACGAGTATATACAAACTCGTGTGACAAGTTGCAACTTTATACTGTTTAAATGTCTTCTAATAAATGTCAAAATTTACTTTTTTGTCATAATTTGAAAGTTTATATCATTTTATACATTATTTCATTTCTCAGACTCTAGTAAAAAACGAATACGGACGAACAAAACGCCTTTTAATACTATCTTTCATCCTATCTTAGCCCAGTCTATTATTTATAAAATAAAATAAAATCCCGCACATGGCAGGGTAGGCAGAGGGAACTTGGGAACCTAGTGTTATGACACTCCGTTCCACTTTCGTTCCCCACTTTCCGCCGAATTTTGTTGCGTGTTGAGTGGCGGAACTCAACGCCGCGCTTTGCCTTATGAACTAAAATCAATATCTATATTATGTATATTTATGGATATTGTATATTTTTTTTAGAAAAATAAAACAAAATATAAACATTTCATCTTAAAAGTTTTAAAAGTTTTATACATTATTACTGTCACATTTATTATGTCAATAATTTAATTCTAATTTTGTTTCACCACTGAAATCAAGCTCATTTGTGCAATGCAATAACAAGACTATAACTGCGCGGCGATTTTCAAATGCACATAACATGTGAAGCAAGTTGCATTATCTTTAAACTGGAATACCATCGTAAATTTTGTTTAACTCCTCGGCCAAATAAAATTAAATCACTTAGGAATTTCATATCAAACTAACGACTGACTGGCATATTTCACTGTTTTTATGTTTCTCGTAATTACAAACAGTTATCAGCGGCTTTGCTTTTAACGGTTAACCTTTTAATACTTTAGGTACCTGTAGCATTAAGACAAGTACAATAACAATAAATTATTATAAAGCCCTTACATAAAATCCTGCTCTGATATCTTTGCGCTTTAAGCTGCTACAGAACTTACCCGGTAAATCATATTCTCAAAACATTTCAATCAATTTAGTTATCTCTACATGAGTATTATTTCGCTATAATATAGTTAAATAATATATAAGAACTCTTCAATTTAAGATAAAATGACAAGCTGTTTTCTAATATAAAATGCTTACATGTGTTCTACGTTCAAATATATAACATTTAACATACTTCACTTTTACGTAATAAACCAAACTGATATAAATATTTATGATACAAGTGATGAATTATATAATTTACATAGTTCCCAAAATCTGACCTTTGATTATCTCACCGCGATCGCCGCAGACCACAAATGGGCCTGCTAATGTTTATATTAACACGATTTAGTCGATCACGATTACCTTAGGGCAAGTGCGTGATGTACCCGTTTATCCCTTTACCTACATATATTAGTGGCCAAAACGCGGCTTCGCCAGCTTAAGCTTATTTTGTATTATAGCAAAAAAAGAACTATTCACAAAAAATACTATTATAAAAATATTATATATATTCTGGTATATACGCCATATTACTAAAAAGTTTAATCTAAATCTATTCTGAATTTTTTGCGTGAAGGTGGAATGAATGATTTCATTCTTACAAACTTTCATATGTGTAATATTCGTATGATTTTAAAATATTGGACTCCAAACTAAGTTACAGATAGACAAACGTACGACAAATGATGTATGTTACACTAACGATTTTAATAATATAATCTCTAATCTCGAGATTAGATTATATCACATGTTTAGATCGACCCCCAATCTATATGCCAATAACGAAACCTAGCAATAAGACTGTCAATGGTTAACCATCTGTCAAACCACCAGCACTGTTTGGTTTTCTAGAGCTTTTTGATCTTCTTAGAAAAATACTACATTCACTCTACTTAACTGTGCCTAAATGTTTTATTCAATATGTAAATTGGTTAAAACATAATCATTTATAAGTCAGATAACAGTCACATGAGACTTTTAACCTTTATAATAGCTTTGAAATTCTTTAATCACCAAATTGATTCTTTCAAAGGAAACGACTAATTACCCACGTACAAAATAAATCAATGTATCGAATCGATAAATACTGTAGACAATGTGAAGGTGTGGTATTTATATCAGTGTAACTTCAAAATCAATTAAAATTTGTTAAAATAGAAAATGTTTTCTAAAGATATTTTGGGTCTTAGAACTATGCGTGTAGTTTTGTTTATGGGTGTGAATCTGTATGTTGTTAATAACTATGGAAGAATATTTTTATATTTTATAATTGTTCGCAAAAACATATCGCTGGCTTAGCCTGCAAGTCCGTGTTTTTATTGTACTGTTACATTTATATATTAATTAGTTCATTCATTCGATATTGTTAAAAATACAAAATTAATCTTTATTTTTCTTACTTAATTGATTTTCAGAAAAAACGTTTTTTTGTCTTTCTTAAGAAATTGCTTAACAGGCATTGCAGGATGGCAGGCTTACATTCTAAGCTGACGATATATGAAACAAAGTAACTGATTTTCTTTTAGTTATTTAAATGAAACATCTCTTTAAAATTTAATAATTTATGCAAGGACAAAAAAATTGTGTAAAAATATAGTTAATATGAATCAATTGCCGATATATATTTAATGTCAGTAGTGCGACGCTATTTAGAAACTGCGATATCTGTTAGTAATTAATATTATAATGGTTGTTGAATATGTAATAATTTGTTCTATTTTTTGTTTCAGGTATTATTGTCAGCTACTGAGAGAAAAAAATATTTAAGTATAATATATTTGCATATTTAAAAATGCGAGTCCTTCTACTATACATGTGTTCAATGTTGCTTATAACAGAGTACCTAAATATCAAAGATTTAAGTTATATCGATCGATTTCATTCTAGAACTATTGAACTTGTTACCATTGCTCTATTTAAACTTGCTTAATCACTTGAGTGTCTGTAGAAGTAAATTTAAAATATTTTACAAACTAAAAATTTTTATTGAGGCATGTCGTCGCACAGTTGCAGAAAGAAGCGTGTGACTTCTCACGTGATAGGTTAATACTAAATTGAAGGGGAGAGCCTGCTTTAGAGTCAGTTCAAAAAAACTATTTTTTCATGATGTTTTTTGGACAGGAAAGAAATATTCAATTGAAACGAAATTTTGAGGTTTTATTGTTATATATTTCAACAACAAAAACAACAATTTGCTTCTGAAATTTTGAGGAAACATTGTTGGATAATTTGAGAAGATATTTATGCAAAAAAAAACGATGTTTTGAAGCCTCTAAAGAAGGCTCTCCTTAAAAACGTATAAAAATTTGAACGAAGCAGGACTTGATCCCTCGCTTCTTGGAAATCGTCCACCGCGCTGTAACCAACTTAACCATTTGGTCTATTCTTGCAGCTTGGCTAAGTCAGAGCGCTTTTCAAGAGAAGCGGGTTCAAATCCTGCTTCATTCAAATTTTAATACGTTTTTAAATTTAGTATTTATCTTTCCTAAGTGTGGAATAACACTTTAAAAAAAGTAAAAATCCTCGATATGTTGTTGGTTCGATATTAGGTTCCCAAGTTCCTTCTACCTACCCAGCCATGTGCGGCAAAAAAAAAATATTATAATGACAGACGCTTCACCACTCTACATATCGCAATTTCTATTCAGTTCAAGTAATTTATATCTGTAATAGGCGTTGATGAGCGGGTATACCTACAGCTTAGGTCTCGTCCAAGTCAGGTCCACTTTTCTTCCGCCTCACAATCAGTCCTGTTAAACGGGTTCCATACCACCGCGCCCAGCCCACGCCGTCCTTCTCAATGCTAATCGTTCTATGCGATACACTAATCGCATACCTCCGTGTTTACTTCATATTAATACCACCCACTTGAAAGTACCACTTTTATCTTATATATTGTATTTTTTTATGAACGTAAGTAACTTACTTATTATTTCATTTTCATTTCTTACGTACTAGCCCTTGTTTATTTATATTTTCCCGTTTTTTTTTGTTAAGTTGGCAAAAAAACTCAATATGTATAAGATAAAATATAAAAATAAAGAGTATAGATATAAAATTGAAAAGGTAACCTCCATCATTACTTATAGACAAAAATTTATCTATTTTAATATAATTATTTTAAGAACAGGAAATTAATTTAATTACACTGAAGGCGTGGTCGTATTTGTGGATTAATAATAATAAATCTTCGATTATTGCCAACCACTCATTAATATCAAAGTTCAAGTAGCATGACGCTTCCGTTCAATTTATTATTTATATTTCGTACTAACGACACGCCCGCGACTTCGCCTGCTCGGATTACTTTCTTGTTCTAATAAAATTATCATTTTTAACATAATATCTATCTATACATTAAAAGCTGAAATGTCAGCTAAATAAGTAAAAAAAAAATTAGTAATTTTGTTGACCTGACCTGACTTTTCTATTTTCTAACTGATTCAAATAATACAAACACTAAATGTTAAGTGAAAATAGCCAAAATATAACAGTGAAAACTGTAGTTAAATTAGCCATTTCTGAGACAAAATTTTCGAAAATTACTATTTCCTATTAAAACAATAAATGTGAAATATGATATTTTTTTAATATATCTACTATGTACAGACAGCAATCAGTTACGGATTTATTATAAGTATAGATTTATATCGCTCTTGTTGATTTTACTGTTGTTTGAATCTTAACGCTTTCTTTTAAGTTCATATTACAGAGTATAAATAATTGTGAGTCTGAATAATCATAGAAGAATATTTATGAGGTTATAATTTAATAGTTTTCTTGCTCTGGTAAACTAGCAAAATGAGGCGTTGAGTTACGCAACTAAACACGCAATGTCCCAAAAATCGGACGGAAAAAATGTGCTTTGAATATTTATCATCTTACACTTAATCGTTAAAATAGAGTGCCAATCAATTCATTTTTAACCAAACAACGTATATACTAAGCTTGTATGATACGAGGTTACATGATGCTTGAATAAGGGTGATATGTTAAATATTGTTTCTTATATCATTTATGGTTTAAAACTTACTTGGGACAAGTTTCACCTACTGCTACACGCTAATTTGACACTACCACTGTGTCGAAGTTTGCAACTGCAGGTATATTTTAGTTGGTTATAATCCCACATAACCCGGTTTCTCTCAAGAACTGGAAATCTTGTAAAGTGAAAAAAAAAACAAACTTTTTTTATAAAGTAAAAAAATATTTTTATAAAGTAAAAAAATACTTTATTTTAGTAGGCAGTTTAATATAGTACGCAGGTGTAATTTTGAAAAATAAAATATGTAATATTATTAGCTGAGTTTATCTTGACGGCGCACAGTCTCAATGTAAACGCGAAGGCTATGAATTCAATTCCGAACTTCAAATATTTTATTTAAAATGAGAGGTTACAAGCTTCATTTTTTGAACGTCAAACAATTGTTTTTATTTTCTTGCTCTAGAGTAATAAGACCGAGCGCAGTGTGCACTGATTTCCGCGTCTAGTTTTGTTCATTTTTCCTTTTTAAAAGCGGAACCAGTGCAGGTTATTTTTACCAAGCCCAGGAACTTCTTTTCGGAATTTGTACGGACAATAATTTAATAAATACAACTGAGACTCAAGGACATCGAATTACAACTTTTTTCGTCTCCTATATTTATTCACAATTGTAGACATACTACTTTAACCCACACAATTTAATTGTATTATTAATTTACAATAACAATAAATTATAACAAACAATGCATAGTTATTTTAATAATCTCCAATTGTGATTTAGTTATATAATTTAGTAACGCTTTAGCTCTTAAGAGTTTCATATTAAAATCTCTTACAGCAAACTATTTAGATTTACAGTATTATTAAATAATAAAATTATATGAATGCTATAAATCATTTAATTAAAATTAATTTTATTCATAACTTAATGCATTGAGAGGTTGAGATCAAACGACATTCAGTGCATATCGTAAATTACCTTGAATATATTACACTTTAAAATATGTTATAAAGACATAAACTACATTCGGTTGACTACTGATGGCTTATAAAATAAATCAACTTAGCCTTATTATTTCTAATAACATTACTTCTATGCGTAACATCAGCATGATGAGGCGAGAGTGTCACAAGTAGAGGTATGTACGAGTAGATATAGTCGTTACTTGAGTTTATATAAATATTCGTTTCTTTTTACTGGTTAATATTTTATTCCAATATGGTACAAGGTTAGTAAAGGAACTGTTGTTATTTTTTTAATGTAAGGAAATATATTACTCCACCCGCCTCAATGGCCGCCATTTCGCCACAATGGCGTCGCGCTGTCATTAGGTAGAAAACCTTTTTTTTTTCATAAAATATTTCAAGACAATTTAAGGCTTAAATTAGAAAAAATAATTTTATTAATTAAACATTAATACCTACACTTTATAATGTTATATTCACGCATATTGCAAGATACCTATTACTTATAAAACAAAATACGTACATACTACATGGTGAGCTTCTTATCTTTCTAATGGGACTTCGCCACACTTTTTACAATAACACAATATATATTTTATCAAATAAGAGACGTTTAAACAGTATTTATACCGACGATTATCCTGTACGATCAATTATAATATGCAAAGAAAAAAAATCAATAACAGAAATACGAATGAATCGAAATGAATGGAAATTATTTTTTATTTAAAAAAACAAGGATAATTATTATTGATTGTTTATCGACTTTTTGTTCTTTTTTAGTTATTTTAAAATCCATATTAAGGAAAAAATATATTTGTTGTAGAATGTTATCCACCGCCTACGCTGCCCACACGTGATCTTATGACTCCGACAATAGCGAAATTATAAAAATCTATCGACCATATTCAATTTGTAGTTTTTAATTATTCATCTGATTTGTTTTCGTTTGATGAAATCAAATGGTTTTTTAATATTATCTTCTTTTGTTAATCTACTCCTTGTTATCTAATGACTTCCTTCATCAGTTTAGATATATATTTGTGTCGCTTGTTTGAGTTTTATTAACAGACTGCAAAGTCACTTATATTTCTTATTTTTTTTTTAAAGTAATATTTTATCATGTATTCATTAATATAATAGTGTTGTTTTCTGTTTTCCACAAATATTGCCAAGTTAGGCAGACAGGTATACATGCCTTGAACACGAAATTGAAATTAAAATATCCAAATATTTCTTTCTTGACATAAAACTGTTTTTGTATATCTCTCTCCCCCTGCTTCACGCTGTATCCCAAACATGGCTTGGCATGGTTTTACAAACTGTCGGTTACAGTCACACGCTTGTGCCGCTGCGCCTCGACAGACCTTTTTTATATAAAAATCTTATTATATAAATAATTATATATTTTGTATAAAATATTTAGAAATATAATACAAAGTATCTACAAAATACAATATTTCAAGCATTATATTTATAATATAACCATAAATATAATTGAAAACTGTTGGTGACCCATTTTATGAAACACCGGAGAAACTTTAAGATTTACTATCAATAAATAGTGCGAAGTGCGAACCATCGCATGGACCCGAACGATTAAACTACACCGTGAAAGTAGGTGGAACCTAATCCTCCTACAGTATACTACTACACTTTATTACTTTGAATTTTACTTTAGCTTAAATTAAACGGATATCAAAATTATTAATAATTTGCAATTGTCGATGGAAATCATTATTTCGCTTTTAATTTGAGGCTAAATTAAAGCTGACGGATGTTGGTTTAATTCTGACGCGTTCAATTCTGGTTTTACTTTGTCTTTGATATGATAATATATTTATGATTTAATGGTTTTTAAATATTTCGAAAAATGAGGAACGAAGTGTTTTTATACTGGTTTTTCTCTGAGTTTCTCTATTTTATTAAGAATACTGCGTAAAGTAAAAAATGTACATCTTACAGCTTTACGCTACACTTATTTAAAAAAAATTGGTTATCAATCCTCACAAACTGAACATTTGGTGTTACACAAAATCAAATCATTTGTAATTTAACAGTTAATATAATAACAGTAAATTTAATAAAAGTGATACGGAGTATGAACTTGTAATAACACTATGATAATACTATTGTGCTTGAATGTTTTTTTCGGTAATCCTAGAGCACATACAGATATTCTGTATTCGTCAAAATTAGCATTTGTTTATATATAATTATGGCGTAGAAATAATAACAATTTATAGCTCAGAGTAAGAATCAAACCAAAAACTGTCCGTTTTCAGTCAAATATTATATGTATACTACTAAATATTACGTTCTTGCAATTAATTTTCCGAATTTATTTAGCTTGCAATGCGTATTGAAATAGTCAACTCGGGGTCACTGCTTGACTCATAATTTTCATGTAACGTAGGCGTTTACCGGGCAAGGATTTATAAACCTTAAAAGGTGGAAAGAGGTCATAGTTTGTGACTACAATCTAAAATTTTAGATGAATCAATATCGGATTTTTATACCCTTTTATATTTATAAAGGTAAAAATAAGAAGAAGAAGAACTTTCGCTATTTTTGTGTCAATTCCGATAGTTTTTTTACACAATACACACGCAATTTTTAAAAAAGAAAAAGCTGCGCGGATTTCACATGGCATGATAGGCACAAGAAACTTGGGAACCAATTATCATGACTTTTTCATAAACTGAAAAAAGTTCTCGCTCTCTCTTCTCTATATGTTATGTATTAACAGATACATTCTTAGTTTTGCACAACCATTGCCCACCGCCTTAATTACATCACGATAATAATCTACATTAACAAATTAACATTATAATAACATTTGCTAGACTATATCCTGAGACCTTTAAATGTCATTCTTTCAACAGACACGTAAATATTATTTAAAAAAAAACTCAATATGTTTAATCACTCACTAGGGAAATACTTATTGAAATCTTATCTCGAATATTTGAATAATTCGTGAATAACATGCACACTCGGCTACTGTGTTACCGATTTTATAATCCGTATATGGTCGACCGATTGAGCTCGAATAAGAATACAGCGTGGGCGCGAATGTTGACTGTAGCTTGTGAAGTGTTCAAATCTAAGATATTCCATAAAAAATATATTTATTACTTTAAAATGTATTCAACATTTTTGTTCTATAGGATGCAAAATTGCATAATAATTAAAATTATTAGTACAGTTCATATAGTTTCTCAGTGGATGTGGTACATATTAAATAATTAGTAATTTCGTTTCCCCAGTTCTCTAGTTATTACGATGTAGTACGATGTGGAACATTGAAATTGATTTTAACATTCAATAATGTCTGTCAATGTCTATAAATTATAGAACAGAGTCACAAGCGTTTTTGAAACTAGAAGTTTTTTGTCAGCTCCCAAAATCGTGACGTTTTGCGTTCTAGTACCCAAATTCGTGACGTTTTGTGTTTAGTGGCGGAACTCAACGCCGCAGATTGTCCACAAAAACGGAGATAGGATATGATAAATTCTCCCAAGTTAGGATCGAACGTGCAATCATTGTATTTACTGTCATACTCCTACTCATGTCATTAGTGAGTATTTATTAATATATTATATATTTAAAATTTTAAGTACATTTTAATGATTTCAAAGTCTACCACAGCATATTGTAAAAGATAATTAAACGGCCTACCTGCAGTGCCTCAAGCTACAAACTCTCTCGTTAATAGCACTCGACCTATGCCCGACAGTGGTAAATTAATATAACATTATGCTAACTATATTAACACGCAGCAGTTAAATATCCGAATATTAGAATATTATGGCGAAAAAGTCATTCACATTTAAATTATTGAAGAAATACCATTACTTGGCCCAGCATGGTAAAACCATTATGCCCTCAAATATAGCATGATTTTCTATACATAACGTTTTTGCTATTTTGGATGTATTTTAGTTTTTAACACTTTCCCATCACCAGGTGGTCGTGAAAATAATATATTTGGTTGGTTCTTTATTTCTTTATCAATCGTGTAAACATTCATAATTTATAGAAACCATATTCACTGTGACACTTTAATTTAAAGTGGCAGGAAGCGTTTTTGTCGTGTAATTTTATATGGTTCCGTATATAAAAGAAAACCCTTATAAGATCATTCGGATATCCGTCTTTCTGTATGCCTAAAATTTACAACAAGTACGTACGTATTGGTAACAACATATATATAGCATTTGCTTGAAAACTTAACTCAAGTTAACTTAAGTCAATTTTTAAAAGTACATTCCCGTCATAAAATTGGTCACAAAATTAGAACCCTTAGTAGACGAAGCTGACCATTTGTACACACTTGACCATTTTTTTATAATCTACGAGAAAATTGTTTTATTTTTTGTTTTAATATTTACATATATACACTTAGTAATTAATATAATAAAAAATCTAATTTTGTCAACATCTCAATAGTATTTACTAAACTGTTTTCATTATGGTTATAAACTATTTAAAACACGTCAGCCCCCGAACGCCCCATCGTGAGATAATTGATTCAAAATAATAACACTCCACAGATGATAATAATTATACACTAAATTAAAGAACGTCTTAATTTAATTCAAATATTCACTCAATCGCGCCGTTATAACTGTTTTATTCGCGGCATATGAATATTGATTATTTATTCATGTTAATTTATATGTATAAATTATGATTAATATATAAATAAATAAACAAAAATATATAATGGTCAAATAATGAATTTAATTTTTTCAAATCAAATTGCATGTTGTTATTCATTTTTTCAAATCAAATTGCAATTATTTTTTGTAATTTATATATGTATACTAATAATCACGGTTTTGTTTTCTTCTATCTTTTTTTTACAAAATAACCAATATTTTTTAAAATAGTATAATGTACGACGGCGGCGGCACTGAACACACAATGCCTTGAATTTGACGAACAGTCAGGAATGAAACTGAGTGTGTTATCACTAGATTCTCGATTCCCCTACTATATGCAGAATATATCCTGAAGCTGAAAAAAAAGTATAATGTAATTTTTATTCACATGTACTCAAACATGCAAGTTAAAATATTTATCAACAAAAAATATATAATAAAAACCACGTGGCATTAATAACTGCAAAATAACACCTTAAATGTTAAGCAGAACTAAAATCAATTTGCCGTTCGCGGGCGGAGGCAGCAACTACCTGAGTTTTTTGTCTGATAACTAGGGTCGGGGCAGTGCGCGGGCGCAGCTCGACTTGGCCGCGCGTCTCTTACACTCACCTGTTGTATATTGAATTTTGCACTGGCTACACTGTATTTACTTCAATCGTGCTTCTTTCTTTAAACATGATATTTTTTTATTTGAAATGATTTCTTTTCATGTTTTAAATATATGTGTAGCATACTTGGATTTAAATAGTGATTATTATTGATAAATATTGAAGGTATTTATTGTGTTTGGAACTAAAAACAAAGTGACAAGTGTTTGTTTTATATATACTTACTAAAACTTGTGCTTATAACTATATCATAGTACGTTTGTGTTTATTTATACCAAGTCATTGGAATGTACTTGAAAATGTATATCAAATCGGAGAGATTTTACCAGCAGCCGGACACGCAACTGAAGGATGCTGATATGTGTATTTCCGATTATGAAGAGGAGTTAGACGACCGTGAGTTATATTTTAGAATATTTTTGTTTATTTATTGTTTATATAAGTTCGCTGTATTGTTAATTTAACTTGAATGGAACTTGAAATCATAAGGGAAAATACACTTATTATCATTTAATTACAAAAGATTTTCTCTCTATTTATTTGTTATATTTTAATATAAGTAAGTACTAAATGTATATTTTTTTGATTTTCAAATTACTCTTAGATGGTATATTATTTTTTATAAACAAGCTAACAAATTCTATTTATAACTTCTATATATACAAAGGTGTTGTTTATGAGAATAATTCTGCGAGATAAATATATAAGATGAGATATAAATGATATAAATGCAAGATAACTAATAAATATTATTATCTTTCATTTAATTAACTTAAGCTTAATTTAGTTTGATATAGCAAAAATAGTTTGAATAACAGTCGCGGACCGCGGCACGCACGCGTCTCACGTTGATGTCTTTCGTATAGACGATACGCACAGCTACACTTTCTTTCATACGAGTGAATTTGCGTTAGCTTTGAAACATATAGTTATTTTAAAAAGATATATTATCCTTATCAAGAAAGTAATTTCATATACATTCAGAGCTATTTATTTGCGCTTTTATGAGCTTTTATTTTCTTTTTGTATAATATTACTTTTCTTTTAAACAGGTCTAAATATTTCGGAATAGTTTTGGACTATGATACCTACCTTACCTTTTTACTGTTTGTCTGATGCACTAAGCCGCTAATGTTTGTTCCTCTAATTATTTCAATTGTATATAAATAATTTATTTACTTTCTACGACAGTGATATGAATATAAATTTAACACCAAACGGTATACTTATTTGGAATGTTAGAACTTTAAACAGCTTATACTGAGAGCGCTATAATAATCGAGTGAGGACGAGATTTATCCTTATTTATGTCGAAACACTTTACTGCTATGCTGTAAGTTGCAGAAAATGTGTTATAAAAATGCTATAAATTAATTAATGAAATGTTATATCATCATTAATTTCTTTAATTATGGTTATGATAGTTATGGTATGATATGGTTTTGAGCGTGCCAGTTGAGTACAGTTGTATGGAAGAGTCACGAGAGGACTTGATAAAAAATTTATTTTAAATTGTATTTAAATATAATACAATCTAAGACATTATTTAATATAAAAATATTGGCAGATTATATCTTCTTTATTTGTTATTAGTGAATTAGCTTCATGATGTAGTAGCATGTAGCTCTGCTCATAGTAGTGTAGTTAGAGGGAAACTGGGAACCTAGTATTAATATACTCCGTTTTCCACTTTCCAGGGATTTTTTTAGGCATTGACTGTTATATAGCGGAGTTCAACGTAGTAATGAAAAAAGTTTTCCTTTCTTACAATATTTATTCCTTTTTGTAACTGTTTCTTCAAGTTAAAAATAATATTTTTTTTAACGAAACTTTCTCATCTTATCCCAAACCACCAGGTAACCTTAAGACCCTGCATAATGGACACCCTTAAATAGGCAACTTGTAAATAGCAGAAAGGTTCGTTACGACAAAGGTACGTCGGCACTTTAAAGAGATTAAAAGACCATGGGATTAGTGCGGGCGATTTAAGTTACGGTATACGAATAATTGCACTTTGGTTCTATTGTTTGTTGTAAAATTGTAAAAGAAATATAAATATTATATTAATAAGTTATTTTTTTACAGTTAAATATAAATTGTAGTTGGGCGAAGCTTATAAAATTTTACGCCCTTCTTTCAGATAAATTGCCCCTTTCTGGTTTGCCTTAGTTTAGTATTACAATTTTATTTATTTTACAAATACTGTTTCTGTTACTAGAATTAAATGTCATATAAGTTCTAAAAATATAATTATGCTTTGTTAATCTAGAAGCTTCCTTTCGCCAATAAATTATAAAGAAAAAAAATACAATGATTTAATAAAAAATATTCACAGTAGTTAAACATTTTTAAAATAACTGACATATTGTCCGTCTGTTTGTATATAACAATACGCAAAATTCGAGAACACAGTACTTCAATACTTCAATTATGGCAGAGGAAACTAATAACAACGGCTTTGAACATTCACATCTCAATGAACATTAAAAAAGTCCGAAGCCAAATACACTTCCCACATTTCAACTACAATGCCCGCCTTAAAAAAACCTACCCTGCATCACTTTGCCGGTTTCACCCTTACGCATGTCTCGACTTGACAGTACTGAGTTTCATGTAAAAACTATTTTAATTTTATTTGTCGCTAAACTAGTTTTCGTACCAAAATCACCCTTGTCTTATTCAGTTAAGGAATATTGTCAAATTAATATTTGCTCACAATAATTTTGTAATAGCATGAAAGCAACCATATTTCTGGGAAAGGACATTTGCCCTAAATACCTGACCATTAAAAAAAAGTGCAGGTAAATTTGACCTGTAGTTTTTCTTAATTCCTAAGCAGGAAATCGCAACAATGCACCATCGGTCACGGTACTAGTCAGGTACGGGATAAATAAACCTCTGGGGTTCGTACTTTGTGCACATGCACAAGGCCATATTGTTAATTGTATTGAAACTTGGATTACAATATCAAACGGAGACACCAGGAACGATTTTGACAATTACGTAGCGACATAACTAACGTTCGTGTCGAAATACATTCTGCATCGAATAATTTACATGTTAATCTTCGGCCATTACGAATTAGTGATTCACCGTCCAAAGTGCATCGAATAAATTCAAGCAAGGTCGGGGTCGGGGCCTAGGTCGGGGTCGCCGGGTGAAGGAGGCCGTGGGAGGGTCGCGATGCTAATGCCCGTCGAAGGTTCGGCACCTTTGACATTTAAAAGCTAGCGTCTCGTTTCGTTAGGTTTATTTCTGTTATAGGCATCTCTAACCGAGAAACTTGAAATGTTCGGAATTGTATATGTCTATAACAAGTTTGAGATACGGATTGTTTCTTGCCGTTTTTATGTACAAGTTGTATGCAAGTGTAATAATAGTAGTATACTTGTAATATATTTAAAGACTTGTCGTAAATGAGATGGCTTGTGGGTTCGATCTCGACTCGAGACCGCCACGGAATACGCAATGCGTCAAATTTGTATATATTTGGCGTAAAGTGAGGAACGGAACGGAGTTTCTTAGCAGTACGTTCCCAAGTACCTTCTGCCGATCGAATTATAACTACAGGTCCGTCAATGCTTCAGTTTTGAACCTTGAATAATAATAAAAATAATTAAATAATAATAATAATAAAAACCTTTGAACCACAGTCGTCCGTCGATGCACTAATACATAGGTATATATTCAATTATCTGTGTAATGATCATATATTTAATATATACTGGTGACCGATTATATTATTTAATTGGGCTTTTAAACAACTAATTTGTAGTAAAAATATCGTAAACTACAAGATTACGACAATTTTAATGTTTACGAGGAAGGTAATTCTGAAATTGCAACAATAAACGAAAGCCTAAAGTGTGGCGCTGAATTAATATAATTATGATTAAATGCGTAAAAAACAATAATTACTAGTTTTGTACCAAAGTTAAAACCTGTTTATGTTATTAAAATTGACATTTTCAGCGATTTTCAAAGTATATAGTGTTTTTTTTTATCTTATTTTCATATAGTAAAATATTATTTTAAATTATTTCTAATAGTTTTAAGACTATGAAATTTTACTAAAGTATTTTAAAAGTACTTCAATTTTAATTTTTTTTCTGCAATACTTATAACCTAACTCATATTGTAGCTTCTCAAATATGCAAGGACATCGCAACGATATAAAATTTTAAATGTTTTTGTAATCATTTTAAAATACATTTCCAAAATATCTAAGCATACAACAAAATAAATATTTGAAACTGAACACACACTCTCTTGCTTAGAAGCCAAAGCCACTAGTATGTTTACTCACATGTGCGTAGATTTAATGGGTAGAAATCTATTCATATGCGACGTTAAAGTTAAACTGCTAGGGTCGTATGGCGGGTCACGGGTGATGCTAAATAGCTAATTGCGGATTCAACGCGACCTCTCCTTTAGAAAACGCGCACTCGACAGGAATTTTAAAGGCGTTATGTATTTATGTTTCTATGTCGCATAAATTGATACTATTGCATCTAAAAATAGGGTTCATTTTTTTCGAGCTATCAGCTGATATAACTCCAACTGAGCTCTATGTACATTGTAGTTAAGCGATATTTTATGGTACATGTATTTTTTACTCATTTTAAATTAAACTTTTTAAAAGGATATAATTCGCGTATATTTAGTATTATAGATTTTTGGGAACCCAATGTTTCGAACGCTTTGTCTTTGTAGATAGTCCTTGGTCACGAGTAAACTCTCGTACATATATAACTTCCGGTTTAAAATGTCTTTTAAAATTATATTTTGATATATAATTTCTTTACTTCTACTAAGAAGATATTTTTATTAACATACGCCTTATGTACTAAATTTTTTACTATCCAATTATTATTTAAGTTTATTATATCATAATATATGTAACAGCAAATTACATATTCAGTTATATTATAGACCATCAAATTGTGTTGTAACACAGTTATGGACTGACGTGATGCCTGGAGAAGATAACATATAAAGATGGATTGATCATATTATATATGAACTAACAATAACCCGTATGGTCAGGCTAATCCTAGATAGATTACTGAGTTATTTGGAAGCAGAAATATATAGGCCAATAAAAACAATGTATCAACGGTATCCTTGGTTAGTTAAGAAACTATATTCTGTTTATTTAGACGTACTAAGTTTAGTGTAAAAGTAGTAAAGTTACTCAGTTATAATTATATATAATAGTGAAAGTTAGTTCGCTGTTTATTTTATTTATTTGTTTTTATTTTAATTCATAGAAAGTTACTTTATTTCATATTGTTAATTTGTCATCAACAATCCAATGAATTAATTATATATTTTGTACTATATATGACATATTATGATATATTCTTCTATATTAGGTATTAAGTATCTTTTTAATAAGTAGTTACTCTGTTTACGGAATGCGGGACAAGCACTAAGACGCGACTATTGTAAAAGTGTAAACATTACCAACAAACATAACACCTGTTTAAAAGTGAACAGTTAACCAGCACATCTACGTTTGAACAAAACTTTGTACTTGTAGGGCAAATATTAGTTTTGGTGGAGGTGACCTCTTGACGACCTCTCGACCGGACGACAACGATGTCTATCAGCTATCCGGTTTGAGCGTGGACTTACATACTTAATTGATTCCACTGGACATGTCCACTTTTAACTTGACGATTAATGAAAATCTTATGTTAAATTATAATTAACGATATTTTTTATTATTTGCCTATAAATTATTGACCTCTAATTAGTATTGAAAGGAAATTGCTTTTGAAATGAGCTATAAAATTATGTAGGTATGTCTATTAGTTTTTTTTTAATTATGTTATATATTAGCGACTTGCCCGAGGTTTTGTCCGCTTGAATTGCGCGTTTTTATTTACTAACCTCAATTATTTTCTTGTTCTAATTCAATTATAAGTTTTAAGATAATGTCTATATATTGAAAACTAAAGTTACAGCTAAATAAATGTAACATTACAAATGTTTCATTTATTTAGTTGGAAATTAAAATTGACATTTTAAATTGACGTTATAAATTATTTTCTGCCGTTTTTTTTTTTTCTATTTTTGTAACACAATGTTGGAGGACATGATGGGTAAGGAAGAGATGAAATTACGAACTTATTTTTATAATAAATATTTAATAAAAAAATAAAGATAATGAACCTAGTTACATTTCTTATGCTACTAGAACGTGTTATTATATTAGTGCTTTTATATATGTACTTAGAAAGTATTACATTAAATAAATATTTAAATTATTTTAAGTGTATTACAGTGTTTGAACATTAAATGTTCCCAGAAAAAATTCAAACGAAAAAAAAATGAAATAAAAAAATATATCCCCTACATTTAAAACAAAACAACAAACAATAACTTGAAAAATATAAATTAAGCCCACAATTCAAACAACTTAATCTCAACGACATCCACTTCTTCACGTAACTGCGCCACTACGTACTACCTACGTACCAAAGCCCCATCTGGCCACCGCAGGTGGATACCAGGTACTAGGCAAACATAAACACAGCAGAGTGTTTGTCCAGCGACCGGCCGGCACAGTAAACACAGTGGGACAGGTGACGCCACAACTTGTTGGAATTTCGGTAAGTACAGGTTTGATTGTCAAGTTCAACGTTCGGAGATAGATTCGACGTTAATTGAATTAAGGTGTTTCTTACTAATTAAAAGGGTTATTTGAATATTATTATTATTCTTAATTTATGCGTACGTCGTTTCCGGTTTGTTACATAATGTTTTTCTTTAGTTAATTATTCAGTTATGTATTTAATTTAATAGTGTATAGTATTAGAACAGTAACGTGTTTTATGTAAGATCAAGAGAATCTAAAAATTAAGATATGTAGCAGGATTATTAGCGTAGTGTCTAATTTTTTAATTTAAATTATCTCTTAATACATTAAGTAATTAAGAATTCTAAAAAATCTTTTATAATATAAAATCGTTTTCTATAGTTGGGATATTTCGTCCTTGATCTCACGAGGAGTCAAACGTTCACGACCTCATACGTCGTGGCGCGCTAATCGGCAAAAAACACAATTTTATGGATATCATGATTAATACATAAATAAGTTTTATAATAAAGAATATTTAAAAAAATATATAGTCTTTTATGCTTTACGCTGTGTCCCACAAAATGAACGTAGAGAGATCCTAATTTTAAGATCCTCCACCTCTCTTTTGGTAGAATTTTCATAACGTTGTATTGAGCGGCGGAACTCAACGCTGTGGTTTGTCTTTTAAATATTTTTATATTGTCATTGTCTAATGTTGTAACAGTGAATAATACCTTTCAGTGCTTGTAAATAGATTTCTGATTCATATTGGTGTTACGGCATGAATCCATAATATGTATATTTTATGATGCACACCTGAGTCCTTGGTCGCACAGGAGGCGAGGTCGCCTACGCGTCGCTTAGCCAAACCGTATACATTTTTGAGCGTATTCAATATAATTTTAAGTTTATTTACCTGATGACATTAGCATGATTTTTTTGTTAATGACCTATCATGGCGCAGGAGCATACACGTGCAACTGCAAACGTGACGTTACTTTTTTGATTAACATTTCTGCAACACTGTAGATGTGTTCTTTGTCGATAAATTAATATTACTTAATATCTATACCTAGTTAGTTACATTTTAAGGTATAGGAATGATATAAGGTCACTTGAAGATCTGTCCTTTTATATGTACTTAAATTTATATTTAATCATAATTTATATTTATAAAATCAGTTTGAAATTTCTATTAATAAAAAACTATACTACAAATTTCACATACAGTAATTCAAGCTTTAAAATTAAAATAACCGCTCTATATTTACATATATGTAATTCTGTAACTTTTTAAGATAATGATATCCATAAACTTTCGAGGCAATTCATTAAAAATATAAATATCTTTTGTTTTTAACCAAGATACTCTAACTAAAATCGTCCAACCAATATTTGCCCTTCCAATTTCCAAAGTTATTGTAACGTAATATCCTTTTCAATATATATGGTGTTAATGATTTATGCATACTCTAAATTTATCGGTGAGACGAATTCCGATCAAAACCCACGTCTCCATTGTTAATATGCCTAATACTAATATTACATATCTCGAACACCTGTGGTCCTTGACACACGGGAGGCAACGCCCACGCGACGCGTGGCAGTGCCCAAACAAATGTTCATATTGATTTTTCTATTAAGCCCAAGTGACATCTGATGTTCCATGTTTGCTGATGTTTCGTCACACGTTCATAAGTGTACGTGATGAGCGGAAATTCTAGATTGATTATAAATATTGGGTGGTTGTGTGTATTTTTATTTTTTCTTATGCGTTTTTATCTTGTGCTACACCTACCAGTAAAAAGTACTATCAATTTTGGATCCAAAGATTATTATGCAAATTTACGCGCTCGTTATGCATTGTGATACTAACAGGTACATATTTATGTAAGAAATATTCTAACTAACTCAAAATTTATATAAATCCGGCTTGTAGCTAGCTGACTTATGGCAATAACTAAATAATATTCATTTAACTGTACATATTATGACTTTCATAATTTAAATTTTGTGCCCGTTAAGGTCGTGGGCAAAGTTTTAGTTGACAAGTCTGCTTAATTTATTTACTTAGCGGCAGTCCCGGCCGCGACCTATCAACTGTCAACAAGAATTGACCAAACCTCTAAAATGTGTACACAGCACTACGTAAGGCATACTTAGCGATCCGCAAAACGTTTTGAATCTCAGAAATCATATGGACGAGGTATTTTATTAATCTCTTTCTGTATTCTTTAAATTATTTTCGATAAATTAATCTTATTTTATTAACGCAGGTATATGAAAAAGTATAATTATTTAATGGTACAAAGCTTTTAACATTTTCTATTTATTAATTAACTATAACTGACTGATTAATTGATTATTTTTTATTAGTATAACAACCGTCGATTTTTTTTAAACCAATTATTTATTCTCCTGCGGCACTAATTGGTTGTAAAAGTTAACCTATCAAAACTATAATTTTTAATAGCAAAATACTAGACTAGCAAAATTTATAGCAGTTCTCCCAATAAATAATCCTACCGATATCAACTGTCTTGTCCAACCGCACTGCGAACAGGTAAAGCCACTATAGAATGCGTAATTTATGTTTCTAATCGTTCCTATTGAATTGTTCAAAATATCAACACGCACCTTTTACTATGTATTACTATCATGTTACTATAATATGCAGTACGGTCGACGAGAAGTGCGCACCCTGAATGTAGGTTTTCTACTTTTTCTTTTTATGCAGATTACTTACTAAGGAAGAATATATTTTTGTAAATAATATAATTTATATAGAACACTAAATAAAACCTACAGGTAACATCCAAAACTCCACGACTGGCCGAATGTACTGTACTGTATAATGTATTTTTGTTGTGAAATTAGAAATTGGCTTGAATATTTGATAGGACACACAAATTGGCATCTAGGTTGGTACCCGCCGACAAGATGACAATGAAACTCGTAACTTTCTGTGTCGACATCCTGTATAGTAATATCGACTGTATCTTTAAAGCAATGTTATACAATTTGCATATCCGTTCGTTTTCCACATCTATTGTATTGTTGGACAATCTTAATAATTTTTATCTTCAAATTGCTTTTGGCGGGGAAGGTGGGCATGGGAACGTAGTGTCTTAACACTAGGTTCCCAAGTTTCTTCTGCCTACCCTGCCGTGTACGAAATACAGCGTGAAGCTGAGTGTCTGTGTGATTACTTTTAGTGATTAAAAATTGTAATAATATGACAGTTATCAGTTTTTAGTATTTTTTTTTGTTAATTATGATAATCTTATTTCATCAATTAATCATATCGACAGAAAATTTTCAACAATTATGTACTCACATGTACAAACTTCATTGGTATATTTGAACGGGACCGATCACTTAGGCAGGCTGTTTGGCGTAAGCCGCCATTCGGGTCAGGTGCCGCCAACGGTACCTCTTTGCTGACCCTGCGTTATGGCGGAGGGCACTGGAGGTAGCGTGTAAAATGATATTATAATTCAAGAATTTGTTTTAGTATTGTCGTTGAATAATTTGGTTAAAAAATCAAGTTGTCAAAAAAGAAAATTTTTTACTGATAAGCTTCAATAAATTTAACTTTAATAATAATTTTTGATATTTTTAAACTTGAATATATATATGTATATATATATGTATATATATATATATATATATATATATATATATATATATATATATATATATATATATATATATATATATATATATATATATATATATATATATATATATATATATATATCGTTGATGAAATTAATTATACAATAAATACAACATCTATTAACACTGAAATATTGAAAAGTTACATACTTAGCTTCACACTGTATCCCGCACATGGCAGGGTAGGCAGAGGGTACTTGGGATCCTAGTATTAAGACACTCCGTTCTACTTCCGTTCTCCACTTTCTGCCGAATTTGAGGCATTGCGTGTTGAGTGGCCGCGTTTAGCCTTGTACCAGAGCGAAGAAATGAAAACATTAAATATTTAAATTGAAGATATTAAATATTTCATTTATTCGAGTCCACAACCTGTCGGTTACAGTCATACACTTGTGAAAAGTTATATTATATGAAGATTACGAGTATATTTATACTTAAGTTAACTAAAGTGTAAATATATATAATTTAGTAAATTTAAGTATTTTATGAAGTTATTACGTAACAAGACAGAAAAAATCTAATAATATATAGTGTGTACTTATACCATACTAGACACATCGATGTCAAGTAAAGACTTAAATACACAATGCAGACACGTGCCATAGTAGTACGGCCCAGGGTTAATTGAATTCTTGTACATACGCATCTTTCCAAAGAGTTCCGGTATGCAGTTGCAGGAAAACTTTTTATACTCTATGTTTTTTTTGTTTTTGACTATCAAGTAATTTAGGGAAATGAGATAGACGTAGGAATAAATATCCTATTTCAAATTACAAAGCAAAACCAGAAAATGTAGGGTCAAATTATTGTATTATCTTATCCAGTCACTTTGTTGTCAGTATGTACTAAATTACAAAAAAAATATGGATTATATATACAAATTTTATTATAATTATTTCAGAATAGTTATGGGTCTTAAACAGGATCGTTTAAAATCTAAAATGAAAAATAATAAATTATTCTAATTGACACTATGTACATATATAACGCTTTTTAGGCATTTCTTTTACGGTGAAACTATTATCATTTATTACATTAAATTCAATCAACGGCCAACTTTACGTCTTTGTGGCTATTACTTTTAACCCGAGATGAGATCTCGAGGCTTGTCTTATAAGTGTTAATTAAACTACTTTATTGGGCATCGTTTTCATTTATATATGTACTAAATCTGTCTTAAACAAAGTTTTGTTTTACTCTATGGAACTAATAGACAAGCATGTGATTATAAATATTGTTGCCCAATTTACTCCTTTTATAGTTAGTGGATGGGATATACTCGTTTTCAGTGAAATTTTATTTATTATATAGCGGCTGGTCAACATTAACAGAAATAAACAAGAACCAAGGTAGAATCAGACTCAGAACGAATATTTGATAGTCAACTTTATGTTTTTTTTTTATTTTTTTATTTCTAATTTAAACTTTTAAGATCTTAAATTATTTTATTATTTAAATAGGCAAGTATTATGTACCACGTCCCGGCAACTTATCGCTAAGCTAACAAGTGTTGTCATTGCAACATAACGGTGACCATTTCCTTCATTATAATGTCAATTGACGGGTGACCTGGCGCTGGCCAGTTCGGCGCCGGAAGACATCGCTCATAGAACTCATGACACTTTGCGATCACTTCCTGTATTTAATTCTCGTACAAGTCTCAGAGGAAACGCCGTGGAAACTAAGCCTTTTATCTGCTGAGAAATCATTTATGTTTAATGTTTAAAGCCTATTCAGATTATATTTTACGACCAATAGATGTTATTATATGATAACAATATCATTAACTCCAAATATTTCAATCCTGATTTTTCATTTAATAAGAAAATTAATTTGTGTATAGGATAGTATTTTATAGATTAGTAGTTTGATAATATAAATAAATAATAATCAATATTTTTATCTTGTTAATTAAAGAAATTACTTCTTCGGAAAACGTGTACTTCCGCCACCAGTTTCGAAATTAAGCAACACTGACTCCAATCAGATGTGGATGGGTTGATTTTCACAGAAATAATTCAGTCAGTCCTTTAGGGGATACTTTTAAAGTGTTATAACATCACTTAGGAAAGAAAAACGTAGTAGGATTTGAAGCCACGCTTCTTGGGCGGTTTCCAGGAGGCGCGGTTTCAAATCCCGCTCCGTACTAACTTTTATACCTTTTTAAAATTAGTATTGTAGAAGGTACATTAGACAAGCTAATTACAAATCTAATTTTGACGACAATCACTACTTACGACAACTTTTGTTCTTCGTTATTATATGTAAATAATGAATTTCTACTAAAAAGATGTTCATTCTTTTTGATTATATTTATACATTATCTATGGAAGTGGGTTGTAAGTAAGGCATTAAAGGAAATTCAAAAAAACTAAATCTATTAAAATTTATGAAAATA
Source organism: Eueides isabella (assembly GCA_019049475.1). Classification (NCBI taxonomy): domain Eukaryota; kingdom Metazoa; phylum Arthropoda; class Insecta; order Lepidoptera; family Nymphalidae; genus Eueides; species Eueides isabella. Next base: position 9,990,374 of record CM032395.1, on the reverse strand, counting down.
AACAACATTTCTCATCTCATCTATCGTATAATTACAATTGCAGCATATATTGTAAAACACTAGCGACCACCCGCGGCCTTGCCCACATTCGTTAAGATCATTGCCCGCTGTGAGATAAACGTAGATTCTAGAAAATGTAAGATCAGAAATTTTCATATTACTTGAAGCTTTTAAACGTGCTCAATAATTTTGTAATGTTAGTGATCATATGTCTCAGCTTATTCAGCAACAGATTTTGTCTTAATAATGGTTGAACTATAAGGTAGGCAATTATGCTTTTCTGTTATAAATTAAGTAATACGTAGTTGATAAAGTTCTAAACGGAGTGTCTTAACACTTGGTTCCTGAGTTCCCTCTGCCTACCTTGCCTTGTGCGGGATTCAGTATGAAGCTAATAAAAAAAATCCAAATACACACTTTATATCCTAAAAGGATGTGGTCAGGTCCGTTAAAAAATATCGTTAACCGGAAGTTAATAAGTAACACGTCAAAAAACAAATTAAAATTAGCGAAAATATTCTTATATTTTTAAACTTACAGTTTGGTAATAAATCTAAAATACTTTCGGACGTAATTAAAAGAGTTAAAACGGCACTTTATTTACATTTTATTTTATCTTTAAAACATAACTCATAAGTATGTGGTACACAGTAAATTTCGATCTTAATTCTTTACTTCATTATACAAAGCACATTAATAAAATGTCAAAAAATGTGCAGAGAAGAATAAACAAAGTGAAAATTTCAACGTTTGTGGTCCGCAGCGTTTCAACTTTTACCCAATTCTTTGATACAATTACCTAATGTAGATGTTATTATGCTCGTACCAGAAAAGATAAAATCGTTTTAACGCCAACGTGAGATAGGGGGACAATATACCAGGGACATTACCATTGTAATAAGATACATAAGGTCTCCATAGATCGCGTCAATTTGAAATAATTTTCCCATAACGTGGTATATTATGGCGCACTCTGTGGGCACCATTGTGGGCCATATCGGTCGATATGAATAGGAATATTAATAAATGGACTCGTCCGGCAAATAAATGATATGAGCGGCGATTGTAGTTTAGTTTGTTTGTTTATAAAGGTAATGTGTACGTATATATATAGTTATGTTGGGACTTTTGACTGTTTATGCGTACATTAGAAAGGTGATATATAATATTCCAATGAAAACTAAAAGTATAGACAATCAAATAACTAATTATATGTTAAAAAAAATATGATTATGGACATTTTGTGATAAAAATTTTAAAATTAAAGTACATCCTTCATGCATCAAAGCTAGTTTTAATTTATCATCGTCTGCCGTATTTAACATACCTTTAAAAATAGCGTCTAAGTTATTTATTTGTATTAATAAACATGCAACGTGTTGCTTTAGGCAATTAAGTTTCTCCTTAATGAAGTGGCTAAGGTTCGCAACTTATAGCGTCATTAGAGTTTTAAAGGCGAGATTAATCGCTCCACTTAGGGCGACGAAAGGCGACGGCGGTCTACAATTCGTCTTATGATATATATGAGAACCGGCCTCCGGAGCGGCACTTGTGTAACTGCTTTATTACATATGAAAGTCAGATTTAAATAGGCCCAGTAAGAATTTTTGTCATGTTTGGAAGTAATGCGGTCTTCGTAATAGATTGAACCGGAAAAATCATATCATCTTAATTATGTTTTGATAGTTATCTTATTTTTATAGGCTGAGCTATATTTACAATATTATAGTTGTTACCTAAATAAAAAAGGGCCTTCGTAGCGGAGTTGGAATGGGTGATATCAATAATTATGCGTCATTTGGAGGCTATCGTGGCGTAGAGGCACAAGCGTGTGACTGTAAACGCTACAGATTGTGGGTTCGATCCCACGCAAGGATGATATATCTAATATTTTAAAATTAATGTTTAACGTTTTTATTTCTACGCTCTGGTAATACGGCAAAGCACGACGTTGTGGTCCGCCACTCAAATCGCAATGCCTTAAATTCGGCAAAAGGGTAAGGAAAGGTATGGGTAACGAAACGAAATGTTTTAAGACTAGGGTACAAAGTTCCCTCTACCTACCATATACGGAATGCAGTGGAGCTAAAAAAAACAAAGTTTATAAGCTAAAAATAAGTAATTGAAAGTGAGAAAAAATAGAGCATTTATTACAAGGCCGCTGTCGTAACCATCGCGATATCTCACACATTTCTTCAACCAAAAGTGTTAAGAATATGAATGCTCGATGAAATATTCTGGTCACTTGTGAAGTCGTTATCATTCTCTCTGACATCTGTACTTACACCTCGTAAGCTCATTATTTTCAAGAGATGGCACGTAGAGATTCGAGGAAAGTGTATCGTTGTTAAGGTTAATCGTCCACCTGAAACTATTTTGTATAGCGGCTGATTTAGATATGTATACAAAAATATATTTAGTTTCATAACATATTTGTAATGTCAAATATAGATTTGATAGAATTAATGTAAATGCTAACGAAGATGGCAGTATAATTGAATAAATATGAGAGTGCTTAGTCTTATTTTGCTACACATGTAACAGCTAAAATACCAGAAATATTTTTCCTATTCTCATACATTGATAGTAAGAATTATTCATAAATTTACTATTAAACTAACTTAAATTCGTTAATTGGAAATCTGAACTAAATTTTCATTTCGCTGCGTAATGATAAGTAAAGTGGTCGGTCAGCACAAGCTGTAGACTGTAGCTCAACTTCAAACACGCCGCACGATGCGTATCTCCAGGACGCAGATTCCGAGCGGGTCACAGAATGTGCTAAGCCATTTTTTCCGTCCTGTCAACCGCGTAACGCGGCAACCGGATTACAACATCAACAGTTTATCTTCTGATATTCTTCGTAGTATTACCAACATTAAATACACTTTTAAAAAAAACAGTTTCGATGTGGATTCGGGTCTTATAATGATTATAGTATTATATAAAAACACACACTTATTATGCTTATATCTACTTTATTTATTTACGGACGGTATATATTAACCTGTAACTCCTAAGCATTTCATAATTTGTCATAAATTAACTATCTTTTGTTTACTACCAAAAGTGAAGCCATTACAATAAAACTTAAATCTAATAACTGGAATTAATATTTAATATTTAATCTGGAATTAATATTTAATATACCAATATTCCATTTACATTTGATTTGAAATTATCTTATAACTTTCATAATTTTAGCTGAAATTGAATTTGTGATACACCTTTTAGTAATATTCACCCAAACAAATTGAATCTGAGAATATATCCTTTCCATCCTTTTTGTCACTTGTTACAGGTGAAGCCGGCGGGGGTGCGGCGCGACGGTGCGCGCGCGATGCGGCGTCGCCGGCGCACGCGCACGCGCCGCCGCCCGCGCCTCCTGCGCCCTCGCACGCCACACACCAAGTCAAAAGCGAGCGGCTCAGTCCGCACGATTCCAATGCTTCCAGGTATTGAATTTAAGAACTGTAATTGCATATATTATATTTAAATAATATTAAAGTGTTAAATTTGTGATTCATTCCAAAAGAACATAGAAGTGCTTATGTTATTTTACCTTTTCAATATGTTTACAATAACTCATTTAAATTGAGAAGATTTCATTATTATTTTGACTATACAAGAGTCTACTATATCTATATATAAATAGTTAAAACTTTCCGTTTTTGTTAATAATTAATAACAAAACACAACATCACATAAAAATAATTTTAAGACCGTTTTTTTTACGGATTTTACGAGACAATAAATTAAGGTACAAGGTCTAAAATAAACGCAACAACATTCTAGTTCGTTTGTTGTGAGTTCATTCTCTACTCGCGGGATTTAAGTTATATATAGTAAAAAGACAACGCACATTACCTAGTTCCGACTTTAGTTAGACTTTTTTTATCGGGCGGAAGGTGGAGGATGGAGTGACTTATCACTAGGTACCCTATCCAGGGATATCCAGGGACCCTATCCTTGTTATATACGAAAGATGGAATAACGAATAAAAGGTAAGAAAGTAAAACTAATATGAATATTATTTTTAACTAGATCACGTAGCGTAACCCCATCCACGTCATCTTACCCGGGCACACCTCCAGAGCGCGGCAGCCCGCACGCGCCGCCTGCGCCTGCGCACCCGCCTCGTAACTACTCGGACATCATGCGCTCGCTTGCCGCCCGCTATAATACACACCCGTCTAATGAGTAAGTTGTTGAAATTATTATATTTTCAAGTAATTAAAGCTTAGCTATGTCTTTTCTATTTCTACATTCACAGCCTATAACAATTCTATATGTATATGTACCTAATTAATATTATGTATGGCCTTACACAGTAAAGAACAACTATGTGCGTTAGAGACGTAAACGGAATAATATATACGGAACATTTCCTTAAAGATCCGCATTAAGTCGATACCTCGGGCAGGCATTATGTGCGCTGCTATTAGCACTACACCTGACAACCTATCTAGGAATTAAATTCTATACCTTAGTATACTCCGCGTACAAATAAATATATATTTTTACTCTTGGCAACCCGACCTTGTACAAGATTTTTTTATTAAATCGATAAATAAAATTCTAATTTTTATATCGATTTAAAAAAAATTAAGTGACAATATTCGGTTTTTCACACAACCGGTGTCAATGCATTCACGATATCATGCGACTTGCGGTTCAGCGACCGCCTAGTGATGCCTAAATCGATTTGCATATTAATCGATTCGATAACTTACGTGAAGTCGACAAATTTACATGATTCGTGAGAACCAAAGGTGTCCGCGTGAACTTATGTTATATTAATGAATTGCTCATCTCACGGGGCGCGGTCGGCGACCTCTGTCAATGTTCATTATTAATGCTACTGCTGACAAACTAGACACACTGGAGCTACAACGTATACATAGCAGACATTTATTCAGTTATTTCGTAAAGAATGCATTGAACAACGTAGGCTTAAAGCATTGACCTAAATAATTTTAATTAATTAAGATTCGAATGTGATCCACTTCAAATAGATTCCTGACCTCTTGACATTTCTAAAAATTACTGGCCTAAAGCACTAATCAAGTCCATTATCTACGGTGTAATTATATCGGGCGATGTTGCCCAAGCGCCGACATGTTACTTAGAAATCTGTTGATCCATTAATGTTATTGCAAATCGATAGGTTAACGATTTAAAGTATTTTGATGAAGCCAGGCACTTTTGATCTGTATCATTTAAGATAAATCGGCAAGGCTATAGAAGTTAATATGTTTTTAATTAGGAAAGGCCATTTGATGGGCATGTTATTAAAAAGGCCTGTCGTGGCGCAGCGGCACAAGAGTGTGACTGTAACCGACAGGTTCTGGGTTCGATCCCCAGTCGAGGAAATGAAATATTTAATATTTTCAATTTAAAATATTTAATGTTTCATTTCTTTGCTTTGGTAATAAGGCAAAGCGCGGCGTTGAGTTCCGCCCCTCAACACGCAATGCCTCAAACTCGGCGGAAAGTGGGGAAAGAAAGTGGAACGGAGTGTCATAACACTAGGTTCCACTTCCGTTCCCTCTGCCTACCCTGCCTAGTGCGGGATACAGCGCGAAGCTGAGTTATTAAAAAGGATTCGCTTAATTTTAAATAAAAAGTAAAAAGCTATTGTACTTCTCAAAAATTAGGCGGAAAGTAAGTGGTGGGACTATTGACTTGTTTTTTTCTTCTCATCTTCTTCTTCTTGAGAAAATGAAAATTATTTCTTTTGTCGAGTGGAAATCGAATTCTGTCATACATAAATTATTATACATAACTACGTAACATTGCTATCTTTATTGATGAAAAGAGCAAAAAACACTTGAATACTTGGCTAAAGACCAATAAAGGAGTTAAAAGCGAGCTCCTCATCCGTACGAACAATTGAATTGAGCCCCAACAGTTGTTCAGGAACTGCCCTCCGCATGGCTTTTCACACGTAGCTACAACAATAGTACCATTATTGGGAAGGACAATGGCAGTATCATTACATACAGTTATATTGTGTGTTAAAGTTTCATAAGCCTTCCTTATTTAATTTGCTTCCCTTTTTACCTCAAACAAGTATACAAGTTGTAAAAGATTTTTTTTAATTTTTTTACGATCTAAATGTAAAATTAATATGTTATAAAATAACTAAGATATTATTTTTGCTAACTAATCTACATTTTTACTTTAGCTACTTCCACCGGGTAAATGGTTACGGCGTGGAAAGAACTCCGGTGCCGACGCAAGCCGACGGCAGCGATGTGGTCGTCGGCGGCCTGTTCGCGAAGTTAGCGAAGCAACAAGGAGGTCCGCCTCGGCTGCCCGCATTTCCTGTCATGCTGGATATGAGCTCTACAAAAGTAAGTTGTTTTTTATGTAGGTTTTTTATCTACTCTAAGGAAAGTTGCAAAAGAAACGAGGCAAAGATGACACATTTGTAAATAGACATTATTAATTTAAATATTCACAATGTCGAATATTAATGTCTACATATATCATAAGTATTTTATTTCCTCGGTTTGCTGTTGTTAATAAGTTAAACCTAAAGTTAAGTTGTTAGATCTGTTAATTTGTTAAAGTTATACCTCTCATAAATAATACATATTTTACAGTCTCCTGATCTTCCACTGCTCCATAGAAAGATATACGTAATAATACTGTATGTGGATTCGCATTGCTATTTAAAATAAAAAAATGCACAATTCCATTTCAACATTACTATGTATGTTACACACGCGATAGGTCAACTACAATACAATATGTTCAATATGTACGATTTTGAGTAAGAAAAGCTACTTTGAAGGTGTTGGCCTTTTGCTTATCACATAATTGCAATTTCGTGTATCTGAAAAGATATTTGCAATAAAAAATGAATAGTTATTTGACACGTGTAACTTAAGTAATGAAATCTTATTACATTACGAAAGCAGCGCTCTTTAAGCGTGTTAAGAAAATATTAAAACATTGTTTTACAATATCCGTTCATTACGCCGTAATGGACATCACTTGGAGCAATGCCACTGCCCCTATGAAATAATTTACGCTCAGCTGGCTGCTCATTTCATAAGTAATTCTTTAAAATTCATTAGTAATTATTTATTCTGTGCTCACTGACCTTCCCGCTTTAATTACACATCTGTACCCCGATTCATAGTTCACGGCTATTATTAAAATGTTTTGGAGCATCGTAAAAATCATTTGGTGTAATCTTTTCGAAGAATCTTCACTGAGCGCTCAGTTTATGATAATTATTCGTGCTTGTTTAAAGTAATAACGCGTTACGAGACTATCGTCTTCTAAAGTAATAATGCTGGCAATTAAATCTGATAGGGCACGCGACCTTTACACTTCCTGCTCCGCAGTTTATAGATAAGAGGGAGAGAGTGTTAATTGCGGCGGCGCGCGCGTCCCCGCCCCCAGCGGCGGCGGCGGCCAGCGAACCGTCTCGGCTCTCCACTGTAAAGCGAACTGGAGCTGCACTAATTGGCAGAGGCACGCGCCGCGCGACACGCTACTGATGGGATGTGAAATCGAAGTGCGCTCGACTTTTTCAACTAATGACTTTTTTCCATCAAGAGCGCGTTGCTCTTGCGCACGCGAGGCTTGCGATTATAATTATATATTATAACCTCTAACAACACCTAATATGGATATCATATTTTTAAAATGATAAATAGCTCGTAAAAGGGACATAGTTCAAACGCAATTTAACAATGCTGATAGTAATTTAGAACGTGATCTATCAATGTAGTACAATGGTGTTTGCTTTCTAAAATCAGTATCGCCGCAACAACAACGTCTGACACTCACTAGCGATATTAACATGATTTGTTACATTTCTCTTTGTACCTTTACACTATAAATAGTCCGGTTTAATATATTTTCACCTGTGAAGAGAAACGGGAGCGAGCTCGGAAATAAATCGTGATATTAATGGTCTCGGCGTCTGCCGGCGCGCACGCATGCAGCCGTACATTTCACGCGCGCCTCATTTTGAATTTCATTCGGAATTAGTGCCATTCCGTTTTATTGCGAGTGGCAATTAAAAAAGATAGATTGCAATTTGACCCGCGAGCGGCGAGCGTGACGGCTCACAATGTTATTATGATGAATGCCCGCCACTTACGGTCTCGATCTGATAATAAGTTCGCCGTGTTTGCTTAACGCTGCCACTCGACGTGCTACCGAGTAATTGACCCTGCGTCTGCGTAAGTCACAACTTGCGTGATCTTACTGAAGCGCAATTGAAATGCTTTTTGTGTTTGAATAATTGGTTTTTTTTTTTATTTCATATTGCATTTACTTTTAGACAGTTAGCGTGACAACATAGTGATCATAAAATGTTGCTTAAAACTGGACATTTTATATTAGTATAAAATATGATCTAAAATATAAACTGAGGTTTTCAACGTATTAACAGTGTAGCATTAAAGTATTAATCGACACTTAGGAATAAAAATGCTTATTTAGAAATTTGAATCCGCACCTCTTGGAAACCGTCTAAGCTCTCTGACCACTAAGCCCGTTCTCATTAAGCTATATAGCGTATAAGAATTTTGAAGTAGCTTAATGAGAACGGCAACTTAGGCTTGTATGGCTTAGTGGTCAGAGCGCTTAGAGCGTTTTCGAGAGGTGCGCGTTCGAGACCCGTTACTGTAATATTTTTATACGTTTCTTAAATTACATAAGCATTCTATACATTATCGAAATATATTGAAAATATTATGTTTAGTTTAGCAAAAAAAAAAGAATTTATGTTACAATGTATATCCAAACAAATATTTCTTTTAGACTCTCCTAGCAATATCACGAGTGGGCCGCGGTGGCAGGTCGAGACGTAAACGTCTCGGCACAGGAGTAACAACAGAACATTCACCTCTCGATCTCTCAGCTGCGGGGGAGAGTGCAGCGAAACGTGCCCGCCTCTCGGCCAGCCCGAGCGCGAGGAGTGATGGAGATGAAAGAGTGTCAAATGAAGGTAACAACTGACATTGCCATAAATAATGTTCTTAATTTCTTATATGTTAAAAAGCTGCACTTAAGTTTTTTTTTATATATTTTTTTATTTATTTATTGATAATTTCGTAGTAAAAACAAAGAGATATTAAATATATAGATTATAAATAATTTGTTATTTATTACTTATAATTGAATTATGTAAACCGTAAAGTATATTCTAACAAAGATTTAAATCTACGCATTTTGTTAGGGTTCAAGGTAATTTTGGACCAAATTAATGTTATTTACTGTTGTAAAATATGATACAGTTAATTAAAACGTTTAAAGAATAGTTATTTATCATGTTAATTTACTTTTTAAAAACGAATATACAGTGCCTATTTATAAAAAGATTATTACAGTTCAAAGTCATAACTCGTTATAATTTCAATACATAAAGATTTTTTATTAGCTGTATGTAATAAAACAATATTATACAGAATAACTAATATTTTTATAGTAATCGAACATTCCAAACAAATAACACCTAATAAATATAAATATACATCTCTTGAATTATTGCAAATTGAATAGAATTTTATACTCATAATTTTAAAATGCAAAAATTAGCAGCTCTAGCCGCCATCAGACTAGTTAAGAAAACATTGGTTAATAAAAAATAATTATAGTATAATAACTGAAGCTTACAGAACAGTTAGCTCATCGCGCTCTGAGATATATGAATTTAATTATGAAATAAATACTCGTTGGTGTTCATTCGAAATGATATAGCTGTAAAAGTTTACATTGGTTTAATTTTGGCTGGTTAAGAATATTATGATTTGTTTTTATTTATTTATTATTCTTGTGTCTTGTTAACGTAGATTTGCTTGGATGTATTTGAATGAAACTAAATAATTATAAACATTATTAATACTAGCAATATAAACATATTTTAGGCACATTCCAAATTTCCAAATCTAGGCATTCCGTCGATATTAAAATAATAAAATTTGGAATATGCCTAAGATATTTTTTAGAGGCCGTTGTGGCTTGGGATGTGGGCGCAATGGTTTTGGATAACTTGTCAAAGTAATCGTTTCTATGAGTTCTCTTTTATTTATTTTATTTTTTTATACCTGACACTCAAATTACAATAATCGAAAAAATGGCAAAACTTTCAAAACGATGATGACAAATTCTTAATCAAATCCATTATTTCTCTATGTTTACGTTTTCCTTAGTACTGAGCGTATAATTGAAAAAAATGTCTTCAATCATATTTATTACCTAAACAATATTATACCTTATAAACATAATCAAATTATGACTTTTTTTAATTGAAAGACAAAATATATATATTTGCTAACGTCTAGCCTTTGCCCTCAGACCGCAGTGAAAACCGTGAATGCCTGTGTTCTGAAGCGCGGGCGCGGCTCTCCGCGATGTCTGTAGATGGTGTTTGCGAATTCGTCAGTTCCATCGACATTTGTGCTGAATACGCAACGGTAAGTTCCTACTCCAATACTTTAAGGTTGCCTGGAAAAGATCGCTATAGATCAGATAGAATAGGATGCTGTACATTTTGTTGTTTCTCCATTTCCGTTTATGTTTTCCCGTTTATGTAGTGTACAAGAAAGCAGTAATAATTGAACTTTTAATTAGTAACAATTAAATGAAATTATAGTATTATTAATGTTTTGCTTTTCTATTCATTTCTTTCGGTCTGATCGTTATATTATAGTTGTATATAGCTTAGAAAGATATTTTCTATTATTTAAAAGATTTTTTTTGTTGTCTTTGACATAGAACTTGCGTCATAGCTCACTTTTGCTTGTCAATACAAAAATTTACGTTTAATGAAGCTTGTTAAGCTATTAAAATAACGACCAGTAATTAAACTATCTAGATTCCTTACATAAATCAAATAGACAAACTGCCGTGTGGTCCCCATTAATATTTTCAACGGAATTATAATACGATATTAGCGATCGGCTCATCGTAAAATAAACGTGCACATCTAAACTGCAATTATAATTGATTGCGCTATAGGTCGGTACTGAATAAAATTACGCACTTGTCTTTGGGTTTTACTAATATAAATGTATATAGACTACTGAAGTTTCTGAGACTCACGAGTAACGATTAATCTTGGTAAGAGAAATTGGTTATTATTAGTTTGAATTGGTTATAAGTTATATATTAATAAAATATGTAAATTTACATATTAGAAGATATATATGCTCAGGTGGTTTGGGCACGTCGAGCGAATGAGTGAAGAAAGAATGGTAAAATAAATTTATGAAGGAAAAGTGAGTGGTAAGAGAGGGAGGGGGAGACCTCGGTTGACCTTCGAAAACACAGTATCGACGATACTGGAGGAAGGTCACGTAAAAAGCATGAGGATGCCCGGAGGGCATGTATGAAGAGGTTGATGACAGTGGACGAGGCTAAGGAGGTATGCCGAGACCGTAGCGTTTGGCGCTCCGTTCTCTCTGCCTACCCCGCTAGGGATATAGCGTGAAGCTAAGTAAGTAAGTAGAAGATATATATTCCTAAAAAAATATTGAGGAAATTATTCATTCGAACTGCGTTGTCTATGCCTATCCTGTCACAAACACAGGAGACGTGGCAAATTTGGTTATGTAAGCTATGTTTATATAAACATATGAAAAGAAACTACTAAAAGTTATAGTTTGGAGTTTACCAGTATAATAGATAAATATTATTTAATATTGATTATATTTAATATTGAAACCTGTCATAGGTTGTGGGGTCGATCCCCACTCGAAATGATAAAACATTACTTATTTTCATTTCTAGCAAAGAAATAATAACTGGAAACAATGCAAAACGCGGTGTTGTGCTCCGTCACTTAACACACGGAACACAGCGTGAAACGAAAAAAATAATATGTCAAATTTCTCTTATAAACTCAATGAAAATTGACAAAGGACTCCTAAAAATAGCTCCTTGAAAACGGGTACATATAAAATTTATGAGCTATTTCGACGATATATTGCAGCACATAATTGTTTACACATTGCGTTTTAATTCGATTTTCGAGTGAAAGGGAGCGAGATGTGTAACAATCACTCGTTATATCCATTAATTTAATTAAATTGGTTTCTAATTCTTCTCTAGCGTTACATCAGCAATTACCTACTTAATTATTGTTGTGTTCTTGTTTTTTTTTTTATCTTCACGCATATTTTATGGCGTAAGAGAGGAAAAAAGGTTTTTTTTTTCTTAAAATTTGGCAATTTAATTTTGCATTTGGCATAATAATTTTAGGTAATAGAATAAAATTTAGGATATTTTTAATCTGTTCGTTTGATTGTATAAGCAAATATTTAAAATATTATTTTTTGTTCCATAGCTACTCTACTCCTGACATTAAGGGTAATGTAGTGTCTTAACTCTACGTTCCCTGTGACTAGTGAAGAGAGGAAAAAAGGTTTTTTTTTTCTTAAAATTTAAAATAATCATGTAGTTTTAGACATTATTGTTTAGAATAACGTAATTTAACGTTAAATTTGACTAACCAGAGTAGGAAACCGTCTTCCTTTTAAACGTTTCCTTTTATATTTCTCACTCGTAGGAATAATTATTATACATATTTAATACTTCCATAATCTGGTAAAGTGGCAAACCGCGGCGTTGAGTCCGCCTCTCAACACACAATGCCTCAAGAACGAAGCGTCTTGTCCGAGATACAGCGTAAAGCTTATATATATGCCAGTTGTAGAGCAAACGTGAGATGTCAAGTAATAATATTATGTTTCAAAGCATTAAGCCTTCGATATTGTCCTCTAACTATTTTATTCGTCTGGCCTTGTTGTACAATTTGGATGTCTTCTTACTTAAAGCGACGCCGGTAATAAAATGTCTATCGTATTGAATATAAATGAAATGAGCTATGAAGTATATATTGGCTATTATATATTATATAGTTATAGTTTTTAATACAAGTATGTTAGTATTAAGGACACAGTCTGGATTGTAAAATCTGAATGTTTTTTTTTATATTAAATTGAAAATTGTCTAGTATAGATATAAGACCTTGATATGCCTTAATATTCAATTTTCACTCACAAACTGTTGTTGATATTTGCAATAGTCACAGGGAGCGTAGAGTTAAGACACTACATTACCCTTAATGTTAGGAGTAGAGTAGCTATGGAACAAAAAATAATCTTCCAAATGTTTGCTTATACAATCAAACGAACAGATTAAAAATATCCTAAATTATATTCTGTTACCTAATATTATTATGCCAAATGATTTTTTTACAAATATACAACGTACGGACACTTCTTACTGTTTTATTAAATTATATTTTACACCTAATTTTAATGTGGCAAATTAAAACAAAATAAGTTTACTTCTGATGTTTGTATGAGATGTTAATCTATATAATTAATCCTGAAAAAATCAATAAAAACTCGTTCATGGTGCATAGTTAATAGTTGAATATGCAAAACGTTATCGGAGCGAGACGCTCGAGCGACTGCATCTCGCTAGAGCAAATCGCTTGCATTTACATTAGCATCAATAAAATTAATAATTTATGATTATCATAGTTTTCATATGTTTTAAAATTCATGTTAAAATCACTATTCATTACGCAGGAAATAATATACTAGAGTTTAAATACAAATGAGATAGTTTCCTGAAATTTACTATACATTAGAAATATTTTGATTTTATTAATAATAATTAATATACTTTTATACAATTTGAATTAAAATAATATAAATTAAGTTTGAGTACGTAAAACTGCGCACCGATGCTATGATCACCGTGTTACTGATACTGGTTCATATATATTGACGGAATAATTCTACTTTAAACTCAAAAATATAATTACCATTTTATTTAATTTTATATTTCGATTAGATTTAGTTTTATACTATAATATTTACATATCTGCGTCTGAATAACAACTTGTATCTATCATAAATAGTATATCATAGGCTTTTATCCATAAGCATTAGGCAATGGAACGCTTTTGGCACAACAAAGCGAACCGTGATGCGAACCGCCATAATAGCCCTTACACAATGCCACAACGTATATAATCTGGTTCAACTGACGTGGGAAAGAGACGAGGATTTAAAATTTCCATAACATTTATATATCAAAATTGCAAAATGAAAGGAGAGTGGATCGCGCAACGGCTAACAGGAGCTCAGGTGTCGCGATACACACGGCGAGGAAATGTAAGTCGTGAAGTGCTCTGAATATATTATAATGTTGACAAAATTGCATTATAAGTAGGTACTTTCTATCTCGTAACACTGGAGTAACCAAGTACCTTAGTTAACTCTTTTGTGGAAACGAGAAGAACGCCGTGCTACTAAATGTTTATATTATAAAACAATTACTAATAGAAGTTTTCAAACATATGTACTTGCAGACGCAACGAAATTTCCATGGATGATAAAACTTTTAACTTTATTTATTTACTTTATAAACTATACATCTAAGATAAAGGAATTAATTGAAAGTTACGCGAACGGCGGAACGTGATATTTTTTCATGCGTGCAACAGATTTTCATCGATTTATGAGAAGTTATCATGTCAAAGTATAAGTAATATATGGTATATTGCGCATGCAATAAAATGTTTTGTCATTAAACTTATATTTAATTCAAAGATATCATATTCTTTTACACAGTATGTCTTACGCCACCTTAGTTGCTGTATCGCGTTACCCGTTGTATTTATGGCAGAGGTGTCACACTGGATTGCATCAAGTAATTAATAGTGGTGTTAATAATTAATAATTTCACTTAATATAAATGATTAATGGAACGATATTACTCCACTAAATTAGATTACCGTAAACGACGGTTACTCACAATTAATAGTAATTGCCAGGGAAATTTGCATTAGTGGAGGTTTGCTTACTTCGAACTAAGCTTACCGTATATGTGTCGATAGTATATCTCGTATATTGATTGATCGTATATCGATGTAACGACAATAATGACTATAAATATTTATTTTAAATGTTTAGGAAAAAGATCTAGAATTTTTTGTAAGAATAAGACGATTTGATATTAAATTATATATATTTTAAATATTGAGGTAAATTATATATTCAATAAATATATTTTTTTAAAGTTACACGAATATACATATCAAACCTTTTATACTGAATATAAACTATATTGCATGTTGTTCGCAGTTGAGCAACTTGACCTAATATACTATTTCCGAAAATTATAGCGCCCACGTCATATAATTCAGCAGTTAGGATCATTTTTCACCGAAACTCGTGATTTCATCTGACCTAACCATAAATTGTAACAACGCCATCCATCCCTGTCTGCGTCAAAACTTGCGCCTGCGCAGACTTGCGCAAGAGTTCGTGCAGCTCATACCGCTTCATAAGTAGGTACTATTGTTGATGAGATCTAATTCATACAAAATCAATATATATTGTTGAATCTATATATTTTGTATTTTTAAATTTGTATTATATTTACATATTATTGAGGACTATTGTTGCGAGGCGAAGGTGGGATGGGTGGATTTTTTTCCACGCTAGGATTTTTTATGTTTTTCATTTCTTCACTCTGACAAAGCGCGGCGTTGGGTTGTGCCACTTCACGGGCAATGCATGAAAAATTCAGCAAAAAGTGGTGAACAGAAGTATCTTAATAAAAACGGACTACCTAACACTAGGTTCCCAAATCCCTTTGCTTTCCCTTGCTACGAGAGGGATACAGCATTAAACTAAAAAAATATGTAGTACGTCAAAAACTTAGAATTACTATTATTGTTCGATAACAACTCACAATTTTATAAAAAAAATCTTAAAAACATATAAAGAAATACATTCTTTTTTAAACAATAACACTATTATCATAAGGACAACATCAAATATTTACATATCCTTCTTTATACTTCCGTTTCCATAGAATGCAGTCTTATGATCGCATGCTATCGTCTTTTGATCTAAAATCTAGATGCACTTAATCCTAATTGCGTATTGTCACCGTAGCAAGCGCGTCGCTCGTGCGCTCGTGAGCTGCGCCTGCGCAACGCGTGATTTATATAAATTATACCCAATATATGACCGATATAAAACGTATAAATTGTAGTGCAATCTTCTCAACGACATATTAGTACAGTCAGCTTCAGTTGTGTAAGTATGTGGCTTATTTAACTTAGAATCAAAATGCTAAACCCTGATAAGCGAAGCTGCTTTGTGTAAATAGAATTAAATTGATAAATTACGCCTAAATTATTCTGACAAACTCTATTTGTACTGAATACTTTAGAAAATAAAAAAATGTTAACTGATTTAATTTAAGAAAAAAAATCATAGAATACCTTGAACTTTTGATTAAATAAATATTAAGTGGAAATTATGTATGTACTAAACTAAACCAACACATTTCATAAGTTTTAGATATTTTATTTCAATTTAAAGTGTATATGTATGTTATATTCACAACGATACGATATCATTTGGAAGAGAAATGAATAGCGTTGGTTAATACGTTACAATTAGCAAGTTAAGGTAGGACTTAAGCCGCACGACTCACGACCCTTCCAGCTGTTACCAGCAATTGATTTATGCTCAATTAAATTAACATAAGGATTATATTTAAAATTTTAACATTCAGAATAAAAGTATGTTTACAGTGATTTTATATGTGAATATATCTGTAATAGTTATTTAAATGACATTTAGCATTTGAAATATTAATATGATACTTATTCGATGTAATCTTGTCCATATCACCGAGAGACTTATCAGGTCTTATCCAATTATATTATTAAAATATGTTGTGTAACCGTCAACGCACCTGTCCTTTGTGGTGGCCGGCGATTGTGTAAACCGACTATGTACTTAATGCATTGTCCCTAGAAAGTATCAGAGTAATATCCGTAATGTACTAACTTGTATGTTCTTTGTGGAAAATAATTTGTGTGCGCAGTACTTTAATGTCAGATAAGTTTATAATAATTTTCTACGATAAATATAATTCCTGTATATGTTTTAAGTTTAAAACTTGTTTTAAACTTGTCAATTTAAATTCTTCACTTAAAATTCTTTGATTTTTGTGTAACAACCAACAACCTTGTTTAACAATATAACTAGAAGTATAAAATATGTTTATTATAATGTAATTATCACCAGTACGTAGAAGCATACGGAAACAATTGATCAGTATAAAACTAAACCAAGTCACGCTTTGCGCCAATCAAAATGCCGCACACGACAATGAATGAAGACACTATAATTTTATTTACCATTCTACGTACACACAACATCACCTCGAGCCATACACGACTATGAAATTTGAACTAGATAAATACATATTTGCTTAAGGTACAGTATTTTGTCTTATTATAAGTAATTAAAAGAGCGCTGATAGATTAGCCAACGATAATTTCTGGAAAAACATTGTTTTACATTTTTTGGAAATACACGTAATATATTTAGAAAAAAAAAGGCAAATATTATTGGATTGGAGAATTCTAAATTTCAACTAAAGTTTCTGATTTTTAAACCGCTGGATTTTCCACCTGATTGACCAGTTGTGGCAACATTTACCTTCTTATACTAATGACATTATGTAGCAATTTTTCATTGCCTGAAAACAGGGATAATTCGACACTATTTAAAAATGAAATAGTTAGTTCGTTGAAATAGTACTAGTTCTAAATATAGCTCGAAATTGAAATATAGCTAGTTCGAAAATCGATAAAACTCTTCCCAAATATAGATCATATTGTTTATCAAAATTGGCGAAAATTTGATAACTGAACGGAGTGTCTTATCAATAAGTTCCTTAAATTTCTACCCTGCAAAAGATATGCATAACTGTCTTGCGCCGATTGTTGTTAGGCCTAAGGACCTTACTTAATTAATAACTTGCCCTTAGTGAACTGGTGTATAATTATTAGACTCAAAAAAATGCAGTTTTTTTAATTTCAAATGCAGTTTTTTTCTTTAACATAAAAATAATTCAAATAAAAAAAAAATACTTGTTTTTATAAAATAGAGACCTGAGGAAACGACTACTTGAATTTTTAATTTCAAATTCGAGCTATTAAGGCACTAAATATATATAAAAATGGATACTTTTAAATTTCAACGGTTTTTCTTGTACATATTTTAAAATATTCTACATTATTTTATACCATGCCGAAAAGAAATATTTAATTAATTCACAAGAGTAACAATCGCCTCTTATATCCGACACATGCCCCAATTTATAAGTGAACGTCTCAAAATACTTGAATAAATAATATAGAAGCTATACTATAATCAGCATTCTATAATCATCAGAGTTCTGACAAAATAATTATGGTAATGACGACCGATTTCAATGTTATGATTTTGAATGCTCTCGGGTCATCTCCATTTTGTTGCGCCAAGCAATTGCTAACTCGATTTCACTTTCCCTGCTTTTGATTTTATTATATGTTTCATTAGATTTTGTCACGGTATTTTTTTATATGTAGCCAACTTTCTTGTGGAATCATGTTTACGTTGCGATGTAAACAAGTTAATGTATTTTGTATGAAAGTTTTAATACAAATTTATTTAGCGTTAAATTATATAAATGAAGACAAGAAATGATGATATAGAATAAAGTTGTGATTATTGTTTCTATCGGTATTTGTTTATATATATATATTTGATTTAAATAATCGTTGAGAACAGTATCTATGTTATGGAAAATAATATTTGTTTATAGAGCTTTTATTTTTTATGCCTGTAGATAATTATTTTTGAGGCCATCGTGGCCCGGTAGCACAAGTGTTAGATTGTAAACGTGGCAGATTGTGGACTCGATTGCTACTTGAGTCTGGTTAATTTTACCGTTGAATTCCGCCACTTAGCACGCAATGAGTCAATTCGACGAGAAATGGAGAACGAATTGCACTGTGCATAACCCTATAAATAAATAAAATATTAGTATACAGCATAAAATTAACATAAAAACAAATATATTGTTTATAAAATCTATACAGATTATATATAAACCATATACATACAGCCTACTAAAATAATAATTTAAATTTTGTTTAGCAACAAAATGGGAAACGGTCCGTTCGCATATCACCAGAGATGCTTTTAATAAATAGAAGTAAATATTCAAACTATATATTTTATCCGATAGCTTAAGTAGAACAATTTTGAAACGTTTGAAATGACTACGGTAATGATTATTTCTGTTCCCTAATGTGTTGTACAATGTAACACTTGTCCGGTTGTTTATCATTAGCTACTTACAGTACACTTTCGTTTTAACGCCTCAGTCGTGAGCGCTAAATAGATTCAATTTATTATATTTAGTGCTGTGTTCAAATTATATATTTATAATCGAATAGAATGGTAATTTGGCAGACGGTTAATTAATCTCCTTTTATAGAATGTAAATGATGTATGAGGATCTATGTACGTAGGAAAGTTTGAAAGTACATTTTGATATTAGTCATTATTCATTTGGAAAGAAAGGATTTTTTTTTGCAACTTTATGCTGTATCCCGCGTTTGGAAGGGTAGGCAGAGGGAACTCGGGAACAACGCTGTGCCTTGTTTCTATACAAGAGCGCAGAAATAAAAATATTGGTTTAATTTAAAAAAAATCGAACAGGGATTGGAACCCGCAAGTTGTCGTTTACGGTCAATCGCACATGTCCCTGCGCCTCGACAGGTCTGAAAACAAATTATTACAATGTTTTTTTTATTTATTATGTATTTTCTTATTTACATTTCTATACGTTATTTGTTTAGAAAATATACTAAAAAAGTCTATAAAACTAGAAAACAAAATTTAAACATTCATACGATGTGTAATAGAGAGAAAAACATCTATATAAATATAAAATATAGCCGAATAATGTGTCAGAATAACCAATAAAAATAATACGAGTATATTTAAATAACAATCAAAAAAAATGTTATAGTGTACGACTTTAGTAATGATGATAGATTTACGAGTCCATCAGAATAGTTGCCTTTTAACATATGTATGTATATATGGCCGTTTGTTTTGTTAAAAACATATCCTCTTTTCTACTTGACATGTATTAATACCATATATTATATTGATTTCACTTGTCTTTAGAATTGAGGAAAATATTTATAAATAAACACGTGACAAACTTGAGGCTTCATATGTTATCGTTACGTCAAAATATGAGCCAATTTTTACATTTTTATTGTAACTCCATTCCACGAGAGAACATGTAATGTTGTTGTAGAAGTTTAAGCCTAGAGTTTATAAATATTTATAACTGTCTTATATGTTTTTTTTTTTAAATAAATTTAATCTGCTTGACTCAAATTGAGGCCTGTCGTGGCGCAGAGGTACAAACGTGTCCGCAACGGTTAGGTCGGTCTCTGGATTGGAATCGAGGAAATGAAATATCATTTCTCTCCTCTATTAAAAAGGAAGCGCAGCGTTAAGTTCCGCCACTTAACACGCAATGCGTTAATTTAGTCGAAAAGTGGGTAACGGAACGGAGTTTCTTAACTCTAGATTTTCAAGACCCCTCCGCCTACCCTGCCACGTAATTGATACAGCTTGAAGCTAAAATAATAAAATATATAGTAAAAGAGCGGCGTTGAGTTCCGCCACCCAACACGCAATGAACTCAAGAATTGAACAGCTGATAGAAAATATAGTGCATTTCAATAGGTTAACATCTATAACAACTGTAGGCTGTAAAAGATTGAGGCAATTGGCCTCATATAAAAAAATATCTGTTTATTTTTAAACGGGCAACGCAATAAACATAAAAACCGCTGTATTAGAATGCGTTGTTCTGTCGCCGAATAAATTGTAGCTCATTTGCGTTAGTTACGGCTAATTCGGCCGACACCAGCTCGTGCTGTCTAATGACGGGACGGATTTATTTACAGCTTGATAAGCGGGTCACTCGATTTAACGCGATTTTCTATTTCGAAACATACACTTAATCTTCGCAATTTATTTAATATATTATACAACCTTATTTTGCTAATTTTTAACGAATTATTAATGAGAATTTATCGTATTTACGTATGTTTACATATATAGCAACAAGAAAAATGATTGTGCTGACTACGACAGGGTAAACAAATTTTCGTTAGTGAATTGAACATTGCATTGAACAAGTGATAGAAGGAAGCACGGCCTGTCGTGACGCAGCGGCACAAGCGTGTGAATGCAAACGACAGGTTGTGGGTTCGATCCTAATTCGAGGGAATGAAATATTTGATATTTTTAAATGAAATATTTAATGTTTTCATTTCTTCGCTCTGGTAACAAGGCATAGCGCGGCGTTGAGTTCCACCTCTCAAAACGCTATGCCTCAAATTTGGCGGAAAGTCGGGAAAGGAATTTGAAACTGAGTGTCTTAACACCAGGTTCCCTAGTTAACTCTGCGTACATGGCAATGTGCGGAATAGAACGTGAACCTAAGTAGAGTAGTCAGTGATAGAAATATAGTCTAACATAATTAAGATTTTAACAGTTTACTCAATGTAAAGCTCTCAAGTTGCGTAGAAGATTTAGTACATCGGTATTATGAAACTGGAGCACTGAGCTACACGGAAGCACCGCCGCTATTAATTTAACTAATATACTAGTATTATTTACTGATAAATTGTTATGTTAATCGATGTTAATTTGTCTTTTAATATTACCGGCTTACTCGTATTACCTTTTCTACGAATAATATTACATTTAATATATTTAAAAATATTATTTAACCAAAGCGAAGAAATCATTTTAAGTTCAATCTTTCTTTTTATTAACTAAACATAAATTTAGAATTTATTTTGCCTTTTATTGTCTATAAAAATAGATTTTTTTAATCAGTTACTCTGTTTTCATTGAATTATTTTTCTTTATAAATTTAAATATATAGAATTATACATATAAACGTTCTCTTGCATAGCAGGGTTCTAGAGGATAACTAGACCATACCTAAAACTTTCCGCCCAATTACCGAGACCTTGTGTGAAGAGTGGCAGAACTCTTCTAGATAATGGTAGTATCTACCAGAGTGGGAAAAAATCACTTTTACTGTACGCTGTATTTCGCACTTGGCAGAGTAGGTAGAGGAAGCTTAGAAACCTAGTGTCAAGATACTTCGTAACGTTTACATAAAATTTGTTTAAAAAAAAATATACTCAAGTAAATGGCAGTGGCATAAGTGTGTGGCTGAAACCAAAAGGTTGTGGGTTTGATCCCCACTCGAGGAAATGGAATATTTAATATTTTCAATTTAAATATTTAATGTTTTATTTCTTCGCTCTGGTACAAGGCAAAACGCGATGTTGAGTTCCGCCACTCAACAACGCAATACCTCAAATTCGGCGGAAAGTGGGAAACAGAAGTGGAACGGAGGGTCATAACACTAGGTTCCCACGTTCCCTCTGCCTACTCTGCCAGCGTGAAGCTGAGTAAGTAAATGTCGAATTGACAACTATCACGCTTAGAGTCAGACGTTGTGTTAATGCTACACGACAGCGTATATATGCATACAATTACATATTAATTTAACTTCTTATTATGATTATATTAGTAAGCTACCATTGATAAATGACTTTGCGTCTTGATAACCAGTATTGTTCGTTCCGCTGACATTAATGCATACGGATTTATTTTGCACTTGACACCTGTCAAACGCTGATGAGAGATTAATATTTTTTAATTTTAAAAACCACTTGTGAAACACTGTCGGTCGGACGGGTATCTGTAACAATAGGAGAAGGTATTGGCTAATGAATTGTTGGAACTATTTTGATGATTAGAATTTATATGGCTATCTTGGCTTTGCAGATGCTATAATATATGTATGTGTAAAATTAGCATTAAAGTAGGCGACTTTTATTAGTAAAATCCTTTCTTTTTTTTTTCTTTGGGATAGTCTTTATTTTTTAATTATTACGAGTTTTTTAATAAATAAAATGTTCTTGACAATAGATATCCCACCTTTATATTTAAACTATTTGACTCTAAGTTCTAAAAGTTACATAAGTGATCTCTCATAAACTTAATGATTTTATTTAAACAAACTGACATTCTCGTTGCCTGTCAATGGTCGTTTATTGCTAGAGACTTAACGAGACCTCTATCCCACTAACAACGTAGTCTGTCCGTCTGTCCACAGCTGTTAAACGAAATGAACTGGTTATAGAGACGTATGTATGTAGTGTTACCACGCCAGATTATACACTTGCAAGGGAATAACTATTAATTTGTTATAGTTTTTCCAAATTTACCACATCTTGCATATAGGAGGGGTCACACCTGATTAACACTGTTTAATGCTGCCTGATGTCAAGACACTGTGTATTTTATGGCGTAACCTAACGCCGCACTTTGTCTATCAGAGAGGAACTAAAAATTATTATCAAAATGAATAATTATGATTATGGATTCGGCACTATTTATATATCGAAGTTCCTTTGTAAATTTTCAAACACAAAAATAACATAGTTATTCAACTCATATTCAATACCATTATTCCTTAATAAGAAATGTTTTCATTAACAAGCTTTCAAGTACATAATTATATGCACTTTAACCATCCAGATACAGTAATTTCCACAGCAATACAGTAAACTGGCAGAGTAAAGGCGGTTGCGGTACCGGCGCGGTAAGGAACGAGCGTGTGTGCTGATGCTATAGATAAGTCCGGGCTAATAGGTAACAGACCACCGGTAATACTATTTGTTAGATGTGCCTTTCGTGCTTTGAGCATTTAATCGATACATATTTTAAGCTCTAGTAAAGTCGTGTGCGCAGAGAAGTTAGTGAGTTTGTTAAGCTGTTGAGGTTTCTAATGAATAGTTCAAGTTATAGTTAAAAGATATAGAAGTTGGGTTTGTTACCTTAAATATGAGCTTCACTTGATTACATGTTTTACCATCCATTTATCTATGGATGGATTTTTAATTTTAATTTTTTATGTTGTCGTCACTAATAGTAAAGAAAAATTAAATTTCAATATTTAAAATACATGACTAAAAAATTTGTGCATATTGGCAAAATGCTTAAAGCTCTTAAATTAATAGAACCACCGCCATGAACAAGGTTTTCGATAAGAAAAACCGCACTTAAATTAGTTCATCAATTCAGGAGCTGGGCCATAAACAAAGACATAAATAGACACACAGTCAAATTTATGACATACCTCTTATGCGTAGCGGAACAAAAAAAAATAATAGGAAAAGTATATTAATAGAATTTTTTGGTTACTAAGAAAATATTTCAACGTACGTTGCCAAACTAAAACTAAGACAATTTATGAGTTAAAAAGATATTTAACCATGTGATAATTTATTTACTTTTCAGTTAAAGATAATTTACTGCGAAAAGTTCATAAAGTACAGGAAAGCGAGTAATTAATCATTTTATTATAATATAGAAATCGTGTACACAATGGACACAGGCACAAAGGGCCATTCAGCCTTAAGTCCTGGTCACGAAACGTTAAGATATTCATGAAAATATTTGTATTTGTTAGAATAATATTAGTACAGTTTCAGTAAATATTGGTTTAGTGCTTTACAAGCGTCTGTTAGCGGTTTACGAGCGTTGCGATTTACGACACAGATCTGAGATTACGGATCTATTTCACGTTGAATGGAATCATGATTTTGAGGAAACAACAAACTATAATGATTGTTAATCAACATTATAATGTATTTACGTTTAATGCTACATATTTGTTAGTAGTATTAGAAAACAGAAAGGGTTAGATATAATTTGATGCAATATCAGTTATAATTTAAGGTCATTTGGTAAGAAGCTGGAAACAATGATTATCAAAACAGTGCCAAGAAAAATAGTAAATAAATATTACATTGAAAAGGCGTAACACTATTCTCTGAACATTATATGTTAAATGACGGTAGCGAATGGGAAAATACAAAGTAACGTTATTGTTAATATTTATATTTTATGAACTTAGTAGATTGCATTGATAAGTTATTATGCTATACTTATTTAATATAATAATCATTCACTGACATACTCAGCTTCACACTGTATCCCACACAAGGCAGAATAGGCAGAGGGAACTTAGGAATCTAATATTAAGATATTCCGTGCTGTTCCCCACTTTCCAAATTTACGTGGCGTGGCGGTTGCGTTGCGTGTTGAGTGGCGGAACTTAACGCCGGACTTTGCCTTGTTATCAAAGCGAAGAAAATAAGAACATTTAATATTAAAATTGAAAATATTAAATATTTCATTTACTCATGTGAGTTCGACCCACAGCCTATCGCGTTTACCATCTGCGCCATCTCTAATATAATAGTCATCCAATTGAAATTTGAACTAACAACCACCTCGTACACAGATACAGACAGATACATACTAACTGTACCGAGACAGCGTCAGCTATCACGATGTAGGTCTTAATATATCTATTCAATTTAAACCACCTTGCCCACTTCCTTCGTACACATTACGAAACAGATTTCCATACAAACAACATACACAAAGCAATATCGGTAACATAATTGAGTGGCCAGCCATATAAAGCGATTGCGTTTATAACCGCATTGCCTGTCAATTTATATCCCAAACGGGTGGAGCTTAATTTTGTTGCGGAGCATTTAATTTAGCTCACTAGAAGCTGGATTCAAATAGAGATGTCGAGATGAGCTGATAGTGGCCAGATGCTATCTGCCTCTTCGCCCTGTTTGCTTTGCCTATATCGTATATAAATTATACAGTTTTCGCTCATTAGTTTAATTGTAATTGTATTTAATTTGTTATTATATTCGTTTTTATGGGTTTTTGGCATTTTGGTAGATAATGAGGTATATAATATACTCGTCATTGGAATAATATATCAATATATTTCATTTTATTGTTGTGTTAAGAAATAATAATAAAATAAAATCGTATTTATCTGTTTCTACGAATGTCAGAAAACGATATGATTAATATCTAATGCAAGCTCGAAAAGACTTAATTCATTTTTCATACTTATCGTTATGACATTGGCGATAGTTGCTGCATTGTCTTGTCTGTAGATATATATTTTTTTATTATATATGTATTTTTTACTTGGAATATGTTGAATGTAAGCTTTAAAGGAGTTCAAAGCCTTTAATATAGTTCATTGCAGGCAGCGCTTATTTAAATTGAGTTGTCTAGATGAGAAGATAGCTGCGAGATGGTATCACGTTCCGAACCTCGTTTTCTATGGCCAGTATTGCCAATAGTCGATGCATTCGACTGTCTTCTACTTTATCATGTTCAATATGTTATATTTTAAATGCCTTTTATGTTTTAGAACCCAAGTTCTTGGTGGTATGAAGTTTAGTTAATATTCTTTTAGATGATTATTACTAACAATAATAATTTACAATATTTCATTATATTTTTAATGGATTATATTAAATTCAACTGGCTATCTCATTTACTTGTACTTTTCAACTGTACAATAATATAGCAATCGCGAAATTTCTTATTAGCTCTGCTGTAAAGACAAGATTCATAAGTCTACTCTGACAGTCGCGTTTTGCTCGCAGTTTTTGTATAATTTTTGGAAATGTACGTGAATTAATTAATTGTGTGATTATTCTATTATTGAAATATACTATTATTATTAGCATTAAGTGCATTGTTCTACATTTTACAAATAAAATAGCCCCACAATTGCACCTCAACACTGTAACTGTCCATTACATCAAATTATTTACTTGCCTCCATCTAATCTCGAATAAATCGAAATCAAAATGCAAAAGCTAAATCTATCAACACCATGCGCTAGATGACTGTGTCATTTCACGCTCTTCACAATCATCGAGAGGAAATTACTCGCGTTGCGTGGAAACTGCAGGACGCGTGCCATAATGAATGCCAATCTTAGCAGATGGCCAATCCGCCGCCATCTACCGTAATCACAGTAATGCCGGACCAGTTTGCGACCTTTCAATCTAAGAATGTCAACGTCGAAAGTACAGCTAGACCCGATAGTATGTGGCTTGTATCGCCCTAGTGCTATAAGTATAAGGCCGCTTTTAGGACTCAGCATTGTGTACCATAATGTCTTTGTCGCACGTTTCCTGGTGCAGTTTTTTATTATAGCATATCTGCGAGGTCCGCTCGATTGTTGCAATGATTACAATTTTAAACCTTTTGTAGGTGGTCAGAGTTAGTGGAAACTATTGTTATAGAATCTATTTTTAGAAATCGAATACTTATTATTTTTATTTATTGGAGTCTTAAGATAGAGTATACCATCATTTAGATGAAAAATTTGACTAAGTAAGATTAAGAGGAAGAAATATATATTTTATTAATATTTAAAACGGTTTGGAAATAATAGACAAGTTCTAGTAGCAACTGGCTATTTACAAATTGTTATAAAACTTATGATAACATCAAGTCATTTGTTAGGTGAGATGTCACGCAATAAAGCATTCCTAGCCAATTCTTTCTGCGAACACTTAGTTACCATTGCTGTAATTTAAATGTCACATTCTCCATTTGCCTTCATCCTGAAACACTGACCCCGCCGAAAATTCTTTGAAGATATAACACTTAACGTTTGAAGAAGAAACCCGTTGGTAGGATCCAAGTTTTTTTGCCAGTAACCGTTGTTCCCCGAAGTCTGTATATGTAATGTCCGTTAATTTTGACTGTTAACATCCTGCGCTTCACGTCTTTCACGTAGCTGTACGAATGCATTTATTTTTATTGTTCTACAACATGAAGTTAATTGTACTAAATATTTATTTTATTCTTATGTTTATTTCTGCTGTTTTTCTTAATATATATTTTAGTGATTGCTACTTATTGTTGTTTTCTAAAATTAATTAATATATTACAAGTCTTTATTATTTAACCATAAACACTTATATGTAAATTTCCATACAATTCCAACCTTATTTAGATCACCGCTTGAATATTTCATATTAACTTAGGAGATACATATAGCGTAAACACGTTTGACTGAGCGTATGATAATCCTTAGAGCCGGTATCAGTACCACTATCATTTGTCCGCGTCGTGACATCTGTCGCCGGTGGGACGAGTTTATCTCGAACTAGCTCGTTATTCAAACCATCTATCAGTACAACTAGTCCAAATGAATATATTTAATATACTATCATGACCTTTTAAATGCTATCACTTGTGTAATAATGACTTTCAAAAATCATTAATTATACTACACAGTATAATAGTTTTATAAAACATTATTTTTATTATGAAATCAAGAGAATTAAGCAATAATTTTATTTATTTATATAGATAACCACTTTAAAATTAATGTCTGTGCTGTTGTAATAGTTATAAACTTTAGTATTTATATAGGAACTTGTCACGATCACCTGCCTGGACAGCCAACTATCTGACTATCGAAGCCAGGATTTTCTCTGGCGATTACATAATTAAATCTAACAGTCGCTGATATTTAATTAAGCCGACGTGGATAGCGGTCTTCGTGCATATTAATTAACGGAGAACGATTAATGCTTGAGTTTGTTTTTTTAAAATAAAATCGTTACAACCTGACTCGAGGGTCACAGTTCAGTTATTTGATATTAGAAAAAAGGTTAAGCAATGGAAACATGATCAAATTACCTTATAAGTAAGTGCACACATGAACTGCCCTGCTCTAAATTGGTACTATTTAAAATCTTTGATATATTTTTGTAAGTATATATTTAGACTAATCTTTGAATATTTTTTTTCTATGCACTGTTTTGTAGTGACAGTTCGAATAAGAATACAATATAAACATTTTTTTAAACTTTACACTAAAATCATATGTAGGTATTTACTCGTGTTACATTTAGTTTACAACACATCATTTGAACCAATTAAAATTCTCTGTAATTTCAACTTTCATAAATCACATTGTATATAATTATGTGAGTGAAAAGTGTCATATAGATCGAGAAGCAGTGGTAGCGGTGTGATTTGCATGTCGTTGCAAAAGCGCTCAGGTCCGCTTCATTTTGATTCCGCTCTTGTACGTAACAAGTACGCCGCGTGTAGTCGCCGGTCAATTATTTGAGATTGCTGTCTGTCACAGAATGTAATGCAATTGATATAATAATTTTATGATTTTATGATCGAATACAAATAGGACCACAATTTACGTTTAACTTAAAGTTTGTGTAAAGCCGATATTGATTAGATTTAGTGCAATGTTACTTTGATTGTGTATAGAGATTTGCTTGTCTAAAAATAATGAAGTACCTACCTATTGTGTATTTTTCTTTCTATGAGCAGTTATGATTATTTAGAACATTATGATTATTTATTAATGCTTGAGTCATTTTTTTATTCTATTTTTTTTCTCAATTTCACGTCTATCCCACGTATTTCAGGGTAGGCATAGAGAACTTGGGAACCTGGCGTTAAGACACTTTGTTCCTCACTTTCTGTCGAATTTAAAGCATTGCGTTCTGAGTATCAGATTTCGACGACGCCTTTATTAAACATTGAATTTCCTCGATTGGAGATCGAACCAACAACCTGTCGTATATCCCTGTTCGGCTGAGGCTAAGGCTCATTCTTAGACATATTTCATATAAAATACAAAAACCTGAAACAGTTCACATTCTCTAGCGATGATATTACAATAATTTTAAATCCAATTTTACAGTCCACCGCTCACGCACCGCTGTGGGTGGGTGAGTCTACCTGACTTATGATATTCCAAAGCAATCGGCATTCCCTTTCAATATACCCTTATGCATTTGTCTTTGAAAATTGGTCGGTCGGTATTGGTTAAGTTTATAATATAATAAGTTATTTGTGAAAAGTGAACATTTTGATGTATTTTATGTATTTTTAAAATTATGTTTAAGTCTTTTATTATTATTTTTTTCGTAAATACTATTGGACATGAACAAAAACTTGAAATATATATGATGATATATATATGATATATAACATCTATATGATAACTTACCCTGGTTTTAGAAATACATTATTGATTAGAAGAATTGAATAATCGTTCTTAAATGAAATTTGAATTCTCGACTTTAACTTGTACTTGTCTAAACTTAGTACACAATTACTATTATAAAAAATCAAACTTATTTAAAAAATAATAAGAATTTTATTACCCCGCCGTAACGACGTACGCCGTAACGACGCACGTAGGGGTTGGGAGTTCGATCCCTAATTGAGGAAATGAAATAGTTAATATTTTTATTTCTTCGCTCTGATAGCAATGCAAAGTCTGTCTGATGCAAAGCGCGGCGTTGAATTTCACCACTGAACACGCATGCCTTATCACAAGGTTCTTTTTGCCTACCTTGTGTGAAGCTAAAATAGAACTAAAATGTTTTAATTACGCTATAATTTTTATTAAAAGATGCTATTTGATGTTATTTAAATATAAATGACAAATTAATAAAACATTATTCATATTACATAATAACATACTTTCATCGTTTTATCATCTGTAATCAAACTCTTTGTTTATCCCAATAGAAGTATTAAATTTATAAATTTATTAAACATTCTTTATCTGTGTCATGATCTGTTTTTAATGAAATTACGACACGAAGCTACAGTCATCATTAGCTATAAGCTCGAGCCACCCACTAAGCGTAATGATACCAGCTGAGGGCAATCCAAATAATTTATAATAGTAACTACTATAATATCGTCAGTAAAATGTCTCTGATTGCTCAGTGTCAGTGAAAGACGGCTATTTGTGTGAGATTTGTTGCGATATTGCTGGTCCTTAATTATTGAGCCCTTAGTGAAAGGTGTTTCAATGTTTACAATGTTTTTTGTATGTAATTTTCTTATTTATGAAATTGTAAAGTATATTTTGGTTTGGGGATTTTTTTTTCTTGAATATACATTTTTTTCTGCTTCTCCTTGTCTATGATCGGTATAGACGAGTTTACTAGTTGTGGCACAGTTTATGAACAGTTTATGAGTGGTAGTTATTGGTCGAATAATCACTTTTTTTATATTTTGTGATCTAATTAAATTGGACAGGTAGACATTCTTATTTAGCTTGGAAAATCCAAATTGTGTAAAAATGTAAAGCATTATTGTATGATATGACTTTCTATATCTGCCCTTTATTATACAATCGTAAATGAAAGGTGTTACTTTCATCTAGATTACACTAAAATTATTATGTAAGAAACTACGAAATCGACTTCCGAATTAAGAAGCGGTAATAAATAAAAAAGAAACCGGAAATTGCAGCAAAAATGTTTGTTTTTGTTAAAATTTTGCTGTTTTCGAAACTGGTCAAGTTTTTTATATTTGACACGCGTCAATTAGTTAAAGTATTGAAAGGTATTAATTTACAACTATTAAAAAGAAATAACTACAAACATATGATTAATATTACCATATAAGTAAATAGTATTTAATTATGAAATATTTTTAAATGCCTACATGTTCGTTTATATATTTTTAGTTATTTTAACTGCTATCCGATACAGTCCCGGAGCATTCGTTTCATAAATTGCAAGTCTTACTCTAGCCTCTACACATTAACACTAAGTTATCAATACGTTAGACAGTAACTCTAGTTTCTAGTTGTTATACTCGTATACTAGATACCTAGATAGTGAGCGTACGATGAGCTACAGCGACCTTAGCAGGCAATAAAGCGTGCCGTTATAGGTTGCAGCGGGCACGTTTATTGGGACCTAATCTAGCATCGGCGCGTGCGCCCGCCGGCGGTGCACTGGTTTGCGCACTTCAAATATATATATATATATATATATATATATATATATATATATATATATATATATATATATATATATATATATATATATATATATATGCATACATATATATTATATATTGTTTTATAATTATACAATCTCAATTTTAGCAACCGTTTTAACGATTTCCATTTTATAAATGGAATCAATAAATAGTTACTTGTCGTTTGAATAGTAAGATTAATTTTGCCTCAAATAACAAATAACAAAGTAGTAGCTGGTTAGTCGCCGAGATTTCTGCCTTCTCGAATTTAATTATAATTACCAAAAAACATTATTTAACTGCCATTAACGTAATGCTAAGCTAAAAAAACTAAGTTTAAGTGCATAATCGCCATACTTGCGTCGTTATTTTAATACCTATATATAATATGGAAAAAATAAAAAATAGAAATAACTATCCTTACATTAAAGACTAGCTTCAGGTCGTGCTATTAAAATCTGAAAAATATCCTCGCTTACTATATTTTTCCGTCAGGTTGCAGCTAACGGGTAAAAATACGGCCGGCTAATGACATACCAGCCCGACTAATGGATGAATTGCTTTCTAGCCCCCCAAGCTATGCTACTTCATAATTTATTGCCTAGACTTCCGATGATAATAAATAATAAACTGTCTCCGACATTAATATTTTTAATTTTCTAACTTAATTTAAACTTGAGGAAACTAACTGTTCACTGGTAAGTCGTTATAATCAAAAGTCTCCAGCTTCCCGGGTTTTTGCGCGTTTTGCATAATGAACTTAGAGTGCCTAATGTATTTATCATTTAGTCAGTCAGTCACTTCGCATTATTAATACTATTCCCAGTTTTTACGACAGTAAAATGTTGAGCAGAAAGAAAATGTTCAAGTTTTTTATTATTTTTCTATATTTAGATTAGAGATGTCCCAATAAATTGATTAAAAAATAGCTTGAAATAATGTTAAGTATTTAGCATAATTTTATTAATATTTTTAAATGAATAGCAGAATAAAATGTTATGATTTTTTTTTATTTTTAAAGCAATCTTTTGTTTTTTAACTAAAAAGCAATCTTTTGTTTTTTAACAATTAATGATATATACCGTATTTCAGCGTTTAACCATGTCGGAAGGATTTTGAATGCTGTCATTCTAATTACATTAAATTTATTTTTCACTTGTATTCTTACAGCACTAGCTATATAATTATTCACTTTGTTATATGTTATTTTTATCTGTTTCATAGTAATTAGACTGAGAGGATGAATTTAATAACTGCGAAGAGAAAGTAAAAGAAGTGAGCCATGCACGTTCTTACAAACATAATTCAACGGACACATTTGTGGCAAGAATGAAGTCATTAAATTATCAAACGTATCGTGGTGTCATTAAATAATCATTTTACTGAAGTACGCGCTTAGCGGCTCATTGGTAACTTTCGTTCATAGGCAATTTAACTTAACACGATTTGTAGAAAAGATAAATTGATTAAAAGTAGTGGATTTTTAGTTTTGTGAAAAATTATCTCTATATGTAATATAATTTATAAAAGACTGTTTTAATATTAATTGCCGCCGCAGCATTAATATCCCTTATAAATTAATATTTAATGGGAAATTAATCGGTTAAAATACATAATAATAATGAAATAAGAGAAATATTTAAATGATATTGTAGTAAGCTTCTTACTAGGACTGTTTTATATTATGGCTATATGACTAACGTGAACTCATAAATGTTATACAAATACGCTGTATTCTGAACATAGCGAGGTAGGTAAAGAGTACTTATACCTAATGTTAAGGTACTCCGTTCTCAATAAGACACTTCCGCTTCCTACTTTTCCGCGCTTTGACTTCCGCTTCCTACTTTTCCGTAATTATGAAATATTCCATTTCCCCTAGTGGGGATTAAAAACCCACAACTTGTGCCCTACGCTACGATAAGCTTTAAATAAATCGATAATACTAAAAAAATGTTGCGACAATAATGTAAGGAATGAATGAGAGATCTAGTTCGTTTTGTACGTTTGTAGGTATGTGCAGTGGGTGTAGGCGAAACGTGGGTAGGTCTCGAGCCAGAGGTAATGTGATGAATAATAATTCATCGTAGGAGTCGGGCGGACCCCAAAATAGATAAAAGGTCAGTCAGGTCTAAATGTCAAATGGAAGTATGCGAGGTCGCCGCGCCGCTGCCCTCCGGCACCTAATTGTAGATCAATGGACCGCAGATAAACAATCGGCAAATTATAGGTTTTGGCTTTTTCTCCTCTTTTTTTTGTTGTTGTCATATTTACCTTTAGAAATATTTATTCTAATAAACACAGCGTTGAGCTTCGTCACTCAACACGCAATACTACATACTCGACGTTGAACGTAAGAGTGTTAACACCAGGTTCCCAAGTTCCCTTTGCATACCCTTGCTTGCTTGTTGTAGGATATATAGTAAAAATATAGTGTTAAGACAATCCGTCTTCTTGCTTTTACTTTTGGTAGAATTAAAAAATATTTTGCTCAGGTTAATCATATTCTGTCTATTTAAAAGATATTATGTGTTCCCGACCGGAAAGCGAAAATATTGAATTTTATAGTATGTTGGTATTTTCGCACCTCGAGCTGTAGCTGTTGGCGGGATTAGTGACCGCACTTAGAACGAGTTTGTTTTCATACCTGCTGTCACTCTCGACTTCGTACGTGTGGTCCATGTGCAGGCAAGTGTTGATTTGTGGTAGACAGATTAAATAAATTATTTGTTTACTATCATCTGCTTGATCATCGACTGGGCAGACATCAAAATATCATATAGAATTGAATAGATTTTGACATTTGTCGGTCAATTGTGGACGTTATATTAGTATTTTAATAGTTTGCTGAAATTATACTTTATATATATTTCAATCTAAGCTATGCATAAAATTAACTTCAATCTTTCTGTCTTACCCAGTAAAATTTATCATATTTTATATAAATGGTAAATTATTTTTAAAGTTCATTGGTTAATTGAATGTAAATTTGGTTTTTATTTGAAGTACTTGTAAAACTGTATGTCTTCCTTAATAAATAAATAAATAAATAACGATAATAAAAAAAAAAACAAAAACAAAAAAAAATAATAATAATATTGCGTTCTGCCCAAATTGTTGATATTGTCTTTCCTTAGGAAACCGATACTTATTATAATTATTACGTTATATATGTTTATTGATGTTATTTCGTTAATATTGTATCGATAAATATAAGTGGCAATAATGTAACTAAAAATAATATGTTTTGCTCTAATTTTATAGTTTAAACAAACAAATGTAATACTAAAAATATTATGTAAGTACCTCTATAACCACCGCCATGGCTATATGAGTCAGTGCCTGACTGTAAAAATGATGGTTAAGTGCTTAATCCTCGTTCGGCAAAAAACTACGAGTATATAAGAATTATTTTTATTTTCCTATTTTTATAAAGAAAGCACAGCGTTAAGTCACTCATTACGCGCTGTCTAGAAAATTGGACAAAATGAGGATCTGACTGCCTTAACACTAAGCTCACCTTGTCTGTCCAAGTGGAAAAAATGTGAATCTGCTTACTCTATCAATATAACCAAAAAGATAATGTATCCATTGATCGTTAAGCTCTTTTTCGCTCAAGCTACCTTACACCATATCGAGGATGATAAACATTAAAACACAATATTTTTTATCATCGTACTTATATGTACAGTATTTTATTTATAGGTATATTAAAACATATGTAATGTTCGAGTTATTACTTCCTTCTACTAAGTCTTTTTTAGAATTAAAAATATGTAGGTCGATTTTCCAGTCAGTACACATATAACTTAATAGACGGAGTTTCATTGTAGGCACTTTAAACACATAAGATAGACACAATTATGTCGT
Source organism: Eueides isabella (assembly GCA_019049475.1). Classification (NCBI taxonomy): domain Eukaryota; kingdom Metazoa; phylum Arthropoda; class Insecta; order Lepidoptera; family Nymphalidae; genus Eueides; species Eueides isabella. The sequence continues at coordinate 9,954,879 of CM032395.1, read as the reverse complement.
CACAAGTCGAAAGTGAGATAATGGCATCATCACGAGCAGAACAAATGGTTGACGACATCGGTGTCTGTTAGATCAATTTTGTAATCTCCCAAACCGTGTTTCAGGTAATAAGTGCCGTTCTTATATTTAATCATATTTAATTAAATTTTATTTTAGGTAATAGATATGTTGTAAGTCATGTTTTCTATGAAAACGTTAAATAAGTTATTTTGTGAATGCAATTTTATAAGATCAATATGAAATTCACAGTTATTTGTTAATTAATAATAGAACTACCATGATTACCAAAACATGGCTGATCATTGTGTTCGTACACCTGTTACGTAAGTACATTAGTAATAAATTATAATTTTATTTTATAGTTTATAAACCTCAACAGGTTTTATTAATTTTGTATTTACTATAAAAATGGATATGTCATAACTACTATTTTTACAATGAGTTTAACCGATTCTGTGACATAATTTTTTTTCTCATAAAAACCTCATAAAATTTATCATGAAACGTATTTTGCAATTGCTTACAATTTAGAATAACTTTAAATACTATAATATCTGAAATATCTAGTTTAACATGATCATAAAAGTTCAATGATACAACAAAACAAAATAAATCAATTCGAGATGTACAACGCAAATGTTTAAAAAATTACAAAAAAGCAATCAACCGTATTCCAGCGATAATGACCGCGGGCGTTTCGGTTCCCAAAAAAGAATTCGATATAGCAGATATGAAAGGGGCTATTCACAAAGCGGCAGCTTGCATCGTATAAAGATAATCTATTTTATGTAACCTCACGACCTCGCCCGATCGACATAACAATATAATTAAAGAGAGATCTCGGCTACGATGCTTAGTTGGCCTACTCGATTCCGTTTACTGGCCGGATGTCGACCGGTCGACTGTAAAAGGAAACGCCGAGATTGTGGCCCCACGTGTAATGGGTTTCATTATTTGCCCGGCGCGGCGCTTGTGTGTTTTTCCGTTGCTTTCAAATTGTTTTGCATCGCGAGCTGCGGTTTTGTCTGGTAGCGTTATGATGACTCTAGTAATAATTGGACGTGATTGAGATCGACAATGTTTGTTTTTATATGCTCTATAATAGGGGTTATTTAATGTAACAGCACAAGAACAGCAGTATATTTATAATATTTTCTTTTCTCTTTTATTATTTTTTCGATCATAAATGTGTAAATTTTCAACATTTTGAATACAAACTAATCTGTCGTCCGTCACTTAAGCCTTTGACCCAACATCGAAGCAATCTACCTTCACCGTAATTTGAAATTGTAAAACGATACAATTATCTGCGTTCTACAATCAAACTGGCCGGCTGCACCTCATTTACCGTCTGCGACACCACAAAGAGTCCAATGTGGTGATAACATCAGTTCACCGACTCACTAGAACCTAACATCTATCGCTCTATTTCATTTTAGTTATAGAGTTGAAAATACGACGTGCGTAATTTCTTTGGTGGGTGGACCGACCAGATTTACAGACTGTTTCACCCCTAAAAGGTGATTCGTAATATTTCCTAGCTGTCAGCTCCGAGAGCCCGCAACTTAACGACTATTGCCTGATCATAGAGTAGTTATAGATTAGGACAGATAAGAAATATGGGCGATAATAGACTTTCACGACTAAATTGAACCGCTAGCCACTGTTAACGTGGATAATTTCAAAATATAATTTATTTTCTCTTTGTATTAGACATCAACGGGTGTGATCTGTAATAATCTAGTGCGTTGTGACAATTTCACGAACTTTTAATATGTTTCTTTTAACAGTTTCCGCATAAACCAAAATAAATAAAAGCAGCTAGTCATAACACAATGTAACAGTCGTAAGCACGTAAGACAAGAGCCGCGATAGCTCTGCAGCTCATGCATATTCACGATTTGTTAACAAACGAATGAACAGACAAACGTACACATAATTATGTTGGAGCTTTGAGATATGACTAACTAACCATATCTGGCTACATAGTGACCACTGCCATACTCGTAGTCTTACAGAAAAGGATTTAACTAATATTATTAATTATTATTAGTATAATATATACATTTAATGCATTTATACTCTTCTGAAGTCAGTATGAACATTCTATATTTAGGTTTTCTTCTCTTTAAACATATGCTTTTACATAGAGTAAATAAAATGATATGTAGTCTTGTTTTCTTCTCTTCTCTCAATTAGATACTTATTATATATTTTCTTATTACACTTAATATATTTGGCATCATAGTTAATTAATTATTTTCAAACAGTAATTCCATAAAAAATAGAATAAAAAAACATATTTTCAAATCATAACGCACTAGGTAAATTCATTCATAAATGTGTCCTGTACGATAAGACCTCAACGTTTATTACGATTACGGTCACCTTAGAAGCGTATCCGCATACTCCTTATAGGGCCCCATGAATTCTGCCTCACCACTACTTATCGGATAAAAGCAGGCTCTAATAACCTCGGTTATAATGCAATCTATACTCAGTACTAATTTATTGTCTTACTTAACATGCTCTTAATAAAGATAAACGCGTTATCTAAATCTGCGAATAAATTCCCTGATAGTGTTCTTGCTCACCGTTCAGCGTACGCCGGTGCTATTGTTCCAGCTGCTTCCATCTGATAGCTTAGAATTATTTCGATAAGACCAGCACAGACAAATGGCCTTGTATACCGTTAACTATTTATTTTATTTTGCATAATGGTCTATGATTAAAATAAGGTATAGTAAATCTTTTCAAAGTATAATATTAAAAAAATTTAATCTTCTTATCCAAAGAAATTGCTTTTGATGCGTTAGCAACGGTCTAACAATAGTTTCTCACCAAACACTAGTCAACACGCATCTACATTCTACTCGTAACTTTACTGCCTACGGGATTTCAGAGAAAACTGTTTACTAAATCGCTATCAATGTTAGCTTACCCCATTAATGTAGTACATTCGCTCACTAATGGGAATATCGGATCGCCGAGGTAGAACACTGCCTTACAAGTTTCTAACAGAGGCTATAAACTATAGGCAGTTGTGGTCTGCGTATGTGCGTAGAAGGTAAATTACTCATTTGGCTTGGCCAATCTTTGCAATAGGTTAGATATTGTTACTTAACAATGCTGCTTAAAGATTGTTTATTTTATTGCAATAACCTTATAGGAAATATTTTCATGTTTATTAAGGTGTATGTAAATTAAAAAGACATTACTATTGTTTTTGGATTTATTTTTCATCATATTTTTTAATATTTTTATAATAAGTAGATTTATTAGTAATTTTATGGATTAAACAGGTTTATCGTGGCTCAGCTGCACAAACGGTGTGTGACTGTAACCGACAGGTTCTGGGTTCGATCCCCAGTCGAGGAAATGAAATATTTAATATTTTCAATTTAAAAATTTAATGTTTCGTTTCTTCGCTCTGATAATAAGCAAAACGCGGCGTTGAGTTCCGCCACTCAACACGGAATGCCTCAAATTCGGCGGAAAGTGGGAAACGGTAGTGGAACGGAGTGTCTTAACACTAGGTTCCCGGGTTCCCTCTGCCTACCCTGCCTCGTGCGAGATAAAGCGTGAAGCTAAAAGAAAAAAGATTAAACAAAAAAAGCAGATGACATATGTGTTGATGGAACCAAACTTATGGCATATTTACTTTTTATTTCTTGATATTTTAAAAAATATTTTATTTCACGTACAACGTTTAATAAGAGTGCTATCAGATCACAGAAAGAATTATGGCAAAACGAAATAGATAAACATCGCTCGTGCCACGTCATATCGAGTGAGCGGCCTTCCTTCCCGCTATCACCGCGGCACGCGACCAATAAATACATCATTAGATTTAATCGATTTTAGAAATGTCACAAGAAAAATGAAGTTAATAACTAGATGGATTTAACAATATTAATGAGCTCATCATAATTAAAAAAATATGTGAACTATTAAAATATACTAAAACGTGTTGTTTGCCTTTAGAAAAACAGAAAACACTAAATATATAAATCCTGTAAAATATATAAGTCCTTACTCTACGCTCTCTCTGTTTATTGCACTTAAAAACAATTCCAAATTACTATGATTTCTTTACATAATGTATGTTTAGTAAGGAAATATTGCAAAGTTGGGCGTGATAATGATCGGTCGTGCGCCGCGGTATCAAGTGTCTGCGCGCTCCTCGACTCACGAGAGTCGGGCGGCGGCACGCGACCGCTACTCAACACTAGTGGTGCGATTGTTTATACGATTGTAGATCGACTTTGTAAATGTCAGCTTTAGAAATTGATCACAAATGTGGTTTTTGTTAGGTCTGAAACAAAAATATTTGTTTTATAGCAATAAAAGTTGTTAAATATTAGTATACATTAGTGTTAATTTTTATTAACTCTGATTAAATAGTAAAAACCATTTCTAAGGATTATTTAATTTGTAACACAAGTCGTGATTGAATTTATTAAATATAACTAAGATCGAGTATTTCTTAACAAAGCGCATCACTATTTCCAGTTAAAAGCAGCCTAGCACGAGCCATGATAACATCTAGATGATGATGCGAAGATTGTTTTCCGGCACGCCCTAGCCGCTTCACAAAGTCTTACAAAATACCGATATTTTGTTTCTTTCATTTTAATCGATTTTTTATTCGATATGTCTTTTATTGTATTTATTGACTTAACATAATTATTGCTAATATTATTTATAAAATACTTGCAAATAGTTAAAGTCTGAATTAATGACTTATTAAAAAGATTAAGCACTAGTTTGATTTTATGATCAGATGATTTAAATAACTTAATTAAAAATGCAACAAATAAACAGTTGGTTTAATATTTTCTCACGTAGCTTACAAATAGGACTATATTAATTAATCAATTATTTTATTTTATTATTTTAATTGGATTATATTAACTAATCAATTTTTTTTTTCTACGCGTTTTTCATAATAAAAGCAATCATGAATATTACAATAAGCAAAAATGTTGCTGCTCATTTTAATATTAAAATTAAGTTAAATATATATTACATTATATACGGTGAAGAGAATTACATACAGTATTATCATGACCATTACAAATCATTTCTTCGCAGAAATAACTGTGTAGCGTCAGCAATAAACTATTGATCTCAACTTCGCCTACGGCTAAACGCACTGTTTACTTAAATAACGGCTTAAACTTTTATAGGGAGGTGTGAAATGAGAATAAAATGTATGTTTTATATTATTATTCCAATTTTATAATATTTGTGTTATAGGTTGGTAAATTTATTAAGTAAATAGCATTTTCTTAAATAAAATAATCATATTATTAATTATTTTTTTAAGTTCATATCATATGTTTTAGAAATCACAGCGCTATGGGGACGAATAAAATCTACTTCTCGATTGAATTAGTCTTAACCCAAATTAAATATTATAATTGCATATCATAATTATGAACTCCCTTGCGCGTATTATTTCTTAGTTTCTATCAGCAGTTAATCTTTAGAATATTTCAATTATAAATAATGCGATCTTGTACCGCAAACGATGTAAGTAAAAGGTATCTAACGCAAACGCAAGCTATTAACAGTGCGCACTAAATAAGCTGACCCTGCGGTTAATTTGAACTTCAGCGGACTAAATCAATTAGCTGCCTACCTTGTGAGTGCGTAGGATTGTTACAAGTGTACGAGAAAGCAGTTTTAATTTGATTACTACGCTTTTTAATATAAATGTTATGTTTGTGTATATTTAGCCTTATCGAAAGTTTAGTATTCACAGTACTTACCGTACCGTACATAATATTAAAGCACTTCTTCTGTACCCCAATTTTCGCCACATTTGAGTCATTACGCGGCGTTAAGTTTCTCCAGTCAACAGACTGGAGAAACTTAACGCCGCGCTTTGCCTAGCACAGTGAAGGTGTTCGAATAGTTATCGAACCCACAACCAGACGCACTTTAGGTGGCACAGTTCGACCAATTCGTTGCGACAGGTTTCACAGCTCATAATCATAACACATATTTTTTAGACATACGTAATTCAATAAATTCAATAAATCATCCACTTTAACACGAACTAATAGATAAGATGTCCAATTTACAACGAATCAGGATATCACTGAACTAATAACACCTTTTTTTTATCTGAACCTATTTAGAAACAAGCTATCAAATAATACACTATATAACATTTGTAAATAATGACAGATATTTATCTTAATACGTATTTATTAGCACAACGGCATAATGGACTACAATATGAAATTCTTAGCCACCCACTATAAAATCGTAAACAACGCCTAAATCATATCAAAAGAAATAACCATTCTATTTCAAACTTTATTGTACATCGACCAAAATAATTTGACCTATCGAAACATTGTCGTTAATAGTGTCTAGGAAATAGCTTGGAGGTCAAACAAAGTGCCTCGATGTGCACATCAACTGGGCGGATTCGGAATGCGAGCTCGGGCGAAATCGTTGCCCCTCGGGTGCAAAGACCCCGCCCACCTGCGTGTGCGCATGTCCCTATCTTTATCACTCCCGTAGCTTTCCCTCATTCCGTCTCGCACCTCCGTTAGAAGCGTAGGCCACACCCACTGACCGGCGGCAGGCTATTTTCCAATTATGTAGAAGCTTTTTGCTTCTTCATGCCCAAGATAAGCTTTCTATTATAAAAGGAATGAGGTAAGACGTATCTGGGGTCATGGTAACAGGCTCTTGTTATATTTTTATTACAACTTCGATTACTAACTACTACAATGGCTTGAGTATGCGTACATTGTTACAATAAAAAATCATAGCTTTACTTTATATATATGTCGCAAATATAATTTGGTTGAGACCTATCATTGCACAGCGGCACAATCGTATAAACGGAGACGTGACAGGTTGTGGGTTTGGTTCCTACCCGAGGAATATGATATATTTAATGTTTTCAAATTAAATATTTAATGTTTTCTCATCTTCACTCTGGTAACAAGGCAAAGCGCGTCGTTGAGTTTCGCCACTCAAAACATAATGCCTGAGTTTTGGCGGAAAGTAAGGAACGGAACAGAGTGTCTTAACACTAGGTTCCTATGTTCCTTCTGTCTACTCCGCTAATTAAGAGATACAGTGGGTAATTTTAGATTTATCTGATAAAATTAAAAGAAAAGAATTACTAAATGAGTAAGTATTTTTAGTTTTATGGCATTATTTACAAAGTATTAATTGCCATTAACTTATTGTGCCTATGCACACCAGCTATGGTTAATGTTATAAGCATCACTTTTTTTTTAAATATATTTAAGTGTAATACAAAAATTCATAACGCTTTAAAAAATGTATGTTATCTCCTTTTATATTTACTGACCTGACAACAAATATGTAACTTAGTACACAATTCAAATCAAGTCAAGAGACTCTTTGTACCTAAGGTCCTTATAGTAGCGGCAAGTTGTTAGTTACAGGTACACACCGGCTTTCATTATAAGAAAAAGTAACAACATGATTCAGCACATTCTAGAACAAGTACTTCGTAGGTAATTTTGTTTAATAGCTTATCAACTTCAATCAGTAGCGTCGTGTGGCCGTATAGATCGAACTTTTAATAGAAAGGCAAGTAAAAGTTAGAAAGCGCAACAAAAAATAAAAAAAGAACCAAAACTTTAGGCATACCTACCATGACCCCTTAAAACCATCTCTTAAAAAAAGACGAGGAATGGCGACCGTCTCGGATGTAATTATTATCGAAAGAGCGTACAGCCGCCAACCGTCAGCTCTAAATATAAGCTACGTTCATGCTTTAAACTTAATAGCAATCTTTATGGTGTAATGCCTGCCATGGTGATGCGTTCTATTTTTATATCGATGTCGATAACCATTATTATAATTGGCACCTTGTGTGAATGTAAATCATAATTAAAAATGGCGCTGGTTTCTGTGCTTACTCTCGTTAAAAAAATATACTTATGTTTATTAAATTATTTCCGATTAAAATTAAACGAGGGTATGATATTGAAATACCGAACAATAATTAATTTTTAATATATATAATTTACGGTATATATATTAAAATGTGTAAAACTAAACATAAAGCAAGTAATGTGTAAAACTAAACATAAAGCAAGTAAAGATTTATCATTCAACATCGTGCGCTCCGAGAGCCTGCCTCGCGCACCTGCCCACAAACGAGCTTGGAGCAGCTTGAATTATCGAATGGCCCATCACTAGCCGGGAGCAAAGGTTTCACAGAGGGCGCAAGCATCAATTTGCGCGGTAGCCGCCGCGGGCGCCGCCGCCCCTGTCATTACCCCGCGCGCCGCCCGCCCCCGCGCCGACCCCCGGCCGACCTCCAGGAACATACTTTAACCTTTTTTGCTCCCTCACAACCTGTTCGCGGGATGCGGCTGCTGTGCCTTCTCGGCGCAATTTAAACATCGGTTCATGGCCACGGGCGATACATCCAGCTATACTTCGCTAACTATACGGCCTTCGTAAGTGCACCGCTTCTCCCATGTGTTTTAACTTATGGCTCGCCGTCAGGGATGGAAATTACCGGCGTAGGCAATTATTTACTATATTATTGGAAGATGAAGGGCAACATTTTTCTATTAATGGTTTGCTATTTTAAACGGTATTATTTTGCAATATAACTCAAATACGATCTGGTTAGTTTATGACTAAGTAATTCAAGGACCCTTCATATCTTTACCATACTGCTTAAACGGGCTATAATTTAGCATCATTTTATTAATCTATTTTTAGGAACTTTCAGTTATATAATGGTATAAAATATATAACAGAATGTACCTACCTATATTTTTACTAATAAATGTTTTTCAATTTTTTTCTAACCTACACAAATTTAGGCTAAGACCGTTCCTGGAACCGACAATTTAGTCCCCAATTAAACAATTTTCTCTGATATCATTTCAGTTCCTTTAGTCGACCACAGGTCACTTCTGACCCCGGGGCACGGGCATTAGAGACCCGAAACGATTTTACATCTTCGTAACCCCAATTAAACTAAATATACCCTAAAACCTCGTCCATACGCATCAAGGTTAACCGAGCCAGTCAGGTACATAATGTAGCATTTTAAAAATATTTAAAAAGAAACTGCGTTATTTATAGATATTACATGAACGTTAAAAGTAAAAGCTACGGGAGCGAAATGACGCCTGCAAATTGACCTGTCCTTCAACGCAAGCAGCGGGCGCCGGCGAGCTGTCGCTGCCGCTGCCACTAAATAATTCCGTTCCCATGAACTAGCTACTAGCTATCTCACTTTAATTATTCATAGGCTTTTTTATGCGCCATCACTTTTTACCGCTCGACGGTTGCCCGCTCATCTCTCGGAGCTGTATAAAATTAAAAAAATAAAATAATTCAAGGCTCGGTGTACTAAAAGAAAAAAAGGAATAAGTCGCATGACACGGATCGAACTCCGGGCAAATGTCGCGCGGTAAAAAGTGGTCGAACGCTAAGAAGCCAGCGGGCTCGCGGGGGGTCGCGCGGGGTGACGGAGGCAGGAGGGAGGACGGGGGGCGGGGGCGCAGGACGTCACGTAGGCGGCTAGCTTTTTGTCAACGTTCCCGCGGAGATGACAGGTCGCTGGACGCTGCGCCTGCGACCCATGGTAACAGTAACGAATCGTCTTGATACTTGCAATTCGCGCCGCCTAGTTTGTTGGTCGCACTACGCGGTTGTTGGTCGGCGTGAAATCATTTTATTTTAAGCGCTACCACGCTAAGGCATGTAGTGATAGATGTTAGTAGCGTTTTTACAATGTAAATGTATGTATATGCACGTCCACATGTGTACAGTTAGCATAGCATCTTTTCTAACAAAATATGCAAAATTATACGTTAAAAATGTACTTTAATATTGTGTATCTAATACAACGTCGTCATAATTTAAATATAATATGTATTATGTATACTTCAAGTCTCAAGAACAAGCGTTCGCCTCATATTGCTGCGTGACACGGCGACAGGTGCACTGGCTTCAACCGGTCACTAATAAACTCTTAAACTCAGTGGAGCTTCCCACAACCTGCCAAACGAACTTAGGCTTTTTTTTTCATCGACGGCCATTTGCTTTGCAAATTATTATACGAAAACATTTGCGAGATAAACTTGGCTTGTTCTGTGAGACAATAAATAATGCGTTTTTGCATTGTAATTTTGATGGCCAGCGAATATTATAAAAAGTTGTTGCGTTTCACGCAGGCTTTATTAAGAGTTAAACGTGTATGACATGTTTTGATGAACTTTTAATACTGAATAGTGCAACTATTTAGTTATTTTTATATTATATTTAGTTATTTTTATATTATATTACCAATATTTTGTTCTCTTAAACGTTATTTTGATAACTGTTTATTATCATGATATAGAGATAAGAGATAATTTGGGTTTTTGTTTTGTTTACAGAATTTCCGCGAGCAAAGGATTGACGGAGCTGGCCTACCACTTCTAACTGAGGAGCATCTGACTGGAATGCTCAAAATGAAATTAGGGCCAGCACTCAAATTACGGGCAGTGGTAGCACGGAGGCTAGAGCCTTGCGCCCAGTGTCAGACAGCGTCACCGCCGGCCGCTACAGTCCCAGCCCCGCCCATCACGCCTAAAGTTAACGGTACATCGCTCAAATCAGAACCAAGAAGCAACACTACGAGCCCTAGTTAAAACTTTCTAGATTTAATATTAGACTGAACGTCAGGCAATCTAGGAATTATTATAGAAAAGGTTGTATTTGTATACATTAGTTTTGTAGTTTTACAATTTGTACATGCCTAGTAACATGCTTCACTTTACGTAGTAGTTCTTTAGTATATAATATACGATGCACTATTATGAATGAATCATGTAATCTTTTAAGAGAACTTCTGGATATAACATCGTACTTTATATAAAATGATCTACTGCCATGATTCAATAATATTGGCTTTACAAACAGAAAAAGATATTTTTCTAAAGCTTCGGGGAGCGGAGTGCCTTAACACTAGTGGTCGCCTTTGGTGAAAAAGCGTGAAACTGTAAAGTTTTGTTTTATTATCAATTTGAAAATTTAAAATTTTGTAATATTAAAAGTGTTACCAAGACTGTCGTATCGGGTCCAATGATTCATCTATCTTGTATGCCAGTTTCTTTTTTCTCCAGTTCGCCTTTTATAACAATTATGATAATACCGTAACTAAATTAGTCATTTTGATTGTTTTAGTCTTCCTGTTATTATAATTTTGCATTTAGTTACGTTGTATGAGGCGGTTAAGAGTATGTTAGCTAAGGGTAAGCTAAGGGTTGTAAATAAGTTGTTGCCGTCCAAATGTGTTGTGTCGTTATAATTGTTAAAGAGAAAGTTTTTGTATGTTTATTTTATAACCAATATGATGACGTTCCGGATATGCGGTTGAACATTATTCTTACTTACTGTAGGTATGTTTTATTTTTATTAATGTACAATTAAACATACAAAAACTTGTTGAAGAAAATAATTTCGGTGCTAAAAGACCCTGCTATAAATATTTGATTATATTATAGAATTTATTTGTAAATAATGGCCTTATTGTAAAAATATCTAAATTTGAGGCTAGTTACGTCTTAACTCTACCACAGGGTCTCAAAGTTACAAACTCTTTGTATATATAATTCATACATTAATAGTTATCATATATTACGTATATAAATAGCATTTATTTACACCACACCTGAATAAAGCTCATTATGATACACTGTAAAGTAATTTCTAGTAGAGATTACATTTAGTTGATATAGTTTATGTAAAAATTAAACAGATTATTTCATTTATTGCATAATACATTTCAATTCCTGTGAACATGTCCAGTGTTGTAAATATGGCCAACTTTTTAGTGTTTTATAATAATTATTATTTTAATCTGTATAAGATATAGATTATTACAAGGATACTTTAGAGAAATACAATTTGTGTCTGTGGTAATCTCCTTAATTGCCAAAATAGTATATATGTAATCAATATACATATTTCAATTTTAATTCATGTTAATATTTGTTTCCAATGAAGTTAATTAATTAATCTATAATGAATGAACACTAAATATATTACAAACGGGGAGAAAGGAAAATGATATAAGTAAAATAATATTTTCAATAGAAAATATTCAGTTTTTCGGCTATTTAATAATAATAATCCATTTATAACGTATCCATAAGTAAAAGGTGCTAATAACCTCTGTACGAACATAAATCGTGCCTTATCCAATGTCTTCCTGTTTTGTATATCAGATATATACATTTTTTTTTTCAAAAGTATTACGGTTGTACGCTTTAATCGGATCATAATACAATTTTAATAGCTTATAAGAATATTACGAATTTGTTACTAGCTAATTATAAATAGTGAGCAAATTTTGATATTCGCGTAATTTTATGTGGACCAGTGACTTACTTGTAAATTTTGAGTACCTTAATATTTTATTTCTGTATGTTGAGTGTTTGGAAATTTCATGTTAATTATATTGTTTTAAAACAGTTTTTATTTGTGGCCTGCATTTTTTTTTCTGATAATAAAAGTGATACGCCATAGGTCAAAGGTATTTTGTAATCTAGATTTAATTAAAAAGAACATTTCACTTGTCATATGGCGTATTCCTTATATTATCTGTGACCAAATTATTGTAATAGCACACTTGCATGCCACTTTTATTTTTTTAAAGAAATATAATTATTTTATATTTGATTAACTACACATGTGTTTAATATCTTATTGAATTTATAATTATCGATGACAATATTTAATTTGCATCAATATGGCGTGTTTGGTTTTTGTATTATTTTTATGTATAACAAGGTTTTAGTCACTTGTTAATTTCCTTGAGAATGTTAAGTACTTAGTTTATTTTAAGCTTTTTAGTTTTAATTCCGGATAAAGTTACATCCAACTTTAAGTATTTATGTGGAAGAGAATAAAACAATGATTTATTCAAAAAGTTTTTCATTATTCGTTTCTTACAATAGTCTTTTAAATTCAGCATTTACGTAATTCATTAGTTTATAAACTATGATGTTACAATTAATATTGTATTTATATATTGTATATTAGTCTTTCTTACTTAATAGTAAGAAAGACTAATACAGGAAATAGCAATGTAGTGATTGATTATAACTAGTAGTAACGTCCATAATAAATAAAATATTTTTTGTCCATTTAATTACCGTTTACATATGCGAGATTTAATCCTCTTTAATATATATAGATGAAACAAAGCTGAACGAAATAGATGAGGGTTTAATTGCATTTATTTATTACGCATTTATTTGCCTTTGAGGTCTGTCGTGGCGCAGCGGCACAAGCGTGTGACTGTAACCGACAGGTTCTGGGTTCGATCCCCAGGAATATTCGAGGAAATGAAATATTTAATATTTTCAATTTAAATTTTTAATATTTAATATTTTCGCCCTGGTAATAAGGCAAAGAGCGGCGTTGAGTTCCTTCACTCAACACGCAATGCCTTCAATTCGCCGGAAAGTATGGAACAGAAATGGAACGGAGTGTCTTAAAACTAGGTTCCCGGGTTACCTCTGCCTACCCTGCCTCGTGCGGGATACAGCGTGAAGCTATAAAAAAATATAAAAAAAAATATTTGCATTTATCGTTCGGTATCAAATTTGAGCATATTAAAGTTTTTCGTTTTCTATATAAATATTTTTCTCTCTCTCCAAAGTGTGCATTAACACTTTAAGAATAGTAAAAATATTCAATAAACAGTATCCTTTCTTAACGATAATTCTAAGAAATTATCTTGGGGGAGCACAAATTTGTAAAAATCTCCCTGCAGAAATGATAACAACATAACAACATAAAAAAGTTGTAACAAGCGTATAAGAATTTCGACGTAGCTTGATGAGATCGTATGGCGTAGTGGTGAGAACGCTTAAACGGTTGTCAAGAGGCGCGGATTCATATCCCGCTGTGTTAATTTTTTTATACGTTTTCGAAATAAGTATAGATACACTCTTATTAATCTTAATGTCATGTTCTGGTCACATCCGTTAATAAATGGCGACATGTTTTATTCCTCGTCAGGTTTCTTGGTAACTAGCTCAAAGTTTCTCTCTAGATGGTGACGGCGCTTTACACGATATTCCATGAGTTCTATTGTAGAATAACCAGTAAAACCTAAAATTAGGAGACACGCCAAAATATATAACCTGTAATAAAAAATATTAAGTTCTAAGTACTATCATAGTATCTTAACTATAACATAATTATAAATATGGTTTATTTGGCTTCTGTCTTCGGTATCCAGTACTGTACTGTGTACGCAAGAGACGAATATTTTTTTATAAAATTTAAAATATTAATTGTTTTGAGTATAGTAGTAGAGGCTAGTTTGACTTATCTGGACATAATTATTGAGTATTTTTTTAGCTTCGTGCATTGAGTGTAGAGTGGCAGAATTCAACGCCGCGATGCTTACCAGATGATATGTAAATATTAAATATTTTGTTTCCTCAAGTATAGCAGCACACAATTTCTGGTAAATTATTTCAATAATTCGAGTGAAAGGACATGGGGAAGTAATCGAATTCATACTTATTAAGTTTACAATAATACGTTTATAAATAATACACTGTCCTAGTAGGATAAAAGAATAAAAATAATATTATGATTTTATATATTACCTGGTTCTAACACAAAGGTAAGGTGCGGACGCGTAGGAAAGCACACTGCCTGTCGCTTCCCACAAGCGAAAATTAGAATAAGCTGCCTCCTCGTTACCAGGGAACAATATACCGGAGAGAGCTAAAATATTAACATTTTTTGTTGTAAATAAAACATGACAGTTATTTGTAATATCAATCAATTATAGTTCACTACCTATTTCAATGAGAACAATTAGTTAAATATTACGTATGGACCTGTCGTGAAGCAGGGATACGAGCATGAGACTATAAACACAGCGTAACAGGTTGTGGGTTCGATCACCAATCGAGAATATGTGATATTTTAATTTTTCCATACCTCAATTTCGGCAAAAAAAAGAAGTATAAAATACATACCATTTACTTGGACAAGCCAAACAGCATCTGCAGCTCCCCATATCGCTGCTAAGCCGTAAAACACGAACCATTGATCTGGATTTGGTCTCCATAGCAACAGTGAAGTCAGCAGACATAGGTTTAATAACTGAAATTATATAAATTCTTAAGTAATCCCTATTTATTTTGAATTAAAAAGTGGTAACACTAGAGCTCCGCCAATCAACACGCAATACATCAAATTTAGAAGAGATGGAAAACAGAACGGAGTGTCTTAACACTAGGTACTTCCCAAGTCTCTTTTGCCTACTCCGTCATGAGCGGAACGAGGCTTAGTAAAAATGTTAACAAAAGTTTAGCCCCTGCTCTTTAAAATTGCAATTCCTTTGTTTGACACCTCTAATTGTGTAATTTATTAAGGCTCCAAATCGTTTTTTTGATAATGTTCTAAAATTTTGTACACAAATAAAGAGATAAATTACGTTATACTGTGTAAAAAATCAAGAAAAATAGAACTATATCGAACTTTACTTAGATATTTGTAAGATATATTATTTTTTTAAATAATATTAATTTAAAAATCACCACTTTCGATAATGTCAAATTTTAAATTGTACATAATCGTTACATTTCAATATCTCGAAAAATATTGCTTTTCTTCAAAATTATCCAATCAAAGAGATCACAGCAGCAGTCTCTATGTGTGATGATCTTTGATATTTTTCAATAGTGAATTTGCAGTATGATTGCTGTAATTTTAAATACTTTATGCATACTATTATATAAGATTGATCACAATGACAGCTTCCTGACTGACAAGCTGTTTGAATTAAATATAATACCCGCACAAATTAACAGTTTGATAGAGGACATAAATCATTATTACATTAATAATAATAGAAACACATTCCTCTGTAATTATGATGACTAGGAAATATTATTTCATTATTTTTCTTGACGCATTTGTTCAGTATCTAACAATGATTTGTGTTTAAACCCTCAAATAGAACCATTCTGAAAATAATCCTAATCTACTTAAAATATCAGATATCTCATATTCTCGATTGGTGATCGAACCCACGACCTGTCACGCTCTGTTTATAGTCTCGTATCTCTGCGTCACGACAGGCCCATATTTAACATACAATGCTCATTTGCTGCAGCAATTATGTATAACCATTGTTTTAAATAATTCAGAAGACGCAAATCAAAGTTTATAACATTTTTTTGTAATACATCAAAAAAACGCCATTGCCAGTGAGTTCGTGATTTGGTGAATATAAAACATGTATGAATAGATTCTTTCTTTCTACTCAAATTTGCAATAAAAAAAACATTCACTGAAATAATAATTAAATATTAAGCCTACTTTAATTTTATTTAACTAAGCTTAGACATATAAAAAACTTACTAGAGCTGTAACCATCACAGGAAACCGTCCAGTCAACTTGACAACAGCCCCAGCCACTGGTGCAGCTAAGGCATTGAATACTCCAAAACAAATCATCACGAAGCCAATGTTACTGATGCCGTACGCACATGTCACGAAAGCCTGCAAAGTATACCAATATTAATTTAACAGTAAGCATTGAAATAATTACAAATAGATATATATTAATGATGCGATTTGAAGAACTTTTCCGGGAACTTGTAATAAATTTTCTGTTTTTTATACAAAAATGATGATAATATCACAAATCAAGAAATGATTCATGACTGAAAAATGCTACTGATTTAATAAAAAATACGTGTATGTGAATCGGATAGAAAAGATTCAATAATTCATCTATCAATCTATAGTATGCGGCGTTGAGTTCCGCCGCTCAACAAGTAATGTCTCCATAATTCGTCAAAAGTGGGGAACGGAAATGTCTCAATGTGCTAGCTTTTTTTAGTCTATTTGGTGCATAAGCATCTATAATATACTTTTCAATTTAGCATTAAAAGAAAATAATAATTGCAAAAACTTTTATTGACATGTACCTATCACGAATTGGGCTAGGAAGTACTAAGTACTATATCTTCCCTCAATTTGGCTGAAGAAAATTCAACTTTGTGTTGTGTATGTATAATTTCAATGATGATATCTTTTATATAATATGGAGTCGGAATATAAGTCTATCATAATAATAATACTGGAAACAACTATTTGGATGCCTTTATACATGGTCATGCAGTTGTCACAACAATGACCAAGTGAAAGGTTGTCTGTAACTAAAGTGACCTTCAACTCGTAATGATAACCGCAAACAGGAAGTTGCTAGCAATATTAATGAATACAATGTTTTAAAAAACAACTACTAACACGTGGTTTTTACAAACTGATGCTCAAAACAGTACTAGAGCTCTCCAATTTTAGTATTTTTTAATGGGATAATCAATTAATATATTTGATATTCATCTTTAACAAAACGAAATATTATATGATTTTTGATTTCGCGATTATTACACATTTTAAGTGAAATAAATTTTATCCGGATAAATCGCGTATATTGAGTGCCGTAAATTTTGGGCAAGCGTGTACAAACTTAATTGTGACTGTCGCTCATTATACATCAGTCAAACAAAGAGAAGTATCGGTGTTAGGGTGATATCCATAATGGGCATGTACCGGTTTTGTTAAACCCCACATCTTCGCTAGGGACAACAGAATGATGGGTGAGCTATTGAAAAACAAAAACACCTTAAATTCGTTTGAACCTTTCTACTACCTGAACCCATTCACAGCAAATTTGCAATTCAAAGAAATTCCAACCAATAATACAAGGATGCCACTTTAGTTTACTCGTGACCAAGGACTAGTGCAAATAGTTTGAATTTTCGAGTTTCCAAAAATGTATGACAGTCATTATACACGATTAATCCGTTTAAATTTGTGGAATTAGTTTTAACTAAAAACAAATATTTATATTTTTTTTTTTCTTGGTTTTACGTAAATTATCCGAAGAAAACTTTTAAAAAAGTTTCACTTGTAAACATACATAACATAATTTTATTTTTGACATTCTATGAAGTGGAATTCTTTTGTTGAAAAGTTTTGAAACTAATTTTTAATTTACCACAAGACTTCTTAACCTGTGTAAAATCAGCAGCCATAAAAGCTTGTTCTGCCCCGATATAACCAATAACGGGCAACAACAGCAATTGATACTTGTGTCTTAGTTGCCGCAAAGTCACCGCTAGCAAGCTCAGTCCAGATTTAGTCGCTGTAATCGATTTTCTACCCGCGTCATACCTGTAAATTTATTAAAATATAAACTTGATTAAATTTAATAAATATGATTATACAAATTAATTTTAAGAAAATTAGATTTCACATAATAGCAGAGGCATACTAATACTTAATCTATTATATTTAATATTTTTCTAAATATTTTCAATTTAAATATTTAATTTTCAATTTAAATGTTTAATTTTCAATTTAAATGTTTAATTTTCAATTTAAATGTATAATTTTCAATTTAAATATTTAATGTTTTCATTTCTTCGCTCTGGTACAAGGCATAATGCGGCATTAAGTTCCGCCACTTAACACGCCTCAAAATTCAGCGGAAAGTGGGTAACAGAAGTGGAACGGAGTGTCTTACTCTAGGTTCCCAAGTTTCCCAAGTGTTCTGCCATGTGCGGGATACAGCGTGAAGCTGATTGAGTAAATATTAAATGTTTTCATTTCTTCGTTCTGGTATCAAAGCCCATTCCGCCATTCAACACGCAATGCCTCTCTCAGTCTTTTTGAAAGTAGTCTAAGTAAATCATGACAACGGTTCGAATATACTCAAAAATCAACTGAACCTCTTAAGAGAATCTACTCCAATGACCACAAGAAGAATAGCTGTTGCCATACACGCGAGGTATACGCCTGATATCACTTGAATTTTGAGAGTTGATGGAGGTGCCAAGTTCGAGTTCGTTGCCTGAAATTAAAAAAGATACAAATTTAAAATAAATTAATATATAATATACGACCGCAACTATCAAGATCTGCGTAGCAAGACTAAATTCCTTTAAATTCAAATGTATATTAAATATAAACTACAACATAAGCCACATTAATATGTCCATCCAACTCTACTAATTCTGTAGACGACAAAGGTACACGAATAGAAACTTATATTACATATCTAACAGCAAGGTAGGCAGATACTCGTAGTTCTCTCTACTTGCCCACCCACAAAGGTTCATAGCTTCCTGTGAATCTAGTGTTAGCACTTTATTTCCTTAAAGACACTTCCGTTCTCCACTTACCTATGCAGGCGTGTTGAGTGGAGCTCAATGCTGCGATTTGCCTCGTTACTAAAGTACGAAAATGAAAATATTGATTATTTAATTTCCTTGTGTGGACATGGAACCCAACACTTATTGCTTTTTCAGTCGCATGTTTGTGCAGCTATACCACGGCAGTAAGTATATTTATATTACCGCAGCGGCATAAGCGATAGGTTGTTCCCCACTCGAGGAAATAAAATATTTAATATTTTCAAATTAAATATTTAATGTTTTTATTTCTTCGCTCTGGTAACAAGGCAAAACGCGGCGTTGAGTTCGCCACTCAACACGCAATACCTCAATTTCGGCGGAAAGTGGAGAACGGAATGGAGTGTTTTAACACTAGGTTCCCAAGTTCCCTCTGCCTACCCTGCCATTTGCGAGATACAGCATGAAGCTGAGTAGAGTATTTATTGTAAAAAAATATCTCACATCATGAGAAGCGCTGCCACTGCAGAAATTGACTCCGCAGATCCCG
The DNA here is from genome assembly GCA_019049475.1 of Eueides isabella. Taxonomy (NCBI): domain Eukaryota; kingdom Metazoa; phylum Arthropoda; class Insecta; order Lepidoptera; family Nymphalidae; genus Eueides; species Eueides isabella. The sequence goes on along the minus strand of CM032395.1, from coordinate 9,935,139 downwards.
CCAAAATCTGGAGTCGGCATAGAAAAATTGCTTACTAGAGCTGCAGCCCTGGGTGTGGCTTGTAAAGTTTCATTGACGAATATGGTTTCTCCTAACGATGACGACAAAACTGAAAACGATGGAATAATTTTGTTAAATTCCGTTACTTCATATTAAAATATAATATTTGCATATCTGCATTTAAAATTTTCTATGATTGTGATAAAATCAACAATATTGAAATAAAGATTGAAAAATATTATAGTATTTTATTATGCTTAAATAAACAAAGCTTGTTTATATGACTTGAATCTCAGGAAATGGATCTCGAGGGCGATACATAGATCTAGCGTGGTTAATTTTTTTAACAATATAGTTCTTTCTTTCTGTGTTTTCCGACAACGCAAAAATTGCTACAAAATAAATATCATTACAAAAAGGTAAATTCAGCAAATTTACAAAGCTTTAGTACATCTGGTGGGACACTAGGTGGTTTTAGATCCAGAAAACCTTGCTTTGAGACAAAATATTTCTGGACAAATAAAATATTACTAGACTGGTCTAACAATAATTTTTATTATTAATAAAGTTTTTAACATATGTTTTCCAAAAATAAAATGATTTACCAAAAAAGACCGAGCTTAGTCATCTAGGTACATATAATAATTACTTAGCTACTAACATACACATTTACAAGTTTCTTATCTATTTAAAATTATTATTTTATTTGCATTACAAAGGACTTTCAATAAGGTCGATCGTCTTACGTCACTATTATTAAAAGTTTTCATATATATGTACCTACCTAGTTTTTTTTGTTTTTATAGTATTGTTGCTGATATAAAAAATAATTACTACCAATAAATGTATCCATTTACTGTAAATTAACTTACTTGCAGAAGAGACCAGGTTGCCCCATATCTGTGCCATCTGATAGAACATGAAGAAGATACCAAAAAATCGCACCACCAACACCTCTGCTGACACTCCTGAAAGCTTTGCATACGGTTCTGCAACCTAATAATAAAAATATGAAAAAAATCTAAATGTCATGTCAATGAGGCCTGTCGTGGCGTAGCGGCACAAGCGTGTGATTGAAACCGACAGGTTCTGGGTTCGATTCCCACTCAGGCAAATGAAATATTTAATATTTTCAATTTCAATATATAAAGTTTTCATTTCTTTGCTCTGGTACAAGGCAAAAAAACGCAACGTTGAGTTCCGCCACTTAACACACCATGCCTCAAATTCGGCGGAAAGTCGGGAACGGAAGTGAAACGGAGTGTCTTTAAACTAGGTTCCCAAAGCTCCCTCTGCCTCTGCCTCTGACAAGAGCAAATGTCATAACATATTAATAAAAAATATATTTTTAATAAAAAAAGCTAGTAAATTGACATTTTTCCAGCTTATGTCCCTGCGCCACTATGGAACACATTATTTGTTATAAAATAAAAAACATAAAGATACTAAAGCTTTTAAATTTCATAAGTTAAATTTATCATTTAAATCGGAAGCAAAAATATGTTTTTATATATTAATTTAATAATATATGTGCATACAATTTTTTTTTAGTGGTGTGCAAGTACAACGAGATATTGATAAAGTTCATAATAAAAAATAGATTTAAAAGTTCTACGCTCACGGTCATTATGAATAGTTTTAAAAACAAAACAATGTAAATTAACCTATTCATTTATATTGGTAAGATTAGTTACTCAATGACACAGCGTGTCATTGTAAACGCCATCGTTTTAAGTTTGATTCTACGGGGAAATAATCATTTTCATTTTCTCTCTCTGGTAACAAGATAAAGCATACTGTTGCAATTACATAAGCAGTATCTAATAAATTAAGCGAAAAATGTTTTTCCAGTTTCAGAACATATTATACTAGGTTTCCTCTGTCTAAGCTGCTATATCACACAGTTGCTTTATTCTGTACATTTAAGAAAAATATATTGGCGTTTTCTTCTGGGTACTTCACATGATACAAATTGTATCAAAACACGGAAAAAATATAACGTATCTACTCGAATACGAGTTTTATTTGTATGAATGTTTGAGTTCGCAATTGCTCACTATATCGATCTAGGCATCCAATTAATAAACATATATACATATAAATGAAATAAATACCTATCACATTATTCTCATTCATTTTGTAACTTACAGATATTTATTATGTACATTGTAATTATGAATATATAAGTTATTGATATGTTTTTATTATTTTATGGTGTCAGATATTATATATATAGTTTATGCATGTATTTAATAAATAAAATAGAAGTAGATATTTATGCATGCTACTAAAACGATTTTTATAGTACTAGCGGCTGGGAGCAACTTCGATGACGTGCTATCGCGTTTATCATCATTTCCTTACTACCATTCTATTCTGTAATATATTTAGTATTTATACTAAATACTATTGTCGGAAATACGGCGGAAAGTGGGAAACGGAATGTCTTACCATTAGGTTCCCAAGTTCCCTCTGCCTACCCTGCCATGTGCGGGATACAGCGAGAGGCTGAGTCCGCAATCCCTATGGATAAAATACGTAACTCCAAAACAATTTATTCATATAAAAAATAATGTCAAAAACTAAAAAAACTTGTCGTTACTAATTGTAAATAACATTTTGTCACACACTTGCTTACAAAGACAAGGTCTTATGATAACAATATTATAAAATCAATCACGACCTAACAACTGGCAATGTATGCACCTATAATTTTTAAAACGTTCATTTGCAATTTGAACACTTGTTACGTTTTTTTTTATGGACAATATTATAATAAGTCATCAATATGCGAACCACTATGTTTAGAAATACGTAAAAGATTCCATGGATTCAAAATGACCTTCAAATTTTCAATTACTTTTAATGCTCATATGAGACCGTTGTGGCACAGTGGCACAACTTCTGATTATGAAAGCGGTGATCTTGGGTTGCATTTAAACTAGAGAATATAAATTGTTTTTAATTTATTGGTCTTGGACTGAGACTAAATCAGGCGTTTAATTTTATCACTCAAAACATATGTCTCAAAAATTGAGTGGATAAAGGAATACAGACTGTCTTAACTGGCTCCTCTCTGCCTCCTTTAATGCTTGTATAATAAAATTGGTTACTATATCTTTAATATTTTTTAAAGTGTTATTGCACACTTAAGAAAGAAAATACTAAATTTAAAAGTGTACAAAAAAATTACCATAACTGGATTTGAACTCGCGGAACCGTCTGCGCTCTGACCAACTAAGCCTTCTAATACGTTCTTATCAAGCTATGTACGTCGAAATTCTTGAAAAATAGTAAAAGTATTAAATAAATAGCATTATCTCTTGCCAAACTACAATTATAACGAATTTTCAAGCGTATAAGAATTAACGTATATCATTTAAAGTGTAACTAATCTCCAGCCACAATATTGCTTTAAACGGAAATCGAACACGCGACCTTCGCACCTTTGCTAATCCAATTCAATTGTTTCATTTATGGTTTGAAACCGTGCACGACGATCACCTATAATTTTATCAATGTTACGTTGTATAAAATAAAATACAGCTTAGATCGACTGACTAGACTTAAGTTACTATAAATAAGTTCCAACAAACGCTACTGCTACTAGATACAAAATATATTTTTTAGGTTTTCCTTCGGACATATTTGAATTATTTTTCCTTATTCTCTTATATCTTATTATCATATTATCTTTATCTTCGTTTGTATAAATAACACTTTAAAATATTATTAACTAGCTTTATTGTCAACTACAAAAAAGATGCCCAATTAAAATGGCTATCTTGTATCACGAAAATTGTTTAAAATCACCCTCGAAAAATGAACTATTCAATACAAAACACTCTTGCAATTCGAAATTAACTTGTTTAACTTGTTGCACCAAAACAACGGCTTGTAGCATTTTTATATATAGTATCTATAGATATTTATAAGTATAAAAACTATGACTCATAAACAACATACCACAGACAAATAAGTGCATTTAGCGCACCAGAGAGGCCCTCCTCCGAATCCCACCATCATTCCCGCAGGAATCAATGTATGAAGGTACGGATAGAACTGAGCTGCTATGAAAGGCATGTAGGCGATGAAAGAAACTGCAACCGTCCATTTGCAGCCAAGCCATCTGTTCAAAAAACATAGTTAATATATTTTTATTTTAAATAACCAATCTGTTTTACTTCAATAATGATTAAACTACTTATAACAGATTTGCCGCAAATTATAATATTTATGTTAATCACTTAATTTGGGCTGTCATGGCGCAGCGGCTTACAGTCTAACTGTAAACGCCAAGGTTGTACATTCGATTCCCATTCGGTGTAATAATTTATTTACGTTCCTTCGCCCTCTTGACAAAATAAAAAACGACTCCGATAATAATTTTACTGGCAATGGTAAAAATTTAGTAGTGGTTGCGAAACAGAGATTTCTCACTTGATTTCTCTTATGGTACAACATTTAGCTTAAAAAGTATAACTGTTGTTTTTCTCTTAACATATTTAAACATCATATTGACGTTGAGGCGCGGTTGGGGAGTTTCAGTTAAATTAAAGTAGCTGATTGGTACCTAACATGTCAAGGAAAAAAATGTCACTATAAGTATTTCTCTATTGCTTGAGGTCACTTTTACAGTATATATTTAATATTGAAATACATTATATAAGTATTTTTATTTTATTAACAATCCAGAATAATGTTCTAAAAATTATTGTATAACATAATATTATATAAGTATCACCTTCGCCTTCTCCCTTATAACATTGAAAACTTGACCTCTCCACTTTTATTACTTTGAATTTGGTTAAATCTTATGTTGAAAATATTTTTAATATTATCAATAAAACTGATTGGCCTCTGGTAATTTTTTACGACTTTTATTGGTTATTAATGTATTTTGTTCTTTTAATCTTAAGACTTAACAAACGGTTACTGTGTCTTCTAATAAATGCATCTAACATGACCAATAGCTTTTTTTTTCAGATTCATGCCTAATTATTCATATCCACAGATATATATATAGCAGAGGAGGAGGATATATCCACATAACAGCAGAGGGAAGTTGGGAACCTAGTGTTAAGACACTCTGTTCCCATCAAGACACTTCCCGTGTAGGTCCAAAGGAGTTACAGGAGCGTTGCCGTCCTTTAAGGTGGATGGGCACCGGGGCCCGGCATTACCTAACGTGAAACGCAGTGGCCAAAGCCACTACTTAACGCCGGTCTTAAATTCCGGTGGTGGTAGCAATCCGGTCGAGTCTGCCCATGCGTATTGCCAATGCTGGCAACGTGACTCTACCACACGTACTTTAGTCGCCTCTTACGACACCATCAGTACCAGGGTGACCTTATTCTAAGCCGGAATCACACGGCCAAAAGTTTTAAGGCATTGCTGTTGAATAGATGAGTTCGAAACCGCAAATTAATAGTTGTGTACATATTACACATTTTATGGGTCGGTAGTAATTCTAAAAGGTATAGTGAGTTGAACGTGATAAAAAGAATCAAAGCATTATATTTATTACGAGCCATTAGTTCCTTAGTTCAACTAAACAATATCGCCAGGGCTATATAAGAAATCTCAGACTCTATCTCTATTGTTTACTTAACTTATCCATATATACATAATGCTTTAATGACATATTTACACTTTGAAAGTGCACTGGTTGGAAAATGTACTCAGTATTTTTTTATAATGTAAAATAGTAAGTCGTTGTAATTCGAGAAGATAATGCTTACTTTATAACAATAGCAGGTAGAAATATATTAGACAATATAAGTGAGAAATATATAGCTGCCAGTGTGAAAATTCCCGCCGATGCGTCAGTGTTAACAGAGCTTTGTAGATTAGCGGCACCATGGAAAGCAGTGAATTGCACCATGAAAGCAAATCCCAGTACAAGAATGTTTCTGTTTATTCGCCATTTTTCTTTACTACTGAAGACCACTGAGGTAGGCATTTTTATCTGTAAATAATAAAATATATGTATTAAAAATAATTTATGTAAATATAATTAAAATTTGCACAGTGGTAGTAACCGTTACGACGAAGACAAAAAGAAGCAAAATTTTATTAATAGTTCTGAGATTCCTATATATTCGAAAAAGGAGTTTTAAAGGAGTTGTTCTCCTTTAAAACTAGATTTTTTCGAATATATAGGAATCTCAGATCACACAATGAATTTTATGCTAAAAGTTTGACAGATTTCAGTCTAATTTTACAATAAAAAAACATCGACAAACCACTAGCTAACTAATACTTTACCATAACTACTAATGAAAGAAGTATAGTTTGCAGTCGAACTCAATTAATATTAAAAAAATTAATAATGTAAAAAAATATGAATAATTAAACAATGCAATATTTTTGTCTGTAAGTACATATCACACTCACTCAGCTTCACACTGTATCCTGCTCATGGCCTGGGAACCTGGGAACCTAATGTTAAAACACTCTCTTCCGCTTCCTTTCCCCACTTTCCGCCAAAGGTTCCGTCAAAATTCCGTCAAAAATTGAGACATTTCGTGTTGAGAGGCGAAACTCAGCGCCGCGTTTTGCATTGTACCAGAGCGAAGAAATGAAAACATTAAAAATTTAAATTGAAAATATTAAATGATTCATTAACTCGAGTGGGAGTCGAACCCACAACCTGTCGGTTACAGTCACACGCTTGTACCGCTGTAACAGGATCCAATTATTTTTATTATATATATATAACGTATTACAACGTTATACATACATATACGTCAAATGTTGTAATTCTATTGGTAGGAATAAATAAATAATAATAATGTTGCTGTTGAGCGTCGCTTCACGTAACCATATTAACCACAGTAAGTTTGCTAATATCCCTTAGGAATTTTATCGAGGTTAAATACTTTCTATTTAATATTCTTTATTGATATTATTTCATTTTCACATAATGAAAATTAATTTTAAACTATTTATTAAGTGTTTGTATAAAATTCGTAAAAAAGTACTAAAAATAGTTTAAATTAGTTAGTATTTAACTGTTGAAAATTAAGAGTGCAAGGTTTCCAAAAATGTAAATAAACTACTTATTTACATTTTTGGAAACCTTGTACTCTCGGACTATTGCAAAGTGTTCAAAATGTCGCGTTTCCAAAAATGGAAAATAAACCTTGTAAGAGTTTCATTTAAAATGTGTAACTTTTGTTAACACGGTATCCCGCACATGGCAGGATAGGCAGAGGGAATTTGGGAACATAGTGTTAAGTCACTGTCTCATTCCCCAATATTTCTAATAAAAACGTGAGATAATCGTGAAAATCAATGATATTATAATCTACAAGACGCGTGAAATGTGATATTTCAATACAAAATATAATTAGTACTTATGTATTTATTCTAATCACGTGTTAGAAGAGATACTTAAGAATCATATGAAGTGAAAAAAATTGCTTAAAGTCAATAAAAGGCGGAAAGTGGGGAACGGAAGTGGAACGGAGTGTCTTTACACTAGGTTCCTAAGTTCCCTCTGCCTACCTTGCCACGTGCGGGATACAGCGTGAAGCTAAGTAAGTAAGTGAATATTGTAATAATTTTATTGCTTACAATGTTTTTAATAATAATTGCTTACAAGCAAACATTGCTTACAATGTTTGCTTACAATACAATACTATGTTAGTAATTAATGTACAATTACGCATAAAATGTCTTATTTATAAAGAAACATATAAAAAATTGGTTTGTGAAAAAGAGTTTTGTTTTTTTTTTTTCAATTCTTTTTTTAAATCCTATCTTATTTCAGAGTTATTCTTATTTCTGTCTAATAGAATAAGATGCCTTAAGGAAATAAGACAAAATTATCATTTACAACATAATAAATATAAAATACAAGTTTCACAAATTCCAATAAGTCCCTATTATAAATTAATAAGTTTAAACTTAGTATCGAAATATAGTTAACTTTCAAATGTTAGACAGAACTTACATAGCTAAACTTTTAGCTTTAACTAATTTTAACTTTAACTTTCAAATATTAGACAAAACTTATATAGCTAAACTTCTAGCTTAAACTTACTATAAATTTAAAGACATAAAACAAATATATTGTATATATCATGTAATAAGCAATTAGTAAAGCCTCAGATGTGTCTTATATACTGCCTAACCTTTGCTATTGACATAAAAAATCGAAACGACAATCTATCAAGGAGGTCAGAATAACGCAAGGAAATATGACCTATTGACATATTTATATTGTTTTTTTTTTATTTATTACCTTTCTAATTTGCCAATCTGTGTGTCATAATTTAATATATTTGTGATTCATTAACTAAAATAAATTAGTTAATGAATCACAAATATATTAAGTAAATTTAACTTTTGTGTCAGTTATATTTAACAACCTTTTTGTTTCTCGACCACGACAGAGTAGGCAGAGAATATCTAATGTTAAGGGCACTCTTTTCCTAGTTTTTCAAAGAATTTGCGTATTTGCCGGTCACTCCGGCGGAAGTGACTGTACTCAGTATTTAATTTCCTCGAGTAGGAATCGAACATACAACCTGGATAGGTTAATTGAAGTTCTCAATGTGATCTTGGTGTTTCCTCCACGATTCGCTTATACCTATTATTTATGTTATCTTTAAACTTTTATATTTCAAATTAATGCTTCAATCGTTGCGTAAAATATTTTTCACTGGATCACAATGGCGCCACACCTTCTTGGATATACTTACAGCATGTTTCTGATTTATTAGATCACTAGCGGTCCGCCCCGGATTCGCACGGGTGGATTTTTTTAAAACATTTTGGGATTAAAGAAAAGTATACACATTATTCTTGTCTAATGATATTATGTCACTTTAATATAGTTATTTTATATGTTGCATTTCTTTACTTATACCTTTATTTTTTGACTTATTTTTTTTTCAAATTTTCACCTCAATGCTTCACTGTAGACACTATGTTAGCAGTGGTATTTGTATGGTGTCTTTTTTAATGTGCGGTCCACTGCTTCTACATAAGCTCTATGGCTCATGGTGTACTCATCCCAAATGATCAATGACGTATCCTGTAAGAGTTTCCCCATCGGACCATGTTTGGATTGAGCATACGGATTGTTGTTGTAAAGACAGAGTTTTAAAGTCAATAGTAATTTAAAGGTAGCGTGAGCAGTTTTCCCATCATTTATTTAGTTTGTCGTACTTTTGGCTATACTAAATTGCCAATATAGGTTTCACCTGTACCACCAGGCGCGTCCATATAAATAGACGACCACTGTTATTTTCCACACTTCCAATTATAGCATCGTAAGCTATTTTATGATCTGCTACCAACTTAGGTAAGTTTGAGTTGACAAGAACTGACAACTCGTTAAAATCATATGTACCGCACGGTATGGCATCAATCACATTTTGTAAGCGATTCGGAGAAGGCAAACAAAAGTCTCTTAAGTTTTATCGTTCCATTTCAAAAGTGTGTTATCAATATGTATGAAACCTTCGTTATATACATAATAATCCTGAGTTCGTTGTTGGACCCTATGTCTAATATCTTGGCACAAATCATCTTTAAAAGTGTCCCATAGTTTGAGAGGTTCCGAGGGGAAATATAGAATATTATAAGCTAAGCTTTAACTGACATTGGGAAATTGAAGCTTCTCTTAAAGTAATTTTCAATTGGGTATCATCTTTCTAGCAAACTTCGGTTTTGACCAGCGTATTGGTAAGTTTCTTAAATAATTCCGTCAACGGTTTTAAGTTCTTGGATTGATGTTTGGCCACGTACATGGTAAAATAGTATCCTAAGGTAAAAACATTCTGACTTGGAGGCTGAACACTGTACACAGTTCCTGGACTGAGGACTAACAATGACTGGCGCTATAGCGTGAATCCTCCCTAATCTTCTAGGGGGTAGTGGCTAGCTGGTAGAACTCAACACCCGATTTTGGGAGAAGACGTTAAAAATATGAATATTACCCAAAAATATACATTTATATAGATATAAATATTGTTGATTATTAAAATTCATAAAATTAACATACCTATTAATATAAATTCACTCAGATTTTATCCTTCTCTTAATAAGTGAGTAACTAAATACAAAAAATACTTTATTTAAAGTATATTTATAAAAAATAAAAGCTAACTCTACTTAACTTTTACGATAACAAAGTAAACGTAAAACAATTTGTTGCCTTCAAACAATAAAGGCCAAGGAGTGGGCCTCCGGTACAATACTAAACGAATATTAGCAACGACGCTTTAATTTATGTATGTATATATATTTATTCTTAGCACACAATAAGTAGATTTAACCTAAATAAAAAAAAATAACTGTTGGTTTTTAAATGTCGCAAAATTCCTATATATGAGCGTACAGGCGAACAAATTGGACTAAAAGTAATATTATTTGGCATTTAAATATATAAGAAAGACAGAGATTGTTGAAATTCTTATGAGAACAAAAAAAAATAAATTTTCCAAGTTGCTCCCTAAACTGTACATAAGTTAACTTTTATTTTAAAAGTCTACGCAAATAAAATTGAAGTTATAGATTTCATATTTGCTTGTATAGGCTAACGGCCTTATGGAATAAATGAGATAATTTGCGATAAAACTAACCTTATAATCGAATGACGTGGTATAATAGGACAAATAAAATAAGTGATTTAATGCCGCGACCTGCAATCTCAAGATATATCTAACAATACAATGTCACGACAATTGATTATAAAAAACGTGACATGTACTGGCACAGGGCGAGCCTTATACAGCCACTGTAATTAGATATCAATTTATTGTATAATTGTCTTTCCGGTTTAAATGGGACTTCCGGAATAAAAAAGCACCTTTAAGTAGAGTACTTATTCGGATCTATAATTGGTTGTACAAAATGGTTTTTCTTTTATAAATTGATTGTTCCGCTAGGTGTGGGGATTAGATACAATACATAATTGGTATTAGATACAGTACATAATTGGTACGGTCTTAAAAGAGATTAATTAATTTTATACAAATTACGTTCACGCGACTTGTTGCGTTTGTTAAATACATATATAACTGACTAATGAAAATAATGATTAAATGTTTTTTCCTTTATAATTAATTAAGCAATAACGTTCAATTAGTACTTAGCTTCACGCTGTATCCCGGACATGGCAGGGTAGGAAGAGAGAACATGGGAACCTAGTGTTAAGACACTCCGTTCCTCTTCCGTTCCTCTCTTTCTGCCGTATTTAAGGCATTGCGTGCTGAGTTTGAATTGTATCTAATTATATCTTTTCCTTGTTAAAGGACATGTAAAATTAGCATTTTAAATTACTTTCACTGAATATATTAGCTATATCTAGCTCTCAGTGACCTTTAACTAATGAATAACAAAATTAGGACTTTAATTGGCCTAAACTACTATACTTAGGTTTTATATGCTATTCATGTAATAAAAAGATTTCAAAGAAATATATTACCACACCATACCCATGTGTATATGTGTTGTGTTGCTCTTTGAATCTATTGTTAAAATGAATAAAAAGCTTTGTTTACTTGTTAATTAGTTTTCATGAGATACCAAAATTGTCTGACCCTGACCCCAAATTGGTACCTAATACTTCAATTTATGAACTACTTCACAGTATTGATAATGATATGAGTTAGAAGAATAATTAATTACTTAGCATTGCATTTAATTTAGCTATAAAATTGGTATGTGTATCATTTCCGTGGCAATAGGGCATTAAATTAAAACAATTATAACTCAGCTCTACTCAGCTTCACGCTATATCCCGCACATGGCAGGGTAGACAGACGGAACTTAGGAACCTAGTGTTAAGACACTCCGATCCACTTCCGGTCCCCACTTTCCGCCGAATTTGAGGCAGAGCCAACGAACCACCAGAGCCAAGAAATGGAAACATTCAAATATTTAATTTGAAAATATTAAATATTTCATTTCCTAGAGTGGAGATCGAACCCACAACCTGTCGTTTACAGTCACACGCTTGTGCCGCTACGCCACGATAGGCCTCAATTATAAAATTAAAATAATATTTTTTGAAATGGGCTTTTAAGAGAAAAGTGCTTTTGAAATATTAACTATAAAAATAAAGTTGTGGAATCGAGCCCCAATCGACGAAATGAAATATTTAATAATTTCACATTAAATATTTAATGTTTTCATTGAAATTGTAAGTGGGGAACGGATTGTCTTAACACTAGGTTCTCAAGTTCAAGAAAAAGACAAAATTTTTAACCGACATTTTATAAATATTTTCTTTAAAAATACATAGTCCGACACGGGTATTATTTTATTTGTATACTATATATTTAAATTGCTTCAAAACATTATACTACAATGATTAAATTAATATACAAATAACAAAAAAAAAAAGACTAATTATTTTTAATGCCAAGTATATACTAACAATTACCAGTATATTTACATAATCTACAAGTTTACATATACTTACTACATCAAATATAATTACGCATGAAATTAAATTGATGCCCCTATAGTTATTCATTATCGTTCATTAATTTTGTTTATTATTTGATACTTTTATCAGCCTTAATTTTTTAAATTTTATCTTATCTTTAATTTCGTTTTATCCTATTTTTAGCTCCTATCTTTGGTTTCATTAAGGGAATATTCATTTCTTCCAGGTTAAAATGACACAAGTCATATGAGCCAATATTTATTGTTAAACTTCTGTATATAGAGATAGTTTATTTTAATTAAGACTGTGCTATAATAATATAGTTCGTTTTTTCTTAAATAATGTTATTCATTTTGTAATTTTCAAATATTTTTATGAAACGATATCCTTGGAAAACGGGCGTTATAACCGCAATACGGCTTATAACTTTTTTTTCCAGCTTCACACTACAGTGTTGTAAGCGGGATACATGCCGCGTATCGCAGTGAAGGCAGAGGAAAATTAGGAACGTACTATTAAGATACTCCGTTCCGTACTCCACTTTCAGCCGAATTTAAGGTATTGCGTGTTGAGTTCAACGCTGCCTTTTCCCTTGTTACCAGAGAAAATAAATGAATACATTAAATATTTCATATGACAATATTATATATTTTTTTTCTCGAGTTCCCACTCGTCGTCCCACTGTCGTGGCGCAGAAGCACGAACTGGTGCTGTAAACGACCGGTTGTGGGATTAATTCCCATTAATCCCACAACCGGTCGTTTACAGTCACACGTTTGTGCTCCTGCGCCACGACAGATCTCATATAATTGCATGCAAAGCAGTTAACTGTTTATTTGTAATTTTGCCACGAATAAATATTGTAAATATTATTATTAATATAGTCTTTTTTATGTAGATTTTTTTTAAGGACAAAATACGCTATATATGCAAATCTATTAAAATATTACTTTTAACTCATACAAACATAAAAACATAAATTGGTGAGAGATATAAGATACATAAATTTGCAAATATTGAATACAATTTTTTCCTATTTACATTTAAACTGTAGTATACTTTGATTAAGGAAAATATCAATCAACAGTTTTGTCATTTATGTATTTTATTATATAATACACGAGGATGTAAATTAAATATAAATGGTTATATTTTAATTAATAACACGGACGTATTAATGCGCTTTATGAGAATAGTCGTGATTTCATTATAAACTCAACTCAACTTAGCTTCATCCCGCTGCTGTGCTGTATCCCGCACATGGCAGGGTAGGCAGAGGGAACTTGGGAACCTAGTGTTAAGATACTCTGTTCCACTTCCGTTCCCCACTTTCGGCCGATTTTGAGGCATTTGTGTTGAGTGGCGGAACGCAATGCCGTGTTTTGCCTTGTACCAGAGCGAAGAAATGAAAACATTAAATATTTGAATTTATAGTATTAAATATTTCATTTCCTCGAGTGGGGATCGAACCCTCAATCTGTCAGTTACAGTGACATGCTTGTGCCGCTGCGCCACGACAGGCCTCTAGGTGATGTAATTATTCTCAGCCGATATGGGTCCCCTTTGAACACATACCAGGGTGTTCAAAGGGGACCTAAAGGAACATATCGCGCTTTATCACCATTTCCAGAAGTGGATATTGATCCCACACTGTGCACACTATATATATATATATATATAGATAGATAGATAGATAGATAATTCTTTATTGCATACACATCATAAAAAAAAAAATACAAATTAACTTAAAATAACAACTGAAATAAAAAAAAGAAGATAACAAAAAAAAGAAATAACAGTAATACATGGAAGAAGTACTGCATGCAAAGGCGACCTTATCACTATTAGTGATCTCTTACAGGTAACCTAGGCATAAACACTCATTTATATAAGAAACATAGGAGTGCATATAAAAGTTTATTAGAAAAAAAAAAACAACAATAATAATAGATAAACAATAATAATATTATATAGATATACAGCATAATTACTATATAACACATATGTACATACATGACAAACGTACCTATCAAATAATATATATTGATACACATACATATACACATACAGATACACACATATACATACATATATATATATATATATATATATATATATATATATATATATATATATATATATATATATATATATATATATATACATACATACATATATATATATATATACATACATACACATACACATATATACACATATACATACATATATACACATACATACATACACACATACATACATACATACATATTAAATATTACTTTGTTTTGCCAAATAGTGATGCTTCAAAGCTTTTTTGAAGATATGAAGCGTTTTACAATGTCGAATTCGGGATGGTAACTGATTCCACAAAATCACACTTTTAACAGTAAAGGATTCATTGAAACCTACTGTATTGCACATAGGCACCTTTAATTTGTTGTCGGTTTTGGAGCGAAGGTTTAGATGTACTAAAGTGTCGGTACCCAAGAAAGTGAATCGCTCCTTTAGATAGGGAGGAGTGTTATTATATATATATATATATATATATATATATATATATATATATATATATATATATATATATATATATATATATATATATATATATATATATATATATATATATATATATATATATATATATATATATATATATATATATATATATATATATATATATATATATATATATATATATATATATATATATATATATATATATATATATATATATATATATATATATATATATATATATATATATATATATATATATATATATATATATATATATATATATATATATATATATATATATATATATATATATATATATATTGCAACAATTGCTTTTTAATCTACTTTGGAAGTAGTTTTTGTGTTGCGGAAACCGTATTATTATTGATATACAGTAAACAAAAATATTTACTAAATAAAACAAAATAATTCGCAAGAAACTTTTAAAATTGTTTTCGTTTTTTGACTTTTTATAATTACTCTATACCAAGGACTGTATTTACGTAGGTTAAAATTTTTATTTAATTTCACTACTGTCTTTAAAATCCTTTGCTCTCTACGCTCCGGCGTTAATTTTCTTTGCTTGCAGAGGATCTGTAAAGGCATTTTGTTCTCTATTTGCCGAAAAAAATTGAGAAAAACAATGCGTTGTCTTATTGCCAGAGCATGGAATTTTTCCATTATAGGAATTGAACCCATAACCATCTCGTTTATAATCAGACAATTGATTTATCGCTGCGCTACGACGGCATAGACTCCACTCTGCTTTTCGCTTTTGTTTTGAACATTATAAATTTCATAGTTTTCAATAGTTTTTCTAGTTTCGTAACAATCAAGTCTAAATGTTTTCAATATAAGATTCAGTTTAAGAGTATCTATTAAATACATATGTACAAACAATATGCACTATAAACTAATGTGCTTACAGAATTTTTTTGCATTATTTTAAAAAATCATGCAAAATATGCATATTTATTTAGGTTAATAACATACGAGTATTTAAGAAGGATATTTTTGTTATTGTTTTATCCTTATTAAAAAATACCAACAGCTATAATATAGCAATTGTCCACGCTCCACTGATTTTCGACGCGGAAACATTTAGAACTAGTTTGCAGTTTTAATTTGAAATATAATTACTCATATCGCATATTGTAATAAGGCAGCGTTGAAAGAAAAGTACGTTCGATAATTTATATCTTTATTATCTAATTTTATATTCAAAATTAATATATAATATTTTGAAATACTAAAATATTATATATGAATAATATAATCCTTAATATTTTATTAAAGATCTTGTATAATTACGTAAATTTTACATTTAAATTATATATAAAATATATAAAAGGAATATTCTATTGTATTCCTAATTTTTCAATTAAAGTTGATTGTTTATATTTGTAATTTTTTATCTATGATTTCATGCTTTATGATAGTTGTTTCTGATTTTCGTATTGTTTTTATTTAAAGAAACATTCATGTACTTATTAAGAATAATAGATACTCAAAATTTTCAAAGTAATTGGCATTGTAGTGTAACTATGGTAATGCCAGACTAAAAGCTATTTTGTATTAGTAAAATATGTTTAACATATAAATATTATTTATTAGTTAATATTAAATATAATTTTAAATAAAACATACTTTCAAAGATAAAATCAATGCATATACTTACTAGTATGGTCTCATTACTATAGATAAAAAATGTGAAAATATTGTATTTTTTTTTAATTTTTAAGGACTGTACTGTATTTCAATTTATCAGAAAAACAAAAAATATATTTAAAATTGTATAATTAAAACACTACAAAATAAAAAACTTACCTTTTAAAAGCTTATCCTTACTAACCTTTCACTTGTAAACTATGTATAAGCAAACACACCGACAATTTATAAAATGTGCTTATTAAATAACTTTATTTTATAAAATAATACACATCATGACTAATTAAATATTTTTTATATTTATAATTTTTTTTTACTATTTAAAATAAAATATTTTTATTGTATTTTATTTTTAAACGATACCGAACTATGAGATAATGGGACCCTAACTGAACAACGGCTAGAGGCGCTCGGACTTGCAAGCCTCCGCGCGTTTCCATTGCACACCTTTCAAAACACCTTCATCCTACCAATGTTATAGATTATTTATCATTTTTTCATTATTTACATGAAAAAAGAGTTTTTAATCTTGTTTACATGTTAGGGCTAATTTAGAAAAAAAATAGAAAATGTTTACCTATTTAGACGATGAGGCTAATTGTAACTGTATGATGCAAATTATTTTTAGTTAATATTTATTTCAATTATGTTTTTTATTATTACTAGCAAGTTATTACTTCTATGAAAATTGCTAACGCAAAAATTAAGTACGACTTACGAGTAGATAACGACATAAAACAAATTAAGTCTTATATTATATTTATATGCGTAAATAATGATGATAGGAAATAATAAGGTCAAATTAAATTAATTAATACATACTCACATCAGGGACGTTCGGAAAATTCGATAACTCTATGTATATTATAATATTAGTCCTCTAAGTAAGTCGTTTAGATAAACAGTTGTTCTAATTCACATTAATTAGCATAATTTATCAATTAGCCAATTCATTAAAAATTATTACTATGTTATTGTTCATTTACTATAATGAAATATGAGTTTTTAGATACAATTTAGAAGACGCATATTTAAGTTTCAATTTGTATCATAACATTTGCATCATCTTTATACTTATATTATAATAATATGCAGTATAACATTGAGTATGTATATATATATATATATATATATATATATATATATATATATATATATATATATATATATATATATATATATATATATATATGTATATATATATATATAACACTGTATATAGCACTAACTTTTTTCATGCTTTTTTACTAATTTTAAGGTGTTATATATCTAAACTTAGGAAAGAGAATATTTATTTAGAAAACTGTGAACATCTATTTTTTTAGAAAGAATAGAATATTAAAACATTTATGAAGTACATAAATGCAAAAAAAAACATGTATAATAGAATTGTTTATTGTTAAAATTTCTAAAAAAGTCTTCTACGGCTTTCTATAGGTCTATATCTTAATGGAGACCCGTTAGGTAAAAGCTTTTATTTTTTACAAGTTACAAGAAAATATATATTTTCGAAATTATTTAAAGTAATACATTATCAAATAAGTTAGACACGTTGTTTGTTTTTTGTAGATCAAAATTATATAACAATAAATTATAAATCTTTATTTCATTCTATATAACCAGCATAATGGTAACATTTAAAACAATAAATTACAATAAATAAATCGATACTAAATTAGCTTTTGATAGCAAAATTATAAATGATTCTGATTAATTAATTTATTAATTTGATTTGTATGGACCCCGATCGGGTAAAAACCTCCTCCAAGAGCTTCCATCGTTTTTCGCCTCTACCCAAGGTCAGCCAAGGTCAGCCAAGGTCAGCCAATTATCTCCTGCTACTTGTGTGAATTCGTTTGTCCATCTGGCACATGGGCGGCCTTTAGCTCTTTGGCCTGTAGGTCCTTGACATTTTACTGCCCTTATGGTCCACCTATTATCAACATATTGGGCTACGTGACCTGCCCATCTCCATTTCATTTATAGTGAATAAGTGAATGCGTCAATTAACCTTTTTTTTTTGCGAATGTGTTAGCTTTTAATCTTGTCTTTCAATGTTATACCTAATGAGTTTCTTTCCATTTTTCATTGTGCTGTTTAAATTTTTTGTTTTGTTTTCAATTCGAGTGTCCAGGTTTGAGAGTCGTAGGATTTCTGAATACATAATTAATTTGTTAATTGACGTTGAGAGTTGTGAATTAAATACTTCTTTCTGGACCCAGTATTTCTTCCAGGTTATTAATATTCTACAATTTATTTCTTTAGTATTTCTATTTTTTTTTTCTAAAAGAGACCTGTTTGCTCTGCTTTGTGTAGATCGTACCTCATATTTTTAGTTGTGCAGGAGTCTTTGATGGCAGTTGCATGGCGTTGGTGCATGTTGTAGTACAATTATTAATATATTTGGTGAGAGTGGACGATCCTATCTCATGTCTCTACCTATATCGATTTTGAAACCCGTTCCATGAAACTTTACTCTACTTGTGTTGTTCGCACAGATTCCTAGATACTATCGTGAGAAATAGATCAAAATTTCCTAGTTAGAAATAAAAAAAATAGTTTTAATACATATCACATACGGAAGCAGTGTTTTCATCGCTTAGAGCGTGGCATTCCGTATGACTCGAGGACTCTTGGTCTTACCAAGAGTCCTCGAGTCATACGGAATGCCACTGAATGTTAACGGTTTCTTAAAATATTTTAACGGTTTGTGATATACAAATCTTATTTAATTTCACTCCACATATATAAAAAGTAAAAGTTTCAAGTCTGCATTTCCTTGCATTTTCTGTAAAAACAGCAATTATATTTTCTTTGGTATACTAAAATATTTACACGTATTTTTAAGGTCATCGTGGTGCGCAGAGACAAGTGTGACTGAAAACGTGATGATCATCTCACCCTTTTGGGGTAGTAAATTACCTAATGTTTAAATTTTCTCCCTCTAATAATAAGGCAAAACCCGGCTTTAAGTTCCGCACTCAACACGCGATGCACGATCTTAATTGTCAGAGTCTAACCTTTTTTTTTTTTTTGTTACCCGGGGGAATCTGCTTACAGATACCTCCTCAAGCGGGGACTTAAGAAGGCTATGCGGGGTTGGGACAACTGTCTCTGAAGGAGACAGCCTAAAAGACACTACTTCAGAAGGAAGTAGCCCGACCCGCTAAACCATCCGGGGTGTTGCTCTACTCTGCAATGAGGACGAGGTCACGGGATATGAGAAGCGCTCCGCAACCCCGTCTGCAGCTATCCACAGACGGATTCTCTCCCGGGGAAGCAACTTGATGCATCCCCCTCCCTCCGCTTAGTGTCGCCCAAGAACACAAAAGG
Organism: Eueides isabella; assembly: GCA_019049475.1. Taxonomy (NCBI): domain Eukaryota; kingdom Metazoa; phylum Arthropoda; class Insecta; order Lepidoptera; family Nymphalidae; genus Eueides; species Eueides isabella. Next base: position 9,915,212 of record CM032395.1, on the reverse strand, counting down.
CGCGCACCAGCACTGGCCTCTAAGTGGGCAGAAGAAATCCCCGTCCACCGCCCAGAGGTCCATTCATCAACGACGTTCTAGTAGTTATTATGGCGGCAGTGAGGCCACATACGCTCGACGTCGTCGACCCCGTCTTCTTCGGCGCATAGAGTGTGAATTCATGTCGCACTCCCTCACTCTCTCCGCTGACTCTTTAGCCGCCATCACGGACTCTGCGAATATCGTGACGGCCTTCCACTCGTGCTCACCACTGACCATGGCCCGAACTAACACCGGCAACGAGAGGTCAGGCCCTATGACCGCGGTTAAAACGGCGCGGTGGTTTTCCCAAGCAGCACAGACTTGGCGAGTGTGCCGCACGCGTGAGTCTTCCGCTCCTTCTTCACAGTGATGACACGTCGCTGTTGGGTTCTCTACGTACCACCCGACACAGATACCGTCCAAGGCATCCGTGCCCAGTCAGCAACTGTGTCAGGCGATATGTGAGAGGTCCAAACTTACGACCAACCCATTCCCTGAGTATGGGCCGGATCGCAGTCACTAGCTCATGACTAGCTCCTGGGTTACCACACCTCTCCATCCACACCTGTAGAACTTCCGCGCTCGCGTTTGCTCGCCACATATTGATTACTCGCGGTGGCGGGTCATCTCCGTCCTCATTCCGCGCAAAAACACGGCGCCTATACACTGCCGCGAGAGCCTCGGCTTCGAGGTCCCAAGGCGGCATACCAGCCAACACGCATGCCCCCTCAAAAGACACCGTCCGGTATTCCCGAGCCACTCGCTGTGCCATGGTCCGCTGCGGACGTCGCAGTAGAGCCGCAGTTTGGCGACTGAGAGTGCCTGCCCATATGGGAGCACCGTACAGTGCCATGGAGCGTACCACATTCACGTACAAGCGCCGGCACGCACCGCCAGGCCCATCAACGTTGGGAAGAATTCTCCCCAGACTTCCGGCAGTAGCCATCAACCTCGGGGCCAAGCGCCGGAAGTGCTCATGAAAGGCCCATTTACTGTCGAGGACAAGACCAAGATACCTCATACTTGACCCGACAGTTATGGACGTGCTACCCACAACTATGTTGCTGTTTTGAGGAGGTCCTTTACGCGGTCCATGAAATGTCATGGCTTCCGACTTATGCAGCGCCACTTCTAAGCCCAGTGCCCTAATACGCTGCACTACTTGCGCCACGCTAACTGTAGCCAACAAAGCTGCCTCGCGGTAGTCAATGCCACGGGCCGTAACCAGGGTGTCATCAGCATAGCACGTTACGCTGACACCCCGGGTATTGACTCCTCGTAGCACCCAGTCATAGCCGATGTTCCACAAGAGGGGCCCAAGAACAGACCCTTGCGGAACACCACATGACATTCTCCATCTGGCCCAATCGCCGTGCCTCGTAAGATAGGCGATTTCCCGATCTGCAAAGTAGTCTGCAACCAAGTTTCGAATATACAGTGGCACGTTGTGATACTGTAACGCCACCATGATCGTTTCCCAGGGCAGGGTGTTAAACGCATTAGAGATATCCAAAGAGACCGCCAGTAACACGCCGCCTCGAGAAACCGCCTTCTCTGCTAACTTTTTTACCCGCTCAATCGCTTCGATAGTTGATCGACCCTGGCGAAACCCAAACTGCGTTTTGTGCAGTCCTGGTGACATGGACTGCACGAGGCGAGCAGCAAGCACTCGCTCAAAGAGCTTGCTCACGTCATTCAGCAATATAATTGGGCGATACGCCGAGGGCATATCCGCCGGCCTACCTTCGGACTTGAGAAGCACAAGCTTTCCCGTCTTCCACGACCTGGGAAATGTCCCACGGGTAAGGCATAAACTGAAGAGCTCTCTCGCCCACTCTCCAATCTCTCTGAGTACTATTGCCAATAAACGCCCTGGCACACCGTCTAGACCTGGGGCTGTCTTTTTTGCTCGAAGCTTTCGCGCTGCTACTTGCATTTCCGCCTCAGTCACCGGTGGAATCTCAGCCGGGTCGCTCCGATCAGTGGCCAAAACCATTTGTGGTGGGTGCCACACATCCCTTCGGGGAAATAACTCTTCGACCACCTCCTGTAAGAACTGTGGCTGCAGGGTTGTAGTTACTGGCGGATTCCATGCCCTAAGCTTCGCTTTTACAGCTTTGTAGGGTCTACCCCACGGATCCCTGTTAAGCGAATCAAGCCATTCAACCCACGACGCTTCTTTTGCTTCACTTATGCCCACTTGAAGGGCCTGGCGTGCGGATTGATAGCGTTCGTAAAGCACGTCCTCTACTTCTCTGTTTCTAATCCTTCTTCTTCGAGAACGAGAGAAGAGCCTACGTGCGCGAAGACATGCGTGACGTAATTCGCTCAGCTCCACTCGCCACCAGTACACCCAACGGCTCGGCGCATATGGCTTAGCTCTTGGCATAGAGGCGTCACAGACCCGCGTAAGTGTCTCTTCGAACTTCGTCGCCTCGACATTTGCGTCTACTGGGGTTCGTGAACCCCGCACCCAGGCCTCTACTATGGCGGCCTCTTTGGCGACCTCTATATTCAGCCGACCTAACACCCACCTTCGACTACCACCTACAACTATCCTACCCGATGCGGGTTGCGACGTGGCCACCTGGAATCGTATGTATCGATGGTCTGATAGGGTTTCTGTATCAACGACTCTCCACTCTGAGACTCGGCGCGCTAGGGGAACAGAAGCAAAAGCAACATCGACAATCGATCCACCTTCTCTACGCACACATGTATTTTCTGTCCCTCTGTTAAGGACTGCCAAACCCAGGCCTACCGCCCACTCTTCCAGAGCCTCACCCCGGGCATCAGTCCTTGGTGACCCCCATACAGTAGATTTGGCATTGAAGTCGCCAGTGACCAGCACCGGTAAAGGGTACATTCTCCCAACTAAAGCCCCGACATCCACCAATAGCTGTTCAAAAAACGCAAGACTAGCATTGGGAGAACAGTACACCCCTATGATTGCGGTACCGCCCACGACAGCCATAACATATCCGCGACCCCTAAATTTGGACTCGAGAGTCAACGGTACATTGACTCTTGGGGCGACAATAGCCACCAAGTCTTCACTGTCCCCGATCCAATAATCTCGTGGAGGCACAACATAAGGTTCTGCGACCACCGCAACCTGAATCTGCCACTCTACCAGAGTCTGGGCAAGAAGATCTTGGGCCCGGGCGGAGTGGTTGATATTAGCCTGCAAAATTTGAATTGCCATTTATTGGACGACGTCCATAGCACCTCTATCTTGTAGCGACTGCGCGGCTCGGCCTCGCTCACCGCCTCGCTTCCACTGATCTACTCTAACTGGTTTGTTGGCAGTGCATCCCTTATGACCCACTAGATGGTTTGCGGGCTTGTTTTCTGCGGCACAAACTAAACAGTTAGGCTCGTTTCGGCAGGTTTGAGCTTTGTGACCTGATAACCCACATTTAAAGCATAGGCCTACGTAATTCTCTATGGCCTCACATCGTCCTGCCAAGTGACCAGTCCTTAGGCACCGGAAACAACGCTGTGTTTTCGACGGAACTGCCAATACTCGGGCGTCAGAGTCTAACCTAACCTAACCTACCTACCTAAAATTATAAATATTATATAAAAATTAAAAAAATATACTCACTTTATACTCCATCTCACACATGGCAGGGTAGGCAGAGGGAACTTGGGAACCTTGTAGAAACACACTCCGTTCCACTTTCGTTCTTGATTTTTTCGCTGAATTTGAGACATTACTTGCTGAGTGGTAGAACTCAACGCCACACTTTACCTCGTTACCAGAGAGAAAAAATGAAAACATTACATATTTAATTTGAAAATATTAAATATTTCATTTCCTCGAGTGGGGCTCGAACCCACAACCTGTCGGTTATGGTCACACGCTTGTGCCACGATAGGCCTTCTTTTTAAAAAATCACATCACAAATTAAAATATTTTTTACGTATACTACTGCCACGTACAAAAAAAATATTCTTTAATCAACGCTCAAATTCTTAAAGCAACGTTAATCTTTTATAAGTAGTAGAAACTAGTAGAGAAGTTCGTTCCATTATGTAACTGATAAAAATAACTAATATTTTAAGTAGCATATTCATTCGTTATTTATTTTTAAAGTACTGTGCAATTTTTTGCTAATATTGCGATATATATTATTTTTTTTACCAAAGTAGGTTGAAAAAATATTACATAAAAAATTAAAGCAACGAAAGCAATACGATTCCGTAAGGAACCCTCTAAAAAATTAACTCATTCAAAAGAACGAAAGCAATAGAAGTGATATCTCTAAAAAATGACAACAGACATTTTTACACGAAAGCAACGGAAATGTTTGCTTTAAAAACTTAAAGCATGTCATCGTTCTAAGCACTCTATCGTTTTGATGTTTGACGTGTGTAACGTGGAAACAAACTATCATCATAAACCAAGTATACTAACAAGAATGCCGTTCGATTATATTGAAACAATTATTTGATTTTAGTCAAAATAAGTGTAATTTAAGACTTACTTTAAAATGTTGCATGTCGTAGATATGTCATATAAACTTGCTTATATTTAATATCTCTAGTGTACCAGGTTGTGCCCGCAACTTCTTTAGTACGGTCCTTATGATTTTTAAATAGTAGACGTATGCGTATTTGTATATGTTTTGGAATGGCCAATATCTCGAAAGTGGTAAAGTTTCGAACCATATATAGTAAAAATAAATCCATATGATGTATCACCTGTATCAGTTTGTCAAGCACTTTTCCTAATTTAAAGTATTTCAGCTGATAATTTCAAACTTCAAAGTTCCTGATCTTATATACGTTTAACAACACAATTATTCTGTCACACAAATCAAATGTTACTAAATGACAATTATCTTACCTTTTATAGTGTAACTGATCTCCTACTGATGTGCAAAAAAAATATCCTAACAGCATTTGCTGTTAGGATATTTTTTTAGGCTTCACGCTGTATAACGCACGAGGCAGGGTAAGCAGAGGGAACCCGGGAACCTAGTGTTAAGACACCCCGTTCTACTTCTGTTCCACACTTTCCGCCGAATTTGAGGCATTGCGTGTTGAGTGGCGGAATTCAACACCGCGCTTTTGCCTTATTACCAGAGCGAAGTAATCCAACATTAAATATTTAAATTGAAAATATTAAATATTTCATTTCCTCGAGTGGAGATCGAACCCAGAACCTGTCGGTTACAGTCACACGCTTGTGCCGCTGCGCCACGACAGGCCTCAAGACAATATCAATGTAAATTGCTCTCAACACATTTATTTATTCAGCCTAATTGGCGTTTTAAATGGAGAAACTCAACGCCGCACGTTGCCTTGACACCAAAAAATTGACGAAGAAATGAAAATATTAATTATTTAATTACCTAGAATGAAGATCGAACCCACAACCAGGCTGTCCACTAATAATATAATACAATTAGCCAAAAAATGTAGTCTAATAAATCGTAGATTTAACTTTTGCGTTACATTTGGGTATCAGATAACTGACTGACTCACGAACAAAAAAAGCCACTAATGTTTATCACACAAATACTTAATTGAAATTCCCCTTTAGCTAAGTGTTAAATATCTAAAGTATTAATAGGACATTTGCAAAAAATTTAATATTTCTACTATTTCTAGTAATGGAGAATAATTGGCAAGTGGAAGTTAAATAAATTTCCTGAAACGCCTGTCGTATTTCTGAACGCAATATCATTATAAGTCGCTTTTAGAAAACGCTTAAAGAAACTTATAAGCGATAAGTTTCTTTTGTATATATTAATTAGTTATGTTTGTACTTACAAGTTTACAAATACAAATACAACACGTAACAGCACATATATATATATATATATATATATATATATATATATATATATATATATATATATATATATATATATATATATATATATATATATATATATATATATATATATATATATATATATATATATATATATATATATATATATATATATATATATATATATATATATATATATATATATATATATATATATATATATATATATATATATTCAGCTTCACGCTGTATCCCGCACTAGGCAGGGCAGAGGCAGAGGGAACGGAAGTGAAACCTAGTGTTATGACACTCCGTTCCACTTCCGTTCCCCACTTTCCGCCGAATTTGAGGCATTGCGTGTTGAGTGGCGGAACTCAACGCCGCGCTTTGCTTTATTACCTGAGCGAAGAAATGAAACATAAAATATTTCAATGGAAAATATGAAATATTTCATTTCCTCGACTGGGGATCGAACCCAGAAAGTCGGTTACAGTCTCACTCTTGTGCCGCTGCGCCACGACAGGCCTCAATACATGTATATATATATATATATATATATATATATATATATATATATATATATATATATATATATATATGTATATATATATATATATATATATATATATATATATATATATATATATATATATATATATATATATATATATATATATATATATATATATATATATATATATATATGTTTGAGGAACTAATCATTCTACAATAATTACATCATTTTATCATAAGTTGTAAGGTACTATTATTTCAAAATTAGTATTTATAAAAAAATATATATCTATAATTAAAGGAACCAACTAAATATGTTAATTGTGAATAACGTCGCAACCCTTTTTAGTTGCACTCCATGCTTACTTAGTTTTTAAAAAAATACCTCAGATTATGCCTTTATATAAAAATAATTAATGAGTTGTAACCCAACCTGGACTTCATTATTAAAAAGCAATTCTCAAAATGGTATGATATGGTGTGGTTCTTTAATTATGGCATTCTGAGCGTGGCAGTTGAGCCCATATCACTTCGCCTACGTCACGTTATGTAGAAAGACCAAAGTGATAAATCGTATTACATTAAGCTAACAGGAATCACAAGAAAGAAGACAAAAGGAATATTCATATCAATTCTCTATTTATTAAAATCTCATGATTATCATCACTTTGTTATTGTTTTAAAAAAAAACTGAGAACAATGACAACCCCGTGACACATGATGTCGTTTATAGACGTCTCCAACATCAGTGGTATGGAAAAATAATACAAAAATTCTTTAAATTATCACAATTTATTAACTTATAAATTTAATATGTAGGATATTTTACTCAGAATAAAAATAAAATTTAATATTTAAAGTATAGTCACGTTAATTTGTCATTTAATTATAATTGGAATTCATTTCTTCAAGTATTTACATCACATGATAAATAACTATTTAAATAACATACATATAATAAAATTATATCAACCTCATGTCTGTACATTATAGATATTAAGAAAAAACTAAGATGGGGGATTTTCATACAACCAATAGAAGCCAAAAATATGACTTAATTTTTTTTAATCTTCTGTTGGCGCATAAACATCCCTTGGTGAGACGAAGTTCGTGGGCACCAGCTAGTATTTTAATAAAACTAGATATAACTTAAATATAATTGACCAAATTATCAAAAAAAAAACTCATAAATGTTTTTCGTAGGACAATTTAGAAATAACTGACCGTAAAGAAATTAATGAATTCAATTTTGATTTAAGAGAAAGTTTATTTTATATTGCTTAATTTTTTCAGTATGGTAAGCTAAAACGCGGCGTTAGTCCCCACCACCGTGTATATTATATCTCGAAATGTTAACAAGAAGCTCTGATTTGTTAGTCTAACAGTCTCCTTTTCTCTTATAATAGCTACAGGTACCTTACAGATCCATTTTATCTAAATTAACAACAGGCCAACTTAAACTTGGGATTTTGAATGACATATTGTTAATTGAATTGGAAGGTAAGAAATATCCTAAAATAGAATCTGTGCAGATGTCTACCGCTAACTTCAGAGCGGCCAAGACACGTCGCCGTCAATACTCTACAGGGTTTTTAAAATACTGTCGTTGTGGTATTTTGGTTTGCTGGCTTAATTTTCTGGTAAGAACCTATTCTTACTTACTTAGCTTCATGCTATATCCCTAGCGGAGTAGGCAGAGAGCGAACGCGAAGCCTATTCTAAGTACATAAATTATCGTATTTTTGAAATCTGAACGCATCATAATTAAAGAAATTTGGTATTTGTTTTTTTTTTGTTGTTTTAGAAATTTGAAGCTTTTCGAACACGATTTTTAATTACCTAACTTAATTTTACATAATATATATGTATATATACACAAAATTATTGCCTATTAGAACCTGTATTGCGTCTGATCTGGCCGTCGTGAAATCGTTCTTCCAAAAGAACTATCAGTACCGTATAAAAGTATCAAGTATAAAAGTGGGAAGTGGGAGTGGTGTGGCAATTTGATTACTTGTTGATCAGAAGATGTCATATGGACAGGGTAACTAGCTGTAAGGTTATTCGAGGCGAAAGCTTGACGGCCCAACATCGTCCTCTTGTCATGGACTTTAACGTCACTCCAAAAAAGAAAATAGACGAGAAACGTAGGCCTCGGATCAAGTGGTGATTTCTGAATGTACCGATGCAAACCGACTTCCTGACTGAGATGAAAAGTCGAAATCTTGTGATTAACACTGAAACTGCTCAGATTAACACTGAGGGAGACATTGTGGTGGAATGATAAGGTAAAGAAGATGACTTGTGAAAAGAAGGCTGCCTTTAAGAAGTGGTAGAAATCCAACTCTCTCAAAGACAGACTGGAATACATAGTAGCAAAACGTGCCAGCAAAAGAGCTGTAGCCAGAGCCCGCAGTGAGAGTTTATCACCATTATATGATAAGCTTGAAACTGTGGAGGAGCAGAAGCTCATATACAAACTGGCACGTGCTCGGGATAAAGCGACGCAAGATGTCGCAAAATGTCATTGTGCCAAGATACCCAGGGCACGCTGCTCTGTAATCATGCTTCTGTTAAGGAGAGATGGAAGAGCTACTTCCAGGAGCTGCTGAACGCCCAGCATCCGTGCAGTCTTCATCACGACGCACCTAACCTCAGATTTGTTGCCCCAATAACCCTTGAAACTAGGAATTGTCTTCGACGCATGAAGATCGGTAAAGCGGTGGGGCCTGACGATACTCCACTCGAAGCATGGAAATCGTTGGTCTCTCTTGGTCTATTCATGGATACAGACTTTTGCTCTGCATGTTGCTTTTTAAACCTGTAGAAGGCCTTTGACTGTGTACCTCGTCAATGCATCTGGTGGCTTCGGCCACTGCGTTTCGCATTGGGTATTGCCAGGCCTACTGTTGAGATACTCCTTTCAGTTCCCCACGTTGTTTAATTTGGGATATTGCTTGGCGGAAAGCAACGCCGCGCTTTGCTTTGTTACCGGAGCGAAGAAGTGAAAGAAGACATTTAATATTAAATAATTTATTTCTTCAAGTGGCATCGAACCCACAGCCTATCACGTTTTCAGCCACACGTTTTTGTTTTTGCACCACGATAGGAAAATTTACACTAAAAAGTATGAACATTTTTCTATTAAATGGTTACTCTGCTTGCAAATACGCAGTATTATCTAATCCACTGACATATTTAGACGGTTTTATTTTACATTTCTTAGATTTCCTATCCCTATATTCGACTATGAAGTAAAAGCAACTACCAACAACCATACTGGCCAATAGCACATAGATTTTGGCACTTGTCCTTAAAATTGGAGATATAATATAGGCAATTATATATCCAACTGATTCCCATAACCCGAAGTTAGAAAAAGCCGCTTCTTCTCTACCCGGAAACAAAATTCCACAGTACGCTGTAAAAAGAATGAAATAATTAAATTTAATTATGGTTTAAGTAATGAAAAGGAAAATGGAAGGAAAAGTGAATGTTAAGAGATAGCGAGAGACCTCGATTGACCTTCGAAAACACAGCATCTACAATATTAGAGGAGGGTCAGGTAAAAAGCACGAGGAACCCTCGGAGGACATGTATGAAGAGACGACAGTGGACGAGGCGAAAGAGGTGTGCTGTGACCGTAGTGTTTGTCGCTCCGTTCTCTCTGCCTACCCCGCTATACGGCGTTAATCTATGTTAAGATGGTTTAAGGGCGTAATAGTAATATGTATCTCTTCCTTAACATACCATTTTATAAGCTCTACGCTACATTGCATGATACAAAAAAAATCTTCTTTCTTATTATATTGTACTTATTGAAATGGTTGTGGCACAGAGGGCCAGACTCCGACTGGAAGACAACGCTTATGGTTTTCATTTCTATTTGGAGAAACTGATATAAAATAACTATCATTTGTTCGCTTCATTAAAAAAATATGCAATATCTTACAAAATCAGTCGTCTTCAGAAAATGAGAAGAAAATGGAGTGTTTAGGACATTTACTAAGGTTAAAAAGCGGATTCTTTAAATGGCTGATTGAACAATATATGAAGGTCGACGAGTAGTAGATAAGGTACCGAAGTTACGTGTAGATAATCGCAGATTCAATTTAAGGAACTTTCTTACTTTTGAGGGGAACAGCTTCATTCTGTATCCCGCACATTGCAGGATAGGCAGAGGGAACTTGGGAACCTAGTGGAACCTACTCCGTTCCGTCTTCCACTTACCGTCGAGTTCTCCAGTGGGAATCAATGTTACGAAACGTAACGTCGTGCTTCCAGTTACCCGCTTGTGCCCCTGCACCACAACATGTCTCAAAGAAAACAATGCATAATAATTCAGTAAACCCAACTGCTCGCCACTGACCGTCGTTGTCGTTCAATGAGTAATATAGTAGTACAATTATATTAATATAATAGCACACGCCTGTTATATCTTACCATTTATCTGCACAAGCCAAATAGAATCGCACAGTCCCCACAATACAGCGATTATAAATACGACGTACGATTGATCGTGCTGCGGCCGCCATATTAGCAATGACGTGAACAGCCCAAGGTGTATTATGAAAGCCACGCACATCAGTGATAGACGGCCTGTTACCTATAGTTTAAAGAGATTTAATGTTATATTATATTTATATTTTTATAATATCTTGAAAATTTGAAAATTGAAGTGCTCTAAAGTAAAAAAAAAAAATAAAAATTTAAGCGCCTAGTAATAAATAATTCGGCGGAAATGGAATAAGGAATGGACGGTGAACGTAAAGCACAAGGTTCCCAAGTTCCCTTTGCCTTCCCTGTCATGTCCAGAATACACCCTGAAGCTATAATAAAACAAATAATGCATACTTTAGCTAAATATCCGGTGACGACACAACCTATAGCGTCGGCCATGCCATATGTCATCATCACGAACCCTACAGTTCCAGTGCCGATAGAACACGATACAAAAGCCTGCGAAAAACAATAACATGAATAAAAAAAAACTAATAGCAGTCGTGGGACTGCCGATAGAAGTGAAAACGGAACTATTAAGTTGAGAGTAATTAAAACTATATGCAAAAATTATATGAAATTTTTTATGTCTTATTTATTAGTTACATATGATGGGTTAAACAAATCATGAACAAAATATAAATACAAAGTGGTTGGTTAATTAATATACAATTATCTTAATTATACATAGTATTTATATTTACACGAATTTCAATGAATTCAAGTTTGAACATTATTTTCATTATTTACATGATTGTCATCATTAATTTCGACAATACTTAGATTATCTGTTCGTTCAATCATTTCATTGTATTCTAAAAAAGATGCAATAGGTACTGCTACTTAACGTATTGGTGACGTCACTCACAAAATTATACTTATCCAAAAAGCGTCCAACGCGCACATAATACAGTCAGAAACAGTCGATGTATTAGTGTATACGTGTACACAGGCTAAATTAGTGTATACGTGTACTACTGCGCATGCGCTAGTCGCACGCCTGCTATTATCATTAGCATGTCGGTGACGCGAATCGAGGATTTTACCCTCTACCAAAACGCTCAACGCGCCTAAAGAAGTTTTCACTTCAAAAATTTGACAGACAAAGAATTCATTCGAAATATATGATTAACTAGCGCCTATGATAATTTCAATAAAAAATAAAGTAAAAAGAGTAGCTTTAAGTAATTTAACATAAAAGAGTAGCTTTAAGTAATTTAACATTATTTATAATTTAATTGGCTCCGTCGTAACGAAATTTAAAAAAATATATACGAATCACGATGCTTGTACAAAGCGATCAACTTTTAAATATTTAATGTTTTTTTTTTATTTATTTTAATATTCATCAAAAATATGAATAAAAAGTCACTTATAGCTAAAAATGTATATATATTTAGTGTCATTATTTTTAACATACATTACATTACATTTACGCAGTACTAGTACTAATTTCAACTTTAAAATAGACAAACAAAGTCTTTTAATATATTTAACCTTCGTATTAAAATGCATTAAAACTTACCGCAGTAAAATCAGCCCCGAAAAACGCTTGTTGCATACCAACAAACACATTTATAATGACCAACATTTGCTGATTGGGTTCTATTAACAGTTTTAGAGTTACAACTAGTAACGCTATGCCCGAGAGACCGGAGCCGGTGTCGTTACGACCAGTACTGTATCTGGAAAGGAAATTAATCCATAGTCATTTATTTAAAAAAATACATGACGAATATTTATTTCCACTTCAGTTTTTTCACTTTATTCGGAAGTAAAATACCCCGATCATCGCTGTTGTTCGTTCTAGGTTGTTTTGTTCTATTTTTAAAGTTATATACATCTATATATAAAACGATCGACAAATGAAAAAACGCGAATATGTAGCTTGTAGAAATTGTTACCAGTTTTATATTTGAAAAAAAAAATCGCTTCTAACCAACAATACCCGTAGTATTTTCATATTATTATATAAATCATAGTAGAGATCGTTGAGGTTTGTCATGGCACATGGACACAAGCGTGTGACTTTATACGCGACGCGAGGTTATGGGTTCGATCCACAGTTAAGGAAATGAAATATTTAATAAATTCTATACAAGTATTGAATATTTTCAATTTCTCGCTCTCGTTACAATGCACATCGCAACGTTGAATTCCGCCACTTTACACGCAATTCGGCGGAGAGTGGGGGACAGAACGGAGTGTTTTAACACTAGGTTGTTCAAGTTCCCTCTGCCTAGCCTGACTTGTGCCGAATACACTTGGAAAAAGCCGTTGATTATCCATACCTCTTCATCGAATCGACTCCTACCGCTATAATAAGGGCAGCTCCAGCCATACACGCTATATATATACCTGCAAAAATTAAATAAATAAATAAAAGAATAGTGATGAATATTTTTACTTTTCACAATTAGCTTCACGCTGTATCGCTAGTGGCGTAGGCAGAGAGAACGGATAATTTCAAGCGTAAGAAATAAAAGTATTAAGTAATTTTGCATTTTTGTACGCTTTCTAAATAATTATGTATTTTTCTTACGTTCATTATACCATATAATACTAATGCTATTTAACACAAACAACTACTTTACCTGCGATCATCTGAATTTTCTCCGGTGGTTGTTGCGGCAGCGCCTCGCGCGCGTCCGCGCTCGGGAGGAAGTTGGCGCCGCACAGTTTGGGAATCATTGTCGCGTTGACTGCTGTTACTGCAGCTAAGTTGTCACCAGATGAGAGCACTGGATTTATATAGATTATTTAAGTAAAATCATATAGATGCGTTATATATATTTTTTTTAGCTTCACGCTTTATCCCGCACGAGGCAGGGTAGGCAGAGGGAACCCGGGAACCTAGTGTTAAGACACCTCCGTTCCACTTTCGTTGCCCACTTTCCGCTGAATTTGAGGCATTGCGTGTTGAGTGACGGCACTCAACGCCGCGCTTTCCCTTATTACCAGAGCAAAGAAATTATATATATATATATATATATATATATATATATATATATATATATATATATATATATATATATATATATATATATATATATATATATATATAAAAATATAATGTTTTATATTTTATTATTTTTTTAATTTATATTCCCAAAATGTAGAGCTAATAAAGAAAAATATTACCTAAAGAAGATATTAAATTTCCCCAAATTTGATTCAACTGGAAGATCATAAAAAACAGTCCTAGGAATCGCACAAACAATGCCTCTGCTGATATATTCGATATCTTACTATGAGCATCTGAAACCTGAAAAATTGTGTTAAAGTCAGTTTACTAAATACAATAAAGTGATAGAAATATTTTAATTAATTTTTTCCTCATTGACTGGCGTTAAAATCGTTTAATAATCATCCGTTTCACGCTATTTCCCGACCATAGCAGGGTACGAAGAGGAAATTTGGGATCCTAGTATGAAAAAATCTAATAATGTTCACTCACTCACTCAGCTTCACGCTGTATCCCGCACATGGCAGGGTAGGCAGAAGGAACTTGGGAACCTAGTGTTAAGACACGCCGTATTTGAGCCATTGCGTGTTGAGTGGCGGAACTCAACGCCGCGTTTTGCCTTTTTACCAGAGCGGAGAAATGGAAACATTAAGTATTTAAATTGAAAACATTGAATGTTTCACTTCTTCGAGTGGGATTCGAACCCACAATCTGTCGATTACAGTCACACCCTAATTCCGCTGCTCCACGACAGTTTATGCAACTGCTACATCCGAAATACTTTTGATATTTAAGTACCAAATATATATATTACAAGTAAATTAAATCTAAAATATGGTATTCCCCAAACGTTCCCTATAAAAGTTTTGTGGGGAACGAAACCGACAGTCTTTACACTAGGTCAGGGGTCGGCAACCTGCGGCTCGCGAGCCACATGCGGCTCTTTGGCTGGGAAGCTGCGGCTCTTTAGTTCCGAACACAAATATTATTTATTTTATAAAAACAAATTTTAAAACTTTCTGAACCGATTATTAAAGATTCGGCACCACTTCTATCTCTCAACCACACATAGTCTTTGCTTTTCACAGCACCCCTCCCCCGCGCCCGCGATACTCGCCGTCGTCGATCACTGTTATCATGTCAGTCAAACACACAGTACAAGTCTTCCCAAGGTCCAAAAGAAGAACTTCTAGGATTGCTACCTCTCTCGGGACAAACTAGAGGGGAAGACATAGCGAATGCCATGCAAAAACGCTTTGAAGATAATAATATCGATTTCAATAAAATCGTTTCAATAGCAACCGAAGAAGCCAGAAGTATGACAGGTATAAATAAAGGGGCAACAATATTTCTTCAGGATAATATAATCACGAAATTCTCATGTTTCACTGCATAATTCACCAAGAAGCGCTTTGTGCCCAAACATTTTCGGCCGAAATAGTTGAGGTCATGAATTTGGTGATAAAAATTGTTAACAGCATATTAGCAAAAGCTCTCTACCATCGACAGTTTAAAGAATTCTTAAACGAAATGGAGACTCACTATTCAGACCTCCTTCACAATAAAGTGTGATGGCTTTCTAAAGGGAAAGTGTTCAATCGTTTTGCGTTTTTCGTTTATTATTAAATGAAATAAAAATACTCCTCCGAGAAAAAGGCATTAATCACCCCCCAATTAGAGGACGGCGAGTGGTTAGAAAAAAATTACTTTATGGTAGATATCACTGCAAAATTAAATGAGCTGAATGTAAAACTGCAAGGAAAGGGGAAACCCAGCCTATGTTTTGGTAGAAGAATTGGTTAGTTTTGAAGAAAAAATAATTATTTTTGCAGAAGATATTCAGTATGGTAGATGACTTCATTTTCAATTTTTAAAGCAAACTTGCGATAAAACCAATGCAACTGTTGCCACGAATTACTTCAGCATAGTCATTTTCATAGATTTCAGCATTTTAAAAACAAGAAAACCACTCTAGCATTCATAGTAAATCCTCTCAACATAAATAGTAAAGAAAACCATATTGAGCCATTTGGAGTTGATACTGGATGTCTAGAAATGCAGTTAATCGATTAAAAAAGTAAATCTTTGTGGAGTGGTAAATTTACAGAGTTAAAAAGCAAGTTGGAAGAAATGTACGTACATAACGCAACAAAAGTGGATAGCTTTAAAAGAAATGGCGCGAGTTGAGAGTCTTATGTTCGATTCGCATGGAATAGTCTTCCAGATTGCTACAGTGAGGTGAAGAAGTTGGCTTATGGAGTGCTGACTATCTTTAGATCGACATATTCTTGCGAGCAAGCGTACTCTTACATGAATATAATTAAAAATAAAGTAAGAAGCCAACTAACAAATGAAAATTTGGAGTCTTGTTTGAAACTTAAAACGACTAGTTGATGAGCCAGATTTATCCAAATTATCAAAAACCATGCAAAGCCAACGCTCACATTGAATTTGTTTGCTCAAATATATGTTTTATTAGTTTTTAATTATTAACTATAAGTTAAAGAATATTTAAAGATTATTTTTATTACTTAAATAACTATGCAAAGCCAAATTCCTATTGAGTTTGTTTGCTCAGATATATGTTATGTTTTTATTTTTTTTATTACAAGTTACTTTATTTATGCAAGTGCTATTAATTGTGATTGAATCACCATGATTGACTGAAAGTAGTTGATACCGTGCATCGTGGGGCACGTTAAGCCGTTGGACCTGCGCCTGATTTCTCACCGGTCGTGTCGGTTAACTATCCCATCGGATATAGAGAGTGGAAGGAAGAGAGAGTGAACTCTTAGAATGCGAAACCTAGTTGGTCACAATAAGCAAAGTCCTGCGTAGTAAGTCGATGTCAGTGAGAGTAGGACTATATTACTTATTTATTGTAAGCAAAAATTTTTTTTGTGGCTTTTTAAAAACTTAAAAATGTTGTAAATTGTAACTTTTGGCTCTTTTGACTCAAAAGGTTGCCGACCCCTGACCTAGGTTCATCTTTACACTAGGTTAGGATACAGTGTGAAGCTGAAAAAAAAAATTTCACCGTACCACAGACAAATAAGTGCCCTTGGAGCACCAAAGTGGCCCTCCACCCAACCCCACCATAAGTCCTGCTGGTATCAGAGTGTAGAAGCGAGGATATAGCTGTGCAGCAATGTACGGCATGTAGGTGATAAAAGATAAAGACATCGCCCATTTTGTACCGAGCCATCTGAAAAACAGTTAGGAGCCTTTATTTCTAGTAGGAATTTACTGATCAATACTGTCAACGTTTATTTAATAACATGCTATTTTTTATTTTTTTTTTGTTCCTTCTTCTTTTAGGTTTACATAAAACCACTAAATAGATATTACCATCACTTTAATTGATATGATTATTATATTCAAATACCTAACTTAACTCCACGCTATATCCCTAGCGGGGTAGGCAGAGAGAACGGAGCGCCTAACGCTACGATAATACAGGGTGGACCAAAAGTCCGTTAACATTTGAATCGGTTGCCGCGTCTTGCAGCGGCGGTGGAGGGGGGTGGAGAGGTTACGCATTGCAAGAGCGGCCAATGGGAATTTAGTACCATGGCGTTGTTCAGTGGTAGTCAACGTGCGTTTTGTGTACGCGAGTACTATCGAAACTGTGGAAATGATACCAATAAAGACTGAACAAAGTTAAAACAGTTTATTGAAAAAGCAGATGTCTAAAGGAACTATATATATTGACAAGTAGTGAAATCTAGAAAGAAATGACAGGTGACGCCACAAGCGGGCCACAGATGATATAAACGTTCTTTTCACAGTCAATGGGCGTTGTTTATACTATTTCAACTCCAACATCCTCTCTTAAACATAGTCCCATCCTCTTGGAACAGTAGGCCAGTTTGGTGTAAGTTGTGGCCTTGGTCAGCGCGTCAGCAACCATCTCATCAGTCCGGACGTAGCGGACTTCGATGTCACCTCCAAGCACTTTATCACATACAAAATGATGCCTTATGTCAATGTGCTTGGTTCTTGAATTAAAGCCATCAGAACCTGAAATCTTGATAGAACTTTGATTATCACTGTAAATAATCATAGCTTCATTCTTCAATTGTGGCCAAAAGCTTTCTTGAAGTTGCTTAAGCCATAGCGCCTCTTGAACACATGCTGATAACGACATATACTCTGCTTCAGTCGTAGACAGAGCAACTGTAGGCTGTCGTCTCGAGTTCCAGCTTATCGCTGCACCCTGAAACTGGAATGTATAGCCTGTACAGGAACGACGATCGTCTCCTGCGTTTGCCCAATCTGCATCGCAATAACCATGAGTCATTGTCTCTTCTGGAGTTTGTTTATAGCTCAATCTATAGTCTTGGGTGCCTTTTAAGTAACGCATGACACGTTTCAGAGCAAGCCAATGTTGCATTTCAGGTTTGCTGTTGTATTTGCTGAGCATATTTATTACGAAGCTGATATCCGGCCTCGTAACTTGGGAAATGTACAACAGGCAACCAATTACCTCTTGATACGGTATTTCAGTTAAAATATTTGAATTTTCTCTTACTTGAAACTTTGTATTCACCTCCATCGGAGCTTTGACAGACTTACAGTCAGACATGCCATATTTTTGTAACACTTCTTGTATGTATTTTCTTTGGTCTAAATATATTAATCCTCTCTGTCTGTCCCGTTCTATATGTATTCCAATGCAGTAACATAAATCTCCAAGATCTTTCATTTTAAATCTTTTATGCAGTTCTCCCTTTATATAGCTCTTTACTTTTTGATTATTTGTAAAAATCAACAAATCGTCTACGTAGATTGCTATAAAAGTAATATTATTGTTATCTACAATCTTGTAGTATATACAGGGATCCAGTTTTGTTTGTAATAAACCTATTTCCTTTAGTGTAGTATCAAGCTTCTTGTTCCACATCCTGCTGGCTTGTTTTAAGCCATATAACGATTTTTTAAGTCTGCATACATTTTCACCACTTCATTCATATAAATTTCCTCCTCTATGTCTCCTTGCAGAAAAGCTGAAACAGCATCCATATGACATATGTCTAAGTCATACTTCACAGACAAGGCAAGCAAATACCTCAGTGATGCAAGTCTCACTACGGGTGAAAAAACTTCACTATAGTCAATACCAGGTCTTTGTGAACATCCTTTAATTACTAGACGAGCCTTGTATTTCACTGTATCTCCATTTTCATTTCTCTTTATCTTATATACCCATTTGCATGGAATTGCATGTTTATTAGATGGTAGTGCAGTGAGTTCCCAGGTATTGTTTTCAAGTAAGGACTTGTACTCTTCATTCATGGCTTCTTTCCATTGTACTGCATATAGGCCTGATAATGCTTCTTCAACTGTTGATGGATCTGGAACTGTCATAAAACACATGAAGTTATTGTCTTGCCTTTTCCTGTTATGTGATCTCAATGTAATTCCACTCGGTACATTGTCATCATCATCATCTACATAATCATCTGTATCAGGATAATAGGTCTCATCATCAGTTCTTCTATTTAATGCACAGCTGTTGAACGAAGTATCAGGACTAGATGAAGATGATGTCTCATTCTGCGAGCTCTCACTGGAATTCAATGATTCATTTCCTTGATTCTGTGGGTCCTTTGAGTCAATAGGAAGGGTTATAAGCTGAGGCGTTGATTCCTGAGCAGTATTCTCAATATCTTTAGTATTTTCAACAAATATCACATCTCTACTTATGACAATCTTCTTACTGACTTGATCATAGAGCCTGTATCCCTTAGTGTTATCACAGTATCCCACAAAGACGAGTTCTCGTGACTTACTATCCCATTTCTGGCGGTTTTGCTTAGGAACATGTACCATGGCCTTAGTACCAAATATTTTAAAATGAGATAGGTTTGGTTTCTTACCAGCCCACTTTTCGAATGGTGTTACCCCAGCTAGAACGCGGGATGGGGATCTGTTGATGACATAAGCTGCAGTTGCAACAGCCTCAGCTCAGAATGATTTTTGTAGTTTTGCCTCAAACAGCATGCTCTTCGCACGTTCTACCAGACTACGGTTCATCCTCTCTGCAAGATCATTTTGCTCCGGAGTGTATCTGCTGCTGGTCTGGTGTTTGATGCCGGAGGCTGCCAGAAAATCTAAAAAATCTTTATTACAAAATTCCTTACCGTTGTCGCTTCTAAGAATTTTTATTTTCCTCTCTAATTCATTCTCTACCTCCTCCTTGAATTTCTTAAACACCGATTTAATGTCTATTTTTTTTTAATGAAATAAACATGTACTTTACGAGAGAAGTCATCTGTGAAAGTTATGAAGTACTTTACTCCTCCAGCAGATGGTGTCTCCATCGGACCACACAGATCAGTATGAATTATTTCTAGCAATCCATTTGCGCTCAAACCAGAATTTGGAAACGGTAATCGTGTTTGTTTCGCTTCACAACAGGGTATACAAACAGTGTTAACTTCATTGATACAAATATTAAAACACTTTCAGCACAACATAACGGTAACCTTTTTACATTAGCCATATTTAAATGTCCCATTCTCTTATGCCACGTATTTAAATCTGTTGCTGTACATGTATTTCCAGCTTTTTCAGTATTAAGTTTGTACATGTTGTCAATCAGTGTAGATGGTGCTACTAAAATCTTGTTGACATTGTATATCTTGCAACCAGTACTTGAAAAATCGACTTTACAACCACTTTTTGTTAATTGCCTGACTGACAACAGGTTGGTGGTTAAATCAGGAATATAAAGAACATTTCTCACCTGTATTCGATGTTCATTTTTGTTTAAATTCGTTTGTATATTTACCTTACCCATACTTTGCACAGGGATCGCTTCACTGTTGGCCACCGTTATACTGGGAATCGGAGGTGGTTGTTCATCATACATCCAGTCTGAGCGCCTTGACATGGTGCATTGTGGCTCCGGAGTTAATATACCAATCATCCTGATGCAATGTGCTGTAAGCTGAAAAAACTGCTGTAAACGTATTTTGATTAGATTTCTGTGCTGTACACTGTTTCTTTAAATGTCCATACTTGTTGCAGTTAAAGCAACGGGGGCCCTTTCCTTTTTGTTTTGTGTTATTGTAAGAGGTACACTTGTGTTTTGTAAAAAATACAGAAGTTTCGGATGCTTTGACTTCCTGTAAAAGTTTAGTTTTTATGAAGTCTGATGAAATTGTTATGCCAGAACTTTCAAGACCCATGATCATCGGTTTATAATTATCCGGTAAACCTGCCAGCATGAGTGTTCCCAACCATTCATCATTGACACCAAACCCAATGTTTCGCAGCTTATGCGCTTTACTCATGATTTTATTCACGTATTCTTCGATACTTGCACAGTTGTCCAATGAAGTATTGATCAAATCCTTAAGTAAGCCGACTTTTCTCGACAGCCCGGAGTCTTCGAATGCATTTTGTAGGTTTTTCCATACTTCTTTTGCAGTCGTTGCATTTTCAATATGAACGTAGTTTATCGGTTCCACCAACAAAATTATTTTCGACTTAGCTTTAACGTCTTTCTTCGGGTCGACATCGGTACCAGGTTCAATACATTCCCACAATTCTTCCAATTGTAAATAAGACATAACTGCAAATTTCCACGTCGAATAATTCTCCCGACCGGCTAGTTTTTCAGTTTGAAGGTTAGTCATAGCCATTGTTCACGGGGCCGGCGTTGTACTATAAGTTGCGAAATATTTTACTTTTTCACGGTAAATATTTGACTTTCAGTCTAGCAAAAGGTATACGGGGCGGCCCATAACCTGTGGAAATGATACCAATACAGACTGAACAAAGTTAAAACAGTTTGTTGAAAAAGCAGATGACTAAAGGAACTATATATATTGACAAGTAGTGAAATCTAGAAAGAAAATGACAGGTGACGCCAAAAGCGGGCCACAGATGATATAAACGTTCTTTTCACAGTCAATGGGCGTTGTTTATACTATTTCAACTCCAACAGAAACAACGATTCTGCGACCTTAGCTCAACTACAATTTCAACATACGACACAAAAATCAAGCTCCATCAGGTGTGTTAACTAAAAAATGGGTGCTCAAGCTTAAAAAGACAGGTTCAACAATACATTTACCTCGATCTGGCCGGCCTAGAACGTCGAGGGACCCCGAAAACGTGGAGCGAGTAAAATCGTCTGTTCGTGACCAACCTGGACTTTCAACTCGAAAGCGGTCTGCTGTCCTTAACGTGCCAAGAACATCATTAAACCGCATTCTCAAGAAAGATTTAGTCTACATCCCTATAAAATTCAAATGGTGCAGGAATTAAGACCTCAGGACCATGCCACTAGGTTACAGTTTGCAAACGAAATGGTAGAGCGGTTCACCAGCTTTACAAGCATTTTTTTCTCAGACGAGGCCCACTTCCACCTAAATGGGCATGTCAATAGACAAAATTGTCGTTATTAAAATGACAAAATTAAAGCATCAAAAACCCCTGCATTCACCCAAAGTCACAGTATGGGCTGCTTTATCAGCAAGAGGCATTATTGGTCCATACTTTTTTGAGGACTCAAGAGGACGTGCGGTTACGGTGAATTCCGAGCCGTATATCACCATATTACAAAACTTTTTTGCTCCAACGCTGCAGGAATTTGCTGGTTTTAATCAACGTTCATGGTTTCAGCAAGATGGAGCCACTTGTCATACATGTAATGACTCGTTAAGGGCAGCTCGAGACATTTTCGGGCCAAAAGTGATATCGAAAAGAGGGGACATTAACTGGCCGCCTCGTAGCCCTGATCTATCCCCAATGGATTTTTTTCTTTGGGGATATCTTAAGGCTAAAGTTTACGACACCAATCCAGTAACTTTTGACGATTTAAAGGATCGTATTCGCACAGAAATCTCAACAGAAACATGTAAAGCTGTTATCGAAAATTTCCGCTCTAGATTGCAGCAATGCCAGAGTAATGAAGGATTGCATATGGATGATGTAATTTTTAAGAAATAAATTCCCCTTTAATTTACTATCGAAAACAATAAACAATTTTAATGTGCTGTGATTAGTT
Organism: Eueides isabella; assembly: GCA_019049475.1. NCBI lineage: Eukaryota > Metazoa > Arthropoda > Insecta > Lepidoptera > Nymphalidae > Eueides > Eueides isabella. Next base: position 9,892,409 of record CM032395.1, on the reverse strand, counting down.
TATTTTTAATCATCATTTCAAATTTAAACGGACTTTTGGTACACCTGTTTAATCTAGAGAACGAAGCGTAACTAGTAACCCAAAATTAAAAATCTATCGAAATCTTTATTCATTTTTCATTTATCAACGACGAAATATCAATTTTATGCACCAGTTGTATGCAAGAGAGTAAAATATTTCAAAGCAACTATAATACAATATATAAAAGAATATTTGTATGTAATTATGTATGTGGACCATGCAGTATTATTATGATATGCGCTTGAATATTGTATTTAAATTTTAGTGATATAAAAATATTGTCTGTGAGCTTATTATAATTTGTTTGTTTGTTTGTAAATAATAATAACCACTATAGTAGTAAATATAAGTTGTAACTTATTATTATTTCGAATTCTTCCACTCTTGTGAATAATTATAGTAAGAAATTAAAAATAGATATCAAAATTGCTAGCACGTCGGTGGTTCAATATGTATAACATTTGCATCAATCACTTTACTTACTTAATGATAACAACTGGTAAAAATATATAAGAAAATATAAGTCCCGCGTATACAGCGGCTAGTGATGCTGTGCCCAAACCTTCTTCGGCATTGATGGAACTCTGGAGATTTGCTGCTCCCTGAGATACAAAAAAAGTGTAAATTTAGTGGCAAGCATCTCCCGACCGGAAATTAAGTTACATTTAACTTTTTTATATACAATTAGTCCTTAATACATACTTAATATGCTTTCATTCGTTTATTAAAAATATTTTTGTCTTTATAATGTCTTTATATATTTTTATTACGATGTGAATTTTATTAGCTGTTATTAAGACTCTGGGAATTATTACTAAGACAGAGCGTAGTATTGGACAAAATGTCGCTAAAGTATGATAAATAATTATTAGATCTTATTTTAGTACTAACAAATGATAATCTAAAAACAAGGTATAATATACGAATATTAATGTGCCTCCGGAAAACATACAGCATTGTTATAAAGAAGCAGTATGTATCTAGCCACAGACATGCGATTGTATGCATAGATTATAGAGTAAATAGTTGCAATTTACACCTACAGATGGCGTCTGATGTGGGAAACGAACACATTTTTTAAATCATAGCGTTTTGTACTTTCGCCAGTAGCAGTTGTATTTTATTTTACAAAATTTTTTAGTTGTCAGTAGTGAACTGCAGGAACAATTTTAATAATTAATCGTCGTAATCTATTCATGCGTCGTGAATTTTGCTTCTAGTGAAGACGTCGGTCAGCCCTATGGAGCCCCAGAGGCTTCAGTATTCTTTCGGCTACATCGCGGTCGCCGTCGGTTGAAAGGGACGACAATCTCGCAGATAACCGTTGATCCTCGGATCGACGTGTTATGTAACAAGGTCAATTTCTTTATTTATTATTGAATGCACCAGCAATGCGCTCTAAATGCATTATATGCGGAAACATGAATGTTATTAAAGTACCCCCAAGGAGAAAATAATATTTTTTTATCGAATCTAATTCAACAAATTACAACCATTTAAATTGCCTACGGTCTCATATCCGTTATTTTAAAGCCTTGACAGATAAGCTTGCTTTCCTAGGTGTTTTGGTAACTTAAAAGCTAACGACGGGATATGTTGCTTAAATCCAATTAATTTATTTAAAAGCTGACCGACTGACTTTCGATAATTGATCTCTGTAATATAAATTATCAGGGCAATCTTTAAATGTGCGGGGAAAAGGAACAATCAAAAGTACCATTGGCAAAAAAGATACTCAGTGTTCTTGACAATATTCTTCCTGGTGAAGAATTTTTTTACTTGGCCAGACCAAGCGTGTCTTTAATTTCTCTTGGGGTTCTCATTTTTGGCTATATCCTCACAATCACAATAAATAAATAAATAATTTTAGCGGACAAAATAATTTTCCTTTTTAAATAAAGAAATTTGCTATCCAGCACGTCGTGGACGGAGGGTCGTGTCGTTAGCTTTGATAGTCGTTGGCTAGCGTTGGGTGTGAATAATTGTATAAGTTCAGCATAACAAATTTACATTTACCTCTTAACAAATTCTAATGAAAAGAAAGTCATAAAACAGTATTCAACTAATTCTTCCCCTGCAATGTCAAATAATAAAAGAGCTATGAAATCAAGGTTTACTGAAATGAACCGGAAATACAAGTTTTAATTTAAAAGCTTTTCTATGGAAGAAAAGCGATGGCTCAATGCGTTCGATTATCCCAGCTTCACGCTGTATCTTGCGCATGGCGGGGTGGGCGTAGGAAGCTTGGGAGTACTGATGTTGAGACACTCCGTACCGTTTCCCACTTTTCGCCGAATTTGGGGCATTGCGCGTTGAATAATTAAGTGATTTTCCTCCAGGAATTATGACAAGTGATAAAGATTTCCAACCGAAATCACAAGCTAAAATTTTTACAACTACGCGGTTGTTTGATAAAACTGGACACTTTGTCGGCATATTTCTACCTGGCACTTGTGAGATCTCGCGGACCTTTTCTGAGAGTCTGTTACGAACTCCTGCTTTACCGTGCCGTATCCCCTTTTTTATTTTGTAACATGCTAGGTCGCGGAGACTTGGCATGCATAAGGAATGTCGAGTTCTAGCGTATCTAGACGACTTCCTTCTGGCCTATCATGACCAGTCCAAGTTATGCCTGCTAGTTGCGGAAGCTGTGCGGCACTTGGAGAACCGGGGCTGGCAAATAAATAATCGAAAGTCCGGGTTAACTCTGACACAACATTTTGAATATTTGGGCATATGTAAGAATAAAGCACATCTCCTTCCATCTTAAAGGTCGACAACGCACCTGTAGCTCCCCTGGTGTTACAAGGGGCCGTGGGCGGCGGTGATCACTCACCATCAGGTGACCCGTACGCTCGTTTGCCTTATTTTAAGACGGCATAAAAATTCGGTGTCGCTGCCTACGACACCGAACGACGACACAAGCTAGACAGATCTATGACTCAAGAACTACAAAAAAGTCGGCTAAACTTTGCAAATGCAATTTTGTCATTTCTCGAGGCCGGTTACATTGTCGAAGAATGCAGATATTTCTACGACGTTTAGACAGCATAAAACCGAGGAAGAAACTGCCAATCCCGGGTGTTGTGGCACAAGAGATGATGTATTGGCGCGGAGCCACTCATCACAGCTTGCCCATTCACAACCCAACCTGCTACCCATTTCATTGCGACGGACGCATCGAAGTTGGGTTGAAGGGGGGTCAATTGTATGGAAAGACAATGTCTGGAGCCTGGGTAAGCCACCAAAGAAGGTGGTACTGCAACAAAAAATAACTATGCAGTGGTAGGAGTATTACCAATAAGTGTAAATCTACTAAAAAGTACTCGTGTGTTGATTCAATCGTGTGTTGATTGCCTACCCTCGAAGGAAGGGAGGGACAAAGTCCGTTGCTTTGTTAACACTCATGGCGAGATTGCTACATATGCTGAGTCAATACAAATAACTATATCAGCCCATTACCTCCCAGGAAAATACAACACAAAAACGTCCAGATGGTCACGATGGAACATCCAAGTGGCATCTTCATCCACAAGCAAAGCAGCTGATAGGTGTTCCTGAAGTGGTGACGCCCGGAAATAGATTTATTTGCGGAAATAGATTTCTATACAACATATGTATCGATAGAATGCTAAGATCAGTCTGCAAATTATATAGATGCCTGAAAGCATGATTGCTGAAGCAAACTATGGAGATACAGACTAGCATGGGTATTTCCTCCTTCGAATCTAATCTCTTGTGTTTTGGCACACTTCAACGATGCTCACAGGACTAGCTAGGCTAGTAATAGCTCCAGAGTGGCCACGAGAATTTTGGCTTCAAGACCTGATAACTAGAACACTAGATAACCCATACGAAAGACCGAACTTTTCAGAGAACCTAATAGGGGTGACAACAGTGCAGGCGGCATTGTCTTCTCAAACCTAAGCATTAACCCTCAAGGTTAGGTAAGTTGAGGGTGGGGGGAACTAGTTAAGATGAGCTGAACAAGTCAAAAAATGTTGATTTCTGTACAGGTTTAGCAATTTTGCTAAATTTTTAACTTTTCTCTGACAAAATTTATCATTTAAAAATCGGCTGTTTAAGTATCTATATATATAAATTGGCTTTTTAAGTATCTTTTTCAATTTTCATGATATGGTATGGTATGGTTTTTTGATTATTGTTTTCCGAGATTCAACGTTCATGATTTAACAGGCACTTTAAGGAATAGGCGCGTCAATTTCAAAAATGATTAAACCACCATCAATCACATGAGATCCTAGAATCATTCTAGATCAATTGACTTTGATCAAATCGACCCACAGATAATTTGGTTGACGTAGAGCGTAAAATGGCCGGCTAATTATTGTCAGCTTCAGGGCGCCGAGTCCATTATTTAATCTTGCTAAGAATTTCAGTTTCAGATAATAGTTTTCTTGATAATAGTGAAAACCTAACTACAGCATTTGGCTCAAAGACAGATACACTCAATCACTGTCAATCTGTATTGAAACTCTAAATTCTACCAATCCAGTTAAAATACCTGCCAAGTTACTCGTGTTAGGCTCTCGATAGGAAAAAGATAAGCAAGTTAAGTTGATATAATATAAATCTATTTTTAACAATTAATAATAAAATAAAATCTATTTCTCGCACAATTATTGGGTATTGGATGTACGAAGTGGGACGAATTGTTCTCAAAGATAGTAGAATTAAGGCTTCTCTGGGAATCTGCATATCTACTGTAGCTTCTGTAGGGTTAATGAAGAATCAACACATAGATGAAATCTTATCTCGGGCAAACTGGAGATCTTCTATTAGGTTCTTTAATGCTTACGCATAGCTGTCGTGAAATAGAGCTCCCTAGGGTATAGAGAAATTCGGGTGTTGATGCGTTTGCATCATCATAGATTGATGACAATAATGATTTCTGTTACCTAGTATTATTATTTGTAAGATGGTACACAAATAATTAAGTCTGGTTTTCAATTAGCAGATAATTTATAAATATATACAAAGCTTGTATTCATGATTTTGATTTCTTAAGAGAGAATGATAAAAGTGTTAAACTAAACGTTAACATAGTTTTTCATTGTATTTATGATCATCATAGCGTTTTTCTCCATTTTCATCAGCAAATAACACACACGTCTTCATAACAATGCTGCATGTATGTTTTCCGGAGGCACATCAATATATCGGTTTTACATTACAATAAAACCGTTATTATGTGCCGAGAGGGAAAACATACAGCATTGTAGGAAAGCCTCCCTGGTGAAGACTATGGTTTGAAAAATGTGTTCGTTTCCCACATCACCTTGCTGGTATAGAAACAGGTCATCTATAGGTGTAAATTGCAACTATTTACTCTATAATCTATGCATACAATCGCATGTCTATGGCTAGATATATACTGCTTCTTCATAACAATGCTGTATGTTTTCCCTCTCGACACATAGTAACGGTTTTATTGTAATGTAAAACCGATATATTTTTTTCTCACAACCATAACGTGAATTTGGACTGGCCTAACGAAGGCTAAGTTATTTATAAATAAAATATGTATAATATTTTTCAGACGTGCGTGTTGATTGGCGGACATCAACGACACGCTTTGCCTTGTGACCAGTGCGACGAAATATAAACGGGAAATATTTTATTTGAAAGTATTATATTTAATTTTCTCCAAAACCCATCGCGTTTACAGTCACGCGCTTGTACCTACCATTGCGCAACGACAGACTTCAAATTGTTTCTTGTTTGTATATTATTAGTAATAAAATTAAGTGAAAAAATTATATGGAAGACGCCTAAAATAATTAAAGTTATACTTACACTGTAAGCAGTAAAATGCACCATAAACGCTAAACTGATGATAATAACATTTTTCATTATCCTCCATGTCTCCGTAGGTTTAAAACCCGCTTCTGGGTCCTTCATTTTCACTAATATAATAAATAAACAAATAAATTACTGTTCAACCTAAACACAGTTTAACACCACTGAACACTAATGTTCAACGAACAAAAATGTACTTATAAGACATAATTAGGTCGTGGGTTCAACTTTCGCTTAGGACAAATATATAATTTTAAAATTCAGACTTATTTTTTTCGATTACAAATTCAAATTCATATATATTTTTCTCAAAATAAGAAGTGATAAACTTAATTTTTTGAACAATTTATCCCCAATACACTAAAGTTATTGCCTACATGAGAAAAAGTGGCGCAAGAAACTCAGCGGGGCTGAATTTACTTGTAAATCGAGATAATATTAGTCAACGCTATATTTTAATACCTAATTAAAAAGCTATGTGAAACCAATTAAAGAAGAATATGCAACTATTTAAAAAAAAATATTACTAATTATTTTTAAGAGTTTACTTGGTTTAGAGCGCTAATCTCAGGAACTACTAATTCGAATCACTGTGTTTGTGTGTTGTTTCATTGTATTTAATCCAATTCTTATTAATTTGCAATTGATCATGCGGGCGAAGCCGCAGGCTAAAGCTACAAAAAAACAACTGAACAAGAACAGTCTGTCATTCTGTCTGTTATTCTCAAATTTTGTCGTTAAAGGAAACTGTACACTCCAGTTTATTTATAAATTACAGAGGATACCATACCGGTCGGAACTTCATGTACATACATGAAGTTCCGACCGGTATGGTATATTCTATACACATTTTTATATTATACTGGCACGTAATGCCTCAAGAATTTTATGAAAAAAGGGAAACGGAAGTGTTACAATTGGAAAGGAGTTTTTTTAACATTAGGTTCCTAAGTTCACTTTGTCTACCCTACTATGGTGGGATAAAGTCTTAAGTTAAAAAAATACTTTAGAATAAAAACTAAGGTCGATTTTCTATGTATTTTTTCACTTCCAATGGTTAGAAAATATATAAGTAGATAAAGAAAAAACAGATTTAGCAGGCTTACACTATAAGCTAGCAAAATATGAAATATCTTTTCAATTGAATATATCAAACGACACATGGACAATATATTAAAAAAAATAAAAGAAAGAAATCCTTTTCCTCGTATAAGAAAAAATCTATGCATAATTTTATCTTTTATAATTTCAATTATCATGTACATAATATCATGGTTTACAATACTTTTACAATACAAAATTACTTACATAAGTGCTCTACTTCAGATAGGAATAATATTAAAATAAACTATGGAACAATATGTAAAACTCATATGTGCGTCTTTTATAATCCATTTGTATACTAAAATTTTCTTTTATTAATAAACTAAACGAGTCTTATCAAAATCCAGTTTATTTTCATAGTGGTAAAGTTATCACAATAGGTAAAATTGTGTTGTTAATACTTTAAAAAATACGTCTTAATTTTGTTCATTTAAAATTAAAAGTTTTTTTTTGTAATTCAACCAAAATAAAAAGTGTAACCATAAGACTGACATAGATAAACTGAAATATTATTAATTTATTAATTTAGAAATCGTTGGCGGTAGTTTGATATAATAAGTCGGGTTTCCAAAAGTGTTTACCATTCAATATACGCGATTAATCCGTTTAAAAGTGTTTCATTTAAAATCTATTCAATATTTAATATTTTTACTAATTTATAAAATGTTCTTCCTCACTTAGGACAGAAAATACATATACATATAAATTTATTATATTATCCTGCTACGTTCAAAATTTTTATACGTTTTTTAAATTTAAGTTTAGTATTTTCTTTCCTAAGTGTGGAAGGACATTTTAAAAATAAGTGAAAATATTAAATAAATAGTATTTTCTCTTGCCAAACGATAATTCCCACGAATTGTCTTTGGGTAGCGAAAATTTGTAAAAATCACCCTACAGAGATGCTTACAACATAAATAAGTAGTAACAAGCGTATAAGAATTTCGACGTAACTCGATAAGAACGTATGGCTCAGTTAGTCAGAGCGCTTGGACGGTTTCCAAGAGGCGCGGGTTCATATCCTGCTACGTTCAAATGTTTTATACGGTTTTTAAATTTAAATTTAGTATTTTCATTATTAACATATAAAGAGAAATTTTTTAGGGCAAATTTCTTAGAATGTAATGAAAAAAATGTTTGCTTATTTAGACGATGAGTTTTTAACTGTATGATGCAAATTCATTTTTAGTAAATATTTTATTTTTTTATTATTACTAGCCAGTTATTACTTCTATGAAAATTACTAGCGCAAAAATTAAATACAAGTTACGAGTAGATAACAACATCAAACAAATTAAACCGAAAACATACGATGTAAAACTTAGTATTATATTTATATATATAAATAATGATGATCGAAAATAATAAGGTCAAGTAATTAATACATCTGAAACGCTCGGAAAATTCGATAATTTTATGCATATTAATATATTGGTCCTTTGAGTATGTAGTTTAGTTGTGTATAAAACATGTCATATAAAACAGCTTTTTTTTTATATCTCTAGTGTACCAGGTTGTGGCCGTAACTTCTTTAGTATATCGTTATGATTTTTAAATGATATGGCGTTTACATTGACGTATGGGTATTTATATTTTCATGGAAGGCCCAACATCTCGAACTATGCTATGGTTCGAAACTAAGAGGTACCTCTTAAATATGGTAAAAATACATAAATCCATATAAAACTTCTATCGGCTGTATCAGATCATTGACAAACGCTTGTCCACTTTTTCCAATGCGAATTGCTCTCAACGCAAATTAGGCTGAATACAACTGTTATTAGACATTAAGCTAGCTAACTTCATGTCTTATTATATGCGCCCACTTGCCTAATCTTAATTAATTTTATCGGAAAATCAAGAACAAAGACAACCCAAAGAGAAATGGTTCCACTTATGGACGTCTCAAACATGATTGGTGTGGGAAAAAAAATAGAATAAATATTTCTAATTATCACATTTATTAACTTAAAAACTTAGTATCTATATATTTTACTAACAATAAAAATAACAATTTGATACTTAAAGTATAGTCAAGTTAATTTTACAATTAATTATAATTGGGATTAATTTCTTTAATTATTTACATTATATCACATCACATTATGAATAACTTTTTAGTAGAACTAGATATTACTTAGATATAATTGCTCAAATTATCAAATAATACAGTCGAGTAGTATATGTGACCAAAAAGTTGTACAATTTGAACTTATGTGAAAAAAGTAAAAATATACTAAAATCAAATCGGCACTCACGTGTACCGCTAACTTTAGATAATTTTAAGTTTTATAAAGGAAAATTGTGTGGTAAGAGAGGGAGAGGGAGCGGGAGCTCACGGTTGACCTTTGACAACACAGTATCAAAGATACTGTAGGAGGGTCACATAAAAAGCTTGATCAGTGACAGTGGACGAGGCGAAAGAGGTATGCCTAGACTGTAGCCTTTGGCGCTCCGTCCTTTTTACCTACACCTCTAGTGATATAGCATATAAGTTTTACAAACACAATTCTTAATTAATCTAAATTACTTTCAGATAATATTAAGTTGTTACTACAGTATAGCGTTTAATAAACATACAATCGAATTTATACTTAATTTAAACAAGACTTGAGTGGTTGCTTGTTGATTAGCGGAAATCAACGCTGTACTTTGTCTTGCCAGAGCGAAGAAATGAAAACACTAAATATTTAATTTGAAGATATTGAATTGTCTCAAATGGGGATCGAACCCATAACCTGTCTAGCTTACAGTCACAAGCCCCTGCTCCACAACAGGAAAATTACCAGTAAGAAATATATATTTATTTTTCTATAAAATCGTTACTCCGCATGCAAATACGCAGTATTATCCAAACCACCGACATATTTAGAGGGCTTTATTTCACATTTCTTAGATTTTCTATCCTTGTATTCGACTATGAAGTAAAAGAAACTACCAACAATCATACTGGCCAATAAAACATAGGTTTTGGCACTTGTCCTTAAAATTGGAGATATAATATAGGCAATTATATATCCAACTGATTCCCATAACCGGAAGTTGGAAAATGCCGCTTCTTCTCTACCCGGAAACAGGATTCCATAGTACGCTGCAAAAGAAACAAAATTTTTTAAATGTTTTTATGGTTTAGATAAAGCAAAAATTGGAAGGAAAAGTGAGTGGTAAGAGAGGGAGAACTTGGTTGACCTTCGAAGCCACAGTATAAACGGCACTGGAGAAGGGCCACATAAAAAGCACGAGGACCCACCTGAGGAAACGTATAAAGAGGTTGATAATGGTGGACGAGGCGCAAGAGGTTATTATTATTAATATTTTATTATTGAAGAAATCGTTATATATCACTAAAATAATTGTCCTTTGTCTGCTAAAGTAAAGAAAGGTGCAATATCATATAAAATCAGTCGTCTTAAACTGAAAATGAGATGTTTAGGACACGTTCTCTGTGAGAACTCTTTTCTGTATATTTACAAGAAAAAGCGGATTCTATAAAATAGCTGATTAAAAAATATATGATGGCGGTCAACGAGTGGTGACCGACTTGAAATTACTTGTAGTGCAGATTTAATTTAAGATATTTTCTTTCAAGGGAACAAGCTTAACGCTGTTTCCCAACGGGCAGAAAGAGCTTGGAAACCTAATGTTAAGATAGTGAGTACCGTTCTCCACTTACTGCCAAATTGGAGGCATTGAATGTTATGTATCAGAACTCAACGTAGCACTTTGTCTTGCTATCAGACTGAAGACATGAAAACATTAAATATTTGATTCGATAATATCAAATATGTCAATTCCACGAGTGGGGATCAACCTGTCGCTTTACAATCACCACGACAAGCCTCAAAGGAAACACGAATTAATCAATAATTTAGAAAACCTGACTTCGAGAGTACGTTCCACGAGTAATAATAATAATAATAATAATAATATATACTTTTATTGCACACAAAAACATATTAAATATACAAACTAAAACAGAAAAAAAAAACTATACTGTACAATAAGGCGGCCTTATCGCTTTAAGCGATCTCTTCCAGGCAACCTTTGGTTATAGAAGTTGTATAAAAATAAGGTAGGTGGTGCATAAAAATATAAAACTATCCAATAAACATTAAATATAACATACGTAATTATAAAAATACAATTAAATAAATACTCATTTAACAGCATATTTCAATATATACATATCGACATACATATATAGATATGTACATGTATTAATATACATAAAATACATACATACTTTAAATATATATATATATATACACATACATACACATACACACACACACACATATATATATATACACATACACACATATATACATATATATATATACATACATATATATAAACATACATATTACATATATATTGATGTGGATTTTTATTAAATATGAAATGTTGTGAATAAAATGCAAAAAAAAAAAAAAAACAAACGAAGGCTAAATTAAATATTCAAATAATGTTTTTTAAGTAACATCTTAAATTTTTGTAACGTTTTGGCACGTCGAATCTCAACAGGTAAATAATTCCATAGTCGGGCAGCTTTAATAGTAAAGGAATTAGATAAAAAGGAAGAAGAATGAAGAGGAATTTCGAGTAATAAATTGTTCTGGGAGCGCAAGGAAAGTGAGTGGACGTCATGAAGAAATTTGAAATGTTTCTTCAGATAAGTAGGTGTAGAAGGATTAAACAGCACGGAATAGAGAAGATGAAGTATATGAGTATTCCTGCGAAGACGGATTGGGAGCCACTTAAGCTTATTTCGAAATTCAGAAATATGATCATATTTATGAATACCAAATATGAACCTAAGACAAAGATTTTGAAGTCGCTCAAGTTTATTAAGTTGCTCCTCTTTGATGTCAAGATAACAAATATCTGCATAATCAAGAATTGGTAATAGGATCGAATTTGCTAGCGCAATTTTGGTAGGCATAGGTAGAAAATTGCGCAACCTACGCAGACATGCAGAAGCAGCATAGATCTTTCTACTTACCTCTTCTATCTGTGGATCCCAAGACAAGTGCTGATCCATAATTATACCCAAGTTTCTGACTGATTCGCAAAATGGAATAGAAGTACCATCAATCGTTATAGTTGGCATTTGTGTTAAGTCAATTCTTGGCAATAATCTACGACTACCGATTACAATTGCTTGACTTTTTGATGGGTTTATAGTAAGCCCAAAACATTTGCTCCAAATAGAAACCTGCATGAGATCGCTATTTATACTTTCAATGGTATCGGGTAGTTCAGTGAGCGTACCTTGTGCGTAGATTTGTAAGTCGTCAGCATACAGGTGGTAGAGAGAAGATATTCTAAGACAGATGGTATTAATAAAAATTGAAAATAGAAGAGGAGACAACACGCCACCTTGTGGGACGCCAGCACTTGTCAAAGACCATTCAGAATAAGAATCTTCTATTCGAATGCGCTGTCGGCGTCCGTACAAGTGAGAACGAAACCAATCAATCACCTCAGGAGATATGGTCAGAGAAATAAGTATAGCCAGAAGTATGTCAAAATCAACAGTGTTGAAGGCATTACTAAAATCTAATAATGTCAACACCGTAATTTTCTGCTCATCCATGCCATGTCTTATGTCATCAGTAATTTTGACTAAAGCAGTAGTCGTACTATGGCCATGGCGAAAGCCGGATTGCAAGGAATTTAGGAAATTGTGTTTTGATAAAAATGTACATAATTGCGTGTGAACAAGGCGTTCAAGAACTTTAGACAAAAATGGGAGGATAGAAATTGGACGATAGTCGGAATAAGAAGACGGATTAGATTTTTTAGTTAGTGGGATAATTTGGGAATTTTTCCAGATAGAAGGGAAATCACTGTGGATAATGGAGTAATTCAAAATAGACGTAATTATAGGGGCTAGAAGGTCTATTAAAGGAATGACCATTTTACGACTAATGCAGTCCGCACCAACTGCATTCGACTTAATAGCCATAATATTTCTCTCAACATCACATACAGTGAATTGATTAAATTTAAAAGGAGGAACCTGAGGAGCCGGTATCGAGGAAAGATAATTTAAAGTGCTTAATTTATTTGTACTATCGATTGTAGCAGAAGAAGTGAAATGTTGATTAAGAGAATTTAAATCTACTGTTGTTGAATTAATTTTATGTTTCGATTTACCGACTCCAAGGGATTTCAGAAATTTCCAGACTTTGGCTGGATCAACTTCTTCGATTACTGATTTATAGGTATGGCGTCGTTGACTATCTCTACAAACCCTGTTGCAGCGATTACGAGCTCTCACATATTTATTCCTATTGGCGTCACTGTTATCAGAAAGATATTTACGTTTATCATAATTCTTTTTCTCTTGAAGTTTTTTTATTTCCACAGTAAGCCATGGCGCAGGAAGATGTTTCAATCTGACCGGTCGCAGCGGTGCATGAGTATCATATAGTTCTGTTAGTAGTGAGTTAAATATATTGACTTTCTCATCTACCGTACTAGCACTGTCGATGACAGTCCAGTCAATTTTATTGGCATCTTCAGTAAGACGCTCAAAATCCATACCTCCAAAATTGCGAAGCAGAAGAATTCTTGATTTTGCTTTAGGGGGCTTTATTTTGTAAGATATATAAAGAAGATCATGATAGGAGAATGCTAGTGCAGGACACTGACCATGCCTTGCGACATGATCGATGGAAGATACTATAATTAAATCAAGAAGAGAAGGGTTAGAATTTCGAACGTGATGTGTTGGTGCTAAAGGAATAATGTTTAAATTAGACTAATTTACTATGGTTTGCAATCGGTTCGCTCGGTTATCCCTTTTAAGAAGGCAAGTGTTAAAATCTCCCATTATCAAAGTATGCTCATAGGCGGGCATAAATTGCTCCATCAGGATCTCAAAAGACGAAAAATAATCGATTGTAAGGTTAGGACTGTAAAACGTTTCGTATGATTTAATATAACTTCAATGAATAAGTGTTCAGCGTATGCATTGTCCAGGGGTTGTGATTTATTTACAATCGAAAAAGGAATGTGGGCACGTAGATAAATTGCTACACCTCCACCAACTCGTCCGGTACGATCATTTCTAATCAGATGAAATCCCGGTAGTGAGTAGGAGGTTGACTGTAAGCAAGGTTTTAGCCATGATTCGGATATTAAGATGGCATGTATGGCTTTACTATCAAAAGATGACAATAAATCATGATAATGAGCTGGAATACTCTGAGCATTTATATGGATAACATTAAAATTTTTCGGGACATCCGAGAAATATGAATTAAGATTTTCATTAAGTAATGGGGTGCTGTGGAGACTGCCGTGAGTAATATAGTAAGTAGTATAAATATATTATTATATATCATATCATATCTATATATCTATGACTTACCATTTATCTGCACAAGCCAAATAGAATCGCACAGTCCCCACAATACAGCGATTATAAATACGACGTACGATTGATCGTGCTGCGGCCGCCATATTAGCAATGACGTGAACAGCCCAAGGTGTATTATGAAAGCCACGCACATCAGTGATAGACGGCCTGTTACCTATAATTTAAATGTTATAATATATTTATATTTTTATAACACCTTTAATATTTATATAGGAATATGAAAATATATTTTTTTCTGTTGTGCTCTGGTAATCAATAATTTGGCGTAAAATGGCAAATGGAATTGACAATGAACGAAAAGCACAAGGTTCCCTCTGCCTTCCCTGTCATGTCCGGGATACAGCGTGAAGCTATAATAAAACAAATAATGCATACTTTAGCTAAATATCCGGTGACGACACAACCTATAGCGTCGGCCATGCCATATGTCATCATCACGAACCCTACGGTTCCAGTGCCGATAGAACACGATACAAAAGCCTGCGAAAAACAATATCATGAATTAAATTATTTGACAGACAAAGAATTCATTCGGAATATATGATTAACTAACGCCTTTGATAATTTCAATACTAAAAGAGTAGGTTTAAATAATTTAACATTATTTATAATTTAATTAGCTCTGTCGTATCGGAAATTCAAAAAAACCAATATGTATTACGATGTTTGTATAAAGCGATCAACTTTTAAAATATTTTATGTTTATTTGTATTTATTTTAATATTTATCGAAAATATGAATAAAGAGTCACTTGTTATAGCTAGAAATTTATATATATACTTTAAAAAAGGTAATTATTTTGAACATTACATTACATTACATATATGTTACACTAGTACTAATTCCAACTTATAAGCAGACTTTTAATATCTTTAACCTAAATATTAAAACACATTAACGCAATTACTTACCGCCGTGAAATCAGCCCCGAAAAACGCTTGTTGCATACCAACAAACACATTGATAATGACCAACATTAGCTGATTGGGTTCTATTAACAGTTTTAGAGTTACAACTAGTAACGCTATGCCCGAGAGACCGGAGCCGGTGTCGTTACGGCCAGTATTGTATCTGGAAAGGACATTAATCTATAAAGTAATTTATTTAAAAAAATACATGACGAATATTTATTTCCACTTATTTTTTTTTACTTTATTCGGAGGCAAAAATACCCCGATCATCGCTGCTGTTTTATTTATAAATCAATTGTATTACACATCTATATATAAAACGAACGACAAATGAAGAAACGTATTTTTTACGCTTGTAGTATTTTTTACCAGTTTTATATTAGAAAAAAACTCGTTGATGGTCCATACCTCTTCATCGAATCGACTCCTACAGCTACAATGAGGGCAGCTCCAGCCATACACGCTAAATATATACCTGCAAAAGGGAAATAAATAAATAAAATCTTAGAATAGTGATGAATGTTTCCACTTTTTACAATTAGCTTAACGCTGTATCCCTAGTGGGCTAGGCAGAGAGAACGGATATTTTTAAGTATAAGTAATAATATAGTATTGTGTTTGAGCTACGTTCAAAATTTCTATTATATACACCTTCTAAATAAGCATTTCTTTCCTAAGTGTGGATTAACACTTTAAAAATAGTGAATATAAAGGCCACGACTCATCCACCATACTATAAAATAAAAAACTAAATTAAATATTTATAATATACTATTGCTATTTAATACAATAAACTATTTTACCTGCGATCATCTGAATTTTCTCCGGTGGTTGTTGCGGCAGCGCCTCGCCCGCGTCCGCGCTCGGGAGGAAGTTGGCGCCGCACAGTTTGGGAATCATTGTCGCGTTAACTGCTGTTACTGCAGCTAAGTTGTCACCAGATGAGAGCACTGGAATTATATGAATTATTTATGTAAAATCATATAGATGCAAATGATATATAGAATATAAAGTTATTAGGAGGTTTCGTTTTCATTCTAAAGACTTTGTCTCGTAAATTATGTAGAAAGACGATATTTATAATTTTGAAATAAGGTTTGAAATGTTGCTAACAATGTCTTTTTTTCAGGCCAAATAAGCATGCATCTGCTTGACAAAAATATTTATAATTAATAACACTTGACAAAAAAAATAATAATTTTAGCCTTTCTGGTATTAAGTGAATTAATTGGCGACTCCTTGATATATAATATACAATCTAATTTTATGATTATTTTATATATTTTTAAGATTTTTAATAGTATCAATAAAAATATCAAATTTTATATTTTATCCATTTTTTTAAACTACATGTGTAAAATGTAGAGAGAATGACAAATATTACCTAAAGAAGATATTAAGTTTCCCCAAACTTGATTCAACTGGAAGATCATGAAGAACAGTCCTAAGAATCGCACCAATAGTGCCTCTGCTGATATGTTCGATATCTTACTATGAGCATCTGAAACCTGGAAAATTGTATTAATTTCAATTTAAAACATACATTAAAGTGTTATATAAATATTGTAATTACTTTTTTTCTCCCATTGGCTGGCATTAAAATCATTTAACAAATGATTGTTATGCCATTGTGCCGTGATCGGGATACGTGTATCCCGACCATGGCAGGGTACACAGAGGAAACATGGGAACCTAGTATAAAGACACTGCATTCCGTTCCCCACTGTTTACCGAATATGACGTGCTAAATGGTGAAAGTTAAAACCGCATTTTCCCTTGTTACCACAGCAATATAAAAAAAATACTAAAAATGTCATTTTCTTGAGTGGTAATCGAACCCACAAACTGTCACTTTTGCAGTTGTAACCCTTACGCCATGGCTGACCTTAAAAAACACATATTCCATATAGCGAAAGCACATATAAGATCAGATAATGTTTATGCATAATAAACTAAGACTATAAATATTTATAAATGACAGAAAATGCAAAACGCGGAGATAAATCACTGTTACAAAACAAACTTACACGTGTAATATGCAATATTATATAACATTAAATTATTGTCATATTTTAAAGGCTTTCCGTGCTAGGAATGTCATGGAATTATATAATCGTAACCGATAGGATATCCGAAATAATAAACTATCTGTATTTAAAATCCACATAAAACTTTCTCTAATTAATACTTATATAGAGTCTATTTGAGATTAATTTTGGAAGGTGTTTATTGTTAATACTATCTTGAAATATGTAAAGCTTTTGTTACTAGAAAAGTAAACAATGGTTATTGTATACAATACACAAATTTACGTATATTATAGATTTTTTTTAATACTTTGTATAAATATGTTATTTTTAAAAAATATTATATAACACTAATCCGAAACAAACAAATTTTGTACACAAAATCTTAGCTGAAACCGATATAATATCTTGTATCCGGATCGATAAAGATTCGAAATGGTACATTCGTAACACTTTTGAATCGTAAGTGCAAAAAATATATATTAGAAGTAAATTAAATCCAAAACAAGTTTTTAACCCAACGTTCCCCATGAAATTTTTGTGGGGAACGAAACCAAGTGTCTTTAAACAAGGTTCCCGACTTCCCTTTGCCATGTACGCCATGGCATACATGGCATAAGGTATGGCATGCCATGCCAACTGTTCCATGTACGGGATACAGCGAGAAGCTGAAAAAAGAAATATTATTTCACCGTACCACAGACAAATAAGTGCACTTGGAGCACCAAAGTGGCCCTCCACCCAACCCCACGATAAGTCCTGCTGGTATCAGAGTGTAGAAGCGAGGATATAACTGTGCAGCGATGTACGGCATGTAGGTGATAAAAGATAAAGACATCGCCCATTTTGTACCGAGCCATCTGAAAAAGAGTTACGGAAACCCTTTAATTCTAGTAGGAATTTACCGATTGATACTGTCATCGTTTATTTAAATAACATGTTATTTTTAAATCTTTGTTCCTTCTTAAAACTTTTAAGTTAACATAAAACCACTAAATAGTTCTTACGATCACATTAATTTTTATGATTATTATATTCAAATAAAAAGCAAAAATTGACGCATTGCTGTATATTTTCCATTCTAAGCAGAAGGAATGCATACATATTTTGGTACATAATATAAGCTCGAGTGCGAAGTTACCCAAAATTAGAAATGTATTAAAAATTTTTCATTTAACTACGAGGAAATATCAATTTTATGCACAATTTGTACGCAAGTGAGTGAAATGTCAATATATATAAAAATATTTGTATTATACTATGTCTGTTCCACGTGTATTTACATGATATGTGCTTGAATATTTTATTTTAATTTTAGTGATATAAGTGATATATAACTGTAGTAGTAAATATAAGTTGTAACTTATTATTATTTCGAATTATTTCACTCTTTTAAACGGTTATGGTAAAAAATTAAAAATAGAGATTAAAATTGCTAGCGGGACGTGCTAGCTAATATGTATATTAAATGCTATTTAGCTAACTTTTAATACGTATATCATTTGTATCAATCACTTTACTCACTTAATGATGACAACTGGTAAAAATATATTAGAAAATATAAGTCCCGCGTATACAGCGGCTAGTGATGCTGTGCCCAAACCTTCTTCGGCATTGATGGAACTCTGGAGATTTGCTGCTCCCTGAGATAGAAAAAAAATGTATAACTTCAGTGGCAAGCATCTCTCGACCGGAAATTAAGTTAGATTAAATTTTTTATATACAGTTAGTCTTTAATAAATGTATTTATAACGATGTGACAATTTATTACTTAATTATTTTTATTAGCTGTTATTAAGACTCAGGCTGAGTGTAGTATTGAATAAAATATCACAAAAGTATGATAAATAGACAGATCTTATTTTAATATTATATAATTCTTTTTTTTTTACAACCATAATGTGAATTTGGAGTGGGTGAGCTGAATTTATAACATCGCGTGTTGAGTGACGGAACTCAATGACAGGCTTTGTTTCGTGACCAAAGCGATGAAATGAAAATGGGAAATATTTTATTTAAAATTATTAAAAAAAAAAATTATCATTTCTTCCAGTATGCTCGTACCCAAAACCTGACGTCACTCGCTTGTATCTACCACTGCGCAACGACACATTTCAAATTGTTTTTTGTTTTTTGTATAGTTTGTATTTTAATAATAAAATTAAGTTAAAAATGATGTGGAAGAAGCATAAAATAATAAAAAAATCATTAAAGATATACTCACACTGTAAGCAGTAAATTGCACCATAAACGCTAAACTGATGATAACAACATTTTTCATTATCCTCCAAGTCTCCGTAGGCTTAAAACCCGCTTCTTGGTCCTTCATTTTCACTTATATACAGATACACTTAGATACTGTTTAACCAAAATACAGTTTAACACTAATGTTAGTTAAATAATTTAACTTGAATTAATGACATTTGACGTCATTTTAATAGCTATTCTAATTAGGGTGTAATTATGAAATTATGACAAAATAAAAAAATATATGTATTTATGTAAGGTTTAAAATATATTCAATATTTTTTAATAACATTTTGGTAGAATGGGGTTGAATATAAAAGAATAAATAATAAAAAAATATGTCTTGGGGCAAGAGGATTATAGATCGTCTTGTATTTCTAATGCGAGATGATTCGGTTATCTTTTTATAACATTTATAATTAAATTTGAAACGTACCCACACTGTAGGTATTAGGGTTTTTCCTTTACAGGTATGAAATTTGATAGAAACTAAAAATTGATGTGTGAAAAAATAAAAAATAAAGATTTCTTTATTAATATATCATAAAAGAAATTGTCATTTGCTATTGTCAACCTTTAAGTGAATATTCCCGTTGTCCTACAATCACGAAATTCGTTCATCATAAACTAAACTCTTGGCGCCGAGATCTACTTCAGTGAAGTGTCTGACCGGTTTTTAAAATATATTTATGTAAAAAGATCCTAAATACCGGTTCTACCAATGATAAAGATGATTTTTAAGCAGATATAAAAAATAATATAACATTAGATCAATTAAGTTATCTTCAGATATGCCAACAAGTGGTCAATCACTGTTAAACACTTTCGAACCAATTATAATTTCAATATTACGTACGTAAATTATGAGTACTTCACTTATACTTATCAATATCTATAAAAAATATGCAAATGACAATACAATATTTACATAGCATTAACTTGGTGTCCTTGCTAGTCGCCTGAAAAACAAAAATAATGAAAAAGACTTCACAGAAGACAGTCCTTAGAAGTTCTCAGTACTTTCTCAGTATTTTAATAATATGTGATAATTACAATTTATTTATCTTCAAATGAAATGATGCAATTGCAGCACTGATCGTCGCATTAAATTTTAATACAAGGAATTGTTGTATATCCTATTTGTCGTAATTAAGTAAATACGTATTTATTTAACTACATAAAGGCAAGGGCCGGAAGCCAAATAACTGATGCTACCTATGAAAAATAAAAATTTACTATTACAGAGACCTGCCGTGGCGCAGGGGTACAAGCGTAAACGACAAGTTGTGGGTTCGATCGCCACTCGAGGAAATGAAATATTTATTATTTTCAAATTAAATATTGAATGTTTCCATTTCTTCGCTCTGTTCTGTTCTTATAAGCAACACTCAATGCCTCAAATTCAGTGGAAAGTGGGTAACAGAAGTGAAACAGAGTGTCTTAATACTAGGTTCCCAAGTTCCCTCTGCCTACCCTGCCATGTGCGGGATAAAGTGTGAACCAAGTAAGTAAAGTGTGAAGAAAGTAAGTAAGTAGTAGTACTATTACAGAATTTACCCTTGAGCAATAACAATTTTATTATAATTAAAATTAAATTTTAAAACATATTTATTCAGACACGTTTTAAACTTCTACTTCATATTATAAATGAACTCATATAAATACTATATACTAACGGTCTTTGTGTAGGTCTGGCTATGGCACTGTAGCTCCTAAATTAACTCCTAAAGGAACGGAAGTGGAACGGAGTGTCTAACACTAGGATCCCTAGTACCCTCTGCCTACCGTGCCATGTGCGGGATACAGCGTGAAACTGAGCATTCAATTAATTGTGTAGTACAAACGATTTCATCACAAATTGTCAAATCTCAATTCGGTATGTCTTGAAATTGAGAAAAAAAATAAAGAATAGAATGTCTTTACTAATGTGTCATATTTATATTTAAATTAAATATAGTAACAATATTTTAACGTAAGACTTTAAGCGCAACTTATCAGGGTAGACAGAAGAAACGAAACGTGAATCTAAAAACATCAGTAATTAACTGTCTTCATTTAAACGCTTGTAAACGAATTTCATGAGTGATTAAGATTTAAACGTGACAATATGTAAGCATAAAATAAATTGTAAGTGGGTGGGTACATTTACAATGTTTTTAAATGTCACGTATCACAATAGCTAGTAAAATTAAATATATTTGCGTTTATCACATTTTAGTATTCGTTTATATATCGAAGAATAAAAAACATAGTATCTTATTTCTGACGAACACTAAAAACATTCTGTATGAATATTTCAGAAATTATATGTAATACTGGTAAAATCTTTTATTACTCAACAAAAGTTTTTCAAGTATTACTTTTATATTATTAATTTCTGAAGATATTTCTATTTCAACTTAAGGTTAACGCTGTTTGACCTAATGGTTTCTTGATTTTTGGTGATATTTTTTTTTGGTCTTAAAATCTATTAAAAAAACGACAACAACGTGTCGGTCTGTTAAAGTCTACCAGCTTAATCTACAAGAGTAAACTGCATACTTGATGGAAATAATACAAAAAAAACATTCGGCCGAAAAAGGCAAGACGAGAAAGGAGGAAAATTTACCCCCCATTTTTTTTTAAAGGCCTGTCGTAGCGCAAGGGCACAAGTATGAGATTGAAAACGCGACAGTATGCGTGTGCGGTTCCCATTCAAGGTAATGACGAGGCAAAGCAAGGCGTTGAGTTTCGCCGCTCAACACGCAATGACTCAAATTCGGCGGAAAGTGCAAAATGGAACGGAGTGTCTTATATATTGGATACGCAGGTGCGCATAAATTAGTGAATAATTAATTATTGAGTTAATTATTTAAAATGTCAGTAACATGAAAAATATTTAAAGGACTTAGGCAGAGAGAAAATAATGAAAATCTACTTCGTTCCCTACTTTCCTTCGTTCAAAGGGATACCGCACACTCGATTATTGAAGATTTATTACTTATCATATCATAACTAACCAATTGAACAATCATAGTTAACCTTGAACAGATTTTATAAACAAATGTGACTAATTATAAAACAATTGTAATGTTACCACTGCAGCGCTATAGATATGGTTCAATTGGTTTGAAAAGAGCGGTAAAATGAAAAGATCAAACCGCAAAACTACACATTTCAAATTTCTTTTTAGAAGGACAATATATATATTACAACCTCGAGAACAAGTGCTTCCAAACTGATATATATAAGGAAAATCAACTGAAACATGTTCAGAATATAAAATTACATTGTATTTTTATTTATTTAGTTTGTAATTTCAATCGGGGAAAATTTAAAATAAAAATATATTTTCCTTGAGTTATTTTTTGGAATGGATATGACTTGGCCATTCAAAACAGTTCGAGTTTCATTAGTTAGGCATTTTATGTAGGCGAAGTAGTGTGTCCTTATCTAAAGTATAAATGAGGCCTGCCTTAGCGCAGGACGCGTGTTTTAAAGCCACAGGTGTTGTTTGTTCGATTCCCACTCAAAAATGTATTATTTAATCTTTTCAAATTAAATGACTAGTAACAAAATGCGGCGTTGAGTATCAAGGTTCAACCTGACATGTGCGGGTGCGTGAAGCTGAGCTACAAGTATATAAGCAAAAAAGTGCGGAAAACTTAATTGTTTTATGAAAACATATGTAAATGAGTCACTTACATAATTGTTTTTCGACGAAAATGAAAAATGTAATAAAAGAATTTAAATTTGAATGTGTTCATGTTTATTTAAATGGAATAAACATATTTATAAAGACAAGTCATTAACATTCTGTTGAAAAGCGTTTTGGAGCCTGAAAACAATAACTAAAGAATGTCCTGTAAGAGCGTTTTACATTTGAATAGATTTTTTTTTATTTTATTATAAAAATTTGACTTACAAAATATTTTGAAACATAATGTACCTACATTACAATTATTTAACAATAAAAGAAGCAACTTTAAAGTTAACTCTTAAACCTGATCAATCGCGTACTTTTAATATTATACATTTTTGGTAACCTGACTTTTTGAAATCCTGGCTGGAGTCTGCATTTATAGATAGACTGAGGTGACATTTATCTATAGTTATGTCGTATGTAGGTATGGTTGTTATATCCATCTCCATTTACTGTTTTTTTTTTAATCTATAAATGTATAAATATACATTCTTTAATAAAAGTCTAGTAATCAAAATATTAGGAATTCAAATTTGTTTAAGTAGTAATCCGCTTTATTCTTACGACAAGCTTAACAAACGAGAATGTGTCCTTTATCAAGGATTTCATTTGATAAGGAATATACAAGTATGTACATATGTATATGTGTAGGTATAACTTTTAATAACCAACACTCGGTAGGTCATTGCGTTTATATAAACGCAGGCAATGTCACAGTATTTATTTCCGGGCCGGCCCTATAATATCGTTAACTAAGCTAAAGAAATACAAATAATGACAAATATTTTGCTTCTTTTAGCAAAACCATTGAAAATTGAAAAGTTTTTGACATAAGGTTTTAAAAATTTCACTTAGAAATGAAAAATACTTAATTAGAAGATGTATAAAAATTTGAACGTGTGATTTAGTGATCAAAACGCTTGGACTATTTCCAAAGGTCATGAGTTCGAACCTGCTACGTTCAAATTTTTACTTACTTTATGAGTATGATGTATGTAATTATCGTTACAGAACTTTATTTATTTTTTTATTATTTACAATATCCATCATAGATCTATTGAATTCGATTCTTATTATCATTAACTGCAAATATCATAAAATACATTTTTAATATGCATTAGAAAAGTGCATTATTTGAATACTTCACACAGTTTTAAAGGATTAGTTCTACATTTTATAATCTTGGTGGCAAATTTTGCTCCATATTTATTCATACATATTCCAATCCACTTTCGAGTTCCGACACCGCGATGCAAAGGAGACATGACAGGATTTACATTTTGCGTTTATGTTTTAATTTTAAGTAGATACTAGGCAGTAAGTAGATAATAATTGGCGATTTTTTTTTATTTTATTGTCTGTGTAATTTAAAAACAAAACAAAATTGAAGTGAAAATATTTTTAAATATCTACATCCTATTTATTCACTGAGATTTTTAAAGCTAAATTGTTATATGTTATTTTTGTTTACATAAGTTACAAAATACACAAAATGATATCTAGATGCAACAAACGCTTATAGGCAGATAAATCATGCTCAAATAAAGAAAAAAATATACTGACCTACTAAGCGCCGCCAACAAAACACAAAAAAAAGGAAACAATAAACAAATGAAAAATAAAAACCAACAACATGTACATTTAAGAGACGATTTCAGTTTTGGATTTAATATTGATTTAATTTTGGTACTCATTAACCAAATTCCAGTCTAGGAATAGGAGAGTTCGATCCAAACCATTCCGGAAGTCGTGGGTAAAGCAGAGTCTTTTTTAATAAGCTTACATTTTTAATGTTTCGCTTAAGCAGATTCATATAGAAAAAAAAACGGATACGAATTCAAGGTCGTTTCTACAAAACATCTTCACTGTTATTAGCTACATATTGTATCTATAACCACAGAGCAATTTAAAAGCTTGCTCAACCAACAATTTTCAAAGCAAGTACTTTACATTGTACAGATGTTTCTTGTGTTAATTCGGATCTCGCATGAAGGATAAATGCAAATAAGAAATTAAGACGTTTTAATTATGAACATACTAACATACCTACTTTATTTTACCCATTTCTCAGAATTATACTTATTTAAAGGGAAGGTATAAAAATTTTAATGTAAAAACCATCCAAGAGCTATTTTTATACGTTTTAGAGATAATTTTTTTAACAGCTACCTAGCATCTGCCCATGTCGTTGTTGGGCTTCAAAAGGGTATATATATAAATAATTCTTCAAGTAAGCATAGTGACCAGACATATGTACTATGTAGAAAGGTAGGATTAGGCAGAGGAAATCTATTGTTATGGAGCTCCGTTCTATTTTTATTTTGTCAATCTTTGAGACATTAGGAGTATAATGGCGAAACTTAACGCTGCGCTTTGTCTTGTTATCAGAGCAAGAAATGTAATGTTATTTATTATCTAGATTTTAAATAGGTTTTGAATTCACAAGCGTCGCGTTTAAAGTCGTTGTAATGCTGCGCCAAAAAGGCTTTTGCAGGTTTGAAGGTAATATTTTTTATTATTTTAATACAATAATAATAAACGGTAGTTAAACAGCCTTGATCTTAAAGAATCATCTACAAAAAATTTGCATCTAATTGATGAGACGAGAATATAAACAAAAAAAGCCTCAAACAAATGTTTTAAAGCTTATCAAACTCATTAATAATAAAAACATCTTTAAAACCTTCAACTATCAAGAACGATCAATTTATAAAATTGCGATACAAAAAATATTTAACATCAGTAGATTTCTCGTAGTCCATATCTTATATATTTTTAATTATAATTATTACTGTTTATTGAAATAGCTACTTTGAAATTGAAACTAGTCTTGCAATTATACATAGTGAAAGTTATTTATTTATAGATATTTACATTTTTATATTTTATGCCTATGCTACTGTGACTTAACGAAAATAAAAAAAATCACATTTTTATTGAGACACAATTATGTATCTACCTCTAAGACATCTACCTACATCTACCTCTAAGACACAATTAGGTCATAGGTTCATCTCTCGTTTAGGACAATATATCTTTTTAAAATTCGGACTTATAATTACAAATTCAAATTCATATTAAGTATTCTTGATCATAATTTTTTTGTCTAAATATATTTATATTGATTTTGTTAATTATTATAATTAATTTTATTCCTATGTAAATAGCTCCGAATTTTGTCATTTAAGGAACCTGTACAAACCAGTTTATTTATAAATTACAGAGGATACCATACCGGTCGGAACTTCATGTATTCTATGCTTACACATTTTTATATTATACTGCCAAGTAATGCCTCAAGAATTCTGTGAAAAGAGGGGAACCGAAGTGTTACAATGGGAACCCTTTTACCTTACTATGGTAGGATACAATCTTAAGTAAAAAAATATCTGAGAATTATAAGGTCGATTTTCTATATATTTTTTCACTTTCGAATGATATGAAAATATATAAGAAGATAAAGAAAAAAACTGATTTAGCAGGCTTACACAATAAGCTATCAAAATAAAAAATACCTTTTGTATTGAATATATCAGACAACACGTTGACTTGAATGTATTAAAGAAAATAAAAAAAAGGAATCGTTTTCTTCGTATAATAATATGCAACTCCATGCGTATTTTATCTTTTATAATTTTAATTATTATGTTCATAATATCATGGTTTACAATACTTTTACGATACAAAATAATTACATAAGTGCTCTACTTCAGATAGGTGTAATATTAATGTAAGCTATGGAGAAATATGCACGTCTTTTATAATGCATTTGCATACTAAAATTTTCTTTAATTACTGAATTAAACGAGTCTTATCAAAATCCTGTTTATTTTCATAGCGGTAAAGTTATCACAATGTGTAAAATTCTGCTGTAAATATTTCAAAACATACGTCTTAATTTTGTTTATTTAGAATTAAAAGATTTCTTTATGTAGGTAATACAACCAAATCATTAAAAAGTGCAACCATAACACTGATAATAATAATAAATAAAATCATAAAATTAAAAAAAAAAACCTAAATTTCTTGCACATTATTAAAATTTTAAGTATAAAGGTTTATTTATTTTTTAAATTATATATACATTATTATTAAATAACTTTACATTTTAACGGAAGATACTTAAGATTTTATATATACCCTCTGTTTTATAAAGAACAACACTAAAATGGTGGGTAACAAATGCGCGCGCGTTTCCACGGCTTGCGAGTGTGCCGGCGCAATGTCGACTGATCTCTCAAACTCAAATCTTAGGACCTTACATTGCGCTACGCACTACTGATTTAGAACTCAGGTAATTATTATTGACAATAATTATATATGAACATTACAGCCTAAAGTAATTTATCAATAATGCTAGGATATAACGATGATGACACGATTTCAGTTTAATTGAAAATTTAAATTGTTCTCAGATATCATATGATAGCAATGTTATTTTTTGATTTATGTGAAGATTTTCATAAAGCCTTTAATAAATTGTAGAGATGTCAGGTTTGAGATAATTGTCATGCTGGTGAGGTACATAAGTTAATTAATGTACCTACTTACTTATAGGACTGTATCCTTCTTATATTTAGTATTTCAAAATTTCAAATGAAAACGCTTACGATTTTGTTTAGCTTTGTCTGTTTAGTTTTAGGGAGGCAAAGGGAACTTGGGAACCTAGTGTTAAAACACACCGTTCCGTTCCTACTTTCCGAATATAAACGTTATATTGAGTGATGGTTTTTGCGAGTTCTTTTACAAAGAAGGACAATTCATAATAATTATTGTAGAACAAAACAATTGTACAGGTTAGGTTTTTTATTTTTAATTGAAAAGTTTCTAAACCGAGGTGTAGCGTTTAACTTTAACATTTAAAAACTGCCAAATCTGTAGCTGTGTTTGCGTCAATATAGAAATAGGTACACATTTTATCTAAATGTATTTTCATTTCATTCGAGAATTTAAAGCAAAGAATAAAAATATCTATTACATATACGTCACTATTATATAAATTAATATTTTATTATTTATTAATAATATATTATTTCGTTTAGTTATAAAATATATCTTATTTTACAGTAGGTACATCAGTAGTGCGTGAAGTAGTTGTATATGCTTTATGCAATCGGCTATCGCGAGTTATATTGCCGTAGATTACCTTACTATTAGTGTACCTATATAAATAGATTACATCTTTACACTTTATAATTACGAAATATGCAAAGACTCAGATTTTTCTTTTTGACTTACTTTTATTATCCTGTATTTAAACATTATAAAATGAATGAACATCTGCTTAGAATTGTTTTCGGCAAATAAATTGTTGTCGCCAATTCAAATCTTTGATGACGACGTCCCCGACTTTGATGACAACATTGTATACAATATCAATAAATAGGTGGAGACGAGATTTATTATTAATTTTCTATGCGAAATATTTCGGATGAGTGGTAAAAAACACATTTAAAAAAGACATGAAAATCTGCTTTAAAAATTATCTCTATTCAAATTGTCAATTTGAGTATAACTAGCGTGAAGTCCATTATTCACTTTACGTTAACAGCATAATGATGGCCACCTTGTCTATATAATCGGACTCCATCTACGTGAAAAACTACTTGCTTGAATATGTTAAGTCAATGTCTTTTAAATCATAGCATTGTTTCATTATGTGAGATATGTTTAAACCCTTTAGACTTGTAATCAATCACACGTGATGGTCATGCGTTCAATAACATTATAATTTCATCTAGCTTTTGCTTGCGGCTCCGCCTGCATGATTGAATGAAAATAACTAATTAAATATAGTTTTTCTCGGTACATGGACTATCTCACACAAAAAATATTTTTTGTCTATCTTGAACAGTGGTTTTTCAAATTACAGCGTCTTGTAATAAGTATTATAGGTAAACGCTATGCGCAAGTACGAAGATTGACGCAACGATCACTCTGCTCTTATATTTTATGACTATGATATCTTCTAAAATATCCATTTTTTTTTACATACTTTAAAAGACAATTTTAATCTCTATAAAAGGCACAATGTATCTAAATTAATAAATATATTTAATTGGATAAGGAACAAAGACTGTTTCTTAAAGCAATTTCGAAAATAACGATCATTTTTTCTTAATTTTAAAACCTAAAAACGTGAGTATCCACAGGTGTGTGGTTTGTCCTTTGGATATAGACATATATATGCTCAGACTGTGGACTGTCGTTCAGATTTTTAAATGTTTTCAAAGCTTCTCGAGTCCGCCAATTTTTTTTAACATTTTTTATTTTTTTCATTCCTCTAGGTTTTATCTTCATGAAAAATAGCCCTCCTCAATAATATATAGGCTATCTAATGAATGTTTTTTCAAATAGAACCAGTGGTTTCCGAGATTAGCGTGTTCCATTAAACAAGCAAGCAAACAGCCCGCCGAAGCCGCGATACTTCGCCCGCTTGTACTACACATTAATTTATTTACTAATCTGTATTACTGTCGTGTTTTAATGATAATATAATTGTAAAGACAATCTTATACACATTGAAAACTAGTTTTAACCAATATATAAACCAGTTATATTGTAGCAATTTTGTTGGACACAAAATTTTATATAGATATACTGTCTTTATCTATAAACCGATTCGAATAAAACAAGCACTAAACCTTAAAGGAAATTTGCCAAATTCCAATTTTGAAAAATATATTTAAATCAGTAAAGCAGTCCAAAATAGACTAGCGTAAACAAAATGCACAAACATAAAAAATATATAAAAATCATTGTTTTGGGCCCTATTACATTGACAGATGCCACTCAGCTTCATGCTGAACATGCTGTATCCCGCACATGGCGGGGTAGGCAGAGGGAACTTGGGAACCTAATGTTAAGACACTCCGTTCCGTTGCCCACTTTCCACTGAATTTGAGGCGATGCGTGTTGAGTGGCGAATTTCAAAGCCGGGCTTTTGCTTTGTTACCAGAACGAATAAATGAGAATATTAAACATACAAGTTGAAAATATTAAATATATCATCCTTTAGTAGGGATCGACCCCACAACTTGTCGCGTTTACAGTCAGTCACACAGACGGGCCTCTTTGACAGATGTCCCTAATATTTTTTCGTACATCTCTTATGTACATACAAAGTGCATATAATTAATAAATGCATATAATAAATATATATGGTAATAAGGCAAAGCGCGGCGTTGAGTTCCGCCCCTCAACACGCAATGCCTCAAATTCGGCGGAAAGTGGGGAAAGGAAGTGGAACGGAGTGTCATAACACTAGGTTCCACTTCCGTTCCCTCTGCCTACCCTGCCTAGTGCGGGATACAGCGTGAAGCTGAAAAAAAAAAAAGTAAAAAAATAAAAAAAAATAAATAAATAAATAAATAAATGAAAAGAAATGATTAATGCATATAATAGAGGTAATACAGAAATGAAAATTCATAAATTTTTTTCGTCATAATGTTTTAATAGTTTCCCGCAAGTCAACGCAGAGTACACAGACACTCGTCTGTTGTCACTAACCATCTGTAAGGCATTTCTATTGTTTTTTTATGAGCTGTAACATCATTCTGGTTACCTCTTACTACGTATTCAGAAAGATAAGGATGCTACCAACTGATAGGTAGATTAAAAAAATCGCTATTGCCTACAGTCAACGTGGAAATAATAAATAGTTTCATAATTTTATGGACAAAACTGAACAAACGTGCTTAAACGCACTACATTGATTTATTATAATCTTCTACATAACCTTTGCTATCTATTGAGGCCTCTGTGTCAATTGATTTAGCTAATTCAGGAAGTTGCAATCATTTTATAGAAAATTGGAGCTTCACACAAAGAAGAACATGAAGAGTATAGAAAGAGAATACAATATGTCTAATTGATATAAAACGATTATTCCCGTTAATATATATACACAGCAAGCTTATACGCAGTGGACACTGAACATACGTCAGAACCTTAAAAGTGAAGGATTTCGCTCACTAACGGCACTGACGTGAGGTCGAGAGGGAGATCCTAAGCGGGAGCCGCGCGAGGGGCGAGCGCCCTCATTGGTATAAAAATAAAAACATATCCGATGAACGTTCAGTCTTGATCTAGTTCTCGTCGTACAGCGGCGTCGCGTCGCCCAGCGACATGGAGCGCGGCGACGTGTTGGTGTGCGGCGTCGAGCGCACCGAGTGCGCGCGCGACGACCGCCCCGAGCTGTGGCCGTGCCCGTGGCTGTGGCCATGTCCGTGCCCGTGCCCATGCCCGTGTCCGTGCCCGTGTCCGTGCCCGTGACCGTGACCATGACCGTGACTGTGACCGTGTCCATGGCCATGGCCGTGGCTGTGACTGTGCGGCGTGCTGCGTGCGTCGTGGCGCGGCGTGCTGCGCGCGTCGTGGCGCGGCGTGCTGCGGACGTCGTGGCGCGGAGTGGCGCGCGCGTCGTGGCGCGAGGCGCGGCCCGAGTCGGCGCGCGGCGTGGCGGGCGTGGCGGGCGTGGCGGGCGAGGCGGGCGTGGCGGGCGTGTCGCGCACGGAGCGGTGGCGCACCCAGTCCTCGGCCGCCTTCTGCCAGTCGGAGGGCTCGGCGTAGAGCGGCAGCGGGCGCGGCGCGGCGGGCGCCAGGAAGTCTGGCTGGCGCGGCGTGGCGGCGAAGGGCGTCATGTAGGGCGTCTGCGCGGAGGGCGTGTAGGGCGTGTTGAGGTAGGCGGGCGCGGGCGTGTGCAGCGCCGGCGTGTGGTAGGCGGAGGAGGCGAGGCCGTGCGGCGTGCGCAGCGCGGGCGTGCGCTGCACGGGGGTGCCGGAGGGCGGCGGGTCCCGGAAGTGCTCCTTGAACCACTTGAGCAGTCCTCCCAGCGAGTCGAACATCCTCTGCCTGAACTTGTACCCGTCGGGCGTCACGGATACGTACTCGTGGGTACATCGAGACCTAGGTAGATAAGATAGAAGGAACCTGCCAGGGTGATTTTTCGCCGCTGATATTACATAATGAATTTTATTTGGATTCTTTGCCTTCTCTTCTTTAAGGATCTCCTCGGCTTTATCTCTCATGCCGCCGAGGTTCTTGTAATACTTGTACGCGATGAGGTCTCGCGCATGTCCCGCCATGGGTGTCACGTGACGAGCAATAATTTCATCCAAGTCTTCAAACTCTGATCCTTGTATCCATAGACTCCGACCTAATTTAAAAAAAATATATATAATGCCAGTTAACTATTTAAAAATCAACATTTGAAATAAATTTAAATACAGACCTAAAGAAAAAGCATTTTCTTTACCCTCCTCTCTAACATCAATGTGTTGGCATATACCCTCTGCCACCTTCCATGTCACAGTGAGGTGATCAGAGCCCTGTAATATTAAGGTTTTGGATTAATGCCACTCTACATATAAGCTACCTATAAAAAAATTGTACTAATATAATATCGAAAGCATATTAGATTCGTTGTGTCTGACTGTTAATGCAATTTTCATCTCCGCTTTAATAATAAAGACAAAAAGCTGTGTTGGATTCCGTCATTCATCATGCAAACTCTCAAAAATAGCCCTATTTCTGAGACATTGCACGGTGCGTGACGAAACGTAAATCTTAAACTTACCGTACTTTATACGAAAAGTAAAACAAAGTTAATACAACAAAAAGCAATTTACTTACAATTTACTACAAAAATTAGAAAAAAAAAACTACATTTACACATACCTTACTACTAGGCCGAACAATAACTTCTCCTTGAGCCATATTCTCCATGAGTTTCTCGGCTTCAGCGAAACTAATATTATGGAAGGCTGGATGCACTATGACCCTCTTCACGTATTGCATACGTTCTTTAGTTTGTTTCGCCTCAGTGTCCTTACGTACGTCTTTGTCCTCCGTTTCTTGGTCGTAATAAGGATCTTTAGACGGCCTAAAATATAAAACGAGTTCATATTATCTTATTTATTAAATATATTATCTAATATAATATTATTTCAGCTTCACCCTTTTTTTTTAGCTTCACGCTGTATCCCGCTAATGGTAGATTAGGTAGAGGGAACTTGGCAACAGAGTGTTAAGACAGTCCATTTATTTCCGAATTTACTTCTTAATTTTAGGCATTATTGTTTAATGGCGTAACTCAAAGCCGCTTTTTGCCTTCTTACCAGAGCGAAAAACATGAACAAATTAAAAAATTAATTTCATAGCGTGGGGATCGAACCCACAGCCATTTATAATTGATTTTGACATAATTTATTATTGATTATTCCCTTTAAACATTAACATTATATTTTGCTAGTATTTAGTTATCAGACCGAAAAATAAAAAATATTTTCATATAATCCTTCAAATACATAATATATACATACTCAAAATTAACTGTTAATAGTGTAAAAAAAATCGACACACAAAATAAGAAAAAAAAAGAAATAAGAAAAAAAAGACAAAAAACTGACCTCCACTCATTATTCTTATCAGACAAATCCGACGATTTCGACGAACAATCGACGGAGAACCGTTCCACGTCCACCTTCAATATCCTACAGTGTATCGTCTGTCCTATCCTCACTCGTTCAGTGGGATCCGTGACGTGTCTGTCTGACAGGTTCTTTATGTGAATGTACCCGGATAGGCCGTTGTCCAGGCGGATACGGACGCCCGTCGCTTGACCCGGACACGCACCGGCGTCAAAGTGATTCCACACCTTTAATATAGAAATAGAAATCGATTATATATTTAATAGAGCAATATAGAAAAATATATCCGAGGCGCCTATTGTGGCGCAAGGTACGTGTAGACAACGTGTTACTCGAAGAAACGAAATGTTAAATATTTTCTAATGAAACATGTAATATTTTCATTTCTTCGCTCTTGTTTCAAGTCAAAGCACGGCGTCGAGTTTCGGCACTCAACACGCAGTGCAAAAGCGTTTGCGCATTATTTATTCAGAGAGAAAATAATCAAAAGTAAAAAAATCCGAACAGCCATCTACAGCTAACCTCGCAGATGACACAACTCGTCCACCTTATTGTAGATTATTTCACATAAGTGAAAATAATAGCACTAATGGAGCATATCATAATATAAAAAAAATATATGCTTAAAACAAATTCATCAAGGCAGCCTAAAAAATAGTGGTTTTAAATGAAACACTTTTGAACGGATTAATCGCGTATATTGAATGGTAAACATTTTTGGGAAACCCGACGTTTCGAACACTTTACAGTAGTCCGTGGTCACGGGTAGACTGATGTGGCATTTGTCTGATATTTGAAATAATTATTATATCAAACTACCGTCAACGATTCCTTAATTGCCTCGCGTACTGCCCTGGATTCTTGCAGAATGAGCTAACTGTATCTGGTCCTCTAGTGTGGTGTGCTGGGGATTTTAAATTTTTTAATAGTGGGTCCCAGGTGGTGGAAAGTTTCCAACCATCTTTTCTATTGAAATTAGGATGTTTTTGTATTTCAATAGCCTCGCGGATCATTCTAGGGATATATCTATTCTCCCTAGCGAGTATGTGGGGTTTATCAAACCTGATGTAATGGTTGGATTTGTTCGATGTATGCTCACACACAGCTGACTTTGATACATGCCCATTCTTGACATCGGAGATGTGTTCCTTCACCCTAACACCGATGCTTCTCTTTGTTTGACCTATATATGATAAGCCACAGTCACAATCAAGTTTGTATACACCTGCACACTGCAAAGGAATATTACTCTTCACTGGTCTCAAGAATTGGCTCACTTTCTTGTTAGGCTTGAAAATAGTTTTAATAGAAGCTCTTCTTAAGATGTTGCCGATCCTGTCTGTAACACCCTTTACATATGGTAAAAGTGCTGGTTGCCTCTCAACTGTGGGTGGCTTGTTGGTCTTCTGACAATGCTGGCGGGGAACTGGCAGCTTGTTCTGATGAAGAGCAGTCTTCACCTGTCGAAGCTCGTCCCCCAGGTGTTCAGCATCGCAGAGGTGGTGGGCTCTCTGAAACAAAGATTTGCCAACGGTAGATAACTGTGTAGGGTGGTGGTGAGATTCACCATTGAGGTATCTATTGGTGTGTGTGGGTTTCCTATATACTGTGTGGCCTATTGTACCATTAGAATTCTTTATGACTAAAACATCAAGGAAAGCTAAAGAATTATTTGCCTGTAATTTCATTGTAATCTGAATATTATTATTAATAAAATTAAGGTGGTCTAAGAATATATAAACATTGTCCGTAGGTAAAATTGTGAAGGTGTCATCTACGTACCGCTTATATATCCTAGGTAGACATGGTGCAGAGCTAAGAGCCATCTCCTCGAAGTCCTCCATGTATATATCTGCTATTACCGGGGACACAGGCGAACCCATAGCAATGCCATCTATTTGTAAATAGAATTCTTGATTGAACACCAGATATCCAGATGTAAGGCAGTGTTCTAAAACTTCAAGATATTCTATAGGCATGTTATTCTCCTCTAGCTTCCGCTTGACAATCCTGATGCAGTCTTTAATAGGTATACTGGTGAACAGCGACTGGACATCAAAACTGACCATGGTTTCATTGCTAGCTAACTTAAGGTCTTTCAGTCCGCTAACAAAATGGTAACCATACCAGTTTTGATGTCCAGTCGCTGTTCACCAGTATACCTATTAAAGACTGCATCAGGATTGTCAAGCGGAAGCTAGAGGAGAATAACATGCCTATAGAATATCTTGAACTTTTAGAACACTGCCTTACATCTGGATATCTGGTGTTCAATCAAGAATTCTATTTACAAATAGATGGCATTGCTATGGGTTCGCCTGTGTCCCCGGTAATAGCAGATATATACATGGAGGACTTCGAGGAGATGGCTCTTAGCTCTGCACCATGTCTACCTAGGATATATAAGCGATACGTAGATGACACATTCACAATTTTACCTACGGACAGTGTTTATATATTCTTAAACCACCTTAATTTTATTAATAATAATATTCAGTTTACAATGGAATTACAGGCAAATAATTCTTTAGCTTTCCTTGATGTTTTAGTCATAAAGAATTCTAATGGCACAATAGGCCACACAGTATATAGGAAACCCACGCACACCAATAGATACCTCAATGGTGAATCTTACCACCACCCTACACAGTTATCTACCGTTGGCAAATCTTTGTTTCAGAGAGCCCACCACCTCTGCGATGCTGAACACCTAGGGGACGAGCTTAGACAGGTGAAGACTGCTCTTCATCAGAACAAGCTGCCAGTTCCCCGCCAGCATTGTCAGAA
Organism: Eueides isabella; assembly: GCA_019049475.1. Taxonomy (NCBI): domain Eukaryota; kingdom Metazoa; phylum Arthropoda; class Insecta; order Lepidoptera; family Nymphalidae; genus Eueides; species Eueides isabella. Next base: position 9,855,993 of record CM032395.1, on the reverse strand, counting down.
GACCAACAAGCCACCCACAGTTGAGAGGCAACCAGCACTTTTACCATATGTAAAGGGTGTTACAGACAGGATCGGCAACATCTTAAGAAGAGCTTCTATTAAAACTATTTTCAAGCCTAACAAGAAAGTGAGCCAATTCTTGAACCAGTGAAGAGTAATATTCCTTTGCAGTGTGCAGGTGTATACAAACTTGATTGTGACTGTGGCCTATCATATATAGATCAAACAAAGAGAAGCATCGGTGTTAGGGTGAAGGAACACATCTCCGATGTCAAGAATGGGCATGTATCAAAGTCAGCTGTGTGTGAGCATACATCGAACAAATCCAACCATTACATCAGGTTTGATAAACCCCACATACTCGCTAGGGAGAATAGATATATCCCTAGAATGATCCGCGAGGCTATTGAAATACAAAAACATCCTAATTTCAATAGAGAAGATGGTTGGAAACTTTCCACCGCCTGGGACCCACTATTAAAAAATTTAAAATCCCCAGCACACCACACTAGAGGACCAGATACAGTTAGCTCATTCTGCAAGAATCCAGGGCAGTACGCGAGGCAATTAAGGAATCGTTGGCGGTAGTTTGATATAATAATTATATCAACTGACAGACAAATGCCACCTCAGTCTACCCGTGACCACGGACTACTGTAAAGTGTTCGAAACGTCGGGTTTCCCAAAAATGTTTACCATTCAATATACGCGATTAATCCGTTTAAAAGTGTCTCATTTAAAATGTATAACAATCGCGAAAATCAAAGACATTAATAGTGGTTTTTGTAGTAAAACAGTTCAAGCCAAAATTTTACACTATAAAAGTTATATGTACTCAAGAACTTTTGCCACTAAAGTGACGAAATATACTGTATAAATAATTAAATAAGAAACTCACTTCAGATAACTCTGGGAAGTCATTTTTATGACAAAAGGGACACTCCCATAAGCCAGTCTCATCATTTCTCACAGGATTTGCTTGGTCCAACATTTCTCTTTGGGGTTTCCTATGGGTAATGCCTATTACACTTGCCAAAACCATTTTCCCAACAAAGAACGTTTCAGGCGATTCTTTCGTTAGCATATCGAACAACTCCTCAGCGGTCGGTGATCGATAAGGTACCCTGAGGTCCTTATACCTCGAGTTCAATTCCGCTCGGATGTCATATAAGGTTATACTCTTATTACCAAAGCCTTGTCTCTCCAATTCTTCAGCGAACGCGTCTAAATCGAGATCCTTCAATCGTTCTGGTGCTTCTAAAATCTCTTCCAATGCACCCGCAGGATTTGCATCTTCATCCTCATACTCCAAGGCGTCCACCGCCATTTTCCTCGCCCACTCGTAAGTTTCCGGATGAACTCGAGATCCGTCTAACACTTCTATATACGCTTCAGTACCATCACCTAAACTGCTTGTGTCGATTTTGATGAAACCCGAACAATTTATAAACACTTTCGGACCCATATGACACAGAGTTACCAATTGCGTTCTATTTTCTAGTTTCTGATTGGTCTGTTTAAAGAGTTTTATTAGGGCCTGAGCTTTCCTTGGACCCAAGCCGCATACAAATTGTAACAACTCAGTACCCCGACCAGTGAGCACTGCTTCGTTAACATCCACACCAACTTCGTTCACTCTATTCACAAATTCTAACTCAATACCTTCAAGTAAATCCTCTTTGGCTATTTGATCTTGTAAGGGATGGTATCTTAGGCATAATATTTCCTCATCCGGCCCACAAAGCTGCGATATTTCCATAAGGGGATCTTGTAATAGACGAGCTTGGCAAATAGCCTGACGTAGTGTGTCTGGGTACTCTCTGAAGTCGTGCTGTAATAACAAATAATTAATTTAAATTTAAATTGGCCAAAACGTCACATTAAGATTCTTATATAAACAAAACTAAAGTAATGAACTATCCAGTTGCTTCATACCACAAAAAAAAATACAATAAAGTATGATTTATTTATATAAAATATTAAATTAATTCTAATTTCAAACTCACCCGTCCTTTAATACTATTGCTGTATATTTTACTAATAGTATTATCTGCTATTTCAACGGGGATGCGCGGGATCTGTTCGTCTTCCACCAATTGTTGAACACACTCGGCCACATCCGCCTTTATGTTGAGTGCTTCGCGGGATTCACCGCCTATCACTATCACGTGCGGCCTCTTACGCAGTATGAATCTGGAATATATAATATTTTAAGTTGGCTTAACTAATTTTATATTACTAATAAATAATCATCCAAATTATAGACATAACAAGTGTCAATTGCATGATTATTCCAAAATCCAGTGAAATTTTAATTTATAAAATTTTATTAGTTTAAAATTTGTAAGTGTTATTAATTTAATTTTAATTTACACTTTTTGTCACAGGACAAAAGACAAAAATATGTGAGTGTAAAAAAATCTATATATTAACAACGCACTCACATTACATACACACACACACACACACACACACACACACACACACACATATATTTCAATAATAAGTTACACATATATTACCAGCCATGCGTGACTATGATAAAAATGATGCTCTATCAAACTACTTCAGTCAGTCAATTAATACCATAGGCATGGCCCCTTTTACCCTCCACACTTTGCACTGTATTTTTTCTTGCAGAAATAGTGTAACTGAAAGCAAATACTCTCTCAAGTACCAGGACATCAAAAATCCCTAGGAGTAGTCTCCGTCTGAGCGCGGTCATATCGGCCTTCTTGTTGCGTCGCTCCACGGCGACCCAGGCGTTGCGGCGGCACAGTATGCCCCTCTATGTACACTAGTCCCCCACCAAAGTACCAGGACATCACAACCCCCGAGGAGCACTCACCGTCGGAGCGCGGTCATGTCGGCCTCCTTGTTGCGTCGCTCCATGGCGTCCCAGGCGTTGCGGCGGTACAGTAAGTGCGGCAGACGCAGGTGGTCCGCCACCTCGGCGCCCGCCACCACGCACGCGAACGCACAGTGCGCGCGGTCCGGGATGTACGCTATCGACATTACACGTAGACCTGGTAACAAACAACCGAAAATGATTACGTTTAATCATTTAAATAGCTGTATATAATTTTGTTATAAATAATAGCCAAGAATTAATTTAAAGTATTAACCATTCTTTGAAATAGCAAGTTGCTAAGCTAATAAACTAAAGTAGTAACTTTATTTAAGCATTGGATTATTTTTTAAACTTATAAATTATTTTATCGAACAAATTATGTTCTATCCTGACTGTATGATAATATTAAATATATAAATATATTTTACAACAATATAAGATATACCGTTGGTTGTATCCCATTCTTCATCATCATCATCAGACACTCTGGACTCATATGGAGCTACCTTCAACCAGTCATACAGCTTACGACGGCAGCATCTAGGAAATTAATGTTTCTCTAAGTATTTGTAGCATAAGAATTGTGTGATGCAGGAGCACAGGCGTCCGACTGTAAAGATTACAGAATGTGGGTTCGATTCTCACTCAAGAAAATTAAGTATTTCATATTTTCATTTCATTGCTTTGGTAAAAACCCAAACAACGGAAAGTGGGAAAAGGAACACAGTGACTTCACACTAAGTTCCCAAATTCCCTCCGCCTACCAACCCATGTGCGGGATATATAACGTGAAGCAACAAAACTAAACAAGACAAATACATAAAAAAAATAATAATATATATTTTTTAAACTATTTCAATTTATAGATTTTAAAATGTGCCAAATGTCCCTAAGCATTAACAGATATTTTTTTTTTTTTTTTTTAATTCTACAATTTATATGTGAGTTTTAGCCATAACATTGGCTATGCCACCCCCGTGTGATCTAGATACACATTAATTCGTTAATTTAGCCAGAGCAATAGCCTTACTAGTCAATGGTTCTGCAAGGATACTGCTGTAAATACCAACATTATAGGATTTTAGCCAATAAGGGCGTTGGGCTTCATTGCGTACACATTCTAACAACACATGATAAATATCTTCTATGCTATCATTACAATTCGGACATTTTTCTGTATTAGCATTAACAGATATTTATAATACGGTTTAACATTCCACTTACTTCAATACATATTCCTTGGACTCCTGTAAAAGAACCGCATGTAACTCTCTTCTCAGCTCAGGCATGACTATTTTAGTGAGAGCTAAAGTGACAGCCTCCGCTCGTAATTCATTCCACGCTTGTACAGTTGCTGCAAATTCATCCTAAAATGTTTAAAGGAATTAATTGTATGCCACACATAGCAAGGCAGAGGAAACTTAATAACCTAATAAAAAAGTTAAACATTTTAGTCTCCCACTTTCTGCCAATTTTTTGGAGCCATTGTGTGTTGACGTCTGAAAGTCACTTTTGCACACGGCTTTGCTTTGTTGCCAGAACAAGTAAATGAAAATATTAAACATTTCACCAGCCAAAGCTGGCCTCAATAGATTTATGATAACAATTTAAATAAGTGTTATTATTAAATTTAATTTTAATATTATACCGTAGTAAGACATATTAAATATAACGATAAGCATTGATTATTAAAATAAAACAACAACTGAATAGCATTTTACTAAATTTGATATACCCAGATTTGGTTTCATTTTCATATAAGATACTATAAGAAAAGGATTTAATCTATATTATAACATACTTTTTGATATAATTGTTTCAACTCTTCTAAATAACTAGGCCCAGTATTGCCTTCTATTTGTTCGCTGATGCTGATTTCCAATAACTTATCTTCAGCTGCTATGGAAAGCTTCAAGAATTGATCTCCAGTGAGATCGCGGACTGGTTTCCTTTTCAAGTATTTCATACTGTAAAAAAAAAAAAATTTAAGATATAGAGTGTTGAGCGCCACAGACGCTTACATTATAATTCACACTAACTTCAACCCAAAAAATAAAACTATTTAAAACTCTGTATGAGCTAAGCTCATTCCCTTGTTATATCTACCCAAACTACGCAAATCCCTAATCATAATAATTAAAATAATTTCTTTAAGATTTTTTTTTAAACTACTGTTCTCTAAATGAATTGTGAGATTACTATAAAGTCAACTCACCTAAAGCACGCGTGCCCCTCATCAATCTCCTTGAGGCCGCGCGGCGTGGGGCGCACGCTGAGCGTGGCGCGCTCGCGCAGCGCGTCGCGCAGCGTGGCGCGCAGCAGCGGCTCGCGCGCCAGCTGCACGCCGCACATATACACCGCGCGCCGCACCGCCTCCGTCGCGCTGCCGCCCGCCGCGGCCGCCTGGACGACGAACTTACTAATTATTACGTCATGTCTGCGCATTGTGTTACAAATGCTGGTAACGAATAAATATATTACAAAAAAAAAAGATTTATTATAAGCCATTTTTACAAATAAACACTCAAAAAAATGTCACGGTCATAAGATCACATATCTACGCATGTGATAACATATCGACTGATATGATCACATACACACATCTCTTTACATTTACATGAAAACACTTAATTGTGATATATGGTTCGTTCGTTCCTATGGTGATTATAATATATTTGTCATAGGCCATGGTCCGTAAAGTGCTCACAGTGCTCGTAGCGCGAGAACGCTCGGTCCGTATTGTGCTTTTCTCGCTCACAGTTAGTGTGATGAATAGTATGACGTTACTTGAGACGTCACTAGCAGTGTTGGCGGGTTGGAGCGTGAGCACCGTGAGCGTTGACGTTATTTTACCGTTTATTTGACGTTTAATATATCCTTCATGTCAATTTCACTATCGTCACTTTCCTCAATTGCGGAAAATGCTTGAATACAACCATTTTGACAAGCAATTTATAATCTTCAACGGCTATACCAATACTCTACTCATATTTATATCAAAAATGCTCTGTTAGGTGCTTACGAATTTGACAAGTTAAACATATTAACTTGACAAAGCCGTAAGCACGCTCACAAGTGGTCCGTATTATTAGTACTACTAACAGACGTTGGCGCGCTCATTAATATCAGACCGCACGTTAGCAGTATAAGCGTCGTGAGCAATGTGAGCACTATTTGGACCACAGTCATAAAAAATTTATATTATACATAAAATGAAACATACAAGCGATTCCGCAGCCTCCAAAGGTGGCACTGGTGGCTGTTCCACTTCATGTCGTTGGTAATTGTCCCGTACGTTCTCTGCAAACTGCTCAGGACTAAGACCAAACTTCTTTACAAGTGGCTCTATTAATGGAAACATTTGAAATGAGATAATTAGATTTTTTAGAATATGATAATTAGATTTTGTAGAATATGAAGATAAATTACATTTTATTTGTTAAAAACTATATTTGTATTTATGTAGTATACAAATATAGCTTTTAAACAAATAAAATGTAATTTATCTTTCGTTTTAATATTTCAAATCCTTTTATAAATTTGTAAATTTATAAAATGATGTAAAATATAATTTATATTAAAGTACTCATTTAGACTTTAAAAGAAAAATATTTACAAATAAAATTAATGACAAAAATTGTTTCAAATGATAATCATATCAACTATAAATAATGAAACTACAGCATATATATATATATATATATAACTATAAAACAAAATCGTCAACTAACCAATCCCAGCTTTCCTACAAAGTTCATAAGGTCCAGATCGTACAGCATATTTTACTTCAGTAGGCTCCTCTTCTTCTGGTTGTGCCGCGTCTACAGCTGCTACTGCTTCATCGGCATCTTCACCATTCCTTTCAGCTTCTTCACGTGCCGCTTTCCTGTTTCAAAGGAAAAATTAATATACATATGTATTTATTTTTTATCAATTAGTTATATCTTGTCACTCAATTTTCTGAGACATCTCAAACTCATTGTTGCCCTTTATTTTGTTATATGGAACTAGGGAATGAAAGTAAATAATTTACTCTAGCCTCTAAAAGACATCTTTTACAGCTGTATCGTTTACAGTAACAAACTATAACACAATTGTAATTTAACTTAATGTTCAATAAACGTTTAAAACGACGTATGAAATGAATATGTAGTTATAAAAAACGTTAAATTTGATATAGCAATCACTTACTTCTTCTCCTCAAGTTCCCTTTTTTTCTCTTTAGTGCGTTGTAATCTCTGCATTTCAGGTAAATCAGTGGAATAGTATAGTAGAAAATGCGTATGAACGTCACGTAGTTCTTCTGGTGTCTGAACATTTTTCATTCTATAAAATAAATACTGAATTAATTTTGATAAAAATATATTAATTTGAAATATAATAACACAACAATTTTTTTCTTTTTTCCATTTTGATCCAGAAAAACAAATTTATTATATTAAATTTTTAATCTGTACTATAATATAAGGAACTTTGTTTGAATCTAAATTTATAAAATCTATCTGTGTCAGATATTTTATTTATTAAGGAAGGCTATTTATTATATGTCATGTCAAATGTGGCAAAGAAATGTGTCACGTGTCAAACATATATATATTGTCAATTCAATATGACCATGCAAGTAGAGCTGTACCTAAAACTTAGTACTAAGTACTAAATACAATAATTTAATATCTTAAATATTAAAATAACACATAGTCTACCTTTCAATATCTTCATCTCTTATAAGTCGCATGTTTTCAGGAATTGGTGCATCAGGATCCGCCATTACCTTGTCTAACTGGAATTCCCTCATATTTTCTACTAGTCGTAACAAATTTTCTTTTCGTTGCTTTAATTGACACCACTTAAATATAACATAATAAAATTAGTTATGTAAAAAAAATTAAAAGTCACCTCTACCTAGGAAATAATATGAATTTGGAATTAATAAAAAAAAGTTATTCATTTATTATGTATTGTTATAACTATTGTATGAAGTAATTTTTTATTGTTTATTCTAGGAATTATTTTCATACACTCATGAAGGTACCAACACAAACGCAGCGTTCCGCAACTCAATTTCAAGTGTGATGTTAAAAACAATAAATTAAAATACACTTAAATACCTTTGCATCATATTTATAAACTTTCCACAAATCATTGATACTGAGTTCTGGTTGTACATACTCCTTACGATAAAATGCTATGAAAGGTACTTCTAGAGTCTGATTCCTCATGAAGTCCAATGCTTGACGGATTTTCACTACTGTACTTGAGCCACTAAAATAAAAGAACGAATGTTATTAGTTATAGCTTTGACACTTGTGTAACTACAGTATAAAAAATAATATAAAAAATAATATATATATGTAATAAAATATATAATTGATTGATAGCTAAAAGTTTCTAATCAATAAAAATAGGTCTTGATACTTTTTACCCACTTTATTACAAAATCATGTAAAAACCACTTAACAATGTTGTGTAATTGCTATATTTATAATATATATAGTATAATTAGCAAACAATTTCCAATATACACACTAAAATATAAGTGTAACTAGTAAATCAAATATATTGACTTTAAAAAGAAAGAAATTTTACAATAAACAAGCACATAACACAAATTTATTATTTGACCAACCGTCTAGAACGTTCTCTCGCTTCTTGGGCGTCAGCCTTAGACACAGGGGGTTTTAAGAAAGCTTGTTTATATATCCATTCAGCTTCATCCTCTAGCTCAGTACTACCTTCCTCCACCGGCGTGATCGGTACTTCTCTGATTTGCATACGCTCTGGGACGTCAGTTTTACGTATCTATATAAAAAAAAATAAAGTGCTCAAAGTTACAAGTTTAATTAGAAATAGGTTTAGTAGAATTCATTTATAGTGATTAATTAATATATATGAATTTAGTACCTAACTCATTTGATGTGTTGATAGATATTATTGAAGTAGGTATAGTGCAGACAAGCGATAGAAATCTTTACATATTTAGAAAATATATAAAATTACAAATCGAAATTGATTCAAATTGATTCAAAATTCTCAATTTTCATAATAATTTAACAAGAAAAGGTTAACTGATAACTTTTCACACAGACAATAGAATTTTATTTTGTGTAATAATTAGAATAAAAAAAAACTCAATGAAAGTGTAGTGTGTTTTGTAGCAATAATACATTAATAGTAGTATATTTAACATTTTAAATGCTAAATTATTATTGTTTATATTATAAAAAATTGTACATACCTCATTGTCCAAATCAGTAAAATGACTTCTCTTCAACTCACTAGGCTCATATATCTCAAATATGGACTTCTTACTTGGCCTTTTTGCTTTGCCCTTTTTGGTCCTTCTCCTTTCTCCTTTAAAAAAATAATAAAGCATTATATGTTAGTGTTAAAATATGAATCATATAATATTCAGCTTGAAGCTTTATCTCAGACATGGCATTTTGATATATAATCAAGGATATAAATTATTTTCATCTCCCTTTGGTAGCAAAGCAAAGTGTGGCAATAAGTTTGGCTGCTGCAGGAACTGAATGAGTTACCATAGTGGTCCAAAGTTCCCTCTGCCTGCCTATAAGCAGGCCACAATGCAAAGCTAAAACAATGTATATATTTATTTAAATGCAAGCTTACCTTCTTCTTCCTCATCTTCCATATATTCATCTAAATCTTCTTCTTCTTCATCTTCATATTCATCTCCATACTTCTCAAACTCATCATAATCGAAGTCCACACCAAAGATGTCTTGACCTTCTTGCAATGAACTGTTTATTGAATAAATGTTATACTAAATATTAATGGTATAAAGAAATAATGCACATTGAATTATTCAATTTACAGTTAGAATACAAGTTAGTTAGAACAAAATAATTGAATATACCTTTTAATAGCAATTTTTACTTTTATGTATATATTATATACAGTTATTTTCATATTTCAGCTGTTTTGTCACATTTGTTGTATATTAAATCAAATATAGTCTAACCAAACTATTACTTATAAGTCAGGCTATTTTTAAATTGGATACAATTTCAAAATAAACCATTTAAGATATATAATAAATCTTATAAATTTTAAAAATACATAAATGTATGTCTCAAACAATCATTTATAACAAAGAATTAAAATTCATATTAGATTTTTTTAAAAGTCTTTTATAATAATAACAAACTTACGCATCAGTAAATATAGGTTTCCGTTTTTTCTTCCTCTCCGCAATAGGTCTACCATCACCATCTACTATAAAGTCATCTGCATCGGATTCCATATCATCATTCTCATCATCATAGTCAACTTCTCGGGGTGCAGCTGATTCTGATCTGTTTTCATCTTCCTAAAGTTTTTTTATAATTATTTCATTATCTAGACACATTACATCTTTTGGTATTGAATTCCACCACTTAATGCCTCCAAAATTGAATGAAAAGCAGGGAACAGAATATGTTAACCGTAGGTCTTATTATTGTGCTAGGCATTGACAGTTACTTTCTATTCTTTACATATCTTATCATATTATTATATTAAAAGAAACATGCTATATCATTTAAAAACTACTTTGAAGTGATTGAAGTACATTCACCCTAGTATGTAACATCTTCAAACTGTAGTATTATTACTTAAATTTATTAAGCCTTACCTCATCAGATCCAGCAACAAATAATTTCTCTGCAATAACCTCTCTCTCTAAATCTGGATCATCATTACCTTCATTGTCACTATCATCATCTTCTAGCCGACGTAATCTTTTAAACTTGTTCTGTCAATAAAAAGTATAACTAAATCACTGTTCACATAATTAAATGTAAAAAATCAATTGAAATAACATCAATTTGAGTTTTGAAAATGTAATTTAGATCAAGATTCAATTACCATTACTTAAACTTTTTAATTACTATTTAAACTATTAGTATTGAATTTTGACTTTTACATACCCTAGCTACTTTCACACCTAAATTTTCTTCTATAAGGTCATAGTCCTCATCTTCCAGTCTATCATCTAATTCATCATCACTTTTTTTTCTTTTCTTAGGACCTGCACTTGCGTCTGAATCCTCACCATCACTACCGGATTCTTCTATAGGTGCGTCATCAATTAAATCTTTTAATTCTTCGCGAAGACGCTCTTCATCATCTATGGAAATCCACATGTATAAACTATATTAAATAATTGAACAATGTATTAAATATATGTTTTTATAGAAAATGTTGTTGTAGAAATGCTAAGCCAACAAAATGTTGCAAAAATAACATGTTATTCAGTTTATAACTTCACAATTTACAAATTCTAGGGTGCCCTACTTACCTTGACATAATTAGAAAAAAGTCAATAGAATCGTGACTAAAACAAATACAGAACAATGTGATCTAAATCGTATAGTAATAATTGTAGTAGTACTTCAGAATGTATTCGAAAATATAGATAGGTATCAAACCTTCTTCCTCATCATCTTCGTCGTCGCTCTGCACAGCCGCTTTACGCTTGATTTTTTTGCGTTCCACTGGTTGTTCATCTTCATCAGACTCAACCTTAACATATTATTGGTGATTATTACATTTTAAACGTCCTTTGTCAGATAATTACAATAATTTGTAGTCGTAATCAATCATCAAATATGAAATACATGCATTGTTTTTCTTATACTAACCTCGCTTTCTTCTGCTTCAGATTCCAAAAAGTCAGCCATGTCTACTTAAGAACTAAAGTTACACTTAAATAAAAAATAAATCTAAATTAAAATCTTTAACACTACTTATTATAAATGAGAAAAGAAAACCTACGATTAGAAATCACTAAAAATCGTAACATAGACAAATATTTGTTTTTATTATTGCCATTTAAAAATCGGCGTCTATTGATTATCTACATAAAGATTCTAATTTTTGGTAATAATTATATTTTTTTAAATTATATCGCCAATAATAATTAAAGGTTTCCTGTATATATATTAAATTTTTGATAGTTGTTTTGCATTTACTAAAATTTTGCAAAATACAAAAAAAAAAAAACTATTTTACATACGCAAAAAACTTATATTGATAGACACACAAATTATTATAATTTAAAAGTTTGCACAAACTTTGAAATTATAGTAATTTTGACTAACTTTCATTAGTTATATTACCAATCTATACCTATCAACATTACTAAAAACCAAATTAATTATTTTTTAATAAATTCATTTTAAATATCGGCAACAATGATTTTGTATCCTGCACTTGTACGCTTGCTTATTGATATTAAGTACCATTTATTTATGTATGTTCCTGACAGCCAAGCAAATCTCTTACGTTGTACTACATATATTTTTGAATGATAAGAAAACATAGAACATGACAATTTGAGCCGAGAATTAATTCATGTCGGGACTTTGTTAGCGTATATTTTGAATGATTCACGTGGAGTAAAATTTAGTTTGTCTAATGTTAAATTGTGTATTTAAGGTAAGTTTTTTGTTTTTATTTTGAATTAAGTTTGTGGGTATAAAGATCTATTCGGAATTTTTTTCTTGTATGGTTAACCAAAAGACAACGGTTGATACACCTAAAAAAACAATGACTGACCCAGTAACCGTCACTCCTTCTTTCCAACGCGTGTATGTTCACCCCAGTATGACTGATGGTCTTACATGATACACAAATGTTCATGTCTCCCGAGAAGTTGAAGGCATCCTCAGGAGCTGCTATACGGGCTATTAAATTTGTTCAATTTTATAAAATAATTTAATTCACTCAATACTCAACAACGATATCAAAAATATTGGTAGAAATACAGTTTCCGTATAGTTTAATTCTGCTCAGGCTGTCAATATTTTTTTAAAATAATACTTACCTTGCTATAACTAAAATTAAATACAAGGCATTTATTCCTACGTACAATATCACACGAATGGGTCTAGCTCAGAGAGTGCCCATTGACTTTTCAATGCAAGAATTGGTTGATTCTCTTGTGCTTCCTTCAGGCTGTGGCTCAGTTATGAAAGCGAGACGCCTAAATCTTTAGATTGTTAGTGAGGGGATTTTTACTTGAGTTCGGACACAAGCCGTGGTAATAACCTTCTTTGGTAAAATGTTGCCAGAGAGAGTGTTTAGCTTGTTCTGTTTTAACACTTATGGAACCTTAAAAAAATTCCCTACATACTATGTATAAATTGTTGTCATTTTGGAAACGTTAAGGCGCAGTACCGATCGAAACCTAGATGTTATAGGTATTTCCACTGTGGAGATTCATGTGATATTTATTCCCATTTATATCACTCATCCTAATACCAGATCATTTTAGTTTGCAAATTGTTACAGCTTTCCTCACATCCTTTACTGTCTTGCTTATCCCAACTATGGGAACTTGTTTCTGACAGACCATACTTTCCTACCTACCTGATAGTTTTCTAAAATTTTCTGGACTCTCCAATTTTATAACTTGTTTTTTTTTTTATGGAAAAGTCGGCAAACGAGCGTACGGGTCACCTGGTGGTAAGTGATCACCGTCGCCCACGGCCCCGAGTAACTCCAGAGGAGCTACAGGAGCGTTGCCGTCCTTTAAATTGGAAGGGCACCGGGGCCCGGCATTACCTAATGCGAAACGCAGTAGCCAAAGCCACTACTTAACGCCTGTCTTAAATGCCGGGGGTGGTAATAATCCGGTCGAGTCTGCCCATGCGTGTTGCCATTACTGGCAACGTGACTCTACCACACGTACTTTAGTCGCCTCTTACGACACCATCAGTACCAGGGTGATCCTATTCTAAGCCGGAATCACACGGCTAGTTTTCCAACAATTCCTCACTATTCCTTTTCATTTTGCTTACATAATTACAAATGTTGGTCTTATTAAAGACGTTTAGAATACCAACACTGAATTCAAATCTTACATTTATATCAATTGGTCTAATCTACACTGACGCATCTAAACTGTCTAGTGACGGCTGTGTCGGTGCAGCGTGTTGAATTATTTATTTTAAAATTATTTTACTATTATCTACACTGACGCATCTGAACTGTCTAGTGACGGCTGTGTCGGTGCAGCGTGTTGTATTACTAATTTTAAAATTATTTTACTATTTAAATGTCCGCCCACTTCATCAGTGTTAACAAGTGAGGCTGTTGCTATCCTTAGAAACAATCCTGTTTTCCCGCTCCATTTCGACACTGTTATTTTTACTGATTTTCTCAGTTGTCTAGTTGTCTACAGGCTATTAAAGAGAATCATGTTCGCAAAAAAAAAAGATATTCCATTGTCTTGACGATTCCCGAAGCCTTGTTCTCATGTCATTAAAGAAATTAGTCTGTAGTATTAGTTTGGGTTCCTAGTCATTCAGGTATCACGGGAAATCAAACCGCAGACTTGTGCGCTAAGAGTGCTATTGTGTGTGGTAATTTAGCATATTTTTCTAATTCAGCTCAAGATTTGTAGTCTCTTCCGAAAGCGCGATTGGACGTGTCGTGTTGTAATTACTGGAAGTCAGTTAAATCTGGTAAAGGTAAGTTTTATTCTTCAGTTCAACCGGATATACCCTGCGTCCTTGGTTCTTTACTCAAAAAAAAGTATTGAACAGAGAGTTATACAGACTATCTGTCGTCTGCGCCTTGAAAAAAGGATATGGAAAGGACAATTAAACTTTAGACTAACCTTAGTATTAGAAAGTAGATAATATATACCCTATGTTTAAGTAAATTGATTGTATATATTTAGTGCTGTCTTATTCTAAACAGGTGGTGGCATATCTAATAAGACTTTCTATTTTTTAAAAAGTTAACATAGCCTCTTAAGTATTACTATATATATTTTTTACTGATAAATTTCCATCGTGTCTTCTTTATTCTACGTGACATTGGCGAAGCAAACTGTGCTCTACTGGAACTTTTAAAAGCCTTCAAATAAATAACAACAAAGCCTCAATCCGTATCAGTTAAAGAATATTAAAAAAGGTAAGAAAGAAATTTAAGGCCTGTCGTTGCGCAGCGACACATGTGTGTGACTGTAAGCGACAGCAAGTATTTAATAATTTCAATTTAAATTTTGAATGTGTTCATTTCTTCGCACTGGTGTAAGGCAAAATGTGGCATTGAGTTTCGCAACTTAAACCGCAATGCCTCAAATTCGGCGATAGTGGGGAATTGAAGTGGAACGCAGTGTCTTAACACTAGGTTCCAAAGTTCCCTTTCATATGCGGAATACAGTGAGAAGTGAGTGAGAATGATAGAAGTTATATACATAGTATCAAATATACTAAATTATTGTAATTGACATATTATAAAAAATAATATATTTTATTTATCCTTAAATGGCTAAGAATCTTTATTTTATTGAAATAGTCGTAATATTTTAACTCATTTACCATCCGTAAAAATGGAATGAAATAACATAACATGTGGACGCGCAAGCGTTTTCAGCAAAGTCGCTTATATGTATTGACAACAAAATGAACAAAAACTGTCATAACTTACGCCAAACGTCTCTTTTACACTGTTATGTTAGTATACGCTTGGCAACACTAAGCAAGCGTATACACTGCATAACACGTTATCATTATTTTATCATACAGACAAAATGAAAAAAATAATAATAGATAAACAATAATCTGTTTACGTATGTTTGTGATTGTGACTATTTCTATTGTATTTCGGAAATTCTTATTTTGTCTTCGAAGTGCAAATAGTGCTTCGTTTCTTATCTATTAAATTGTATATGTTTTAGAACAATGGATAAAACCGCACCAATAGTAAAAAATATAATACACAAAGGCCAAAAATATGTGCCAATAGCTAACGGAAGTAAGGTAAATTTTTAAAACAATAAATACACATTATTTGAACATGCAAATACACATTAAATCTTTTAAATTTTTTCTTTAATCCAGGTACATTTTCATTTTCAAACATGGAAATTGGGTAAATCGAGGGTTTTATTAGATGATAGCAAATGTATTGGCAAGAAAGAGCCCATGGTCCTTGTAATAGGACACAAATTTAAGTTAGAAGTTTGGGAGACTATAGTTAAAATGATGGCTGTTGGGGAGGTAGCAAGCTTTAAAGTAAAAAAAGAGGTATCAACACATATAGCATATATAGTTCTTATATATAATAATGGTATACAATTTGTATAAAATTACACGTTTATTTTAATATTTTACAGTTAGTGTATGCCTATCCATTTGTGTCGAAAACACTTCGTGAATTAGGCCAGGAGCAAAAGAGGAAACACACCTGCACAATGACTTTGCATACTGAGGGCATTGGATATGCTGATTTAGATGACTTTATTAACAGCCCTTGTGATTTAGAGTTTATTCTAGGTAAATGAAATTTAAATCAGAAAACAATTAAAAAAATATAACATAGAAGGACTCAAGAATGTACCTGTTAGTCAGTTTCTAATGGGCAAGGTGTTGTCTAGACCTGCTACACTCTAATTTTTACATGTTTTCTCAAGCATTTTTCTGTCCTTAATAAGAAAATGTAACTTAAAAATTATATATATTAACAGAACTAATAAAAGTGGAAACATCTAATGAATATGAAAAAGAATTATGGCAACTCAGCAGTGAAGAGAGATTAAAATTAGTACCTGAACTTAAAGAAAAAGGTAACAAGTTGTATGGACAAAAATTATATGAAAAAGCTGAAGATGCTTACAGCCAGGCTTTAGCTATATGTGAGCAACTGATGATAAGGTTTGTGTAGTATATATTTAAGAAAATAGATAATATCCTTATTTAACACAAATAGGTAAAAAAGGCTGGCAATGGCAATTAAGTACAAATAAATCTCTATTATATACAAAATACAAAAAAAATATCGTAGAAGTAGTATAGAATTGTGCAATTAAATACATTGTGTACCAACCTGTATAAGGCATTGGCAGCTTGAATTACACAATTTTATTTACTATGTTTCTTCTTTTAATAATATTATCACTTGTAAGACAATATACTTTGAAAATTAAATTTCAGCTAAATGAATAAAATAGTAAGTAAATGTTGCCCCGAACATAAAAGAGAAAACTGTATTAAAATTTGGTTAGCTGACAAACAGCCTGAAATCACTACTTTGGGCCCTATTGCATAAACATTCCCTAGAATTTCTTTAAATATATCTTCCATGTACAGACAGTGAATGGTTATAGATTTATTATAAATATAGATAAGAAAGCAACAGAAAAGAGAAAGAAATTTTGTCCTGTTTAATATTATATTGATTGTACTACTGCATAGAACCCTTTCTTAATTTTAATAATATTGAATCAATTATTTGATTCACTGGTGGATGGATCACTGTTTTTTTCCTATTTAAATGGGCTTAAATGAAAGTAGAAATGTTTATATTTCAAATATTATTTACCTGATGTATTCAGACTCTGTAAAGTGTAGAGAGTGCATTAAAATTTAAAATATGTTGATTTGTAAAATAAAATATTACTGCTATGTAGTGTGATTAAAAAACTTATGTAAATTGTTTTATTAATAACAAGTTTTTTAGTTAACTTAGTGGAATTTATGAATTTTTCGGTTGCTTTGAAGATAATCAATAATCATTTACAGAGAAAGAAAATGTGACGATGAATGGATAGAATTGAACAAATTGAAAATTCCAATTCTTTTAAATTATGCTCAATGTAAATTAGTCAAAGGTGAATACTATGCTGTAATAGAACACTGCAACACTGTTCTTGAATATGACCAAGGTATCAACAGTTTTTTATGCAATTAGTGATAGATATTGCAGTTACTGTATTAAATTATTAAAATAGATGCAGTTGTAGTGTAAGGTTGTGAGTGTCACTTGTAAAATAAATAATTTCTATTTCCACAATTTGATAAGACAGAAATATGGTGGTGATGCCATCTACCTTGGAATAAACAATATCTTAAAAAACACACTTCCAAATGGAACATATAAACAGATTGTGAGATGCTGTGAAAATTGTAGAAAAAAATATCTAATATTTGTTCAATATTTTATTTTAGATAATGAAAAAGCATTATATAGAAGAGCTAAAGCCCATGTGGGAGCTTGGAATCCAGATGCAGCTGAAGAAGATTTTAAAAAACTGAAGTCTTTGGATCCTACAATGGAAACAATTATTGACAAAGAATTAGAAAATATCAAACGATTGAGGTTACAAAAAACTGAACAAGATAAACAAAACTTGAAAAAATTATTTGCTTCAGATAACAGCTCATAGCTGTACTATGGTAGTTTGTGTAAATTAAAACAAAATATATTTATTTTAGATTTTATAGATATTCAATATTTTTATTATTATTGATTAAGTATTATGTTATATTTAAAGTATATGTTTGTTAAAATTTTTGCAAAAGAGATTATGTTCATACTAAAAAAGCATTTATAGCTTATGTTATTTAACTTATACATTGAAATGTAGAACAACTATGTTTCGAGTATATCAATTTAATTATGATTTTATTTCTATTTTCTAATGAGAAGTACTTAAAAATATTATAATAAAGTTTTGTTGTTTTCTGAATAATGTAGAATCTGCTACTCTATCTAATTATTTATCATCTAGTATTTTATATAAAAAAGAAGTCATTAAAATAAAAATGTTTTGGTGAAAATAATGTATTGCCCCAATTGGGGATTCAATCTATCATACTGATGCTCTGACACTGCAATTGTGCCATGATGGATAAAAATGTTAATTGTGAATATAGTGGATCTTTTACTCAATGTAATATTATAATATATTTGAAGTAATATGTACAGTATATGTTAATTAAAAAATATATAATATGATTTTATTTTTATTTATTTCCTATTTCTGAAGATATAATTTTATATTTGTAGAGATAGTAGTAAAATAATTAATTGTTATATCTTAATTAAGTAGTTATACTTTCAATATTTTTTACATAAACTATATAACTCAACTCAGCTTCACGCTGTGTCCTGCACACGGCAGGGTAGGCAGAGAGAACTTGGGAACGTGTTAAGTGTTAAGGCACTCTGTTCCCCACTTTCCGCCGAATTTAAGGCATTGAACGCTGAGTGGCGGAATTCAAGGCGCTTTGCCTTGTAACCAGAGCAAAGAAATGAGAACATTAAATATTCAATTTGAAAATATTAAATATTTCATTTCCTCGAGTGGAGATCGAACCCACAACCTGTCGTTTACGCCAAGACAGGCATGAACTATATATTTATATATAATTATATATACTTATAATAAATCAGTAACTGATCACTGTATGTAGAATATATATTAAAAACAACCTTATAAGTGACATTTTTTTTTGTTTTAATAGGGCCCAAACTAGTGATATATTTGTTTATTTATTTGTCTGTGCGTTTGTATGCGTTAACCTCAGAAACGATCAACTTGAAATGTAGTTTTTAGTTTCACTACTGTATTTTGACAATTTTCCCTCAATATTTAGTGTTTGTTATAATGAAGTTAGCTTATAAAATAAAAAAAAAACGTTACTTTAATTTAAATTATTTAATTCGATAAATTGCTATAGTTTTTTTAATAATTTACTAAAAATTTTAGTTCTCTTAAAAATAATTGAGATGTGTAAAAAATTTAGAATAATTCGAGTGGGCCAAGCCGCGAGCTGGTTGTTAGTTAAAAGTATATTATTGTCAGAAACTTATTTCATAGTTTTAATGTTTTGCAATTTATAGTCTAAAATTTACAGTGTTCATTGTTGATGTTGAACATCATTTCTGTTAGTTCAGTTGTGTCAATGTCACGCTGGTTAAGGAAGTAACCTAAAAATTTGTTTATTTAGTTTCAAAGACGTGGGAAACAGCAAAAAAGTTTTAAAATTTATTTATAATGTCAGAAGACAGTGAAAATATAAATAAAATTAATGCAGAAAATGTTCCGAATGCAAACAATAGTGAAGAATACGCTTATTTAGATCGTGGCGGCTTTTCGTCAGAGAAATTTAAAATCGAAGTTCGTGGGCTACCTAAATTTTACGGAATCGCAGTAAGAATTATCATAAAACAAAGGACATCTATGTCATTATTTATATTTTTAATAGCTGTTTAATTAAAGTTATACTTGTAGGAATTGAAAAAGTTAATGAATAATAAATTGGGCTTAAACACCAGCAAGATAAAAAGACCTAAAAATGGAAGTCACTGGTTATTTGCATGTTTCCAAAATGATGAAGAACGTACGAAAGCTATTGCAGCCTTAAATGGATATTCATGGAAAGGTACCTATAAATTTCTATACAATACAATCTCATCTTATACAATAATTCAAATTAATTTTATTAAAGTAAAAATTAATTACCTTAACAAATATTTATCAACTCAAAACTTTTTAATAAAACTGACTGTTGATATTTTCCTTAAAGGAAAGACATTAATAGCTGAGATAGCAAAACCAGCACCTGATCCACTTGTGAGAAAGAGAAAGCAAGAAGAAGAATCAGTTCAAAACAAAAAAAAGAAGGAGGATGAAGGTAAGAGCCAGGAAGAAAGACTGAAAGATGCCGTTATACCATATTGGAACATGCCTTACGAGGAACAGGTAATAAAATGGTTGATATTATTTATAGAGGTAACATTTCTGTTTTTAATGGCATCATAAATATTTAGTTTAATTTTTAATTTAATTATTTTTAATTTTAGTTGAAGATTAAAGAAAAAGAAGTCACAGATTTGCTAATGAAATTTGACAATGAAGTGTGGAAGATTTACAAAGAAAAACGAGCCACTATTGAAAATAATCGTAAATTATACAATGGTGTGAGCTTTGAAGTAAAACCTATAGAAAAGTCACCTATAACAGAAGGATATAGGAACAAGTGTGAATTCACTGTTGGTATTGATGAAGAAACAAAAATGGCTACAGTTGGGTTTAGGCTTGGCAGTTATGTGACAGGCACTGTGGGTGTAGCCCCAGTCGCTGGAATGAAACATATTTCTGATAAAACTAAAAAGGCTGTACTTGTAGGTTATTTTTGTTCTTTTTGATTACATATAATTTTTTATTTGTAGGATTAGTTTAGTATTTTTTTGTTTCTTAGTTGTAACTGACTGTGAAATCTTATTAAAAGGAAATATAAATTTCTTTTAGGTAATAAATAAACTCTTTAACCACAAGTTAGTAACTCAAACTAGAAATAAACTTAGCTACAAAATACATCTATTGCATTTTTTTTATTGATGATTTTATTTTTCACAATTATCAAAATTAATTACATAATTATTATAAAATATCCATGTTATTTTCAGTTATTTCAAGAATTTATCCGAAAATCAGAGATGGCACCATTCTCGCCAGCAGATTATTCTGGTTTCTGGAGGTACCTTACTGTGAGGGAATCTTCATATAATGGTGACTTAATGTTAATCATTGCAATGCATCCACAGGTATAGATATGTTGCTTAATATATGTGTAAAGAGGCCTGTTGTGGCACAGGGGCACTAGCACAGACTGTACATGACAGGTTGCGGGTTCAATGTTGCTCATGTGAGGCATGAGGACATTAAATATTTAATATTTTAATATTAAATATTTCATATTTATAAATTAAATATAAATTTTCATTTCTTGGCATATGAGGGATGTAGAGTAAAACTGAAAAAAAAAATATAACATTAATTTTTTTTAAGGATTTCACAGAAGAAAAATTAGTTGAATTAAAGAAACAATTGATTGAGTACTTCAGTTCAGAAGAGTCCATTGCAGTGGGCATCAAATCATTATACTTTCAACTTTTAACTAAAAAGTAAGACGTAATCTATATATAATAAAAATTGAAATGACTTTCTGTGATTTAGAAACTATATGAAATGAAAGAAGAATAAAGAAGAATGTGCTCAGGTGGTTTGGGCACGTCAGGTGGTGAGTGAAGAAAGAATGGTAAAAAAGATTTATGAAGGAAAAGTGAGTGGTAAGAGAGGGAGAGGGAGAGGGAGACCTCGGTTGACCTTCGAAAACACAGTATCGACGATACTGGAGGAAGGTCACGTAAAAAGCATGAGGACCCCCCGGAGGGCATGTATGAAGAGGTTGATGACAGTGGACGAGGCGAAAGAGGTATGCCGAGACCGTAGCGTTTGGCGCTCCGTCCTCTCTGCCTACCCCGCTAGGGATATAGCGTGAAGCTAAGAAAGAGAAAGAAAGGAAGAAATTATATCTTTCCAAGTGCATATTACCAACAAACAAACATTTTTAAATTTGTATCTCTGTGTTTGTGTCACGCGACAGACAAAGTGCGGCGTTGAGTTCCGCAACTTAACACATCTTGACACTGGATTTTCACTACTTACCTAGCAAAAATGAAACAAAAGTATTGTTATGATCACTTGAAGAAACTTGAATGTAATGTATTACAAATATATTTAGGGATTTTTTTTTTCCAGCTTCACGCTGTATCCCGCACTAGGCAGGGTAGACAGAGGGAACGAAAGTGAAACCTAGTGTTATGACACTCCGTTCCACTTCCGTTCCCCACTTTCCGCCGAATTTGAGGCATTGCGTGTTGAGTGGCGGAACTCAACGCCGCGCTTTGCCTTATTACCAGAGCGAAGAAATGAAACATTAAATATTTAAATTGAAAATATTAAATATTACATTTCCTCGACTAGGGATCGAACCCAGAACCTGTCGGTTACAGTCACACTCTTGTGCTGCCGCGCCACGACAGGCCTCAATTTAGGGATAATATGATAATATTTTAGGAGGGTAGGTGAAGATGGATCGAGACCAGAGCATCTCATGGGTGAAACTCACATTGTAGACACAATCCTGGGCAGGCAGTTCAGGATATCAGCAGAGGCATTTTTTCAGGTATTTGCCATATTTTCAATAAAACTTTAAATAATAAAATTACTTTGTAGCCAGCTGATGGGATTGATGACCCAATGGACTTGAGTTCTTCAGTATTGTGGCAGAGTAGAGCAGGAGCTATGTGCACCGAAAGGTTGAAGTGCTCAATTTGCGTAATAGCGAGGATACCTTCTCACCACCTGGTGCTCATGATGGTGAATCCCTTTCCAAGGTTGCCGCTTTGTGAGGGCCCGTCTAGTCAACTATTCAATTTGAAACGTCCAAAAGGCTGTCAGTAGCCCAGTTCTCAATATGTCCGAATTCCATTCCATAGTAATTTTGTTTATTTGGTATTTCAATGTTAGTTTTCCATATATTCCATAGTTTTCACGCATTTTCCGATGATTATCTTTGGTAATTTACCCGTGGTTACGCAGAGATAGAACCCGGCTATTGCGTAACAGGAGACATTTTGTTATTCTCTAAGGGGCCTCTACGTGTTGGATCTGTGACCTCCCGTTTCCGTCTGTAGATAAGAATTATTATTAGGTAATAAATAAATGATATGCAGAGGCCTGTCGTGGCGCAGCGGCACCAGCGTGCGCTTTAACCTACAGGTTCTGGGTTCGATCCCCAGTCGAGGAAACGAAATATTTAATATTTTCAATTTAAATATTTAATATTTAATTTCTTTGATCTGGTAATAAGGCAAAGCGCGGCGTTGAGTGCCGCCACTCAACACGCAATGCCTCAAATTCGACGGCAAGTGGGGAACTGAAGTGGAACGGAGTGTCTTAACACTAGCTTTCCGGGTTCCCTCTGCCTACCCTGCCTCGTGCGGGATACAACGTGAAGCTAAAAAATAATATACAAGCCGTGATCAAACAATTAAAAGTGACTAATTACACATATTAAAAAGAAAACACATTTTGTGTTAACAATTTTACTGTGATGTAAAATTAAAATAAATATTTTTGTAACAGTGATATAAAACTGGGATATGTAGTTAAGAAATTCGTGGATACTTTACAAAGCATTTACGATTGAAGTTTATGTATATATATAGTTAGAAGTCAAATTTTTCAAATTCAAATTCAAATATTTTTATTCAAAATAAGAAGTTACAAGCTTCGTTTTTTGAACGTCAAACAATTTACCACCAGTTCACTAAAGTTAGTGCCTCAGACCTGAGAAGAACCGGCGAAAGAAACTCAGCGGGACATGTCTTTTTTTTAATCAAATTTTACATCATATAATCAATTGTGACAATGATACATTTGAAATAGCCTGGAGCGAGCATTTTATTCCCAAGGCGTGTTATCATTTATGAAATCGAATTATTTCTGAAATCGAAGGCAAATAAATTACATGGATTCTCCTTTTATTTATTCTTTTTTCGTTTCATATTCTTTCATTCCTCAAATTTAACGCGGTAGACGGAAGCTATTGCTTTGATAATCGTCTCGATAATTGAGTAAAGTTAAAATATATTATTATTAACTTTACGATAGCTATTAATATTGTATATATACACATTTCATAATCATTTGATTAATAGATATAAATATAGGATAAAAAGGTATGTGTACCTGTCGTGTGTGTCTATGGCACTAATAATAAAAATGTTAATAATTAATTCCTTGCACGGGATCGAACCCGTGACTCAATTCAACAATCAAGTTATTGTAAGAAACTGCGATGTGTCAACGGTGCCGACACTCATAATTATGAGTAAAGTAACTTTAGTCGTGCACTTATGAGCAAATTAAAGCCTACAAACTTTTATCGTACCCTAATAAAATATTTAATTTTAATAACTTTTTTATTTATAACATATGTCTTTAGATAAATACAGCCGCTGCAGGAATATTGTACCAAAGCGCCATCGATATGAGTGAAGTGAAGGAAGACTCCACTGTAATTGATATATGCTGCGGCACCGGCACCATCGGGCTATGTTTTGCTAAGGTACTTACTTATGTACATACTTGTTTGTACTTACGTCTGTTGATATATATGTATTTAGTTTAATATTAATCACGTGGCGCAGGCGTGCAATTGTAAATTGCAGATTGTGGGTTCGATGCTTACTCGAGGAAAAAAACTATTAAATATTTCATTTTCGTCGCTCTGGCAATAAGGTAAAGCGCGGCGTTGAGTTCTGCCACTTGCACGGAAATATCTATAGAGAGGCACTATCGGCTGTTAACTATGTTACTCGTAATTGATCTATAATATTTGAATTAGCAAGTTCAAATAAATGTAAATTTTGTCGAAACTATAATTTGATATTACCTCGTAATAATAATTTATTCGACAATGTTTTCTTATACTATCACGTAAAATTAACTTCTGTCAACCGACTTACAGTCATATAGAACTGAATCACTTTTTGTTTGAAGGTAGTATTATCTGAACCCGTGCCCCTAGGAATCCATCCAAGTGTTCTGACCACTAACGCATACGTTCTCATCAAGCTGCGTCGTAATTCTTATATGTAACAAACACATTGATGATATTTTTTAACAGCACTGCGACAAAGTTCTCGGGTTAGAGCTAATAGCGGAAGCGGTCAAAGATGCCAAATCAAATGCGGCAGTGAATGAAATAGAGAATTGTGAATTTTTCACCGGAAAAGCTGAAGACATACTGCCCACGGTCCTCGCGAGGGCCTCCGGGGACGACATCATTGCTATTGTAGACCCCCCCAGGGCGGGATTACGTAAGTGTTAATATTATATATTTCTTTATGATTGTACACTTTATAAAGTGAATAAATAGTTTTTTTAAGCACTTCTGTCTGTTGACACTGACTGTGTGTAAATCGTAAATAATGAACAATTTCTGTCGTTTCTCATACTAATTTGCCCAACCGTTAAATATTATTGATAAATAAATATTTTGTGTTATTTACTTACTAACTTTAGGTGAAGTACATTTTTCACCCGATGTTCGTGAATTGGTACATTTTTTTATGAAGTTTAACGGAAAGGTTTTTCGGAAAAGTTCGATCCCCTTCTAGGGAAAATGATTATTTAAATTATTTTTAAGTGGGGAACGGAATGTGGAGCGGAGTGTCTTAACACTACGTTCCCAAGTTATTACTGTCTACCCTGCCATGTGCGGGACACAGCGTGGAACATAGTAGACGAAACGTTGGGTGGAATTTGAGTCTCTGAATTTGCACTACGATTCGTGAATTTGAAAACCAACTTCATATGCCTATGATCTATAGTATTTATATATTATTTAATTTAACTCCAAACAGACATGCGAGCAATAACCCAACTAAGAAACACCAAGAAAGTAAAGCGTTTGATATACATATCGTGCAGCCCGGCGTCTGCCATCAAGAACTTTGTGGACCTCGCGCGGCCCTCCTCCAAGACGCTCCGGGGCGCGCCCTTCGCGCCCTCCCGCGCGCTGCCCGTCGACATGTTCCCGCATACCAAGCATTTGGAGTTGGCTGTGCTGTTTGAAAGAGAGGTACGGATTGTTACAGTACGATTGACGAGTTGTGGCCGCTGCGTAGATTTCATTTTTGGAATTATGTTATTTTAGACACAATATATAGATATTAATGTATAGACATTCGACACAACAACCATACAATTAAGATTCTAGGTAATTAATAAGCACTTGGTAGCAATATTGCCAATCTAAAAATTTCAACATGACGTTTTGTTTAATTTATTAACAGATTTAAGTAAAAAAAACACTAATAATTCTTAAGTAAAATTTTCCAAAATATAATAGTGATAATTTCAATTGAATCTGAACTGAATCTGAAGATGGAAATGAGTCTCATCAATCCAGGGCCATTTAGAGTTGTATTTATAAAATATATAGAAATGCTCAAATCCAAGGAATTCGTCAATATCTGTGGTGATGCCGTACCGCCCACCCTCATCCTTGTACTTTTTAAATAGATTGAGTAATGTGTCAGTTAAATACCTTTTTTTGTATTTTAAGTTTCTTGTTGGTTTTAGTTTGCTTTTCCCTGCCGTATTTCGACTGTTATTTTATTACCTTTTAGGTAAAACTTTGTTATCTCTGCAATCTCAACTCTTTCGAGTTTATTTTTTTTTCTTCCTTTTCGTTTTAAGCACATAATTATTTTTAACTTTTGGACTTCATTTGTCAAGTTAATTTTTTTAATATTTTTTTCCCTAACATTTATGTCAATTTTATTGTTTGAAATTTCAATAAGAATGAAGACATCAGCTCTAGATTCTGGTTCTTTTTTTTTTCTTTTTATTGGTTCTATTTCTTTCCCCTCCACTTTTTGGTTATCAGCTTCTTCTGGCGTCTTTTCGGATATTCAGTCGGTGTAAATTTCTTAAGCATTGTGCCTCATATTCTTCAGGCCTGTTTAATTTTATTTTTTCTCTATCTCGTCTAGTCTTTTCAGCCCCAGTCAGCGGCATCTTGTAGCTTAAAAAGGATTATTCAGTTTTGTACAGTCAAATAAATGAAATAACATAACATGAGACAATGAAAAAACAAAACCTACACTGGACGTGGGCGTGTTGACACTGCATAAACTTATATTTTATAATATGCTAGCTTTTACCCGCGGCTTTGCTCTCGCTTATTTCGGATACATCTAAGTATATGTGTACAAAGTTTCATGAAAATAGGTTCAGTAGTTTAGGTGTGATCCAGTAACAAACTTACTTTCACATTTATAATATTAGTATAATAATATAAGAACGGCGCGGCGGCGGTTCCATGTAAACACCTTTACATGTTCAGATATGTTGTAATTTTCCGTTCCATCAATAGATGACCATTCAAATAGTCACACAACGGAGGTCACGTGTAGGTGTCCTTCGAAATTTGAAAAATAATTTATAAATATCCGCTATTAATCTTTTTTTTTTATTTAAACTACAGCTGATACAATATTCAATCATTTACATAGTGTAACCTAGAAAAATGTCAAAATATTGTGACACACCAGAATAAAAAATTCGTTCACGTATGGACCTACTACACAAACGACCTCAATTTTTAAGCAAAAGTTTGACACTGACCCACAAATAATGGTGGATAGACAAGAATTAGATATGGTGCTGACTAGATGTAAAATGAAAAATCCTACGTTATTTTTGTTTGTAGAGTAAT
This sequence comes from Eueides isabella, assembly GCA_019049475.1. Taxonomy (NCBI): domain Eukaryota; kingdom Metazoa; phylum Arthropoda; class Insecta; order Lepidoptera; family Nymphalidae; genus Eueides; species Eueides isabella. The sequence goes on along the minus strand of CM032395.1, from coordinate 9,828,267 downwards.
GACGTCACACAGCTAAACGTTCCGAAAAGAACCATAATTAACTCATTTCTATTATTTTTATTTTTTTTATAAAAGTATTTTGTGGAGTATATATTTACGGATATTGTTCTAAAGAAATGCATAAATACGAAATAGTGAAAATTAAATATTATGAGCCTTAATAATATTTTGTAATAATTTACTTAATTCTTAGGCCGTGATTGGGAAGGGCAGAGCATTGAAATGCGTTTTTCTCAATGTTTAAAAAAATATGTTTAAATAATAATTAAAATTATATTAAACTTGATAATACTGTCTTCAAAAGTAATATATCCATATTCATTCTATATTTAAAAAATATTGTTAGTTATGTAGATTTCCAAAAACAATAAATTTGAGCCCTGTCGTGGCGCAGCGGCACTCACACTCACACAACCACTCACACAATCATACCACACCATGTACCGCACATGTTAGGATATGCAGAAGGAACTTGGGAACCTAGTGTTAAGACACTCCGTTCCACTTGTGTTCGCCACTTTCTGCCGAATTTAAGGCATTGCGTGTTGAGTGGCGGATCTCAACGCCGCAAAATGTAAATATTAAATATTTAACTTGAAAATATTAAATATTTCATTTCATCGAGTGGGGATCGAACCCACAACCTGTCGGTTACAGTCACAAGCGCGGCACGACAGGCATCAAGGTTATACTACTTGCGGCTAAATGTCACTGATAATAATTAAAAATGAAATAGAGTAACTTAACACCGTCTTTATTATCTTTTGAAACGAAAATCATACAAATAGAAATAAGACAATGACCGCTGACATAGTGGACTGCTATATAACAGAAACATTTTTTTTTTCATATCGAACTAGTAGTTCATGAGACGTTATGCGTTGCACGTTTGATCAAACAAACTGTTATATTTGCTAATAATTTACTTCTATATGTAAGAAATATAATTTTTGACTTTCTTTTTAGCAGGTTCCCTCTAACGAGATAGTACCCAATGTTCCTGAAACGCAAAAAGATGAAGACGAAGAAAGCAAACCGCCCGCACAGGAAGTAGAATGAAATATAGCGTAATGTGATTATGTGACATTATATTTACATGCTTGTTAATTATATGTTATATATAAGTAATAAATCATGTTATTATAAAATGCGTTTTTTTTTCCTATATTATATAAGACACAATTTGTGTTGTGTATTTAACCAAACTACGAGAACAAATTGGTAATATAATTTCATTATTACTTATTAATAACAAAGAACTCGGCGTTGAGTTCCGCTACTCGAGAGGGTTTTGTTTTTTAAACAGATTTTAAAAATGGATTGAAGTAAATTCAACATTTTAAAAATAACCAAATCAACAGTGCTATTTAGAGTTTTCAATTATTCTATAAGCGAATTTGACAATATAAAAACTACATACACTTATGTTTATTGTTTAGATATATGGATGCCAAATTTCAGTAGTTATAGTTAAAAAAAAGAGAATAAAAAGCGTCTGCCATGCTATTTAAGATCATATGTATGTAATTATTACTTTCTACTGTATGTAATGCATAACGTAAAAAATCTAATTAAATTGTCACGATTCTAAATGAAATTAATGGAATCCACCCTTAACACCGTTCTAACGGCGGCGAAGTAATTCAGAAGGAATTTAATAAAGACGCCATCTTGTCTTCTCGCATTCCTCTCCTGGCACCGCTCTTTCTATAGCAGGCCGCAAATTTTTGCATGAATTTACTGATCATGAAAAAATTTCAAGTACTGTCACACATAATTTATTATTTTCAAAATGATGTATTTATCCTTATTTGCTTATAAGGAAACGTAAAGAAATATATTTATTTTTCGTATTAAAATAAAATTATAGTTTTTATTATTATTTTCTGGTGTCAGATAAAGTGCGACGCTGGTAATTCGTCGTTAAAAGTAAAAGATACAATACGTTAAAAAAAATGTTCTAATTTTTAAATAGTAGTAGACAATTTAAAAAATGTAATAGAATATATACAAGTTACGCACACTAAATAACAATGCTATTATGCAAAGTTTTATTTCACGGCACGTATATTACATTAAAAAATAATCACCTGAGACCGTGGCGCAGTGGCATTCGATTATAAAAAGGGTTCGATTTCCACATGAGAAAATGAAATATTTAATATATTCATTTTCTCCGCTCTAATAACACGACAAAGTGCGGCGCTGAGTTCCGCTACTCAACACGCAACACCTCAAATTCATCGGAAAGTGAGTAATGGAATAAAAAGTATTCAGATTAAGTTTCCATATTCCGACCGCATATCATGCGATGAGCTGGAAGCGTGAAACTGAAAGAAGAACAACTTCAATACTGCATCGTATTAGGTCAAGCTGAGAACCTTTCTTGTTTTAAAGTCTTTTGAAAATTAACTCTTTCATCTGGCCTTCGATGTATTAATAATGACAGATATGCTCAACATATAAATAGATATTTATTTATTAAACGGAGTTATTTTTTTTTTAAAAAACACTTTCTTGAGTGATACATAAAAAAATATACAAAAATGACAATTAAAAAAACTTCTTTATTCGACTGTACTTTAAATATCTCTTTCCCAATAACGAATCATATGGTAGATAGAACGGTGTGAGGCATCCTCATTGCTTGAGGCAAAGCCTTTTCATTAATCCACTAACGTTGGAAGATAGCGGATGTACCAGTGTTAGTCGCTAGCAGTTAGTCTAGATCTAGTAGCTGGATGTAATAAGAGTATTTAAATTTATTTAAAAGTTATCATGAAAGGAAAATGTGTGTTACTTGTATTATTTACTACTTTGATTTATTATCATTACTCTTTTTCTATTCAACACAAAAGAGGTAAGAACTTTTAAAAATTAAATTTATTTGTTGTTTTTTTAGTAAATTAAGATTTAATATTTTTCCAAGTAGCTAAACAGTTTGCTGAAAGTAAATCAGCACTAGACCCTCAAGGGCTAGTGACACTCAAATGGCGAGTGGACTACGCAGCTGAAAAGATACATTTTCGTATTGAATTTTCGGATAAAGCACCGTCGGTAAGCTGGTTCGCTCTCGGATTTTCTGATAGAGGAGATTTCGAAAACTCTGACGTGTGCCTGGTTTGGACAGATTACACTGGACGAGACCACTTTGAGGTAACTCACAAAGCAAATGTTTTAATATTTTTTGAGTACCGTTCATACCGTTCATACTGTTCATTACCGTTCATACTAAAATACCTTAAGCTTTTAAGCTAACAAATATAAAGTCTTAAAATGTATGCTCATAATCTTTCAGACTAGATTATTGTACCTACTAATTAAGTATGTATATGAAAGTTTTATCGTTATCATAAATATCAGTAAGCGATCAGCCGATATACCAGCGATAGCCAGTTACCTATTCAAATACCGATCTGAAGAATATATAGAGAGATTATGTGTTGAGGAATGCAAAGTGGAACAAGTGTGTGATTGATATCGCCCTCGTTGTACAGTCGACGGTTCTATTCGTGGGAATCAATTATTTATAATTTTCATTTTACTCGTTCTGGTAACAAGGCAAGGCAGCAACTCAGAATGTTTTAAATATTCCAAGGAAAGTGTGAAAGAAAGAGAGAAGAGTGTGTTTACATTAAATTCCTAGCCTGCTGTATACGAGATACAGCGTGAAGCTGAAACTATTTTTAGACTTTCTCTTTATTAATGAACTTTTTGGTCTCAATTAGGTCATTGATTTATGCTACTTTTTTAAACAGATAAGGTTAGGTAATGGATTCTTATTTTAGGATATGCACGCGGACAAACATGGAAAATTGTTTCGAGATGTTCACCAAAACTGTGATGCTTTCCACGTAGATTCAAAATCGAATAGTATAGGCTTTGAACGATCATTTGACACCTGTGATAAAGACGATTATATTATTGAAGTAAGTAAATTGTGGTGATCAATTTGGAATATTTCTATAAAATATGTATAAAACTTTTATTAATGTTCAGGATGGGACAGTTCATGTAGTATGGGCCAGAGGAAGCGATAAACTCTTTTCATCTCAAGGTCTTTGTTTATCTTGTACATCGCCCCACGACCTCGGGTTCATACGCGTGAGGCTTTTGACTCCACCTTCTGCGCCACAGCAACCTTCGCAGCAGTTGCGAATAACCAGCAAAGATGTCAAGGTGCCAGGAAGTGACACCACATATTGGTGTAAAGTTGTCAGACTGCCCAACTTCATGGCGGAAACTATCCATCATATCATTAAGGTCATTACAAAATATAAATATATAAGCTTGAAATTTATCAAGTGATTTTAATAAATAATTATTTTTTTAAAATAATTAATTAATTTTAGTTTGAATCTACAATTACAAAAGGTAACGAGGGACTGGTTCACCATATGGAAGTATTTTACTGTGATGCTAATCCTGATAAAGAGATACCGATTTACGAAGGCAATTGCTTTTCTCCAAATAGGCCAGAAGCCACAAAAGTTTGTTCAAAGGTAAAATTCAAAGCATATTTTTTAATTTACATTTGTAATGAACATACGAAAATTGTGTATTAAGTGTACTTACTTAGTTCACATTTTCGATGGTGGATTTTCTTATCTGTATATATACCGTATATTTCTTAAAGTAATTTCAAATATAATATTCTAGTCTTTCGATGTTTACTTGCTATAGGAAAATGCTCCTCATGCGAAATAATTCTGTAAAAGCCTCATTTCCATATTTTATGTTATTTAAGATTTAATTCGGCTCTTAGGTTCTAAATGAAAAATTAAGACATGTTAGATTTTTATAAACGCTAGAAAAATTATTGATGATACCATTACAAAAGTTCGTTTGTAAAGTACATTTCCTTAAAATTCACAATATTACAACACAGTTCAAAATCTACTATTACAAAATTTATTTACATATTTTATAGTTTAGTTTTTAAATTTGGATGAAATTAACTATTACATTTCAATGTGACTTAATATTTTACCTTTATATATAGACAATTTGTCACCAAATGGGTCTAAGATATTTTTGTTTATTGATATATCTACGTCAATTATGGTTTTACATCATATTTCGCATTTTTCGAAATCAGTTTCCTTCAAAAACAAAATAAACAAGCATGAAAAGATCCATTTAGTAAAATTTTACTGTGCATTATTTATATTATAGAAAATGTTTTTATAGGTGAAGGCAGCTTGGGCCATGGGTGCTCCTCCATTCACATATCCAGACGAAGCTGGGCTTCCTCTGGGAGGACCGAAGGCGAATAAATACGTTATGCTTGAAGTTCATTACAACAATCCGGAAATGAAAAAAGGTAAGTAAAAAATATCTAGGCTAAATAATAACTTTATAAAATATAAGTATTATGTTAGTCAACGATAAATAGAAAGTCATTTTTGAATTTATGTTAATGATTAATTATATCGATGGAACATTGGTTGGCTATTTAAATGTGTTTACCTATTGTACTGTGATTATACTTAATAAATCGACATTTAACATAATTAGCGATTTCATCTTATGATCTATATAGACACAAATCCTAACCCCATATCGGAAATTGAAAATTTAACAAAAATCTTTTTTACTACTTTTAAATGTATAAAAACTTGAGCGTAGCGGGGTTTTAACTCACGGTGCTTGGAACGTTGTCATTAAGCTACGTCGAAATTCTTATACACTTGTTACATTGTATGTATGTTGTTCCCATCTCTGTAGGGAGTTTACAAGTTTCCAAAAGTTAAAATCCCGGTATCTAAAAATTTTTATACATGTTCAAAATTTGTATTTCAGTTTAACTCTACCAAAGATTGGCACACGCCTAACACAGACAAATGATGATATTAATACTAGTTATTAATCTTTTAGTATCATGCACTTGAAAAAACATAGTTATTGTTAAATCACAGACACTTCACTTTATTAAATTTTATTTTATTTTTGAGACATTGTACGTTAAATGGTGGAACTCAACTCACACGTCACGCTGTGGCTTGTTACCAGAGCGTTAAAATGAAAACATTAAATATTTATTTTTGAAAATATCAAATATATCATTTTCTTAATCGATTTTATTTGTATGTATAATAACTCTGTAGATCGTAGTTGCCCACCATACAAAACATCTTTTGTTAAGGCGACATTTTATTAATTCTTCTAATTACACTGGGCTATAAAAATTCTTCATCACATATGCCTGATCTTTAATTTTATATATTGTTAATTGTACATCTTTCACTAAGACTGAGTTTAATTATTTCTTCCAACTTAGCTCATACGTTGTGGTTTTTCATCAGATGTTCCAGATTTTAATTTTTTATATTTTATATGAAACGTTTTCACCACGCTCAACAACTATTGTTGATTTCTTATAGATTGAATTGTACTATTACGGTTCTACATCAGGTGTGAAAGTGTTAAAAACCAATTATAGTACTATTAGGTCTGAGCAGGAATCCAGAAAAAAAAGCTAAACAAATAAAAAAGTTTTATTCAAATCAGTCCAGTAGTTCAGAAGATATTCGTGTACCACACCATAGAAAAGACAAACGGATACCCACACAAGAATCTTGCAAAAAGGCAACGTTGTTGAAAGTACAAGCACATTTTTCTCCTATTTTATTATAGCTTATTGCATACTTACTACTTTTAGTGCGTAAAATTAGAATTAATATTTGTAGCTGTACGTTTTAAATATTTTACAGATTGGGTTGATAGTTCTGGTATAATTCTTCACATAACAGCAAACCGGCGAAAATATGATGCTGCCATCATGGAGTTAGGTTTAGAGTATACTGACAAAATGGCGATTCCAGGAGGACAAGCCGCGTTCGCACTGACCGGACATTGTATACCACAATGCACAGGAGTGGTAAATTATCGAATTATTGTACTTAAATAAGATATCTTGTTTCCTATCGATACAATACTATTGTGGTATAGTGAATATACTCTTAAAAGTAGAACCATTAAGCATTCGAATCTCTTTAGGCCACATTAATGTCATGAACTTTACTTAGGTATAGAGAAAATGATTAAACAATATATAATTGAGGCCTGTCGTGGCGCAGCGGCACAAGAGTGTGACTGTAACCGACAGGTTCTGGGTTCGATCCCCAGTCGAGGAAATGAAATATTAAATATTTTCAATTTAAAATATTTAATGTTTCATTTCTTCGCTCTGGTAATAAGGCAAAGCGCGGCGTTGAGTTCCGCCCCTCAACACGCAATGCCTCAAATTCGGCGGAAAGTGGGGAAAGGAAGTGGAACGGAGTGTCATAATACTAGGTTTCACTTTCGTTCCCTCTGCCTACCCTGCCTAGTGCGGGATACAGCGTGAAGCTGAAAAAAAAAAGAAATATATATATATATATATATATATATATATATATATATATATATATATATATATATATATATATATATATATATATATATATATATATATATATATATATATATATATATATATATATATATATTACTAATTTCAGGGTCTACCCGAAGAGGGCATTGTAGTATTTGGTAGCCAGCTACATACACATCTAACTGGAGTTGCAGTTTGGACGCGCCACTCTCGCCAAGGTGTAGAACTACCTATTCTCAATAGAGATATTCATTATTCCACTCATTTCCAAGAGATCCGGATACTCCATCGGCCCGTTAAAGTGCTTCCCGTAAGATAATGTTATTTTAAGTTAGTAAAAAAATAAAATGCTACATTTGTATATGAATCCAAATAACTAAATAAAATAATAATATTGAATATAAATAACATTAGAAAAAATGTTGATGACGAAAACTAAATAATAAATATCAAAAAAACATTTATTTTAAGGGTGATTACTTAGAAACGACATGCATTTACAATACGAAGGATAAAGTAAACGCGACTATTGGCGGTCACGCCATCACCGATGAGATGTGCGTCAACTATATGCATTATTACCCAGCTACTGAGCTTGAAGTATGCAAGAGTGCTGTATCAAATAAAGCTTTGGAAGATTATTTTAAATTTGAAAAGAGGTAAGAATGTTGATAATAACTTTTTTTTTAATTCACGCTGTACCCTCAACATAGCAGGGTTGGAAGAAGGAACTCGGGAACCTAGTGTTAAGACACTGTTTCCCACTTTCCGCCGAATTCGAGGCCTTGAGTACCGAGTGGTGGAGCTCAACGCCGCGCTTTATCTTGTTACGACAGCATAGAAAATTAAAATTTTAAATATTTCATTTCCCCTGTGGGGATCAAACTTCAAACAACATCACGTTTACAGACGCACGCTTGTGCCCCTGCGCCAAGATAGGCTTCCATAATAGATATTAATAGCAAAAACTATAAAACTACAAATAAATATTCATTGTGATTTATACAGGTGCAATTGGCCATTTTAGTGAAACACTTTTTTAATTACTCTACGAAAACATAATTTAATTAAATAAACGAGATATTACCAAACATTTCAAAAATAATTTATTTAAACAAAATAAATAACAACATTATCGTTACAAAATAAAAAGTTATTTGTTAAGTATGACGTAATATAATCAATTTTTCTCTTTCTATCTGTATTTAGCGGCAGATCGGTAACATTTAGTGATATTTTATAGTAGTAGATGTTTGTCCGGTCGTTTGTCGGATTGTCGGATTATTACCCTATTAACGGATTTTTTACCGTCTGTGTTTTGCAAGGAACGAACACACGACAGAAAATTGTTTTATAAACTATAACACCAATAGAAAGTAAAGACTGTTTCATCAAAAGATACGAGCATATCTTTTTCATTGCCTTTTGTATGAAGTTCAACGCGTAATCAAAGCTTATAAGACACTTCCCGTTTTATAAAAATCTAAATATTCTTTTATAAAATTAGGCAAAAATTGTGAACTTCTAATACAGATAAAAATATCTGAAAAATTAAAATGTATATTTCATTGTAAAGATCTATACACGCTTATTAATTAGATAAAAATTGAAAACGAAACTACATTAAAAACTTAAATGAGTTCATACGCCCGCAAATTCAACTTTTATACGTTGTACCTCCCATTGACTTACAATCCTTATGTATATATGAAACCCTCAATGGACAAATTAAACTTGCACTTGTTTTATTTTGAAACGACTTTTAAAACAATCAGTAGGTACTGTGTCCACTCAATAGCATTTTAAAGTAAGCTTTCTTAATTAAATGTTTACTTATTACAGATGGGATAATATGTCTATATCATTTACATCGGCACCCCGGGAGAATTATTTGGCAATTAAACCATGGACCCCTCTGAGAGCTAAGGCATTACATACATTGTACAAAGAGTCACCTATATCTATGCAATGCAATAAATCTGATGGGAATAGGTTTCAGGTAGCATTGAAATATTTCTTTGTCATTTCATTATTTTTCCTAATATATAAAAAACTAGTTTTATATCATTACAATCTAGTGATACAACACTTCAATTTATGCCGGTGGTGTTTATAATTTATACTGGTGTTACATTTTGAGTTAAACAAATCAAACCGCATACGCTTAATTAAGTTTTAAATTGAAGTATGCCATAACGAAATGATCTCGATTTATATATACGAAATAATGATTATTTCCTAATAAAAAAATATATTAACTTTTCAGGGTGATTGGGAGGGTATCAAAATACCAAAAATCAAGGTGCCACTACCAGAAAAATTAAGAATTTGCACATTGCATAATGAAATAGGATATTAATTCTTATTCACTAGTAACTTCTTAAAAAATATATAATGAAATTAATAAAAAAAATATTACAATTATATAACAAGAAATGTTGCGAGTCCTATAATATATATGTAGGTATATCGTAGATTGCATTAAATGTAAAAAATGCTTTAATGATATTTTACCTGTGATATTATAATTACCTGATTTTGTTTTAATCTTAAGTTAATATTTATTGATATAACTATTTATTGATTGAACGATGAAAAATATCATAAATAAATGTATTTAAAAGACGGTATTGTTTTTTTATTCAACCAATACATGTAATGTCTGAATTATGTTTCTCAATTTTAAAATTATTTTTTTAATTAAAGTAATTGTTATAGATGTTGCAAGGCTTAAAAAAGATTAAGAGAATGCTTATCTTTATAACAACAAAATTAAAATAGGTCTATATAGTTTACTACTACGAATATATTAATAATAAAGAAAACTTACAAAATAAATTACTATTAAATAGGTAATACGAAGAAGTTTGTTGTTTAGTGTGTCTGTCCAATATATTAATATTTGTGTGCAATTGTATATACATTTCCAATAAAATGGGTATAACGAAGAAGTTTGTTGTTTTGTGTGTCTGTCCAATATATTAATATTTGTGTGCAATTGTATATATAATGGAATAGTCGTAACTCCGAAAACAAGAGTTAGATGCGGGTATTAAATATAGTGTATCATCTATGGACGCAGTCACGCATGTTAGACATATTTTTCTTTTTACTACATTTTATTTTTTTATGAGCGAAATACGAACAGTATTAAGTACAATAAAAATATAAATTATTTCTTAGTTTTCTCCCTTGCATCCTTTTTTCAAAAACCCTTCTGACGACCAAATAAAAATACAAATCATAACTCAATTAAAATAAGAAAAATTAAGTATAAATGAAACCATTTATATAGTTTTTTTTAATACATACAGTATAGTAACATCAAAGTCAATGTCGCCTGTCAAATAAACTAGTCAGGTGTCAATTACTGTACAGTGTACATTACCGCCCTCTCTTTGGGAAACATTTATTTTCAATTAATCAATTCAACTTCTTAATAATTAATAATTGAGTTTATTTAAAATTGTATAATTTATTGTCTTTATATTTTAAGTGTCTTTTCCTACACTTTGCAAGTTTCCTATAGTAACAATGTCTAGTGACAACGGTTTTAACAATGATGATTCTCCCAATAAAACTTTAACCCATCTTCAACTGCCGAGCCCTATTATAACACGAAGAAATCGAACTGCTTCAACGTAATCTATTTAATATTAACGAGATTGTTGTGAATATTAATATGACACTTCGTTTTTCTCATATAAATGTTTTTATTTTAGTTCTGAAAGAGCTCTTCAAAATCCCATTGAATATGGCAAAATTAAAAAGTTCTGTCGGGAAAAAGGCCACGGTTTTATAATTCCTCAAAAAGGTGGGGAAGATATATTTGTCCACATTTCAGAGTAAGTTTATTAACTAATATTTGTTTACTTTCAATATTAGGGAGAAAGTATTATTATATGTAGTCATTGTCATGTCATTATGCTTATTATATTTCTCCAATTAAGATGACCTATGATATAATAAAACAAATAAAATCTTCGAATAATCTATTGCTTTGCCTATTTAAATACAATTTTAATAACTATATATAGTGACTATCTGAATGTTTGTATACAAAATTAATTTAAATAATGTTCATAATATGTTTATCGTTTCAGCATTGAAGGAGAATATGTGCCACTGCCAGGTGATGAAGTAACATATAGACTTTGCCCAATCCCACCCAAATTTGAAAAGTACCAAGCTGTTCATGTCAAAATTATACAACTTGTACATGAAAGGCACTTGAAATGGCATGAACCCCAAATGTAATAATTTCACATTTTACGAAAGTACTTAATTATTAGCGTCTTTTGCAACTATATTAACTTTTCATGTCTTTAACATCTTTATACCCTTACAACCTAACCTCTTATATGATTTATGTTAAGTGCATCAATTTCAAGTATTGGTATGAACACAGAAGCTTGTATTATACAGTATTTCATACTTCTAAAGTAAGATTATGATAAGTGGTGCTAAATTTTTGAAGGATTTACCATCTGTAAGTTTAGGTAGCTGTTTAAGTTGATGCAAACATTGGTGAAGGGCTTATAATACAAAGCATAATATATATTTATATATGTACATTTTAATGGAAACAGTCCTTTGATGGCCTAATTTTAAAACAACGCTCATTATCACTATTTTGTAATGAATAGAATATGCACAAATAAGTTTACACAAATTATTTTTAGGTCAATTTTTATTGCCTGTAGACATAAGTTTATTGTAATTAATTGCTTTAGGTATTATCTTGCATTTCACTGTATAAATATGTTTAATATTATTGATTTTTTTTTTATAAGCATGCCATGTTTTACAGAAATATAGCAGTATGCTATGCTTGTCATTTTTTTTGTGATTATAGTTGTACAACTAATATATTATGGATGATAAAGTTGTATGAGCATTTTCTGGTGTTTCAATTTTCCCTTAATGCCATCAACTTGAGGATAGTTCAAGAACAATAAAACATATAGTGTGTATATAGTTTATTAGTAAACACAATCATAATATATAAATATTAAAAGTCATGACAGGTTACAAAATATTATTTTTTTGTCAATTGTTTTTATACACATACAATATATATATAAATATTTACCATAGAATTAATTGGTAAGTTTAATAATTTGTTGTCAAAATCAGTAAATAAAGAAAATGATTATAACCATACTAAATTATATAAACATTAAAATGTATATTATATGAGAATAAAGATATGGGAACATAAAAGTCTGATTATATATCTTATGTCTAGTCTCGTTTTAAAGCTTACATCCAATTGATAATAAAAACAACTCAAAAGTACAGATACTATTTATTAGAACATCTTGTATCACCATCATTTTAAAAGAAAAGAGTCCTTTTTTCAATAGATAAATTGTCAAGTCAAGTTTTTACTAAGCTAATAGTACTTATTTTATTTACCGAATGTAAATATAATTTTGATAACTACATACATAGATGTTCTTTTCCATAATAAAATTGTTTTCAATATGACTATTGAAAGTGGCAGTCTAAATTGCAAATGACAAGGTAAATAAATTTTGTTACGTAAAAAAACAATTGCTCATCACTATCTAATTTCTAGAGATGTCTACCATTATTCTTTTAAAGGTACACCTTCGTAATTTTTTTTCCTATAAATGAGAATTAATTGGTAATCTAATAATCGTTTAAATTTCGTTGTAATCAGTTTAAACGCAATTTTAGAATAATCGTCAAAATAAAAAAATGCTTTAAAAAATTATTACTCTCAAATGAAGGTTAAGGTTTGAAATATCTATGAAGAAAAGATTTATATCTTTTATTAAGAAATTCTATTGTGTCTCCAAGGACAGGTTCACTCTTCTCCATTTGTCATGTTCCCGTTCTGTAAAATAAATAATAAGTTAATTGTATATACTATGATTATATATTATGCAATTAAGTAGAAATAATTTCAAAGTCGCAGAAGAAAAGACCGTGATTAGGCAAATGAGCGTATCTGAAAATATTTTCCAAGGGAGACTTGAAGTTTGTTTTTCAACAAATTTGTCTGCGTAAAGGTTATTTTTTTTGTTTCATCAGGGAAAATTTTTATTACTGGGGTGGGCACAAGACTATTCCGCGTCCGCCTACGTCTTCCGGTTAGGTCGGGTAACAATGGTTGAATTGAATTTCTGATTATTGCCGTGCCATTGGATAGGTCCTATGTACAGCAGTGGATGCCGATGTTCATATATTTCAATGTTAGTTTGAAAAATTTACTTCATCATAGCGCAGCGGAACAGATTCTAAATATAAAGGCGTTGGTTGTAAGTACGATTCCTTCTTGGGGAATTAATTATATTTATATATTTGTTTCCTTGCTCTGGTCACAAAATAAGTTGAAGAGTTAAGTTGTGCTACAGAACATGCAAGGTCTTGAAGCTGTTTGTGTGACTTTGCCAACCCTGGTATATACATACAGTGTGAACATTATACGGCCTGGATTTAGCTTGCATTATGCATGCTGGACTACAAAAAAATTAAATACTCGAAATAGAGTATGGTACTAGTTACTGATACCTTCACTTGACCCTAGACTTTTCTTATCTTTTAAAATTTATAAAAAGAATTAAAAATATAAAATGTTCAGCTCCACCATCTGTTCTGTACAGCGTTTATTTAGCTTATAAAACTACTAAATACTTTTGTTGACAATTATTCTAAATACAATTATTTTTAAATATTATTTCGAATTAACTACCTAATATTATATTTACCAGTAGCATCCGTCTACTTTATATTACATGTGTACGTGTTTGAGTTTTACTAGCTCTATAGTCTACTCTGTGGAAATTACATAAGGAAAGAGCTATACGAAAGGGGCGGGAGAGCGATAGGTAGCGAAAAAAATGGTCGTAATTTTAATTTTTTTTATCTTTTTATGTTTCTCGGTTTATTCTGAATATCAGGCTACTCTGAAAGAATTAAACGTAGACACTCCTCCATTACCATAAATTTTCGTCAGGTAATGGACTTAGCTATGTGTTTTGTCTTACTGGAGCGAAGAAATTAAAATGATTCAAGTAGATATCTAATATCCATCTAAATCGATCTGTGTGATCGTTGTGTATTTGAACATTTTTATACCCTTCGAAAGTGTTAATTAACAAAAATACAAAATTGATCTTTATTTTATTTTTTGTGGTGAAGATTACAATATTCATGTACACTACTACATGTAGTATGTTTTTTTAAAAACGTTTTTGTCTATAAAGCAGATTTAAGGTTAAAGATTTTTTTTTTTCATTACAGACAAAGCCACTTACATGGAAATATTATTTAACAAGATACACAGGTGTCGATCAACATTAATAGTCAATACGACATTATAATTTAACAATATAGAGCAAATCATTTCACTATTATTTATTTAGTAGTATTTAAGACAATAATATTCTGAATCAATTAGAAAAACAATATTAGTATTAGTCAACAATATGTTCATGTTCGGCCCCGTGGCCGTTACCTCGTGGTGCGCGAGCTGGTAGTGCCGCTTGTGCAGCGCGGCGAGGCGGCCGCGCTCGGCCTCCAGCTGCGTCTCCAGCTGCAGCGCGCGCATCTTGCTCTCGATCTCGAGCCGGCGCGTGGCCGTCAGCGACAGCGCCGACGTGTCCAGCGCCTCTGCAACGCGCGCACTCGTCTAGCTTGCCGTACGACTACAGTGTGTGTGTGTGTGTATGCGTGTGTGGGTTTGTGTGCCCCGTGCATGACACGTGTTCTCTAGTTTTTTTTTATTTCTAGAGTTATAAAAGTCGATAGCTTTCAATTTAATTATATGCGCATCATTACTGTAATTAAAATGCACAAGGAAAACTTATTTTTTTTTACTAAATCAAATATTTTAGATAAATTATATAGTATAATTGATGTACAATTGTGATGTATCTACAAATTTAGTTAGCTGTGTACTATGTATAACCGACTTTATAATTATGACGTTATTAATTTTGTTATTTGTTTGGTAGGAAATTTTGTTTTTAATGAATAGATATAATCCTAAAAGTAATAACGTCATAAAAACAAGAAAGTAGTCATAATTAGCAATTAAAATAGTGTAATTGAAGCGGGCATGGTCGCTAGTGTATAGACATGTAAGAGGAGTCACCGTGGTCGCGCACGAGCGCGGAGGCGGCGCGCACGGCGGCCACGAGCGCGGCGGTGGCGGCGGCCACGGCGCGCGAGGCGGCGGTGAGGCGCGCGAGGCCGGGCGAGGCGGGCGCCGCCTTGGCGCGCGAGGCCGCCACCAGCAGCGCCGTGCTGCCCGCCACCTCGTGCGCCGCCACCGACACGCCCTCCACGCGCCCCGACGACGCCACGGCCTCGTCCGCCGACGTCCTGTTGGCAGACGTACTCTTTTAGCTAGCGGCAAGTAAGTAAGATGCCCACCTTTCCGTCGATTCTAGAGGCATATTAAATAGTGAAACTGAACGCCGAAAGTCCTGAGGTCGGGCTCTATTTACTCAATTCCAAAATTTTACTCAATTCCTTTCGCCTCAAAATAGTTTTCGAGTTTTAGTAACCGCATGCACCTTGCCTCACATACATCACAGTAGGCCGTGCTACCCTAATGTTAACATACTCCTTTTCTAAACAATTTACGAAAAAGTAAATAATTACTATTTTTTTACCATGTATATATACTTTATACACATAATTAAATAAGGTGTACAAATAAAGCTTAAATAAATAAAAATGACAACTCACACCAACAGCTTGGCAGCAAAGACCACTGATTTAGAAGCAGATATAAGTCCATCTGACCACATAGGATTTTTTCTGTACAATTTCAAACGCGTTTTGGGGTCCCCGAGTTCGGTTTGTAGACGTCTACTGTCTTGGACTAGGACTTTCACTGCACCCATTAGTGTAGTACAAGCGTCAAGGATTTTCTCGTTAACTTCTAGTTTAACGCCCTTGTCTCCTGCTCGGCTTGCTGCTAGAAGTTCCTGTTAAATTATCATTATTTATTAACTTGCCTTATGTAAGAAGGTAATTCGTGTGGCAGTATGTATCCACTATTACTACATGTTTATTAAATTGCAAGTTTTAAAGTGAAGTAGTTTTTAATTATTGTAAAAGGAAAAGAAATCTCTATGTAAAGAGAATCTCTAAATAAGCAAATGGATAATTACTCATTGTTCAAAGCTACTTTTTTTTTTTCATAACAAAACATACGCATATTTACTAATGAAAGTTATTTAGACTACTCAGACGAGTGAGTGACGAGTTAACCTTTAATTAAGTAAAACACTTAATTATTTCTCAAAGCCACAAATTGAAAAAAAAAAACATTTTTTTTTCTCCGGAAACGTATTTAATAATAACCTCAATTTGTCCAGCGGCGTCTTCAATGGCCCTATCCATATCAGCTAATTCATCGTCCACTGCATTACCGCCTTCATGTCTATCAGCCGCAGTCGCAGTTGCCGACAATCGCTGTACGAGAGCGCGTAGAGCCGCTAGAGCGGCTGTGTCGAGAGTGCCGTTGCCAACTTGCTCTAGACACTGCTTGCTCGACGTAAGCATTGTGCGACACTCGTCTTTTAGTTCTGAAAAAGATTGTTTGTTAAATAACCTGCAGAAGGAAAGTTAATAAAGTATATCGAGGTAAACTATTAATGCAACCCGAGCAATGTTTCGTTTTCGTTTATAGTAGAAGGTTTAATACAATAAATTAATTTAATTACGAAAAAAGGTAAATCTTTATTTTATTATATTGAAATATAGTTATTACTACTTATTACAAAAAGAAGCTCCTTAAGTATATTACGGCTCTAGTGCGTTACCCCTTATAGGTAGAGGAAAGATAGTATACATTTTACAATCGATTTGTTTTTCCAGACAATTTATATATTTAGTTAGTAGTTGGATGTCGTTTATTTTTTTATATTTAAAAGAAAAGTGTACAGAATTTCTTAAAATTCCAAAATAAACAAAAGAGGGCATATACAAGTCCCAAAACTTACTATCACCGAGCTTAATATCAGTAGTAATATTAGACAGTTCCGTAACATATGCCGACAACTGAGCGGCGTTGTGCGCCGCTGACAAAGCTGCTTTCGCGATCACCTCCTCGTGGCCTTCAATCTACAACAAGTTTTTAATTATAATAATTATAAAATGTATTATTTTAAATATGACATGATTAATAATTGTTTTCACTTTATCCTTGATACACGTTAAGTTAGGATTTTCATTTAGTACGCAATTGAGAATGCAAATGAGTGACAATTGTATGACGCTGTATCCCGCTGTAAACCTAGTGTTAAAGCACTCTTGTACCCCACGTGTGTTAAAAGATGGAACTTAACGCCTTTGCCTTGTTACCAAAGAGAAATCAAACCCACAATGTGCCCAGTCGCACGTCCGAGTCTGAGTCTGCGCCACGATAGACACGTAATTTATTGCAAGAAAAAGAAATTATAACCATATACCTGTGATTTTCTCGCAAGTTCTTCAAAGGCTTTAGCTGCTAAATCAGCGGCCGCGTCTTCAGTGTTTGTATTGTCGAATTTGGCTATCGCCCCGTTGGTCATGTCCAATGCAGATTCCGTAGCGCAAGTAACCAACTTGTTGGTTTCTGTTTGGAAGTAAGACGTGATCGTCTCAATTACATCACTTAATAATTGACATAGATTTTTTTATTTCTTTATTTTTTTTTTTTTTTTACTTTTGTGACTAGGAAAACACAAAATGTGAACTATTCCTATAGCTTTTAATAATATGTCCACATATCGTTTTTAATGTTCAAAATTTATAAATATTATTATAAGACAGAAATATTTATTACACTTTTTTTTTAATTTAAAAAAAACATACCTAAAAACCTTTTATATTATAAAATAAGAAAACAATCCAAAATCTATTAAAAAATATCTCTACTCTATTCTAAAACAGAAAAAAGTCAACATTTATATTTGAAATCCAAAATACTTACGTTTCTTAATAATAGCGTTCGCCTCATCCAACTGTATTTTGAGAGAGCCCATGTCCGCTTCAAGTATAGTGTTTTGTTGCAACAAGTCCTGCAATTCACACTCAGCGTTCAATCGCTCGTTTTCCGTGTGCTCTAATCTAGCCTCAAGCAACTATATCACCATCATAGAAATATACTTAACGTAACATAACGCCGGCGAAGAGGTCCAAAGCGTAAAATATATAGACCACATGAAGATATCCGCATGCAGGGCAGTAGATGCAGAGCGTTGGAAAATAAAACATGCCATTAGATATCATGCTAGTTTATACATAAGTTGAGATAATAAGTTTAATCAGATCGAAAGCATCGACAACATAAATGACAAAAGGTTTATTATACGATAAGAAATTATAGATGAAAAGTACAACAGTTATAAGCATATAGGATAAGAAACAAATGTTTTTTTTTTTAATTATGTCGAAGTCAGCAATGTTTTTACAGTAAACCACCACCAGAACCCCGTGTTAGTCTAACCTGAGCCTCAGATTTGTTTTCAGATAATGCAACTTTTAAATCATCTATCTCTTTATCCTTACACTCGCCAATCTCTAATATTTGAGCTTTCAAGCTCGTTATTATTGATTCAGAATTATTTAACTCGTTTTCCTTTTCTGTTACAATATTTTTTAATTCTTCTTCATTCTGCTTTATTTTTTCTTGTAACGTTTGTACTTGGGCATCTCTATCTGCAGCTAATTGGGTACATTTGTCAGTTAGGCAATTTATTTCTTGCTTTAAATTGTGTTCTATATCAGTTTTTTCTTTGATGGCAACCTCTAAATCAGCATTTAGCTTAGTTTGTGCAGCTCGTAACTCATCTACCGTATTCTCAAGATCCTACCAAAATATTACTTAATAAAAATCAATAAATCATGGTTGAAATAAATCCCAAGTTAGTTACTATACAAAAACAAACCTGTTTATTTAAAAGTAAACTATCCCGTTCAATACATAATTCGGCTTTCAAGTCGGAAACGTCTTGAACATTTCGCTTTAGTTTTTCTATTTTGAGATCATTCGCTGATATCGTGGACTCATATCTAGCTATAGCAGCTTCGTGTTGCTCCTTTAAAGTTGCAAGTTCTTTTTGAGCAGTTTCTAAATTATTTCGATTTTCTTGCAATTGTTCCGATAAATTCGTAACATTTTCATTTAATTTTTCTAATTCAAATGTTAGAGACGCTACTTGTTTTTCTTTTTCAGTGCATGTATTATTTAAGTCTTGTAGTATTTGTTCTTTGGATGTAATAACATTTTGCAACTCAAAAATATTTGTTGATAAGTCATTAACTTCTTTCGTTTTATCATTAATCAACTTTTCATCGTTATTTTTGATATTATCTATCTGATTTTGCAAGAGAATGAGCTTCTCCAGAGCTTCTTTTAGTTCAGCATCTTTTTCAACCAAGATATTATCAAACTCGTGACTTTTTAAAGAAAATTCTTCATTTAGCTGGTTACATTTAATTTCGAAATTACTTTGCGCGTCAGTTAATTTCATTTGAAAAGATTCTAAATCGTCTTTCAAATTATTAGTATAATGGATTTGCTCCTAATAAAAATAAACCTTTTATCAATACGATACTACACACATAAATGAAATTAGTAAGGCAATACATAAATATAATCTAAGTAAAGCGCAATGTCATCGAAAAAATCATTATTACTCACAGAAACATTTAATGTCTGTAGCTTAAAAAGTTAACATCGTTTATAAAATAGCATTTGTTAATCACAAACCGCAGAGCATACACAATAAAATAATTCTATAATGAAAATATTTTATATACATTATCATGCATTACCAATTGAAATTCAAGACGAAATTATAAAAAATGACTAACCTCTTTTTCCTGTTGATATTTCTGTTTAAGTTCTAACAACTCCTTGAGGGCTTCCTCCTTTTGTTCCAGAGCTTTCTTATACTCATCCCCACTCTTTTGTCTAAAAACGATCAATTCCTCCTTAGCTCTACTTAATTCTGAGTCCTTTTCATTCATTTCTTGTTTCAACCTGTCTATGTTTTCCGTTGCTTCTTTCAGTTCGTTGGCCATTACTGTTAATTTTTCGTCTTGTTCTGTTGTGGCTGTTTTATGTTCAATTTCTAGAGCTTCCATCGAAGCTTTCAGGGCTTCAAGCTCGGCCTCCTTCAGTCTAGATTGTTCTAATTCAATTCTAAGATTAGTTAGTTCTGTCTTGTAGGCTTCGACTTCTTCACTCGATGATGCGCTTTGTTGAAGTAGTTCAACATCTCTATCCAAAAACATATATCTTTAATTTAAACAACCCAAAGAACTTAATAAAATAGATACGCTGCAAATTTAGTTTAATCAAACTCCATCGGAATTATTATACGCTTATTACAACTTTATTATGTTGTGTCGACGACGATGTAGCTGAGTAGGCGCGGGTTCAAATTCCCATACGTTCAAATTTATATACGTTTTCTACATAAATATTAATATTTACTAAGCATGGATTAACAATTTAAAAATAGTAAAATTTTTGATATTGTTATATAATATAAAATTCTATATACAAGCTGCATTAATTGTAAATTTATTGCAGTATAACAAGTAATATATAAGATATAGTAAAAGAGTATAACAATACTAAACTTAAATTTAATAAGCGTATAAAAATTTTGAACGAAGCAGGATATGAACCCGCGCCTCTGGAATACCGTTCCAGCGCTCTGACCAACTAAGCCATTCGTTCTCACCGAGCTCCGTCGAAATTCTTATACGCTTGTTACAACTTATTTATGTTGTTAGCATCTCTGTAGGGAGATTTTTACAAATTTCCGCTACCCAAAGACAACTCGTAAGAATTATCGTTTGGCAAGAGAGAATACTATTTATTTTAATAGATAAAGATAATAAAAAAAAGAGTATAACAAGTATAAGAACAAGTATATATATTATAGTTATAATTAATAAATATAATAAAAAAAAATAAGTAACACCATACTTCATTCTATCATTCAATTGTTGTTGAAGCAATGTCTTGGCGTTTTCGTGTTGCGCGGCGGCCGCGCGGAGGTTGGCAGAGAGCTTGTCCACTTCGGCCTTCTGTATTAAAGTATTTGGAAAAATTATATATCTCGTTACTAAATCTTATTAAAATAAAATAAGCAATGCCTCAAGTTCGGCGGCAAGCGGGCAACGGAATGGAGTGTTTTAACACCAAGTTCCTAAGTTCTGTCTACTCTGCCATGTGCGGGATATAGCGTGAAACTGAGAAAAGCAGAATAAAAAACACAAACACAACGACGAAAACAAATCCGTTTACACTTTTTTATTAATATGCACACCCGCATAGACAAAGAAAGAACGCATCTGTTCTTGTCTCTACCTACTTTGGTTAATGCGAAATAAGTGTAAAGTATGTAGTGTATTAACAACAAGTAAAATTTAGTTAACTTTTATTTATTTATTTTTTCGTTTTTTTGTTGTATTTTTTTCTCATTAAGTTATCTAGAATAGATATAATGAATACAAGATCTTTATAAAATTAATATAATTATATCGTTCGAACCTGTCTAATTAAGTTAATGTGTTCTTCTCGTAGCTGTGTGTACGCTCCTTTTAATTTTTGGAATTTTTCGTCTAACACTTTGGCTCTCTCTTCAGTTTGGCCCAATTTTCCTATAATAAATAGAAATTGTGAAATAGAAAATAAAGTGACGCCATAGTGCCGTAGCGGCACAGATTCGCAGTGGGAAAGTGAGTTCTGGGTCCGATTCCCACTCGTAGGAATAAATTATTTTCATTTCTTCGCTCGTATAAGTTAATTCGTTGTGTAATACAACGAAATCTTATCACGAAATATCTCGAAAATTGGACAAAAATTAGGATATAAAGTCTCTGAGTGCTCTACTATATAAAAAAATATCTTACTTTGGATTTCTGGTGTTTCAGCTGACAAAATTTCAGCTTTTTGCTTTTCTTCTTCAAGTTCATGCTGAAAAAAAAAATAATAAAAAAAAATCTTAAAACTAACTATACTATATGTTTTTATTTATTTTAATAGAAAATATACAACAAAGTATCTTAATCCTAGGGATCTTAGGTTCCCTTTGTAGCTTGCTATACAGCGTGAGGTAGAAAAAAGAAAAAAAAATCAATATCATGAGACAATTGACAAACGTTATTCTTTATTCTACTTACTTTAGCGGCTTGCAGCTGTGACTCCATTCTCATATAATTTTCTTGCATAGATCCTATCATTGCGTTTCGTTCTTGAGTTATTTGTGATACTGTTGATCTGGGAAAATGCGTATAATAGTTATATAATATATAAATCCTATTTAAATAAAATAAGTATTTAATTATTATTTATTATCATTTAACAATTTGGTATCAATCTCAATATATATTTAAAAACCAAAAAAAAATGTGGCGAAGTTATATTAATTCTTAACATTACATCATTACAATTTTAACAGGGCTGTTTAACAATCATAATCTGTTTTACCCTACACGTAATGGTATCCATTGACTATAAACAAACTAGAGTAAACCTGGAACATATAAAATGACCATACGTTAATCCACATGCGCATACCTCATTCTCTTCAACTCGTTCTGCAAGTGTTCGATGAGGCGGTCGCGCTCCAGGATGGGGTCGGGCGCGGGGGACGGCGTGGCGCGCGTGTCCGTGTCCAGGTGGTCAGGAGTGGTAGCCTGTAAAGGTAATGCTTTTATGTTGTTTTTATGGAAATCGTGGGATAAACAAAGAGAACTTAGTGCTAAGACACTCAGCTCCGTTCCCCGTTTTCCGCTGAATGTGAGGCATTGCGTGTCAATTGACCGCACTCAACACCGCGCTTTTCCTTTTTCACAACGATAAATAAAATAAAAATGTTAAATATTTCATTTTCTAGAGTGGGGATCGAACCTCTAGTCGAACATATACAGTCACACGCTTTGGCAATGAAAGATTAAATATTGTTAGGATTAGAGTTTTTTTTATTTTGTCCGACTTTCCGTCCGAATTCAAATAGAATTGTCAACTTTGAGATGTCAAAGAAAAATATCTTTTGTTAGAAACAAAACATATTTTCCTTTGACATCTCAAAGTTGATAGTAATAATTTTAAAACGAAAAAAAAATACAGACGACTTAGAACCTAATTATTATTGTTTCTAGATATAATCTCACGAGCATTTTTCATTGTAATAACGAGAATTGTAATTTTGTTTATAATTTAGGTGATGTAAAAGAAGTTTGGAATTGAAATATTGAATTTTATATATTCTGTATAACGATTTTTAATTGTTTCTTCTGGTTCGTAAAAACGTCATAGCGTCATCGTCTATGTGAAATTTTAATAAGTTACAAGATTTTCAAAAGTAGCCTGATTTTCTTAATCATTATATTTTATAATTTATATTATAACACCCAAGGTGTCACTTGGAAATCATCTTTTATTAATGCCAATATGTATTTGTTACCGTTTCGTAGCTTTTCAGAACACTCGTGTTTATCAATGTAGATATAAAAGATGTCAAGGCATACCATATATATGGTACTCTACCAGAACGTGGATCGAAAGAGATCTAGCATTTTGCTGTGTGATTCCGGCTTAGAAAAGGATCACCCTGGTACTGATGGTGTCGTAAGTGGCGACTAAAGTACGTGTGGGAGAGTCACGTTGTCAGCAATGGCAACACGCAAGGGCAGACTCGACCGGATCATTAACTACCCCGGCAAAAGAGGCCGGCAACGCTCCTGTAGCTCCTCTGGAGATACACGGGGCTGTGAACGACGGTGATTACTTACCATCAGGTGACCCCTACGCTCGTTTGCTATCTTTTCCATAAAAAAAATGACAACAGACACATACTACGCCGCGAATAATTAAAATAAAAATAAATACCTGACTCATAGTATCTGAAGTGTCGATCAAAGAGCCCACTGCGTCGGGCTCGTCGGGCAGCGGCTTCGGGATTGACACTACGGGCGTTACGTAGGTACCGAAATCACTCTGTGGAAACAAAGGTTTTGGATTAATAACGCCGACATTTTATAAGTTAAACTAACCTTATTTTACTTTAATTGCTATATTTTCACACATATATTTAAATATATATGTGTTTTTGACATATCTCTTTATGAACTGGACTGGACTATTTTAAACAAAATTTTGTATTCATATCTCAACATGAACACTAAATTTTGTTCAAGATTTTTGGATAGTAAGTATATAATATGCTTTTGATGTGAATTTAGCGATCCAATGAGTATATAAAATGTAAAATTACTTATTACTGCGCAAGAAGTATTCATTATGCAGCCATTTAATTTGTTTAATGTAAATAAAAAATACAATTTTATAAAAAATACAAGATTTTACAATTTTACCTGTAACAAGAAGTTAGGCGGATCTGATGGCAATACCGGCAGTGTGAGCAGGTTCCTGTAATATTGCAAGCTGCTCGCATGCTTGTAGAACGAACTCAGCTGTTTGAACTGCACCCGAAACCTAAATTAATTAACAGTGTCAATTTTATATAACAAAAAATAAAAAAAAACGTTTCTTTATATATTTTTTAACTGTAACTGTAAAATAACATATTTTTGTCATTTTTGTAAATTGGTTTTATGTTGCCCAGTAATATAATGTCAGCTGTGTTGTGGTAGAGGATATAACAGTTGACTAGGTATATATATTTCTTATAGGATAGTATTTATTTTATTGTAAACTTGGATTAATACATATATTTTTCCCTAATAAAGTTAAAAATAGATATGAACAATTTTATTTATGAAAGTCAAATAATAAAGTAAATATTTAAATGTGAAATTGATTTTATGCATATTAGTATGATTCTCATAAATTTATTTTGCGCAGTACAAGTTTATAATGCCTATTCAATTAAGATCGAATATTGTTAATACTTCTGCGTTCACTGAAAGGCTTCCATGAATATCTCCAATTACCCCCACCCTTGTTTAACTGTTACATCATACAATCTGTAACTGATCACTGTCTGTATATTAACGATATATTAAGAAACATCTTATATTCATGTAATAAAAGGACTGTAAAAAATGGTGAGTTTAAAACTTTTTGTCTGTGCGATTGTACGTCCTAATTTCAGAAACGGCTAATGATTTAAATGCAGTTTAATTACTAATATATTTTGATTCTGATGTGGTCACTATTGTATTTTGGCAACTTTCCTTCAACATTAAGAGTTTGTTTTATATAAATCGGCTAAAATTTTAGTTTTCATGGTATAGATATTGTTATGGTATTATCTTAAAAGCTATAATGTTATTAGAACAAGAAAGTAATTGAGATTATTTAAGCCAAGTCGAGAGAAGAGAGAAGCCGCTATACTAACGGTACTAGCTATTAATAAAATTTCACAGTTATTTATTATTTTTATAAAATAGACTACGTATAATGCATTCTGTTATGTTATAGATTTGCAAATCACTTGACATGTCAACTAAATAGGTACATCTATCTATATTATCTTAATATACATTTAAACGTTTCAATTGCTTTGACAAAACGTTTTTAGTCAGCACATTGACATACAAAGTATATCAATTTTATTAAAAAAAATATTGACTGAAAATTACTTACAAAGGTTGAAAATACAGACAGGCATATTTTATAATATAAACTGTATATTTTCCTTAATTTTTAACAAATTTGCTTTTCCTTAGTTGAGCTGCATGATAGAACTCAGAGTTGGAACCATTCAGTCAGTTAGCATTTAACAATAGGTATATATAACAATAAGTAAGGAAGTGTTATGTTCAGATTCAAAGGGTATAATGACCTCTCCCTATGGCCAGCCAAGACGTCGGGCGGCAAGGCGGCGTGCAGGCGGAACAGCAGGCGCACGTTGCAGTCGTATATGTGCGAGGCGTCCTGCGCGCACGGGATGAGCGCCGCCAGCCGGCACTGCCCGCTCGCCGTCATCGAGTTGGCACGAGCGTTGCCCAAGCTGTCGAACACTGCAAATGTTTTATATATTGTAACTGCATGTGTTATCTGACAGATAAGTTCTGACGTTCCGTTGTCTAGTACGTGGGGGATTATTTTGATGATGAATTTGATGGTAAAACATAAAATATAAGCAGCCTCTATCTGTGAGATAGCATTAATTGCCAGATTACTATCTGAAACTTTATTCGTAACCGGTGAAACTCACCCTAAATGAAGTTGGAACAAATTTATTGTTTTTTTTTCAGCTTCACGTTGTATTCCGTATATAGAAGGATAAAATAGACACAAGTACTAAGACACTCTGTTCTCAACCGTGCCAAGCTATTTTTCAAGATTGCGTATTGAGAGGTAGAGACTAACATGGTGATTTGTCTTCTTGCCACAACGGCGAAATTTTAAAATATCATTTGAGTAGAAATCGAACCTACAACCGTCACGCTTAGAGTTAAATACTGTCTGTGCGTAATGAATACCATTTCTCTATTTTATTTTTAATTTACGTTTATAATATACGGTAGGCCAAGGGAACTTAGTGTAAAGACAATGCCTTCTCGATATAAATATATTAATAAGTTGAATAGCCCCTAATTACTTGCGCGAGGTCCATTTAATCACATATGTAAATTTAAAGCGTAACAAGATTACATGTGTAATCCATTGGTACATGAATTAGTTCTTACCTGCTGCTTGTAAACTAAGTATATCATCCAT
Source organism: Eueides isabella (assembly GCA_019049475.1). Taxonomy (NCBI): domain Eukaryota; kingdom Metazoa; phylum Arthropoda; class Insecta; order Lepidoptera; family Nymphalidae; genus Eueides; species Eueides isabella. The sequence continues at coordinate 9,801,214 of CM032395.1, read as the reverse complement.
ATAGTCGAATAATTCCACGCACAATTGGAAACTGGAAGAGAAAACATAATGTTACTCAAAATTTACAACCAAATGATGAAAAGTTTATGTGATTAAACGCGCTAATCTCAAGAACCAGCTTAATGGACTACAAATAAAAAAAAATATTTTTATTTTGGATAGCCCATTTATCGAAAAAGAAATTATACGTTACATTAATCGGTGTGTTAAACCAAGTTAAACCAAGTAAATGGGACACTTAAAATATATTAGTGAGAAATTCTTAAGTTATCTCCATTGAAACGCACCGACGAAGATTCATTTAAAAAAGGTTTAGCTTAAAAGCAGAACAAACATAAATCTATCTATACTTATCTGCCAAATAAACATATCTGTCATATATATACATGGAATATATATAAAAAAAAACTTATAGAGACATTTGCAAATGTAGTAGGGTAAATTTTATATTTTTTGTCTGTTCATCTGATAGTTTGTATACGATAATGTCGGAATCGGCTAGCTAGATTTAATTGCATTTTCCATCATTATTTAGTTTTATTTCAGTATATTAGTAAATAAAATATGTATGTTAATTTAAAATATTTAGTTCTAGAATAGTGCTACAAATTATTCACTAGTCAGAAATTTAGTTTTTAGTGTAAAAATTATAATATTATTAGAACACGAAAGTAATTGAGATAGGTAACAAAATACTGTAATTCAAGCTATACTGTAATAAAATATACTCACTAATTATTAACATCGTTCTCAGCTATGTTATCCAATTCGTCAGCCGTTAGTTGCATGTTGCCGGGTATTCGAGGATTTCTCGCGTGAAACGTTAATTTCGTTACCAATAAGTTACAGTATAAGTGGATTAGGCGTCCGTAGCCTTCTCGAAGATGCACCTACGGCGAGAAAATTTGTGTTAACTAGTGAATTGTGAAGTAATCGAGATCATATTAACCGTACTTTTAAGGCTTCCCTATGTTAAATCTATGAATTTATGATAATAATATAATGTTATTTAGAACAAATCGGCCAAGTGGGAGTCGGTCTCGGTTATTGAAGGTCCCGTACCAATTTCAGGATTTCAGGTCAACGGGAATAGGTACAGCTTATAAAAGTTGACAAACATAATATAATATTATTATTAATACATATAAATATATATTTATTTATTAATAGGTACCTATTTATGATATTTCAAAGGTACAGATAAGTACAGATAAAAAATTAGTGAAAACACAAAAATCCTTATATTAATTTTACCCATAATTTGCCAAGCTCCTTGATCATGCCGATGTGCCGCTGGGAGTCGTCAAGGCACGCGGCGTGACCTTCACGGAGCAGCTTGTGCGTCACGTGGCAAAACTTCCATGCCACGATCCTATCGTCTTGTAACGGCTGACGTATGGCCACCATCTAGTAGAAGAAGTATAATTAACTATTAAATTTCAAAAGAATATAAATTATATAGCAATAAAAATGTAAACCATCATGGATCAGTGATAGAGCATCTAACTCTAAAATACATTTAAATTCGCATCCACTAATTCGAATTTCTCTACTCTCTGCTTTCAAACTCTCTCTATACAAGAAAACTTTTTTTTTTTCGTTAAAACAAACTTCAATTAGTTACGTAATAGTTGAAAGTTTATGATATAGTAATTTAAAAAAAAATTATGAATTCATATTGCTATTAAATTGTTTGAAACAACTTTATGGTAAAATAATATCTATGGATTCTATGGATTACCCAATACGTGATCGCACTCTGCTCTCGGAAAGTCCCAATGATGGTGCTTCGTACATGTTTCTCTTTAACCGGCGTTTCGATCGCGTTTATGGCTTTTTGTATTGCTAATGTCTGTAATATAAGGAAATTAATCAAATAGTGTATGGCAGTGGTTTGTGGAACCTTTTATTACTTACTTTAATTTCTAAATCTATAATAATACCCCAGTGATTTTTTTTTATCTGTTTGTCTGTGCGTTTGTATGCGCTAATCTCAGAAACGGTTAACCAGATTTAAACTATTATATTTCGGCAACTTTCCCTCAACATTTAGTATCTATTTTAATAAATAAAGAAGTTACGTCAATTTAATTCTGATAACTGCTACAAATATTGTTATCATTAGGCTGAAATTTTAATTTTCAATGTAAAGATATTGTCTTAAAAGTGATAATGTTATTAGGTCAAAAAAGTAGTTGAGATTAGTGTGATTCAAGTAGGCGAAGCCGCAGGCGGGTCGATAATATACAATAGATTTGAATAAATATCTAGTGAATTTTGATAGAAAAACAAAAAAAATCTTACAGATCGGATAGAATTCATTATATAAAACAAAAGCGAAAAATAAGAAGATAATTATTTGTGTAATAACGTCAATATGTTCCCAAAATTTATGTACCACTTCAACACATTCAAAGTCAAGTTCAATAAATTTACTTTATTGATATCATGACACACCTCCTGCTTGTATGTACATCGATATAGAAACAAGAGAAAAACATAAAATCTAAAACGGGATAAACCTAAATAACCTCCTGAATCAAGTATGTTCAAATGGAAACAAAAATATAAAACGTATGTTTTCACCGCGTTGAGCGCGCGCTGTATTTTTGGATCACGATATGTAGTGTTTGTAAACAGAATCGTTGTTCGTTCACCCGACATTTGTAGCAGCCTAAAGTAAACAAAATATTATATACTCCATATCATAATCTGTAGTAACATTTACATATCTACAAGATACGTAAGATACGTATTATAAAACATAAGTCGTCTAGAAAAAATAATATTCCTAAGCATTTACAATACTTTATATTAATAAAGCAGTATATGGACAAAACATTTAAATTAAAAACTGCTGCACTGTTATTTTAAGTCAAATACTGTCAGAAATTGTATAGTACGGTCCAAATAAATTACAGCTAACTTCAGGGCGACCACGACTCGTCGACCCCACTATGCGTATATATATACTAAATTTCTTGTTTAATTTTCTGCTAGCAGCGCTATATTTTACAACTATTTATGTTATTAACAAGTTAAATACGAATCATCTTTTAAATCTATCAATGGAAAGTATTAGTTTTCTGCTTGAGGATATAACATGGATTTTTACATATACAAATGATTTCATTATAAGTAAGTTTTAAAGCAGATCATATGATTCTAAGAATACTCATTCTGCTTAAATTCCTAATACTGCGCTTGCTCTTAGTGACTCATCTGCCATATGACTCTTTGAATTACAATTTTAATTGTTTATTGTTTATTGTTTATATTTAAGATGTATTTTACTAAGCACATATTCTATATGCAATCTTCAAGGAATGTAAATTTATATCAACGCTGTATAAATGACTGGACAATGACGTCAAAGTTCACGTGTTCATTATATGTATACATACTTGTTACTGTTTTAAATAAACGTAAGCTTTACTAAGGTCTGCCCGAGTGACATAATTTGTTGTCGCTCCATGTAGACACGCTAGTAGTAACCTAAAAGACGTAACCTTGTTCTACTTCTATAATCAATTATGAAATGTTATTTTTTATGAGAAAAAATATATTAGATTTTGCTACATAAAATTACTGCTTGTGTGCGTACAGTTGTGATAAAAGAAAACAGTTATTTTTATTAATGAAATTGAGTTGAACTAGCAATTTACTCCAGGAATAAACTATTAAATAGATAATTTATAAACAGACTGTATGAGTCAAAAAGCTACGCAAGTTTAAATCCTGCTATAATTTTTGTGAGATATGTAGAGACTGTACACGTGTTTATGAAACACTAACTAACACTAGTTCTTAGCACTCTAAAATTTAGTTGTTTCGTTGAAAACCTTCTAAGATTTATTATCACAACATGGCTCAAATTATACAAAACAAGATTTCTAAATTGTATATTTCTGGCTATTTATAACCATGCCCTTTATATTTTTTCATGCAGTAAGTAATTGAAGGAAAACATTAAAATGCATCCTGTATAAAATGAACTTTCTGTGTGTAAGTGCAACTGCAACGTTTAGGGAAAAAATAAATGATTGATGAACAAACTTTATATTATAAGTACTCTCCCTCTCTCTCTCTCTCTCTCTCTCTCTCTCTCTCTCTCTCTCTCCCTCTCTTTCTCTCTCTCTCCCTCTCTCTCTCTCCCTCTCTCTCTCTCTCTCTCTCTCTCTCTATAAGTATACCTACTGTCATTCAGCTTCACGCTGTATCTCGCACATGGCAGAGTAGGCAGAAGGAACTTGGGAACCTAATGTTAAGATTAATTTATTAAAAACAAATACCACGATATAATCATCTCGAAGGCGATGGTAAATGAGAATAGTCAGTCATTAACGGTAAACTTACCAGCTGATGGAACCGTTTATCTGCAGGATTGGCCATAGCAAGGTGTTAGTGCAACACGAACTCAGCATGCATTAGTAAGTGCTGTGCCGGGCTGAAATGAGACGTGGCAGGCAAAGTTACAACAGTTAGAGTATGGGAGGAAGTCGTGTGAATTAAATAACTGCAGCGCAAATTAATATGTTATAGTTAATATTTCTTACAAAGCATTCTCTGATTCCTGCATTAAGCACTTATTTTCTAATGTAATATTGAAAGAAAACATACAAAAGTGAGTTACATGCGTATTATACACTGAAATTATTATCGTTTTATTTAAAAAGGTATGATGAAAAGTAAATATACATGTGTGACTTAAATATTTATGTAAATGAGAAAAGAAATGATACATTTAGTTTAAGTTGGATATCCTTACACAAGCAAAATATTACCTGTAACAAAGAAAATACATATCATTAAAATTTAACAAAGAAAATCCTTAAAACTATTTATAAATTTTATTCTAGTAATTAAATAATGCGTGCTAATCTGCGGACATAATAATAATTAATTCATTCAGTAGGCAAACGCTTACGGACGTACGGTTTCATGAACATCTATTTCAATTTATGTACAATGAATATAATAATTATAACAGCGATATGTTAATAGGTTACACTGTTATGGAAATAACGGTTGCTTATCTCGTATCACTGTTTTATAAATGTTACGCGTGTTAAAAAACATAATAAGTAATTTCATATTAAGAAAATCTTGTTGCACCAAGTATTTTATGTAAAATATCAAAACGACTTGCTAAAAACAAATGATTACATAATTTAGGAATCCGTCTAGATTAGATTTTATTCTTTTTAAAAATAATAAAAAACACTATAACTTCCACGCTTTAAATCGTAAACCTAGAAATATATTATTACTATATTTTTGGAACTTTGTTACTACAGTAGAAGTAGATAATATCAAATTTATAGATATTTTAATATAGAGCTAAAGTAATAAAATAATAAATAGTACATTTATATAAAATAATAATAACAAAATTATACGTTTTGATATTGTAACCAAAATAACAGCGGACGAACACAGAATTGATATGAGCCAGTAAATCCGGAAACGGTAAATAACGATCTCATCCGTAGGCCGAGACCATAAATGTACATTATTGGTAGGTACATTGTACATAACTTGCTTTTATAAAAGAATGTATAAACAAAAATACATCGGTAATTTATTCGTGCAATTTAATTAATAAATAAAAAGTTTACTTACATAATAATAATTCTCAATAAATACAGTTATGGATAATGTCAAAAGATTAAACTTCCGGAAACTTTCTACGATACATTTTTTGTGGATTTGTTTGAAACCGAAAGAAATGCAAATTACTAATAAGATAATTATGTACATTCAGAGATAGGGTGAGTAAGTCGCTAATTTAAAATATTTGTAGAAATATAAAATTATACTGATGTCTTCGTCATGTTCATTTGAACATCAATCTTTTAGTAAGTTACTAATAAAGAAGTCTGTATGTTTTAATTTTTTTTATACATAGTACGATTAAAATTTATTATGGAAGCAAAAAATCAATTTGGTATGCGAATATTGTTAGTTAATTAATACTAACTGCATAAATTATTTTTAAATATTCCAACATTCACCTAAACGTACATAATATACTGAAATTTAAAATGTGTCAATTGCTTACTATCATTTATACTATGCGTATAATTGTAATCATTTTTCCATTGAGCCATTGTGTTTTAAAATATATTGTCTTACTAATGGTTTCTTCATTTCCCATAGGACGTAACTTTTAATTTAAAAACACATTGTTTCTCAGTGTATTACCTGCTATTGTTTTCATTCATACAAAAGTAAAGGAAAGGCAAAGAGTTGCAAATATTAACATCGACATTTTGAAAATTAAGTTGTTACTGAATTATTTAATACTCTCAAATACGAATTCATTTAAAAAAAAACACTGTACCAAAATGTCTTTTATTAAATGCATAATAAGTAGAAATACTATCAATGAAAGATTTTACTTGCAATAATTTCCTGGTGTTATTTAAAATATTTTTACTTTTGTCACAACTATAAATTTACAAAAATATTATATTTTTCTTACAAGAACAAATATTTTAAATATAACGAGTATTATTACAAAATAGTCAATAGATAAAGGCATAAAAAGAGCTATCATAATGTTGACGTGCAAAAAGTGTCCACTTCACGCACTGATTGTTCCCATGTTATCGGTGTTACGTACCTGTTGCCTGTAGCCTGCTGGTTGTAATATTAAGTTACCATGAATATGAGAAACAAGAAAGCCATGCCACGCCAAATTATGCGTAACGCTGATAACGGAACATGTTTAATTTCTTCGTCTGTTGATAACGTTATAACTTTATCTATTTATTATAGGTTTTGTATAAAATTGATAAAATATCACATCAAAAATATAATGCCGCATATATAGAACTACGGTATATGAGATGCGAAATTCTTTCATATATGTTATAAAACAAAAACAAATACAAAAGCTACGTGCAATAAGATACATCTTTTTGTCTTCTGGCTCCAGCATTTGAATAATTTATCAGTACAAGCGTTGTGCTCTAGTTCTAGCAGACCGTCAACGGGACGCGCTGGGCGCGCGGAAGAGGACGTAAGCGGTGATTGCCCCCGGGCTATTTCCTATGTTTGTCAATGGGCTAGCAAGTAATAAACAAAATATCTACACTTGTATAATCTTTCTTGAATTGATAAAGACAAAAAATCTCGAATTTTGGACAGTAAATGGAGGGCAGTGGGCGTGAATAAAAAAAAATGGTCATGTGTGAGTAGGACTTGCCCATCAAGTCATTAATTTAAAAAAGTTGCCAAGTTTAAATATGCACTCATTTTGTATGGAATGGTAGTTAATTTCAATTTTTAAATATTTTATCATTATTATAAATATAAATTATATTTTTAGATTTGATTGTAAGTTATCATAAATGGCCTATGGTCCAGGGTAAGTAATCTATAAGATTAGAGTACGTGGCGAATCATATAAAATGCAACTAGCAAAATAGTTTGGCAAAAACTTTCAAATGCATATTCTTAAAATAGCTTGGCATTTTCTGGGCTCCAAGGGATTAGACTATGATATTTATATTAACTTGACTCGTGATCCTATAAGGAATCCGTGTATTTGTTTTAAAGTAAGGAATCTCAAAAATTAATAACTTGTTTACTTAGAATTTGTTACTAGGAGCTAGCATATACGACAAAAAAATGTTTAGATGATGTTATAAATGATGTTACTAATTCTCGCTAAGTTAATATCAAAGTTGCAATCGCAAAAATAAAGCAAATGGAAAGGCGATGGAAAGTCGGTGATAGTTGGAAACTTACACAAGAAAACTACGTACGAGTACATATAGATAGTAATGAATCGCTACAAATAGTTAAGTATATACTTTCTTTTAACCATGAGAACACTACACTACGACCAAGGCCGGAAACCATACGCGAATGATGTCAAGCCATTTTACTGAATGGGGTTTAATTACGATTTAACATGAAATAATAGATATTATTTAAAATGTATATATATTTTCTAAGCTAAGCATAGCCAGATATCTAGGGAAAATAGTCTTAAGACATTCCGTTGTTTCCTTTAAAACTCTACTTTTAAAAAATAATGTATTTCTTGGAGTGGATCAAACCATTCGGATCCTGTTTTATTGCGCCACAATTCTTCATATATTGTTGTTCATTATCTGAGCATATGTCTAGTTGCTCATCATTTATTAACAATAATTAGCTATCAGCACCAATTTATTAACAATAATTATAAAAATACTTGTATCTACGTTATAAATAACAATATTATAAACATACCATTTTCAGAATTCAATGGGAAGAACATTATGTAAAGTTGCCAAATCTGTGTTCGCATGTGCAAACTCTTGTTTGCAGTATTTTTTTTGGGAAATTAAATACAATTATAAGTAATTACAATATTTTTTGTTATATACGAGTAAATACATTTTTTTTTTCTTTGATTTGTACAACGAGATTTCCTCGTGGCGCAAAGAAACAGCGTGCGACTGTAGAAAGCGACAGCTAGTAGTAGATACGGTTACCACCCGATGAAGTCCTCGCTTTAGTAATAAAGCAGAAACGCAATGTTGAGTTGCACTATTCGGCGCAAAGTGCGGAAGAGAGTGTCATAATAGATGGGGGTTATGCACTCAGTTTCCCCTTTTTCGGTTTTCTCTTGACACTCGCTCCCTAGGTTCTTCTGCCTTGCCTGCTATGTACAGGCTAAAAGCGTGACGATAAAAAAAAAGAATTATCAGTTCTTGGAAACTGTCATAAAATACCCTAAAAAAATATTTATGTTTAATAACTATCTTGGCAATTTCCTTTCTTACTTACATTAGTCACATAGGAAGGGCCTTAAAATTATCATAATGTATTGTCTAGTATTGACATTGTAACGCCGCGATTACTACACCAAATATACCTATTACATTTTCTACTTCATTCATGTAAGGTGATATTAGGAGCAAAGCTTTAATCTTGGAATTATTTACTGTTTTCACATCTCTATATGACTTTCTAGTGCCATTACCGTATGGCACTAGTAAGTCATAAGCTTTTTTTTTTATTTTGTTTTTTTTTTTAGCTTTACGCTGTATCCCGCACGAGGCAGGGTAGGCAGAGGGAACCCGGGAACCTACGGTTTCGGTGTCTGTAATTTTAACACTAATTCAGAAAGAAACGCTTATATAAATAAATAATAAACATTCATCTGAGTGAAATAACAACATCACATATCCTTAGAGTATATGAACCTAAAAATAAATAATAATAAATAATAACAATATATAGTACAACAGTAAACAATCGAGTAGTTGAATACCTAAGTGTACTTACTTATATAAGAATCATTTATCACACTGACTCACGCGCAGGTGAGACTAGGATTATAACAGGCGTTTAGATTTAAATGTCTCGATGTTTGTTATTATATATATCTTCAGCTTTACGCTGTATCCGTGTAGGCTGAGGGAACTTGGGAACCTAACGTTACATAAGTAATTTATATCTGACGTCGTAACTTGACATATATTTTGTTTAATTTGTATTTAATATATTTAATACGATATATTTAATACTAAGTAAAAGAAAAAAGTTACAAAATGGAACTGTGTAATTATTCTATACTATTGAGTATTACAACAATTGAATTTAATGTCGTCGTTTAGTACCTATATTAGTAATGAAAAGGCTAAGAGGTCGTACGCAGGCCCGCCGCAAGCGGGCGTGCAAGGCGTGCACTGCACACGGGCGGCACGTCCATGGGGGCGGCAAACTGAGCGATTCATCATCGTCACGTAATATTCAAAGTTATTTTTTTAATAAAGAATTATCCCTCTTACAGCATAAGAAATGTCATGTTATGGAAAAAAAAGTGAGGCGTCAGCGTACGGCTCTAAACTTTCAAGTTAATTCAAGAAGGGGATTGACGGTATTGATTTGTTTAGTATAATCGTTGAATTAAAGTTGCATCTTACAGAAAATCTGAATAATGATCCAAAAATCCTATTGCAATAACTTTTTGCCATCTGTTTGTGAGAAATGACTCCATCACCAAGTAATAGCTATGCGATAAAGATATTCTGAAAGCTGCCTGAATATCCAAGAACAGCAGAGCAGTATTCCTTGTTTTCGAAAGAGTAGCTAATCTTATCACAGGCTCCATGTACCTGTTCTATATTAGAATGAAACCAAACTGATGTTTAGGTATCACTATATCTTTGTTAGTTATGGGTAATAGTCTGCTGGGGAGGATTCTCTCAAGCAACTTTGATAGTAGTACAGGTCTTTATAATGATGCGTCCTCCGGGGGATTTTCTGGCTTGCATATCATTGTTACTATGGTTATCTACATATATGTCACTTTTGCCTGGGCATTCTTCTTTTCTCTAGTATTTTAAGTTTTATCTCAAGAGGTAAGTTGCCAACGGCTTGTTAACCTTTTTATTTTTCAAGAGGAGTGTTAACCCAGCAAGTTTTTGTATGAGGGTAGTAATGTATTAGCTCTCATCATCTATCTCGTCAGGCGTTTTAAGGAGATCGTTATATTAATGCTTTCCTCAATTAATTCTCAGACCCCTTCCCAATCCTTGAGTTTATTGTCTACAAGAGGCCTCATACCTTGGCCTCTCGTAGCAAATAATGGACGTCGTAATAGTTAGAACACGTGTGTGTCACTGCTACTGTCTGGACAAGACAGTACTGTCTAGACTTTCGACAAATTACATGAAGGTTCAGCCTTCAATTATGAAGGTTCAGGCTTAGAATAGGATCACCCTGGTACTGATGGTGTCGTAAGAGGCGACTAAAGTGCGTGTGGTAGAGTCACGTTGCCAGCAATGGCAACACGCATGGGCAGACTCGACCGGATTGTTACCACCCCCGGCATTTAAGACCGGCGTTAAGTAGTGGCTTTGGCCACTGCGTTTCGCATTAGTTAATGCCGGGCCCCGGTGCCCTTCCACCTTAAAAGACGGCAACGCTCCTATAGCTCCTCTGGAGTTACTCGGGACCGTGGGCGACGGTGATCACTTACCATCAGGTGACCCGTACGCTCGTTTGCCGTCTCTTCCATAAAAAAAAAATCTGTTATCCAGTAGGTTGATTCTCCTGATGATATATACTGTGGATTATTTCCGTCAAGGCCTCAGTTACCTTCCACTGCAACAGTCGTAACCTGGATGTGCTTTGTCCCATACTCCGGGAGCACTTGATGTTTCATAGAATTTTTTATTACAATGGCTGTCCCTGTATGACCCGTTCTATCTGGATGATAAGTCACTTTGGTTAATGTTTATAAAGATTTCTAAGTCATTCTTGTTCGAAGCAAAACCATTGATGTTCTAGGTCGCCACTCATAGGGCAGTCATTTTGATATTTTATGAACAATGGTGACTATAAGGTTCACAAAAGTGCTCATTTATTGTAAAGATCATGTCGAATTCTTCCGACTGTTTGATTAGTAGTTCTTCTATTTTAAAATTACACCAGTTGTAGTTGTTGGGTTATTTTTTTTATTTTTCAATATATCATAGTATAGTTGTTCTTCCTGAAATTCTTCAGGATGTGGTCGTGTAACTAAAGAGATAGTTTTGGTTGGCACTTCTCGTATTGTGCCGCTGAGTATTGGGATTTTATTTCTACGCGACATTTTAGGGTCTCCTTGTAGACTTCACAGCCTTTATAGTTAGCCGAATGTGCTCCTTGGCAGAGAACACATTGTGCTGGTGTGTTACTTTCTTTCTTTAGGGAGTTCTGTTGTTTTCTGCCCCTGGGCGCATTTTACAACTACGTTATAGGGTCTCATGCAGTAATTCTTGGAGTGGCTGTATTGTTGGTATCTTTGAAATTGCGGTAATGTTTTTCTTTTTGTTTGGATCTACATTTGAGAGACAGACTGGTCCTAAATATATTAAATATCTTTCATTTTTGTTTTGTTAGCTCTGATTTCGATGTTAACAAAAAAAGTTGAGGTACTCCTGATTCAAATTTTAACTTGATAATTTTACCAAAGACTTTGTTTCCAGTCTTTTCGATTGCTTCAACGGTTGCACTATGTGCAGTTGTATAGTATAGATTTTCTTTACAATCCTCTTTTTAAGTTAAAAATGTGTCCTTTAAGTACTTTATTTCGAACTAGTGTTAAGACGTTTTTGTTTAGCGCTGTGTCGACAAAAGTTATTATTAATTGGTTTCTGTTGTGCATTTTGTGTAAAAATTCTACATGTTTAATAAAGTCTTCAATGCCATATAATATAATGGGTGGTAGCTTATTAGGCCGTTTTTCTCTTGGCTTTTCAGCAGCATCTTTGAGATCAAGGGGTAACCCGCTAATAATTATTGTGATTTTTATGGGGAAGGCGAGTTTTTACCTTTTTCGCTTCTATCTACAGAGACTCTTAGTATGTCAGTCTGGTTGTTCGGACTTTGGTATGTTTATTCTGCAGCATTGTATTTATTGTCGCTGCCTGAGGTATGCTCCCCAGCGACGAGCTTCTCGATCTTATAAACAGGTTAAGGGGGAATACCAGTTGAACAAATCGTTTTGCAGTAGCAGTCTCTCGTACAGGAGCCTGGTTACTCATTTCAGCAGTCCTCATTAGCAAACTTCACACCACGATGCCCGGATACGTCATGGCGCTAGGTGTTGGTCGGATCGCATGAGAATCCATTTGTCTTATTATCCATAATTTTATATAAAAAAGATGAGAGGATAACAGCAAGTGTTTGTGTAGCAGCTATTGTATTAAACAATGAAACTAACTATTCAATATTGAAAAGAGTAACTGTTGAGTTTCTTGCCAGCTCTTCTCAGCAGAACCGCGATTTCGAACTCTGCGAGCCGGTTGTAATTTTATGTTTGTGACGATTCAAAAGTGCTTGCTAAAGTCTATTTGAATAAAGAATATTTTGAATTTGAATTCGAATTTGTTTCCCGAGCACCTGCCCTCGGTGTTTTTTAAGAAGTTTGGTCATTTATTTAGTTTGGTCGGTTTGATGGGTCACTTAACCGCTGCCCGCCGGCCGCCAAAATGACAATACCAAATTTATTGATGATAATAATATGGTTTTACATTTCAGTAAACAAAAATATGTTTTAATCAAAATTAATATTTTATATTTAGTTAAGATGTTTTTCTGTCAGCATATGTAGTTACGGGGCGGCACAATCGGTATTGCACGCGGGCGCTCAAACATCTAGCGGCGGCCCTGGTCGTACGTAGTAAATTATACGTCTCGTCACGAACTATGTGCAGTAGTCATAACCTATAGAGAATTTCACTTCAATTTATTACTGAGGTCTGTCGTCGCATTAACACAAGCGTTTGAATGTAATGGACACGTTGTGGGTTCGATCCTCAATACAAGAAGTGAAATATTCAATATTTTCATTTCTTCCTTCCAGTGCAAAGCAAAGCTCGCCATTAAATTCCGAAAGTGAACACGTAATGCCTCAAATTTGGCGGAAATTGGCAAACGGAACAGAGTGCCTAAACACTAGGTTCTCAAGTTCTATGTGCCTACCCTGCCATGTGCGGGATACAGCGTTTAGCTGAAAAAATCATCGATGAAAAAAAATCTCGATGTGAGTTAGTAGCGATAAAATTTTAAATTTTACAACTTATGACCATCGTACCCAATCGGAAATGTATGTTGACTTGCTTATGAGCCATTACGGCATAGCGTAATATAGGTTTACGCTGTTTCTGCAAAGCAGTGAAGGCGGAGAGAACCTTATATTAAGACATTTAGTTTTTATTATTTTTAAAGTCCACATTTAGGGAAGAACTCTAAATAAATATGTTTTTAATTTTTTTAATTATATTCAAATTAACGTTAACATGACCATGTTGGCCTGAATTAAGGTGGATATCATTACGTACATAAATTCATTGAACATGAAAATGTAAAGGGAACAAATAACAGCTGTAAAGTAGTGGGCGGAAGATTACGATCATATATACGAGACGTCTGAAGTGAACCGGTTCGGAAACAGTAAATACAATTATCATAACATTTTTAAATTTATATATTTGTTTAAAAAAAAATGAAGTTTGTATATACATATAACAATATCTATTCAAATGCCATTGTTATTTAAGTTGAATAAATATGTTATTTAGGAGTACATGTATAGTAATTATTTGATAAATTGAAAATACAACAATAGATAATATATCTTACATTAAGTACTTTTTAAGTATTAAAGTAATTGAAATACGAACGCGGTCGACGGTCATCAACCTAACTCATTTCGCAGTTCGCTAAGTTTTTATCTCATAATAAAGCCATTATAAACTCACCAATTTGCAATCCTAACAAATTTGTATGTAAAAAGAGAAATAAACTACTTATTGTAGCACTCGTGAACTGTGGTGTATCGGAAAAACTGGAACTGGTAGAATTCAATAGATACGTTATCAAGTGCGTCAGTTTTCATAACAACGTCTATAATCTAATGAACGATAACACTGCATTATCTATATTTAAAGCTTCAGTTTATTATGTATGACTAATCATATATTTAGTTTTCGTGAAATAAATAAATACCATTATTTTTTCTTCACATCTCTCGTATGGACAAGGTGCAGTTTTACATTATCAATGTAAATTAATGATATTTTGCTGTTTATGTAAGCAGACCGTAAAGTCCTTATTATTTTTAAATATAAGCAATCTACTTCATAGAATAAAACATACAAGCATCCTGTTTAATGAAACTCCAGCTGCACCATAATATAAGCCATCATTATCTACAATTGATAAGCATTATAATGATCATATATGTAGATTGATGTAACATTAGTCTAAGAAAAAATAATGTCAAGTATGTATTTAAATTCTATAAGAAAAATAACTAATAATATGCTGTTTATACTGTTGGAATTACCTATTGCATAGTGGTGAAAGACTTTGAAAACTTTGTCTGCTTGCTTATAAGCAAAGTTAATATATTGACAAGACATTGCTATTCTATCAAGTAAATAATAAACTCATAACTTAGATGTTTATAGTCAGATCTCTGGTCAGTTTAGCCTAAACATATGAAAAAAATATAATAAGAGTTGAAATTGCCAAAACACAAATATATCACTCGGTATAAAATGTTGCTTTATTAAGAAGCAATAAGATTATACTTGTGTGAGGCTGATGTTGGATGTCAGCCTAGGTTTGCTCCAACTCTGGATAATAATTAATTAATAATATATTTAAATTATAATAAGCACCTCACTCTTCTCTGATAAATAAAGTAGAACACTCACCATATCATACAAGCGAATGGCATGTCTTAATCTTAGGATACTTTACCAACCTTATAGCTATTCATTATGTTAATGCAATTGTTGTAGAATTTTTAAAAAATAAACAAATTAATTTATTGATTTAGAAAAATGCCAGATAAATTGCAAAAAATAAATAAAACCTTTCATTTACCTTACAGCACATTCAAAAAATGTAATGATTTGTGTATCAAAATAATATTACTGATATTTCAAAGTGAAAAAAGTCTATGCAATTAAAGGTTAATTGTATTTTTACACACACTATGGCATGCATACTGCTGTTTGTATGCATAGGTGGGAAGCTTTGTGACGTAATACAATATTGTGACATTCACATAACTGATGCTCATAATATCTGATGAAATTCTTGTACAGTGTATTGCTTTGCAAAATTTATTTCATTGTTAATGGAATTTAATCCATATGGGAGCAAAACATTTATATTATTTAAAAACATTTTATACATATTTCTGTAAACTTACTTTTTTTTTAATTTTTATTGTAAATCATCTTCTAAACTTCGACGATTTGCTTGTAATTGTAGAATATTTTATTAAATAGAAGGCCAAGCATCTCATTTGGTATGTTTTTAATTTAATAAAATTATAGATACATCAATATAATGGTTTTGTTTTTGTTCAATAAAAGCAATGGTCCTTAGTAAACCCGCGCCTCTTGAACAGTTTTCAATGAAACATTTTTTTTAAAGTCAGTATGGTAGGAAAGTATTCGAAATTTTTCGATTTCCAACGATGTTAAAATTTTAATTTGTTTTCTTAAAACGTATTTTGCTATCTCAGTGTGGAATAACACTTTTAAAATATTTATTTTAATTACTAATAAGGGGAAAACCTTATTAATCATAATCATCTATGAATAATATCTACCCACCTGAAATTTTTCAAACTGTTCACGTTCTGCGTCGATGCTGTTCTTTTTCACTTGAAACACTCTTGGTAACGATAATGACGCCATAGGAATTGCACATGCAGAAGGATATCTACGAAATAGGATTAAAAACCACGGATTTGGGATGGATAGCTTTACGGATGTTATCTATTCAAAATGTTATCATAAACACTTAGTTTTTTTTATGCAAAGATTTGGTAGTCAACAAAACAATGTCAAAATCTAAAAATACTTTTACAAACATACGACAGTATAATTAATGTAATTTGTAGTAGTATTCGCACATCACTCAACACTTAGAACGTCAGATATCAATGAATATAGACTGAAACTAAAAAATGAATGAAACTACAAAACGTCAAGTTAATTTTTGACATCTGTACTAAGTAGGGATGTACGTATAATATACTTTTGCCCTGAAGCTATTTTCAACCTAAAAATTGCAAGTTTTAAAACTACTGTTATAAGTACAGACTGTTCTGCACTATTACAGACATGCAGATTGTGTGTATTTACTGTAAAAATAAGTGTTATTTATTTAAACGAATATCATCAAACTTATTACAGCAGTCGTTTTAAAAAAAATGTTATGATTGTAATTATTAACCTTTGATTTTAGGAATCAAAGCTTTTTTTATGTATTGTACTGATATTCCATTTTTTTTTCTTTAAAAACGATTATCTGATAGGCCACAGGAAAGAAAATACTAAATTTAAATTTAAAAAGCGTATAAAAAATTGTACGTAGGGTATAAACCCGCGCCTCTTGGAAATTGTCCAAGCGTTCGATTTAGTAATTTCACTTAAAAAATAGAAAAAAAACAAGACTTGTTGATTCGTTTAATTATGAATTCATGTACATATTTATAAATTCGTATAATGATAATATTTTCAAAAATATTAGATTTTCAAAATATGATAATATTTTCATTTCCTGGCTCTGTAGCTCAACATATAAAATATAACAGTAACAACCTAAAGTGCAGCGTTGAGTTCCACCAACTCAACAATATTATCTACAAAAGTCTGAAAATTGGATATGACCAAATAGGAATATGGATCAAATCGGAAAAGATTTTTATATTTGGTGACTTCTATTCACCCCTGTTTACCGGTTGTTACGATTCGTTTTTTTAGGCTATAATAGTGAGAGGATGAATTAAATGTTTATGACAACTGACATTTTTGTATTTCCGCGAGCCCGGTAGCGCGCGTGGTGAAAATTATAACTTAGATTTCACAATAATTAAAAAGCTTTTATATATACAATTGCTTACGATACAAATATGGAATTTTTAGAATACAATGATGTTTCTGCTGAAATCAAAGGAGCAATGGTAATTTTCTGGCCCATAATTATATCAAAACATGCTAATGATATTTGTCACTGTTTTGTTTTCATATACACGAAATTCTTTTTACGATTTTTTCAAAATAGTATTCTGGTGGATTAATATTTATACAATATATTATTAGCATTATCGTGCACACTTCTTAAATAATATGATATATTAAAAAAATATGGTTTATTTTTAAAAAAAGAAATAATTTCAAATTCTTCTACGATTTTAGGTCCCAGGAAGGCTAAAGATGACAGACCAGAATATTATATTTAAAAACAGCAAAACAGGAAAAGTGGAACAAATATCAGCTAATGAAATAGAACTTGTCAATTTTCAAAAATTTGTGGGATCTTGGGGATTGCGATTATTTTTAAAAAACGGAACTTTACACAGATATGGAGGCTTTAAAGATGGGGTGAGAATGATATAAAGTTATAAAATTAACATTGTTATTTATCTGAAGAGCTTTTAAAGATATTGTTTTCCATTCACTTATGTATAACTTACAAAGTTTATGTATTTTTAGGAACAAGATAAAGTAGCAAAGTTCTTTAAAAACAACTATCATAAAGATATGTTAGAAAAGGAGCTGTCACTAAAAGGTTGGAACTGGGGTACTGCTAAGTTCAATGGAGCCGTGCTTAGCTTCAATGTTGGTACCAACACAGCTTTTGAAATACCTCTTCATTATGTTTCTCAATGTAACACTGGCAAGAATGAAGTTACACTGGAATTTCATCAGGTAAGAACTAAAGCATTGAAATGACATTTTCTACACATCAATATTCTAACTTAGTGTAATATCATATAGTTTTAAAAATAATTTATTGAGTGTTTACAATTTTAACATAGTTGTCTATAACTTGGACAAAACACATAAAATCCTTAGCTTCACACTGTATCCTTTTTTAGTATAGTAGGTAAAGAGTACATATTGTGACAAGATACTTGTTTTTCTCTGCACCTCACTAATTTGGAATACTGCATATTAAGTGGTTAAATTCCATATTGCTTTTTCCTTTCAGAGGAGTAAAAAGATAATAATTCATTCTCCTAATAAATGATTGGCTCCCAAAACCATGATGTCCCACCCTGACATAATAGCCATATTTTTTCATAGAATATTCAAGTTAGTTGGTAAAACAATAGACAGTTGACAGTTGCATATACAATAGATGAATAGAAAAAACAATAGATGTGTTTCATTTTAGAATAAAATTTGAAAAGTCTTTATTTTTATTTATAAATATTTACAGGAATGGCTAAAGTAAACATTTATTCCTGTAATGCACATTCAATTCAGTGGAGTAGCAAAAATTATATAACTTTATTTAAAATTAAACTTTTGATTCCTTTATAGAATGATGATACTCCAATATCACTCATGGAAATGCGATTTCACATACCAACCAGTGAGTTAGCAGGAGACATGGATGCTGTGGAGGCATTCCATCAACAAGTCATGAATAAAGCCTCCGTTATATCTGTTTCTGGAGATGCTATTGCTATCTTTAGAGAACTTCAATGTCTTACTCCTCGGTATGATTTTTTATTATTTATTCCACCTCTACACATCTATGTGTGTGACTGTCTGTATTTCCAATGTTTGTAGGTTACCTACCACCAATCCTACTGGAAGAGGTGCTATTTTTATTTATCTTGACTAATAAAAAGTAGTGGGAGAGATACAACCATTGTTGAGACTTTCTTTGTTGTTTGGTATTTAACTAAGATCAAAGTTGCCCAACATCCAACAAAAGTGTAACTAAAGAAAGAAGTAAAATATGATTATATGTTATTAATATATCACATGATCATATTTATTTAATTAATTACCTTTTGCTCGCTTCTACATGATATGAATTATATATAAAAAAGTGATTCAAAATTATGTTACATACAACATACTGTATTTAAGATATTAAACATATTCATTATTCCTAATATCTTTATTTCAGTGGTCGCTATGACATCAAAGTTTTCCAAACATTTTTCCAACTTCATGGTAAAACTTTCGACTACAAAATCCCGATGTCAACTGTCCTCCGACTGTTTCTGCTGCCGCATAAGGATACAAGGCAAATGTTCTTTGTGGTGTCACTAGACCCTCCCATCAAACAGGGTCAAACGAGATATCACTATTTGGTCCTTTTATTTGGTATTGAAGAGGAAACCAGCTTGGAGCTGCCATTTACTGAGTAAGTTTACTTTTATTATTTACTTCTATTTTATAGTAATCTAAGGTATGACATGTATGGATCACTATTTTTAGCTGCTTTGTTTCAAATAAGTAGCCTAATAAAAACCTACCCTTCAGGGTATTTCATACAAATAAAAGATGAATTAATAAATCATTACAAACTTATATTTATAGTTCATTGCATACAAAAAATAAGTGAACATGTAAGTTTGTTAAACTCATTGACCGCCAATCTATGATGATCAAGACATGAAATTATGAAATTAGACATTAAATAAGAACTTGCTGTACAAATTATACTACAACTCACTTACTCAGCTTCACATTGTATGCCACACAAGGGAGGGTAGGCAAAGGAAACTTAGGAACCTAGTCATAAGACACTCCATTCCATTCCCCACTTTTCGCCAAATACCAATTCCGACATAATCATACTTTGTTTAATAATGTTAATAAAATAAGTCCAATATTGAAGTACAACAGAACCCGAAATGGTGGGTGAGTATATGTGATAAAACCCGATATTTCAAATGGCAGATTATGTAAATTCATGTGTAATTAGAAAAATGTTTTAACATAGCTTGTAATTAGCTATGTTAAAACATTTTTTTTTTACAAAAAGTTTAAAATTAATAATATGCTCATTTAAAAATATTTTTATTGTTCTATTTCTACTTAAGAGAGGAGTTAAGGGATAAGTATGAAGGAAAAATTAGTAAGGAGCTGTCAGGGCCCACATACGAAGTACTTGCTAAGATTATGAAAGTTGTCATCAACAGGAGAGTCACAGGTCCCGGAGATTTCTTAGGGTAAGCAATGTTGAGAAATTTTTAATAAATTTTATATATATTTGATTGACTTAAAACAAATATTAATTTAGTTTTGTTAAATAGTCACTATATTTTAGTTATAAATCATTTAAAATAGCCATTATTTTATTAAGATTCACTTCCATTTTCCACTTTCCGCTAAATTCTAGATGTATTGTGTATTAAGTAGAGGAATCCAATGGTGCAGTTTTTCCTCTTTACTAGAACAAAGAAATAAAAATACTAAATATTTAATATCCTCAAGTGGGGTATACAGTTGGGCAGGTCTAATTTAACCTATGTAAGAAAAGTTTGTAATTTTTAAAACCTTTAACATTCTGTGTATAAAAAATTAAGCAACTACATTTCTTAACTATGTTTCTTTTATTATTACTGCTATATACAAGAAACAGAGTGAAAAAAAAATAATTGGCAATTTTTATTTCTATTATGAATTTAACATGTTTCAATTAATATTTTCAGCCATCACAAGACACCAGCTATCGCGTGTTCATATAAGGCAGCGGCTGGATACCTCTACCCGTTGGAAAAGGGCTTCATATATGTACACAAGCCGCCAGTACATATACGATTTGAAGAGATAGCCTCTGTCAACTTTGCCAGAGGCGGCACTTCATCTACTAAGTAAGGAGACTTATTCTAATTGTTAACATTATTGAATATTACTTTGTTACCCTTTAATATGTTAGCTTTATCATATATAATTTATTTAATTAGAACTGCAAGTCAGAAATAGTGTTTGTATGTTCTAAATATAGTGTAAAGTAATTAAGGACCCCTCTGCCCCCTTGTCACATTTTTCAAATTTATAGTGTGACGGAAATCGTGAATGATATTACAATAGACAAAAATATGTTTTGAAAAAAGCTATAGAACTTAAATGTAATTTTTTTTTTTCTTTACACAACTGGTTATATTTTTAATAATAATGTATTTATATTTTTACAGGTCATTTGATTTTGAGATAGCACTTAAATCTGGCAGTGTGCACACATTCAGTAGCATAGAAAAGGGAGAATACGACAAGTTATTCGATTACATTACATCTAAGAAACTACATGTTAAGAATACCGGCAAAAACGTAAGTTTCCTTTTTTATTTTGTAAATCATTGTATACTGTATATAGAAGGGTAAGCCAAAGGAACCTCTTGATGATAAGTGGTTGCCTTTTGCCTCTATTCTACAAGACACGAGACATTGCATGTTAAAGTGGCGGAGCTTAACACTGCATCATTGATGGTCTGTCGCGGCCGTTATAATGGACAATGAAAATTTATCATATCCTTAATTCTACTATTCATACTAAATTTACATTCTGTACTTATAATAAATATGTAACTGATCACTGTCTGTACATGGAAGATTATTGAAAAAATATTTTAGCTATCGCTAGTATTAAATAAGATGTGAACAATTATAACTTCCTTTTATATTTAAGGAAATATATTCTTAATTTCTATAGGTCCTTTTTACTATTTTTAAAGTGTCATTCCACACTTGTAAACGGAAAATACTAAAGATTTTTAATTTTGTATTTTAAACGTTTTTAAATTTAGTATTTTTCTGTAGGTTGTTAGTAAGTTGATTACTTAGTAATAAAAACACCCATGTAAAATATATATTTTATAAAGATATTTTTTTTATTTATATTCTTGGTGTATGATAAAGTATATTAAATTTTTTTACTAGACATTTCTAATATTGTATAATTATTGCTGTATTCCAGGACAAAGCCCTCTACGACGATGATTTCGGTGATTCCGACACTGAAAAAGAACCAGATGCATATCTCGCACGCGTCAAAGCTGAGGCTAAAGAGCGGGATTCGGGCGACAGCGACGGCTCCGATGAAAGTACTGATGAGGACTTCAACCCGGACAAGGCCAAAGAGAGTGATGTTGCTGAGGAGTTAGTACTATATTGATATTTATATTACCACTAACACAATTATAGTGCCGCCGTGGCAAATGTAGTAAATGATGAATGGAATGTTTGACAGTGAATTCTTATTGCCTTTTATTTAATAAATTACTAGGGATATGAGGAAATAAATATAAAATTATTTATTATCATTTTTCTGAATTAATATTAAAGTTGCAACTGTCGCGTCTAGGAACACCACTGCGTCTCCACTGCTGCCTTACCCATCAGTTTTGTCATGTCATATTGGTCAGTTTGTAGTAATAAATATTTGTTTAACAATTTTTCTCTATTTAAGGTATGACACTAATCCGTCGTCGTCAGAAGATAGCGACGCTTCAAATGCGTCTGGCGACAGTAAAAAGGAAAAGAAAAAGGAGAAAAAACCTAAAAAGACAATAACTATCGTAAGTGACTTCCTTATATATTTTTGTTAAGCTATCTATATATTTTAAATATTAACAGATTTACTAATTATATTTAAATTAAAATATTATAGCTAATAATATTTTCATTTTATTACAATTCAATTAATTCAATATTTTCCATAATTTCTTAAAATTATATATTTTTTTCTTACATTAAAGTCAGAAGCACCGAGAAAACGCAAAGAGAAATCAAAGAAGCGTGAAAAAGACGTAAACGCGCCAAAACGTCCAGCGACGGCGTTCATGCTGTGGCTCAACGAAAACCGTAAACGCATTATGGAAGAAAACCCCGGTATCAAAGTTACTGATGTCGCCAAGAGGGGCGGGGAGCTGTGGCGTGATCTGAGCGATAAGTCGGTGTGTATCTTCTATTATATGTATCTTCTGTTATTTCTTGCTATATATAATCGATGAACCTGGTCTGAATTCTGTCCTGTATAAATCGATGAACGCTGGCTCTACATGACGTGTGTACATTGGCCTAAGCGTTAATCAATCTTTTTTAAATTTAATTATTTTCTTTATGTTATTCTACTCTATTCTACTTAATAGAAATATACTTTTTTTTAAGCATATCTCAACTCAATTCATATTCACGCTGTATCCCGAACATGGCAGGGTAGGCAGAGGGGACTTAGGAAGCTAGTGTAAAGACACTCCGTCCCGTTACCCACTTTCCGCCGAAATTGTGGAATTTGGACGGAACTCAACACCGCGCTTTGCCTTGTTACCATAGCAAAAAAATCGAACTATTAAATATTTGCATTTCTCGGGTGAGGCCAAAAGTCCCGAACCTACATCCCGTCGCGTTTACAGTCACACCCTTGTGCCTCTGTGCCATGACAAGTCTCGATGAGAATATCAAGGCCTGTTTGAACAATTCTCTTTGAACTGAGTTGCTTTACTTTTTATTGTTTGTTTGATTGAGTTGCTTGTTGATATTATTTTTTGTGTATACTGTTCTTAATCTTTGCCTATTTAATATCTCTAACATTAAAGAAAAATATATATAACAAAACAACTTTATCGTAAGAATTTCTTATACTTATATAAAATGTAGAAATGTTTGATTGTATATTGATATCGGTATTTGGATTTATGTTATTTGTAGTATATACAGTATTCTGTAAAGTCAAATATATAAAAATCACAATTCTTATTTGATTTGCAAAGAAAATACCCCAAGCTATTTAGCTCATTAAAAAAATACACAAAAAATATCCACTACAAATATTAATAAATATTTTAATAAACTACATGAGTTTATTAAAATATTTAATAATATTCATGTCATACATTTTTTTAAAAATTAATAATATTAATATTTAAGGAATGGGACGAAAAAGCTAGCAAATCTAAAGAAGACTACAATAACGCAATGAAGAAATACAAGGAAAGTGGTGCAGCTGATGAATTTAAGCAGAAGAAGAAGCAAGCTGATAAAGAACGTAAAGCTGCTGATAAAGAACGTAAAACTGCTGATAAGAAAAGCAAGCCAGCACCTGCCAGTAAGAAGGCCAAAAACACCAGTGCTGGTTCTGGATCCACATCATTCAAGAGCAAGGAATATATTGAAGACGATGACAGCTCCTCAGATTCTGGCAGTGATAAGAAGGAGAAAACTAAGCCTGTAAGTAATGTATAAAGAATAAATGTAAAAAGAAATTAACCATATTTCTTTTTGTTTAAAAAATATATGCAACATAAAAGCCATTTGTTAGAGTAATAATGATAATTATATTAATATTCTTTGTTAACTGTAATTAAATAAATGTAACAATTCATTTTTTTTACATTAATACATTTAATTATATTATGGAATGTTTGAATTATCAACTTCAAGAAAATAAATTTCTCAATGTTGATTGTTTAATATGCCATAACATGACAAAAAACAGTTATATACATACGTAATAAAAAAAATTAAGAATATAATAGTTTTTTACATATCGAAAATTTTTATTTCTCAGAGTGATGACTCCAAAAAGGAAAAGGCTAAACATTCCTCATCCGAAGCAATCTCGTCGGGCTCTGGTGAAGAGAGCGGCAGTGATAGTGATTAGGTTAATCTATGTTGTTCCATTTTACACAACAATACATTTTACAGTTATTTCAAGTTATGGTTTGTGATATGTGTGCTATGTATGATACCTTATATAAATTTGTTGTTTGACAGTCACTTTCAATGTATTATGATGTTTCTGTAATGATAAAAAAATCTTTTTTAACCTTTGTTTGGACACTTAATATAAAAATTATATTCAAGTACTTTTGTATAATAATAAAATATATATATTTAAACACCTAAAACATTACTGCCTTTTTAATAACATATTAAATTTTAAAATTACTGAGCTATAGTTGTAAGGGTTGATCCACACTCTACTAAAATATTCTTATATGAAAAAAAGTGACAGATTCCATTTTATTGTTAAGAGCATAGTTCTGTGTTCTTATTGTTTTCGTATAAGAATACTTAATCGGCACTATAGTGTGTGTCGACCCTAATACCTGGTATACGATTTAGTGCATGTATCACGATCTTTGTTGATATTAGAAATGTATATGCATTGTTGTGTAAATGTGGTCTTAGGTAATAATGTGATACGCTTTAAGTTTTGTTATATTAAGTACAAAATAAAGATCATGCTAATGGATGATTATTAACAGTATTTGATTACTACCCAACTGATTATTGTTTTTTTTTTTTATTTTAGGTTTTTTTTATTTGTTTTAATTTATATAGAAAAAATCTTATTAGAATTTCAGTTAAATTATTTATTCATCATTATGAACAGTCTTATATGATAACTTACTAATTTTCTATTAACATTTATAGATAATTAAGGAAGTAAAATATTGAGTACATCACAATTCCAATGGCAAGTGTCATAATATATTTTGTGTCTTATTTATTACTCGATATCTTACAGGATTTTTTTCTCACTATAAAGAATGCTTAATATTTTTTTTTGCATATTAGCAAAATTTTGACCTTTATTTTTTTATGTGATAATATTACAAAAATCTTCTCACAATCTTAAAATAAAATATAATATAAATATGAAAATAAAAATAAAAATAGCTTTACGTTGTATCCTTCCCGAACGTAGCAGGCACGCAGAGGGAACTTTTGGAACCTTGTGTTAAGACACTTCGGTTTTCCACGTTTGCCGAATTTGAGAGATTGTGTTTAGCGGCAGAAATCAACGCCATGCTTTTCTTTTGTACAGAGAAAAAAATATAGGTATTAAATATGTCTTGAATTTGAATTTCTTCACACGTTCATTTGAAATTCTTCTATTCTTGGGGAACCCACTATCGTGGTTAAAGACACACAAAAACAAAAAACTGATTTAGTAGGTATTCTATTCCATATTTGTTTTGTGGACTCTCATGGTTTCTATCTATTTTTCACGAAAAATATATAAGACTACAATTTGAGCCCTTGACATACCTAGAAGTATTTTTAAAATAGCTTGGACCCCATATGAGGCCTGTTGTGGCGCAGCGGCACAAGCGTGTGACTGTAGCCGACAGGTTCTGGGTTCGATCCCCAGTTGAGGAAATGAAATATTTCATATTTTCAATTTAATTATTTGATGTTTCATTTCTTCGCTCTGGTATTAAGGCAAAGCGCGGCGTTGAGTTCCGCCACTCAACACGCAATGCCTCAAATTCGGCGACAAATGGGGAACGTAGTGTATTGACACTAGGTTCCCGGGTTCCCTCTGCCTACCCTGCCTCGTGCGGGATACAGCGTGAAGCTAAGGTAGGGTAAGGTAAAAATTCTGAGATGG
The DNA here is from genome assembly GCA_019049475.1 of Eueides isabella. Taxonomy (NCBI): domain Eukaryota; kingdom Metazoa; phylum Arthropoda; class Insecta; order Lepidoptera; family Nymphalidae; genus Eueides; species Eueides isabella. The sequence continues at coordinate 9,774,550 of CM032395.1, read as the reverse complement.
ACATGGCCTATGTAACTAGCCACAGCCAGTATTATTACGCACATAGTTTATTATAATTTAGCATTAATGTCGTTTAAATAATTTCGTAACTCGCAGTAGGTACTTTGTCTAACCAAATCAAAACAAAATATTTTTTGTATGTGTATAAAAATATATCATTAGAAACCTCAAATATGAAACTCCTAAAATATATAAGTAAAATTAAAACAAAATACTTACTTTCCGACTGTCGAAATGAGGCGTGTAAAATGGCGCGAAAGTGTCTAACAGATACCACCGCGCGCCCTTTTTCTCCGAAGGGTAATATTGTTCATAATAGTACAATAGTTGGCCTTTGTTATTAAAATGTGGTGCATTTAATGCAACGTACTTATTTCACTCGATTTTATATGCCGTAGTTTTTTTCATCATGGGAAGAAGTTTTATCGACTTCCTTTATTATCATATTTTGAACGATGACACTTATTTAATTAAATATGTTACTTTTAATCTTGGGAACGGAATTTAATATGTTATTACTATTAGATAAACTTACTCGGGAATACAATTGATGACTCTTAGATTATATATAATAATACAAACAATGTATTCCATACCTGAATAATATATACTATAGTCTAACTCTCTAACTAGTAAAAAAGTATTGTTTAAGTATTTGAAAATTTTTGAAAAAGCTATGTTAAATTAACTAACAAAATATGAAACAATGATATTTAAAATTTTGCAGTGTCTGTTTATACTCTCACATTTTTGGGTCGATTTGAAATCATTTTTTTCTTCTGGTGAAGCTATTAGTCTTGGCGGTATCTAGGCTATATATTTTACAGTGAAAATTTCCACACCTGGTGTAATACTGAATACAGGCCCAGCTAAACTATAAAAATACTGAGCTTACTGAGAAAAAGAAAGATTTTTTAAGAATTCATTAATTCCCAATTATTTTACATGTATTGAAAACAATTTAGAATGGACGTTTCATTTCGAAGCTAATGCAAACCATATAGGCAAATCTTAATTCGTATGTATCAAAAAATATTATTATAGATGGTGTTGAACTCTGGTTGTGTTTTCAAAAAAATATTCGTTCTTTTACTTTGATAGATACATACTAATAAATACTAATGAATAAAATACCACTCTATAGTTAGTTTATCGTCCGTCGTTAGGTGGAAATAAAAAAACTATTTACCTGCGTTCCTACCTAACGGTAATTTTGTCTTAATAGGTTTCCTAAATTTTGTTAATTATTTTGGTAGCAAATTAATTTATATTTAAATACTTAAGAAGACTTTTAAATTCTTTTTAAAAATAAAATAAATAAGTATATAGAGTAAAACTTAAATCTAAAGAATGGGCTCAGAATATATTTTTTCCATTTGTATATTTTTACGTTAAAATAAAATGTAGATCTTGTTATTTTACATATTGAGAAAGTGAAAGTGGCAAATCGTTAAATTTTAACTAGATCGGTCTCTTGAAGTAAATAACATTAATTTTATTCTTTTCACTTTTCAAAGTATTCCTTACAGTTTACCTTAGTTTTATATTTAACATTCAAAAAGGAAAGAATAAAACATGTACTTAAACTTCCCTTCTAACTTAGTTCCCTATTTCCATTATAATTAAAAAGCAAACAGTATTTATGAGAGTAACATATTTTTGTACATTGAATTAATGGACTAAAGTACTGTAGGCATAAAAAACTAGCAAAGCCTGACTATCTTATTTAGTTTTTATGTGTTATAATATTGTAACCTAAAATTAAAATTATTGAATTGCCCCTATTTGATAACGCAACGACAATCGTAAAAAAAAACTTTAAAAGCGTTGTGGCATAGCATAGCGTCAGCCGCCATATAACGGTTAAAACTCTTAGAAGTTCACTTTTCATCACAAAATAAATTGTAGTTTAAACATAATCTTGCCTTTCCTTTTTACATAACTGATTTCTAAGAATAGTGTTTACATTTTTCTGTTTAAAGATTATTATTTACTTACAATTAGTTATAAACTCTATTATTTTCATTATATTGGTCTGGTTGTTTGTATGATTTCAATTGAATTAAATTTACAACTTTTAACTCAAACTTAAAAATACCATTACTTGAACCAAAATGTTGACTATTTGGTAACATTACAATAATTTGAAACTACTGCTTCAATATTAGGACTAGAGTTCAAATTCAAAAAGTTAAATTAAATGTAAATATCTCATTTCTACGCTAATTTGTTTTAGAGTTAAATGAATTGCAGAACTGTACATAATTTTAATATAAAGTTGGATATAGCGATGCCGTTAGTCGTTTCATTTAATTTGAGGATAATCATTGTAAAATAAATTAAATATAGGCCCTTGTATTTCAATCATATAGGCATCATATAATATCTAAGTGGACTCTAATGGACTGATTATTTATAATAATTTCGACATGTGCGTAATATTAGCCACATTTATTAAAATTAACTAACTACTAATGTGTGTGCTTATTTAATCGATATTTTGTCTAAATATGTATTAACATAAAGTATTTCAAATTTTGATTTCAAAGTTTCATATTGAATGCTTATGGCCGAATATTTGCTTAGCTTTCCTAGTGTTTTGTTGTATTTTTGTTACAAAATTGTAGAATGTATTTTATGGCTAACATCTTAAGTACTACACCCTTATATATCAAGAGATAAAAACTATTTCTCAAGCTCCTTCAAAATATCAAATCGTAAACAAACGCGATCTCAAACGTTATATTTTATTGGCATCCCTTTCTAGCCCACGTTTGCCGCGCTTTTAACATTTTCGAAAGGAACGTTGGCGGCATTTAAAATCCGGCGCGATGTATTTTGTTAGACTCTCATAAGGGAAACCTAAAAGAGGATTGGGCCACTTTTTGACATACTTATTATATTAATCTTTTAAAAATCATATCAAAAAATATTTGTTTTTATATTAGCTACTTTACTGGTAAGTTATTTTTGTATATTTTAGCTTATTTTCATTATAATTTATCAAAAACCTTTTTTGATTAATTTGTACTGAGCTAAAACGATTATTCTGAAATAAGCCTTACTGGGTTGCTGTACGGTTCATATTACCGTGTGGGATATTTTGAGGACGTCACGGATATACGTAGTGCGAGTTGCTGATATCTCTTCCTGCAGTTGGCTAACCTGCGCAGGTCGGCCAATAGCGTGCGGCATAGAGGGCGCCCTAGTAGCGACGCGAGACGTACCCAAGCTAGCTTGCTCTGGGAACATTGCTTCGAGCTCCATACATTTTCTTCTGGTTCTCTACGTCTGCAGTTTGGTTGTGTACCAGTTCAAAAATCATTTCAAAATTTTTGCCATAAGGTAAGTCTAATCAATTTTCTAATAATTGTCGAGTGTTTTTATATGTTTAATTTTGATTGTAAGTGTATTATTCATTAGAATATGTTTTAATCCACGTTGGAATTCTGTGTCAAACATGGCCATAGGCTTCGTCGTACTTTCCTTAGTACGCGTGGGTATAAGGACGCCCTATTTTAAATAATTAATTTCTCGAATCTTTTCCAGTGAACGGCTAAAATAGTTCTTCTACAAATTACAGTTTATTAAGTTTAGATTCATTTGGTAATTATGTCATCTTTGGATAATGCGTATTTTCAACACATTATGAGAAAACAAAATGGCTCGTTCGACTTGACTATAGGCCAGTGAACTCGTTATAAGGGGCGATAACTAATTTAATCGATTACTTCATTAAAACTATGTGATTTTACATTTATATTAATGCGATTTGATGCTTTAAATGATTATTGTGTTGTTTAAGTTAGTATTTTCTTTGTATAATGCCGTAAACGCGTTTCCCGCCAAAATGATTTCCTTAGAACGTATCGTGGTCGCGTGGAAGCACGTTACCATGAAAATCTATTAGCGTTGCGATGCTTAACCTGTTTTTTTATTTATTTTTGGCTAATACCATTTCATTTGCTTTTAGGAAAAAAGTTAAGATGACGGACAAGCCGAAGCGTCCTATGTCAGCATATATGCTTTGGCTTAACAGTGCAAGAGAACAAATAAAGGCCGATAATCCCGGCCTAAAAGTAACTGAAATAGCCAAAAAAGGAGGTGAAATATGGAGAGGCATGAAAGACAAAACTGTTAGTATTTGATTTATACTAATTTCAAGGAATAACAAATTTCTTTCATTTTACATTGTTCATTATTTTATATTTTTTAGACTTGGGAGGAAAAGGCGGCTAAAGCTAAGGAACAATATACAAAAGATTTAGAGTCATATAATGCTAACGGAGGTGGCGGAGAAGGTGGTGGCAAAAAGGCACAGAAGAGAGGAAAGAAGGGCAAGAAGGCCGCGCCAGCTGTATGTATATGCATCATTTTCATTTTAATGAATATAATCTGTTTATACATATTACTGGCTTTATTGAATATACATTTACTGTAGACATTTATTTACACTTTAAATATTTTTATAATTTAGAAGTCAAAGAAGAAGAAGGATGAGTCTGATGATGAAGAAGGTGGTGAGGAGGAAGAAGAAGAAAGCGAATGATCTCCCAATCTATAGGCATTCTGTTCATATTGAATAATTTACTTGGACTTAATTTATTACAAAGTAAAATGGGACTGACTTTCCAAAGTCTGTATTGCATTGTCTTTAATTTTTATATGAGTATTAGAAAAATTTAATTCAAAGAATAATTAATTACCCATTTATTATTGTATTTATAAAGAATTTTTGGTCGACATATAATGAAATTGTTGATTATTTGATGACAGGTGTTATTTACTAATTTACTTTGTAGTATTGAATAGTTGATAGGTTAGAAGAGTGCAGAATTTGGAAAGTTTCACCACAGGCTAGGGTCTCTAGGTTTCTAAGCCTTGAAAAAAAATAATGTTTAAGTGTTAGCATGTATTCACTGGGGAATTGTACAGTTAGCCCTCCCTCGTTAAGTTCGCTGTGACTACTGGATGCTCACCTTTGAAATGTACCTCAAATGGTTTTATCAAAACTGTATGTCTACCACATTTTTTTGCCGTAAAGCTGTGCTTTAAATTTGATATGCCATAAGTTTAATTTACGCTAATTATAATTTGCTCTATGGACATGATAGTTTTGATGGGATCATGTCAGCGTGTAAAATTAGAGACAATTTCATGAATGATGTGACGGCTTATTGTTAATTAAACCTACCTCTCTCATTGTAAATTTCAATGCTTATTAATGGTACCAAACTTTAAGCTAAGAATGGACAGCTTGGGCCTTATGCCCATGCTGAGCAAATTAAATTTAGGAAATTCATGTGTATGTTGTATTTTTAGTTAGTTATAGGTAGGTTTTCAATGTGATTAGTCTCTCAAATTTTACATTTGTGTTATTTTGTAAATGAGAATTAGCATTCCTCATGTCAATACGGATTTTACATGTTCAATAAAGTAATTTCATATAAGATTCTATTTTTCAATTTGTCTTTTCATTCTTCTTAACCAGTCTATTCATTATTTCTCTCCGAGACTTTTAATTGTATTCTCTCCGAGACTTCATCAATGTATTTTTTTGTACAGTTATAATTGTTTTATAACCGTATTTTTACTACGTCACGAGCCGACGTGACGTAACCTGTTGACAGCGTTGTTTTAATAATTTAGATGATAATATTATATTTCATAAATAAATGCTTACAATAAATTCTATTCGCTTATTGTTTTACTTTACCAATTTACTATATATTATCGTAGGAATCATCCAATAAATTACACTTTTTTCGGTAGTCTCGTACAAGACTCCTCAAGTATAGCCATTTTGTTAGCATTAGGCTTGGGTAAAAAATATCGATATATCAAAATATCGATATTTTATCAGAAAATAATCGATATAAATCAGCGATATTTTTTCCCGCGATATATCGACTTTCGATATTTATTTTTAGATATCAAAATCGATATATTTTTTAAAGTTCTGCTGTCTGCTTTTGCGTCACATCATGTATTTGATTTTTTACAAATCTGATGTCTTAAATTTAGAAAAAGAGTAAATTCGCTCCGTGGGCAACTTATACACTTACCTTTTCTATAAGTGTGTTTAGTGTTCATGAGTATCCGTGTTTCGTCATACAGTTCCGTCTTTTTAGGAAGAGGTCGCGTCTTATAGAAAATTGCATGTAAATTATTCGTCACACAGTTCGGATAATCTACCACCTCTGGCGCTAGCATCGATGGCCACGGAGCGAATAGGCAGTGCAGTAAAACACAAATAAAAATTACAGTTATACAGTCTATGACCTGCTTGTCTATGACAATGACACTGCTTGTTGGTTTGGTTGGTATCATTGCGCCTGCACTTACTGCGTGTGTGTGTTGGTACGTACGTCTATGTTGTTCGGTTGTTTATTGTGCTGCGAGTAAGCTTAGCGTAGCTCATTGTTATTTTTGTGGGAATTGTGTTAATCTGTTAATGATAAAAAGTCATGTCTGCTGTATGGAAGTTCTTTAAAAAAAAAGGGAACAACGAACCTGTTTCTTGCAACTTGTGCGGCAAAACGTATAAAACTTGTGGAAACACAACAAATTTGGCAACACATTTAAAAGTGAAGCACCATTATGCTTATTTGCAAATGGTAAACATACAAAATTCATCGAAAACTGAAAAGTTTAGGAATGATACTATAGATGTTGCGTCGGTAAACTTTGATGACACCAGTGTTGATGTAAGTCTCAAAAGATCCAAATTAAAATTGCAATAGTTAGTCAACTTTGAATATAGGTTATGAAATTATTTTTGTTCTGTTGATTATTGTTAGGTTACTCTTCCAAGACCAAGTACAGATACGAATACATCTAATGACGATTTCCAAATACAAGAGATTAGAGAAAATTCTGCACATTCTCCAAAAAACCAATTCTCCAATCAAGCCGTAAAAAAAGAAAGCCAATGCAAGAAATGCAACTTATGCAACCTACATTAGCAAGCTGTTTAGAGAGAAGTTCAAGCTTTGAGGGTAAGTTAGGGCCATGGTTTAAAAAAAAAATATTTTTATCTTAGTTTTGATAATAATTCATACATTCCGATAAACAAATTAGAGTGATTCACGACATTTTAGTGATGTTCCATATTCCTCAATCGATTTGCAAATATATATAGTTTAGGCTTGACTTTATCTATATTTGTGTTTCAAACATTTTTTTTTAAATAAGTAATTATCAATTATATTACTTAGAATAATTTATATATTTCAGAAGGTGGACAAAAGCATTGTGAAATTACACAAGCATTAATTTACATGATATGTAAGGACAACTTGCCACTATCGTGCGTTGAAAAAAAGGGAATACAAAAATTTATTCGCACTGTTTGCCCTCTCTATAAACTGCCTTCAAGAAAAAAGGTTGTCTTTAAATTACTTTTGTTCTAATTTATATTTTTAATATTAAATTGCAGTGAAATAACTGATACTTTTTACTTTCAGGTAACTCGCCTAGTAGAAAACAGATACAATACTACAAAGGAGGTCATAATAAAAGATTAAAAGAGATAACTTTTTTATGTTTCACAAGTGACATACTTACAATTACTAATTCTACAAGAAGTTTCTTAGTATTGACGGTTCACTTTGTTGACATTGTAAACGGATCACCTGTCCTCCAGAGCTTAAACCTATGTGCCCAGAAACTTTCTCAGGTATATTTGATGTACTTTATAAATTTTAACCCCACTTCTAAATTATTTTGATTTGCAATTATTACATTTTATACAGTGTACAAATATAATAAACTTATTGTAGGGTCATTCAGGACAGTACATCCAAGAATGTTGGAGAGAAATATGTGAAGAGTTCGAAATTGACACAACTAAAATAGTATCTATTACTACTGATGGCGGCGCAAATATAGTGTCAGCGGTACGATTGTTTTTAGGTAATAATCATCGGATTTCCTGTATGGCTCACGTCTTAAACCTTGTAGTCGATGGAGTATTGAAAGAAATTAAAGAATTTTCAGCACTCACCGACCAGGTCAAAACCATTGTGACGTTCTTTAAGCAGTCAGTCAACGCTATGGACCAATTACGAGCCGAACAAGAATCATCTGGTAAAAAAGAAGGTGAGGTGTTGACATTGATACAAGCTGTCAGCACTAGATGGAACTCTTGCTTTGACATGCTAGAGAGATTCGTCAAACTGTCTGTACTAGTAGCTAAAATTTTAGCCACAAAAAGCCAAACTAGCAAGAATACACCAGATATGGTTCCATCGTCGCAACTTAATGTAATACGGGATTTTATTGCTCTTCTTGGCCCTTTCAAAGAAGCTACTGAGGAAATAAGTGGTGCGAATTATGTAACGTCCAGCTTAGCCATTCCTCTTACAACTCTAGTTACCCAAGTAACAGATCAAGCAACTCCATCGACCTCTTTAGGGCTGATTGTAAAAAAGGCTTTACTCAAAAAAGTTGAAGACAAACTGGCTCCTTTAGAACAAAATCCTTTTCTTTCAGTAGCTACCATTTTGGATCCTCGGTTCAAGCGTATCCACTTTGCCTCGCCAGTTGTCGTGTCAAATGCTATATCCAAAATTAGTGCTGAGATTCGTGCAGAACATCGCCGTAGAGGACAACGTTCTCCGGATAAAATCCTGATCAAGCAGCATCAGAACAAGCTAATGGGTCCTCTATCTGGTTAAGACATGAGAAATTATTAAATCTGAACATAGCTACGTCAGAGGTTCCAAGCAGTGGCTGTGTCCCCAATGAACTGAAGCAGTATTTGGACCAACCACTTTTAGAAAGAAAATCTGATCCAATAAAGTTCTGGATAAATTGTCGTCATTTTACGCCGGTTCTCTCGGATATCGCTCTAAAATATATGATTTGCCAAGCTTCTTCAGTGTCATCTGAAAGGGTTGCTTCAGTGGTGAATTTGGCTGTACCGAATGAAAGGAGCAGATTAACAGGGGAACACATCAAACAAAGAGTGCTCCTGATGTCAATATCAGACAAATATTGGTATGAATGAATAATGTATTTTTGTTGTGTTGATAATGTTGATTTTTCTTGGCTTTTCTGTATTTTCAAATAATAAAACTGATGTCAAAACCACCAGATGTGTATTTGCTTTAAAATTTCGAATATTTTGGCAATTTTTATAGATAATCGCTTATTGCACAGACAATATCGATATATCAACATATCGATATATTTAGTCAATACTTATCGATATATTTGAAAAACATCGATACGATATATATCGATATTTTTTCCTCATTTGCCCATCCCTAGTTACTGTATTAATTTAATTTCGTATCATGGTGACAATTTCTACAGATAGAATAAAATTCTGCGATACAACCAATTATTATTTATGAAATATCAAACGTAAGTTTTCATTAAAATATTATTAAATAATAAAGCTTATTTAAAACGAAATGTATTTACAGAATATCACTGTATCGTACATACATCATATTTTAGAAACGCATGACGTTTCTCATTTTACGTCATAAAATTGGTAATTTTTAATCAATTGATTAAATAAACAGCTTGTTTAAGTAATAAATAAATATAAATCAGTAATATGTTGCATTATTATAAGTTCAATGTTATGATTATGCTTATTTATAAAATTAATATTTTGTGGTTACGCATGTTTGCTTTTTATCCACCCATAAACAATTTTAAGCATCTGTCACAAATGTCACAATTTAAAAAATAAATATGCCAATTGCTAAAGCGATGTATAGTTAATTTTGGTTTTTTTACAAGTAATGTTTGTGATGCTTTTTATGTATAAGAGATTTAAATTAGTATAGAAACTCTTAGTTATGGATACTACAGGTGTTAAGTGTATTTAAAAAAATATATAATAATTATATGTAACGTGCTCTTTCAATTTCGTTGTTGTTTACATGAACTAGCTTTAAGATATTTATTTAAATATAAAAAGTTGCCTTGTGACTTTTATAATCAGTATCACCATGTCTGGGGATGGGAACACGGGTGCTGGCTCCCAAGTGGCCCTCGTTACGGGAGGATATGACCATACTATCAAACTATGGCAGGCACATAGTGGTGTGTGTTTGCGCACAATGCAGCACCCTGATTCGGTAACCTATATATTTATATATAATCTCGAAATAAGAAATCTATTAACTTTTTGGTTTTTGTTAACTTAAACTAGGTCTTAGTAATTTATTATGAATTGTAAAATTTAGAATATCAAAAATAATATATAAATTATTGATTTGCTATATATACAAAGTATGATATTCATATACAAAGTACATACCTAAATCTACTATATTAATTTTAGCAAGTAAATGACCTGGAAATAAGTCCAAATGGACAGATGGTAGCTGCCTGTGGATATCAACACATAAGAATGTATGATCTTGCCAGTGCTAATCCAGACCCTGTATTAAACTATGAGGGTGTTGTTAAGAATGTGTCAAGAGTTGGCTTTCAGGTAGATTTACACTTAAAGTTTTATTATTTACTGCTTGTTTGTAAATATTTATTTATAATTCCCACCAGGGAATGAATTTCATTTTTCTGTGGCCAAATGTGTTGATTTTGAGTTCTCATTGCCTAACCTGCTACATGCAGATGACAGCATTAATTGCTTTTCGTAGCTTAATGCTGTAGCTATTTAACATTGTTATAGACTGGTATTATGTAGAGAATTCGGAAGCATAGGGCTTCCAAATATTTAATGAAAATACTATTTGTAAGAGAATATTTCTCATAATATAACTCCATATTGTTTTAAAAAACAAGTTAACAAACAAACACAAAACAAATATAACATTTCAGGAAAATGGTCAATGGATGTACACAGGTGGAGAGGACTGTACAGCTAGAATATGGGACATTAGGTATGTTGCAATTTTATAATAATAAAAGTTAAGCTGGCTGGTGTTAATTACATTTTATTGATATTTCTTATCCCAGATATTTATAAATATATAGGAACTTATAGAACAGTTCAGACCATCATACTGCACTAGCTCAGTGTTTTTTTTTAATATTTTTAATATTTACTATCTACTAATCAGCATGGTAGTGCTATAAGCAGACTATTTTCCTAGTAAATGGTGTGTAAGAAGATACACAGCAATCTTCTTTTACCGTTTTTGCTAGACTCTGCTATCATGCTTCCGAAGCAGGGTCATTTTAGCAGTTTATTTGTAGTCATTGCTAAAACCAGTACAAGCTCATTTGCATGTTCTTTGAGCCCTAATTTATATTGTTTTGAGGCGTTAATAATTTCTTCTCTTGTGGTTGGCATATTTAGGTAGTTAAAGATTTCAGTCATTTTTGTGAACACTGCATTTCTTATCATCTTAAAGATCGCATTTTGAAAGCGCAGCATTATTTCAACATTGGAGTTACTAACCGTGCACCACAACTCTATACTATAAGTTCAGACCAGCTTTAATATGGCGTTATAAATTAGCAATTTATTGTTGACCGACAGTCGTGACTCGTGCCATTTACAACCAATTAATGCCTCTAAATCTAATCTTATCCAGATGGTTCTGTAGCTGGTTTGATGTAATAATTGGGTCGGCATGACAACTAAGCGCGGCTGTGTTGTCTGCAAGAGTAGCAGTCAAAATAAGGCTATCAGTGTGTAATAGTTGTGAGGGAATATCTTCTTGATTTTTGTATAACAGTCCCTGATGTCAACAAAAAAATTGTTTTCTTTCTAGTGCCTGTTGTATAGCATCAACAACTCTATGAATCTGGTGAGTAGAGTGTTTCTTGCGGACGCCAAACTGATGATCTTGGATGATGGACTATTCATTAATGATAGTTTCCATCCTAGTCAGTAGGAGTTTTTCAAAAGATTTTCATAATATAGGAAATAAGCTTATTGGTCTGTAAGAAGGTGCCAGGGAACAGTCTTTCCCATTTTTTGGTATCATAATAATCTGTGACACTTTCCACAAATTTGCTACATATAATCCTCTGATTATAGCATTAAAAAGCAATGTCAAAAATACAATTGTTTTTTTTTAGCGACGTTAGTGCGATGTTTCTTTAGTGAATTTGGTGTACTTCGCCAGCACGCTAATTGAATAAGGTGAGTAATATTTGCAGGTGCATCTTCGATGTCATCAGTAATTTTCAGGAAAATATTTAAGTTTATTTTTTCTGAGATCCATTTCTCGAAAGCTCACCAATCTGTTTTTAATTTACCAAAAAATCTTCGCAAAGGCGTTCATAAAAGTTGTGCTGATTGTTATGATCGTGGGAGAGTGATTCGAGGAACTATCATAGCAGTTGTCGATTTTATTGAAGTTTGCAGTCAGTCACTTAGAGATAAAAAAATCCAGAAGATCAGGGTTTCTATTTCTATCTGATGGCCAGTAAGTGGGTTTTCTAGTGCTATAGATGTTTTAATTTGCTTTGTTGATAGCGTTCATTAGCTGTCGACCTCTAGTTAAGGTAAGTCGTGACCCCCGTGCTGTGTTTTTGGCCAATTCCAATTTCAATTTGCACCGGCGGTATATCTATGGCCTAGGCTTCCAATAAATATTGTAAATTGTTCTTCATTCATTTTGTGCTTTAGTGGACAGTAAACAGTAGTAACGCATAACTTTCCCCATTTACTGTGAACAAGAACTGATGTTGCTTGTAAGTACGGCTGCTCTACTTTCGACAAGACTTCATGCTTAATGTTGCTTCTTACACCATTATTAGAACTCGGCTCCAGGTTGACGAAAAATGTTCACAGAGGAATTTGTCAGGACCATATTTAGCATTGCTATTTGCTCCTTTATCAATGTTCCCTGTACTTTCAATAGCTTCTTTTATAGCTTCATTTGGCGTAGTGTGGAGGAGGTTCTTGATCACTATTCTGTATAGACTCTCATCTTTCCTAGTGAATTTGTGTCCAATAGGTTTTTGTTCTCTTACTAGTTGAAATTATTTCTAATAAACTTCAACATATTTGCAATTTACACGTTTTTGAGTTTTGGTCACGGCTTTGTATGTGTAGTCCTTTGGGCTAGTGGTGGTTTCAATTAATTTTGTTAGCTTCGGCAAGGGGCAGAGTTGACAACTTGTTTTGGTTAAGTATTTCTTCCTGTGATGGTGAATCGCTAATCCGTTTTCTCTTACTTTGTCAAAGAATGAGAATACTTTGTCAATCATTTCGTTTGTCTTTGTTTTTTGTCTCCTTATGTGTGTTATCGGTATCGCTTCCAGTAGAGGATCTTGCTTTTATGTTGGTAAAAAAACAGGGATAAAAACACTGTTGGATTATTCTTTTACTGCGCGGTTTCACTGTATTCAGACCAGTAACATTTACTGGCGAAGCTGCCTGGGTACCAATAACTTCGCAGTCACAGACCCGGGTATCTGGGAGCGCCGGGGGCTAGCCGGTTCGCATGGCAAAACAGATTCATTATTTGTATTCATCATAAAAGAGTTTTTTTTTGCCGCCGACCAGTGTTCGGCATTGTTACTTGTTTAGCACCACCCAGGAGAGACGTGTAGAGTGGTCCTAAGTGTAGCTGGTATGACCTACGGACAAGGAGAAGTAGCAAGCTTTATTTTTTGAACACCAAACCATTTACTACCGGCTTACTAAAGTTACTGCTTCAGACACAGCACGGGTCTTTGTAACATGACATGTTATAATAACGTCTTCTTTTTTGTGTCTTCTCATAAAAAAATAAATAGTAATTCTCACAATAAGTCAATTTGAATATTTTTGTTTCAGAATGGGTCATGCATTCCAATGTCAGCGTATATTTCAAGTGCCTGCTCCGGTCAATGCAGTGGTCCTGCACCCTGATCAGTCTCAAATTATGGTCGGCGGGCAAAGTGGCATTATACATATATGGGATTTAAAAACAGATCACAACGAACAACTGGTATAGATTTGTTTTAATTAATTATAATGAAGAAATTACAAATTTGCCAATTTCTTTTGATTTTGTTAATTTCCTTGGTACCTACACAAAGTGATATTGAGTTACGCCACTCAACAAGCAATAAGCCCTAGATTTCTTCTGTTGATACATGCAGTGTAAAGCTAAAAAACAAGTAAAATTTTTATTATATACAATTATTTATTATATTATACTATTGTAAAGTTCTCGGATAACATTTTGACAATTTACCGATGCGTCTTTAATAAACTTTAGGTTTGTATATCTGAATGCAGATGATGTTAGGAATGGAGTGTTTTGGCACTATGTTTATATGCTCTTTTTACTCTTTTTATGTAAGGAAGAATTTTATACAATTTCTATAAGTCACTTTTTAAATCAATCCAGATACCGGAAGCTGAGACAAGTATCCAGGACATAGCAATAGACCCCGAAGGCAAGATGATGGCTGCCGTCAACAACAAGGGGAACTGCTACGTGTGGTCGCTCGGGGGCTCCCCGCCGCGCCCCGTGCCCAGGAAACATTTGCAAGCGCACAAGAAATATGCGTTGCGGTGTAAATTCAGCTATGATTCCACGTTAGTTAATTTGTTATAGTTAATTTGTATGACATAAGATTTTTTTTCTATATTATATATTAGTAAGATGGGGAGGGGAAATTCAGTTCAAAGACACTATATTTTCAATGTATTGTCTCGAAAATTTATCAGTGTGTGTGTAACGAAGTGACTGAAAATAAATTTGGTACTATATCTACCCTATCTCTCCCAATAGGTATACAAAATGAAACTAATAGAACCAAAGTGAGAGTTGGTTGTCAGATGGATGCGTAGATTGGCTTTAGAATTTATTTCTATGAAAAGTGCACATACGGTCAAGTCAAGCTTATCCGTGTGATTCCGGCTTAGAATAGGATCACCCTGGTACTGATGGTGTCGTAAGATGGTGTCGTAAAGTACGTGTGGGAGAGTCACGTTATCAGCACTGGCAACACGCATGAGCTGACTCGACCAGCGATTATTACCACCCCTGGCATTTAAAACCGGCGTTAAGTAGTAGCTTCGGCCGCTGCGTTTCGCAAAGGGTACTGCCGGGCCCCAGTGCCGCTGCTGTAGCTCCCCTGGTGTTACACGGGGCCGTACACTCGTTTGCCGTGTATTGTCAATAAAAAATAAAAAAGAAGGAGCGTATGTAAGCAATGTAAGCAACGTCCGCAGCATGCTGGTGACGACGTCGGGCGACTGCTCGGCGCGCGTGTGGCGCACCAGCGACTGGGCGCTGCTGCGCGAGCTGCGCCACGACGCCCAGCGCTGGGTGTGGGACGCCGCCTTCACGCTCGACTCCAGATACCTGTTCACGGGTAACTTTGTCTTCATTTGTTTCATTTCATGTTTTTATTTTAAAGTTCGCATAAATTTGCTTATTGTTCTTATATAAAAAATAAAATTTTTGTTCGTTGTCGACCTTGTAGGAAAGAAGGGGGCCTGAATTTTACTCACAAAATAATACTCTAAAATAAAAAAAAAGACAAACAGTCTTATTGACAGTCCAGAGCCTTCCTGGAAAATAATTCTAGATATGCTCGTATTTGATAGAATAGGAATAAAATGAAATAAAAAAGAAAGAAATAAGCTTAGCGATAATTATTTGCACGCTTTTTATTCATCTTGGCCTGTGTGCAGGGAAAAAAAAATCCTTATGACTTCTTCCATCATATTAATACCTAACATTCCCTCCCCTTTTAGCCAAGATATAGATTCCAATAACATATGGAGAAAACCTAAAATCCATAAACAATCTCCATAGGTGTAACTCTTGCTAGTCATTAATAATAATATTATGTATTATAATGTAAATAATAAACATTAATCAATTTAATAGGTTCGTCGGACAGTTACGCGCGTCTCTGGGACTTGGAGAACGGCACGCTGGAGCGCGAGTACTGCGGCCATCAGAAACCGATCACCGCACTAGCGTTTAGAGATCAGGCTGTTTAGAACTATGTATTGTGAAAGAAGATATTTTATTTCGTCTTTACGTAAAAGGGGTAGTAGTCCTAAGCCATAACTAACTCCCTACCCCCATTTTTGACATTGCGTGCCGAGTGGGGGAACTCAAAGCTACGCTTTATCTTTGACGGCTTCTAATATAGAAGTTGATATGAATTGTCTTTTGTATGAATTTTCTTGGGCAATTATAAACGTAATGAATGTAGTTTATACTAAAAAGTAAGATTTTTTTCTTTCCTATCATTACTCCATTCCTATGGATCCACGTAAATGTCTTATAGCCCCATTAATTTCTTTCTCCGCTTTCATAACATACAGTTATATTGGTTAAAAAACAATATGAAGTCCGTTTCCTTTATTTCTTGTGATTGTGTTGAAATACCAAAAAATTAAGGATATGCTTGTCAACATTTAAGTTCATAGAAATTGATTATTGGTCCCTAAATATATAGGACTTGAGAAGAATTACTTATTAGATTAAAATTGTATGGCAGTGAGCAAATTATTATAATTATAAAATTATTACTAATTGTAAAATTCTTGCGTGTGATTCAATTGAAAAATCAAAATGGTGGCTTATGTTGTTCTTTGTTTTCTTAAAAAAAAATATGTGTTTTTTTTTTATTTAAAACCAAATCATTTTTTTTTTTTTTTTCCAAATAAATTTATTTAGGACAGGTATAATGAAGGAGATTTATATATCTACTAATCTTGTGTTCAAAGCATTTACTATGTAAATGAATGTATTTTAAATATACATGTAAATAATTGTTTAATAAAAAACTATATAAAAATATATTTTTTCTTATTTGTCTCAATTCCCTTGTATTTATATATGTGAGTTAACCACAATACTATATATTTAACTAACTTTTCTGTTGTGTGGCTGTTATCTTGTGAGGATTGTGCATTTGAACCACTTAATGGAATTATTATTTTTTAATTATATTTTGATATTTTCACCGAAAAGAATGGGCGGGCTAGGATATTGACAGTCCCAATAGCATATCCCTTGAGACTGTTTCTTGTTCAATATTTATAGAAAATGCGGAACGGAGTATACAATCAAAATATTATTTTTTTATTTACACTACTATATGGTCTACATTACAATTTCTAAATGAATATGTTACGAAAAGCTAAATTAATATGAAGTTCTAAAGATTGCAATTTACATAAATACAGTCAGAACATGAATTGCAGTATCGCAAAAATATTTTTTATTATAATCTGTGTAATTGTTCATAAAATTAAAAAAAAAAAAGGTTGTAAACGACTTTAGCCTTAAATAATATAACAATGTGTTTATGTTTAATTTACAAACATACAGCTTCCAAATAGTCTCTGAAGTTTTGTTTCATTAAAACATTGTAAGCTTATAAGTCGATATCTGTTGATTTTATAAAATAAAACAAATATTAAGCAGATATCATTTATTTTGTATTAATAATAAATAATCTATCCAAGTTATATATTTCCATTAAGTATCATTATTGCACAGCGGCACATATAATTAAAAACAAATACTTATAGTTAAACTTGGTACAAAATAAATGCATTTTTGTGAAGTCAACATCAACATTAACCCTACATTTGAACTGTCTTATTGTAATACTGTTTACATATACATATTTAAATAAAATTAAAATATTAAAAAATGTATCTAAACATTTATTGGAATGTCGAGACCTAAATGAGACTAGAACCGATTTAAACATATTTCTACATTACATTTAAACACATATAATAACATATATTTTGTATTTGTCATTTCAGTGCCAAGTGACCAATATTAATTCTTTTTTAAATTTGATTATATATATATATATATATATATATATATATATATATATATATATATATATATATATATATATATATATATATATAGCAAGCAAATTTATATAAGTTTATATAAGAATTCAGACATATTCTATCATGTTTTAGTTATAGACAAATCTCATATCTTTATAATTATGTAATCTAGATTAATTTTTTTTTAATTTTAACCATATCTACAGTCTTTTATATTTGTTTTAAATGTAATATATAAAAAAAAACAATTAAACTATTTTCTTGTTGCATAATTTAAAAAAGTATACATTTTTATTTTTGAACAAAAGTAAAACAAAAAGTTGTAAAATAATTTGCACACAGATAATGGTATCATCAGCTAAACATAATTAATCAATTATTATTTCCTAACTACTTGTTTATTTATTAATTATCTAAAATATCCTTATCTTTTTAGCCTATAACGTTATTTCCCACACATGGCAGGACAGGCAGATGAACTTGAAAACCTGTTAAGTCACTACGTTTCGTTTTTCGTCCAAATTTGAAGCATTGCGTGTTAAGTGGCGGAACTCAACGCCACGCTGCGTCTTGCTAGCAGAGCAAAGAAATGAAAATATCAAATAATAATGTCTTCGAGTGGGGATTGAAACCACATATTGTCGCATTTTCAGTAGTACGCTTGTGTCCTTGCGCCACAGCAAGCTTCATTAATACATATATCAAATATCCTTGATAATAAATAATAATGGATATTAATTACGTGATATATTTTCAAAAAAAATAATAACGTTAGTATTGTGTTGAAAGGCCATTATCAGCTTAAATCATTTAAAATCACCAAGAGAAATTAAATCATATTTTTATAAATCAAAAATAAATTTGTCTAAATTAATTAGACCTTAATATTATTGATTTTGAAATGGTATCCTAACTATTAAACTAATATTAATAGATGAAATGTAAATACATATATAAGAAATATCTAGTGGAATTGACACAAATAAAAGAAATGTTTACTACTACTTTAACAGAGACATTGACTTTTTACAAACAGAGACATTAAACAGAGTAATTTTTCCAGACAGAGACAGAGACATTGAATTTTGACTACAAGTTTAACACATAGTTATATATCAGTGAGCGGCAGCTCGGGCAGCTGCCCCATCTCGGAGCAGTCGTCGGGCGCGGCGTAGGTGAGCACGAAGCGCAGCGCGGGGCGGCGGCCGGGCGGCGCGCGCACCAGCATCAGCTGCGTGAGCGCCGGCGGCGGCAGGAACGGGTTGTAGGCCGGCAGCGACCTGCCCGACGCGGGCAGCAGACGCACCTTGCAGCCCTACATACATACATACATACATACATACCATACATACATACATACATACATTTATATATATATATATATATATATATATATATATATATATATATATATATATATATATACATACATACATACATACATACATATATATATATAAAAATGTATGTAGAAAATGCTAGTGTTAAGACACTTCATTCCCCCCTCATCTCTTTTATCTAGATATTGAGTAACTCAGTGTCGCTGGACTATAGCGCCCTCATTATTATATTTAAGTGTTTAGACTGAGGGCCATTACGATGTAATTATAATGTTTACATCTGGCGGATTCACCATTTGAATCACAAAGTGCTGTTGAAGCCCAACATTTAACACTAAGCTTAAGGCAGAAGGCTAAGCATGAGATATATAAAAAACTAAAAAACAACTAGCACATTGAAAAAAAATCGTTACCTTAGGAACAACAGCCTGAAACTTATAATCTTCAATGGGAAAACTACTTTTGCTGGTCGTTGAAATAACAATAACACTGACATCCGGTTGAGGCTTGTCCTTGCAAAAGTGCAGCACCACTGACAGACCGTCCTCCTCCTCGAAAGCCTTCATCGGAGGCACTTTACTCGGCTGAACACTTTGTAAGGTCAAATTTATATCAGTCAATGGTTTCACATCGACCGCCTTGACTTTATCTTTCTGATCTAAACAAACATTTTCTTGATTTTCTAATTGTTTTTCCTTATCGTTCTGCAACGGCAAACCTAAATCAAGTATGTTATCTAATGGACTGTCTGGTTTTGTGTTTAAATCAATATTGGCGTTTGGATTTATATCATCAGATGTGATGTCCACCATGACGTCATCATTAGGTGTCACTGAGTTAGAACAATGAGCTATGGGAGACGTTTTCGGTATGTCTTGAGTTGGTTTCTTCGTGAAGAAGTCGAGGTCTAAGAGGGCGCTGTTTGGTGACAGAATCTCCTTTTTAGGGGATGATTTCTCTAAAGCGTTCATTGGTATTTTCTTTGAATGTTTTCTGAAAAAATTAAAATATTATTTATTTATAATTTAGCTGCAGAGTTCGTTCGTTTTAATATGAAAATCTTAGGATCGGTTTGATTAAAAAATCTTTTTGTGACGGATGGTGTAATAATCGAGAAATGATGAAAGGACGCAGAAAATTCATTTCTAGAGATGTAAATCTTTTTTTTTATCATCACGCTGTATCTCCTGACTTGATGGAGTAGGCAAGAGTCTGGAAAACTAGTGCCAAGACACTCCGTTCCATTTCCAACTCTCTGAGGAATTTGAGGCATTGACTTGATATGAGAGTGAAGAAATGATAATATTAAATATATTGTTACAGAACTATTATAGCATCTTTTAATATTTTTTTTTGCTTCACACTATATACCGCACATAGAACGTATCAATTATTAAAATTATTAGAGGTTCTTTGTTACTTACCCATTAAAATTGTCCAACCGTTTTGCGTTTTCTGGTAGAGACTGCTTCAATAACTGTTCACCGAGTGAGTCCAGTTCATGCCAACCTTCTGCTTTAGGTTTTTCACTAAGTAATTCTGTATCATCTAAAATTTTGGTAAATGTTAACATAATATAATAAATAAGTATCTAGAATTTCATTAATTCTTCTTTTTTTTTAATGTATGTGTATATTTGTATGTGTATATTTGTATGTATGCTCCCAAACCGATGTTTGCAAATTGATTTATGAAATATTTTCGACTTTTGAAAATCATCAGCTCTTTTCTAGCTGTTTATTGCCTTTTTAAAGTTTTTATAAAGGTAATTTTTCTGATTTTTTATTTAATATATTACTTTCTAATAATTAGAAAGATTTCAGGGTCTTATTATTGAAACAAACAAGTCCAGTCCATCAATACGAAGCGTTAATTTGTTTGTTATAATCAGGGAAAGTCATTTATTTTTATTTTCTCTTTCTGGCAAGTCACACTGTATTGTTCCGTAGCTTCACTTAACACACAGTATCTAGGTTTTCTACGAGTAAATTGATATCAAATAGTAAAGTATCAATAAAAAACACACACATTAGAAGCACAAATTTAGTATTTATACTTATTTCTTATAAAAACTATAACTAATTATACGACTAATCAAAATTTCAATTTAAATCAATGCAAATTAATATTTAGAACAAAAATCTTACAAGGCGACTGTAATCGCGACGATAGTGATTTCTATTTCCACTCGAAGTAAATATATTTTCATGGTAACAAAAAAATCGTCATAAATAGACAAATGAAGTATCTTAATACACTACTACACTCTGCCTTGTCTATTATACGCAAAAATAAGTTGGAATAAAAAAATAACCTGTAGGCATCATATTAACAGGTTTCAAAGGCTCTATGTTACTTGTAGCGCCATCACTCGAGAATATATCTCCCAGTTCATCAATTACATCGGATCTGTTCTTTGGTTTGTCTCCCTGAGGCCTGGGGTTCAATCCAGCAAAGTCCAATAGGGCATCGCTGTTACTTTGTAATTCACTTTTAGGTTCTTTGCCTTTTTGATTTTTTTCAGCAACAAATTTGTTATATTTGGCGAAAACTTCATCCAAAACATCATTTGCATGTATTATGTCACCTAAAATTAAAAATAAATTTAAAAATACCTACTTTTTTTTAGGTTTACGCTGTACCCAACATGAGGCAGGTTAGGCAGAGGGAACCCGATAACCTAGTGTTAAGACACTCTGTTCCACTTTCGTTCCCCACTTTCCGCCGAAATTGAGGCATCGCGTGTTGAGTGGCGGAATTCAACGCCGACCTTGCCTTATTACCAGAGTGAAGAAATGAAACATTAAATATTTAAATTGAAAATATTAAATATTTCATTTCCTCGACTGGGGATCGAACCCAGAACCTATCGGTTACAGTCACACGTTTGTGCCGCTGCGCGACGACAGGCCTTAGAAAATACCAACATGAATAGTCATTAAGAAAATAGAGAACTTGAAAAGAGTTATTTATGAAAGGAAACATTAAAAAGCAATTTCAATAAGATAAGAAAAGAATCTAAGTAAAACTTTGTGTTTATGGATCAATGACACTTTTAGTGTTTACAAACAGGTTTCCTTTCCCATTTATACCCAAAATTAAACAGAATTTCAAATGTACATAAATATTCAAAAACAATAAATACTTTACACCTGTACATGTGTTATATGTTATAGAAATGTATTAATAATTTAGCAATGTATTAGTAATTTATATATTGTTTAGTTTTAATACACATATATATATATATATATATATATATATATATATATATATATATATATATATATATATATATATATATATATATATATATATATATATATATATATATATATATATATATATATATATATATATATATATATATATATATATATATATATATATAAAATAAACATTTAAATAATGTAACAATACACATGATTAATCCAGTTAAACATGTTTCATTTAAAATTTAAAAGAATTGATAACATTTTGATACGTTTTTAATATTAGTATTTTTCTTCCCTAAGTGTGGATATTTTATAGTATGTAATATTTTAAAAACAGTATTAATAAATAAATGATTACTTAAGTTTTCAGTTTGTGTATCAGCAGAAGCTAGCCGCTGCAGCACAGGACGAAGTCTGGAACAGCTAGCATGCAGTTCATGAATTAGCTGTTCTTCATCAGCTGATGCATCTTCAGAATGTTCTAGCATATCACTTAATAGGCCGGCACTGTCCAATGCTGCACACACTTCTTGAGCCCTTCGACTGTTGGCTTCTGACCTTCTCTCTTCCTTTAATTATGAATATGAATGTGTATTTGATAATTTATTTTATATAAATACATTTATTTCACAATATTGAAAAGTAATGATTTTAACACCCCCTTGTTTTTTTGTAGTAAAGAAACAAAAACAATGAAGCTATCATCATATTTTGGGTAGATCATATAGAGGCATGGAATAAATATATAATCACTAAGATTCACACTGTATCCTGCCTGTGACTGGATGCAGAGGGAACTTTGGAAGTGTTAAGACACACCATTTTGTTTCCCATTTTCTGCCGAAATTGAGATATTAGATGTTGAGTGGTGAAGCTCAATGCTTTTGCCTTGTTACCAGGGCAAGGAAATGAAAATACTAAATATTTAATTTCATAAAGTGAGGGGAATCCAACACACAATCTGTTGTATTTACAGTCACACTCTTTTGCCCCTATATTTTTAAATGCCAAGTAAATGTTGTGGGTTTGATTGCCATTAAGGAAATAAAAAATTAACGAGTTCCATTTCCTCATATCAAGCATCAAATTTTATTACTTAACATGCAATGTCTCAAATTCAGAAGTATGATAGAGAATTGAATTTTTACAAAGTTTGTTCAGGTCAACACACCCTTTTTTGTGGAAAAAGAAGAAGAGTAAATATTCTAAATACTTGTTCATATACATGTACTACATAGCAAAAATGACATTACTGGTTACTTATCTATACCAGAGCATATAAGTTGACAGGTTGACCTGAACATTTACAATTATTTGAATAAAAATGATTAATCTAATTGTTAAATTTAAGTGGCAAAATAAAAGGAAATAAAGAGAATTATTTAAAAACCATGTCATTGATTTGTGCAGTAAGCAGTAACTACCGTTTTAGACATTTGTTCAACAATTAAAAAATATTAGTAGGACTATTTATTTACTTATTCATGCATTCTTTTATTTATTATCATTTTAATATACATACTTCTCGGACCATTGTTTTGATTAGTCTATTTGCATGTTGTAAGTCTTCAGGCTTTTTGCTTTGTAGCAATTTTTGTAAAAGTTTAGATTTCTCCTCATCTTCAAATATTGCATTTTTAGCTCTAGAGCGAGATGTTATCACATTGTCTTCTGGAGGCAGTGGTGGTGGAGTCTCTTTTATTACTCCTTGGTTTTTAAGCATATCATAAGCAACTTTGAATTTTGTTTCCTTAGGATATTCTATTGACCAGGCATGTAAAAGTTGGAGAATCTAAAAAAATATATCATTATTTGTAACTGCCTAATTCATATAATATATTATGAAAAATATGTTAAAATCTACAAACCCTATTTCGGACTTCAGGGGCTGTTCTGTCAGCAAAATATTTAGGCGACACCAACTTAATCATCTCATTCAAAAATCTAAATTTACCAACTTCTGCGTGGAAAACAGAGTCACTTTTACGCATGCAACGATCCAACATTGTAAGGGCCAAAAGGGCTTCTCGCGCATTTTGAGAGTGTATACGAGCCGCTAATGCCTGGGCCCCTAGCTGTGGTCCTTCAGTCGAGTCTCTCATCACGGCCATAAAGGCTTCCACAGCCGCGGCATCAGGTTGTATCAAAGACTCGAATGTTGCTTTTACTAAATATAAACATATTTTTTATTATTCGTGCAGTACAATAATTACGTTTTTATTAATTAAGATACTTACGAATTAGAGCTTCCAAGCTAGTAAGAGTCACGTTCATTTTTCATTAATTATAATTTTCTTTTCTTTTTATTTTTATGTAAATTTTGTATTTTGCTAAACGTCATTACACCGCAAAGCAATAACCATTGACGTTTTGGTAATCTTTTTTTCATTTAAATGCACAATGGATACTTGGTTATTTAAATCACAAAATTTATAATATTTATGGAGTAATAAAAAAGATAAATCAAAATATATTTTTAATCATCTATAAAAATAAATTAAAGATATTTACTAACTTAAATTAACCATTATTAAAATATTAAGCAATGTGCGTATAGATTATATGTAAGTAAAAAGCATATACAGTATGATACCGTAACGAATCTAAATATGTGTTACTGTAAGTTAACGTACCGGTAAAGAGGGTAGCAATTAAATCCCGGGATAAATAGATACAAACCAGGGAAGTTTCTACATGTCAGTGCAATGATGTACGTTAGTAAATCTGCTATTTTATTCCGTTTATTTATAGAACAAAATTAATGTAAACTGGGAGGTCCTGGTATAGTTAGGAAAATGTAAAGTAAATTACGTTTCAATGTAGTTAGTTGAACTGCGTTTACTATCCACTCTGACTGCTACTATGATTAAGCATGAATAAATTTAGTCCGTAGATAAACTTATAAGTTTTATCAATGAGAATATGTGCCGAAAAGGGCTAATACGAAATAGACAAGTGTAAAGATTGATGGAAGCAAGGAAATGATGTACAGAAACTCTGTTGGAAGTTGTAAATATTATACGTACTTCATTTATATTTTATTTTATTTGTTTGGTATACATATATATACACACCTATTGGCTTATTTTCTTTAAATATATTATATCTGCCATGCTGCGTATATCGTTTGATTCTAGATAGTCTAGATGGACTAGATAGATATCAAAAAGACTATTATGCTTTTCAATTCCAGTGAAGTAATAATAAAAAATATTATATAAAACCTTAAGAGAGCTCTCAAGCTCTCTTAAGGTTTTATATAATATTTTTTCATTGTTTCATTGTTTTCCTGTTAGAAATGCATAAAAAATATATATTCATATTTTGATTTTTTATAATATGTAACGAGGAAGATGATATATATCTTTTATGCACTCTACTCTTCAGGGATAGGGACGTAGAAAAGACTTCAACTGCTAAGGATTTTGAGCGACAGCCTCAGCTGTCTTACCTGTCCGGACTTCTCAAGGCTGGGAAACGCACCAAGTATATAGAAATATCTTTAATCTTGGCAGAATTATTACTTAAAATATTTAAAAAGAACTAAATTCGTTTTACTGTATGCTAAATGTAAAATCAATATTATCTGTTACTTCAGTACATACATTGTTTTATTTTTAATGTAGGAAGCAATATTAAAAAGTAATTTTATGGTACTATACATATCATTGATTATGTGTTGTGTATTGATTATGTTTTATCTGTATGTCACGTTAATATTGATGTCAACTGTCAAAAGTGATCGTCGTGAACTGTCATTATTTGTCACAATTATTATTAATTTTATCCCTCGTATCGTCTTCTAAAAATAATTTCAGTTTCATTTATATTTCACATTGGACTTTGCTAAAATGGCTATTTCAAGGTTGACCCGACTAGTGGTACAATCTAAGCACATCTCCAAACATGAACAGGTTTTACCACGAAGAACAGCAACAACAACTCCTACTGGTGCTATTCTGCCTGAACCAGAAAAGACACCTTTTGGATTACTAAGTATTGTATGTGCTGTTATACCAGGACTCTTGATTGGAGCAGCTATTAGTAAGAATATTGCGAATTTCTTAGAAGAAAATGAACTATTTGTTCCTTCAGACGACGACGACGATGATGATTAATTAAATATCCAGCCTATGTTTAAGTATTATTTTTAATTATGACCTCAAATGCGGGTAAACAAAAAAACATATGTTGAATTTGTTAAATAGATTTATTGTGTTACAAAATGACGATGCAATATAGTTTGTGCTAATTTATTACAAACAACTGATCAGTTATCTCAACTCAATTATGATCTTTAGTTGTTTTAAAATCTCTTTCTAAGTCATATTTACAAAATAGGTATAAGTACAAATATTTATATAATGGACAAACAATATATATACATTTGCCAGTTCAATCTGTAATAAATAGAATTCACAATATTTTGTATTTGCCTGAGTAACAAACCACGCAGATCTTGCTAAGCTAGTCAAATGTTACTCAAATTTGTTAATATAGAAGCTTTCAATGCACTTGTGCTTAATGTTGTAAATGTAACAATTAAAAATGTTTTGAAAATTATTCACTCAGTCTTTTATTTATATGATTCCCTTCAATTCATGTGAGTGGAAGACCAATATGTATTTAAATGTTAATATGTATTTAAATCCATAAAATAGTGTCAAGTTGTAATATTTTTATTTAATAATTAATTAAAGAAATCAGTGTTTAGACAGATAATAGTAACACTCATATTTGAAAAACCATTATTAAAAGAGTATAATTAAAGTCAAGTAAACTTACATCCAATCAATAATAAATATAAATAAAAAAGATATCTCAATATTATTACATAAAGAAAAAAAAAAACAAATTTGGCTTAAAAGAATAATTATGTAAAAACTTATTATTCAAAGGTGGCTATTTAAAAATCATTATTTAATAAATTAGTAAAACAGGCAGAGATTATTGCTTGCCTCATATATATAAAAAACATATGGCCTTTCGTTCTTTTATATCATAACATTGTTATAATACTGTTAATTTTTTATTTTTCATATATTTGGTGGGAGAAATTGAACAACTTATTCTGGAGGTCTCTTGTGGTCCCCCCAGCCGTGGAAGCACTTGGTGAAACGTTTAGACTCTTTGTCCTTCAGTGTGAGGAACAGTTTCCGAGCCCTGTCTGGTTGCATTGTCTTCATATGTTGAATGTATACCTGTTTAATTTTTTTGTTTTAAATTAAATTGGATAACAATGATCACTTGTTTGGTCGCATAATCTTATCTTACAAATATTTATATTTTTACTACTGAGTATATCTCAGGAAATTGCTATAAAAATGTTACATTTCAAATTGTATTACCTGTGCAGATTTATATGCAAGTTTAATTTCTACTTCAGAACAGCGCGCTCCAAGCCATAAGAAAACTTGTTCCCCATTGTCTAATATCATTATATCATCATCTGCCAAATCATCCTAAAAATTGAAGACATTGTACACAAGGTTGATTATATTTTAAATAAACTAACTTTAAAACTTTTAGGGAATATTTATTAATTGTATTTTCAAATTTAGTCTATATGTGTTACTTACTAATTTCCGAAACAGTTAAGCAGATTTATATGCAGTTTTCTCTATTATAGTTTTGCAACCTTCCCTCAACATTTAGTGCATGTTGAAATTCAATTAATCAATAAATAAAAGAAATTATATATAAACAAAAATGCCATCATTTGCCAAACATAGCATTATTTACACTATGTAGCTCTACTTACCTGACAAAAATCAGTGCATTTTTCAGAGACAGTAAAATATCCCTTTTCGTTGGAACACCGGAACAGGCGCGTGTAGTTGAGATAATCTGCGTCCGAGTCGTAGGGCTTGCGGCCGCCGAGGGCCACCCAGAAGAAGTTGTCGGGTTCACTGCCTTCCGTTAATACCTGGGAATAAAATAAATATTTTAATGATATACGTTATTAATTATAACTACAATTATTGAGGCCTGTCGTGGCGCAGCAGCACAAGTGTGTGACTGTAACCGACAGGTTTTGGGTTCTATCCCCAGTCGAGGAAATGAAATATTTAATATTTTCAATTTAAATATTTTAATGTTTCATTTCTTCGCTCTGGTAATAAGGCAAAGTACGCGGCGTAGAGTACCGCCACTCAACACTCAATGCCTTAAATTCGGGATACAGCGAGAAGCTGAATATAAGAATATAATTTGTAAATACAAAATATTTAATTTCCTCAAGTGGGGATCGAACCTGCACTGTAACCTGATCTAATAAATAACACTCCAGCTTCGACCAACCTGCAAGCTGACCCAAGGGTTATTAAACTTCTCATCAGCAATCTGTTCGATAAGTCGCGCCGAGTCCGCGTCGCTGTTGCCGCCGATCCACGCGTAGACGATGGCGGAGCCCGAGGGGGACTCCTTCGAGCCTTCCAGCGGCACGTTTAGTATGTAACTGTGGAAAATTTTTATGAAAAACTAATCATATTTTTTTAGGCGTATCCCTTTTTTTCCTGAACATGATCTATCTAGTTTCATAACATTAGACGTAAACGTAACGTACGAATTTAAAGTTTAATTAAATGGTGTATTACAACGCCTTTTTACTTTTATTTAGATAAAAGATTGACCTCAAAACCATCGAGTTACTGTAAAGCCGACGCTGTCACACTGCACAATGATGCTCTCATACATATTTTTACTTAGGACACTAATCTTGAGATTTAATACATCATTTCTATAATACATCATTGTAAGATTATATAAAGATTGTAAAAAAAATATAGCTAGCATAAGCGTATAAAATTCAAAGTAGAAATGGCATATATCATAAGTCAATGAAGAGCTTTATTCATTAAGAATTCAAAATTAAAAAAAAAATAGAACTTTACGCACTAGACATTAGAAGCAAAAGAAGAATAAAACACACGTACAAAGTAGGGGACACCAAGTAGTTGATAACTAAAATGGGAACTGTTAATTCTGCGCTATGAGCGTCTTTGCATACAGCGTGAAGCAGGAGCGGGAAAAAAAAGTAATACACGTTACCAAAATGCACTATTCAGGTTAGCAGCATCAGCTCGCACTTGTACGAGGCGCGTACAAAGGGCGGATCCGTTGCTGCGTAGTTCAAACAACTCGACTGGCGGTTTCGATCCTTCCTCCTGTGTAATATAAAAATATAATATTTTATTAGCTTAGGGTAAGCAGGGCAGGCAGAGAACTTAGTGTCATGGGACTCCGTTCTCCATTTCCAAATTTGTTCTTAGAGTGGAAAAATGAAAATAATTCTCTCCACGGAATTCACGGACATGTGTAGTATATTAGTATTTGGGTTGATACTGAAAATATTTTATTTTTATAAAATAATATATTATTACTATATCTATAGATATAAAAATAATAAGTATATCATTAGATTGCCTATTACGAAAATATTTTGTTTTACTTTTAATTTCGTTTTACCATTCAAATTCATTATCCCGATACTTATATGAACCAATATTGATTTCTTTACACAGACAAATAAATAAACATAAAAAATATATAAAACAAAAAAAGCACGTACAAGTTTAACATTTCTCTTGCCATCTCGTATAATGAATCGTCTTCTAAAATGCGCCATGAATTTCAAGCTCTCTTGTTGCTGATGAGTTCTCACTACATCTAACCGCTTGCACAATTGTTTGAATTTCCTTTCTAAGCCAAAGGTGAACGTCAACCAGCCCATGTTGGGTGCTTTGCGACCTTGCCAGAAGTAAACGACCCATGATGCACCCTCGGGTTCAGCGTCGTCGACCTCTGGGTTGTCCTCGATGGGGTTAATGACCTGGTCAGCGGTCGTTGAACCCGCGCCGTCGTCTTCCGCCTGCATATTTTTTCATATATTATTACTAAATAAATAAAGAAATATTACATTGTAATAATATAGCTATATTTAACCGTTATTTCTCTATTGTTTTACATTTGGGTCTAGACTTATGTGGTAATAAAATTATTATTTTTTGTATGTTTAGATTCATAATTGATATTATATAATCAAGAGAATCAAGAATATAACCTATTGTAAAATGAACTAATACACTTCATTGTGGGTCGGCCATTAGTCACGTGATGTTTTTGTAGTATTTTTTAATCCCCCTCCCCTCTCAGTGATACGCGGTGATTCAATAAAAAGCAAAAAGTCCATAGTCTGCATTAAACATAATTGATCTCATAAAATGCATCTTAAAGCTGGTAAATTAGCTTCAATTTACTTATATTCATAATGAAATTTTCCTATTGAACTAAACGGTAAAGTTTGACGAAATAATAAAAATACGTGATATTTTACTGCACTCTCTCTACCCCCTTATTATATTTCGTGATTTTCGCCGAACCCCCTTTTCGACCCTCACGTGATTAATGGACGGCCCCATTTTTTTTATATCTTATTCAAGTAATACTCACCTCAACGGGCAGCACATATCTACACAGAAACACATAACAATCATGGCTGTAGAAGACACCCAGCTCGTTGTCCGGGAGTCGTACAAAATGGCGGCCCTCCAATACAAACGCTTCCATCGCCTCCAAGTCTTCGTTCCATTCATCTGCCAGGGTCTTGGCCTCTGATGGCGACATTGTTGGTTGTCGCGGTGTGAATAACGCTGATAGGTCCGTTCTGGAAACGATTTAACATAATTTAAATTACTATTATGAGGTCTTTTAATTTCATACTGTATATAGTATGAATGAATTAGACGTTACTCTCAATCGCGCTTCTAGGCTTTAACCGAATTTTCAAGACATTGCGTTTTAAGTAACGAAGTTAAACGCCGCTCTTTGTCTTGTTTCTGGATTGAGGAAAAGAAAGTAATTAATTTGTCTAAGTCCAAATAGATTTACATCCGCTGCGTAGCGTTAAGCGCAGTACGTTAAACCCGTCCAACGAACCACGTGGCAAACCAACAATTTGATTTCACAATTTTACTATAAACATCCCGATTTTTTTATGGACATGTATATAGTTTTTAAATAAATATATTCATTTATAAGAATTGCTTCTTTAATATAATATTTTGTTATAAGGCGAAAAGTTAGTTGTAGATTCGATTCTCACTCGAGAAAATGAAATATTAAATTTTCATTTTATCCTTCGTGTAACGATGTAAATCGCAGCGTTGAGATCCGGCACTCAACAATTCAGTAGAAAGTAGGGTACGGAAGTGCCTATTAATGAGAACAGAACATCTTAATACGAGCTCCCCAGGTTTTACTCTGTCTACCCTGCTACATGTAGGATACAGTATATAGCTAAAAAATAAAAAAAATATTATGTACTGACTTAGTTTCCTGTTGCTTAGCCCAGGAGGCGAGGTCGGCGCCTGTCCGCGCCACTGACTCAGCGGTACGAGTAAAGTCCACTGCTATCACTTCCTCCCAGCCCAGGAAATATGTTTTAAATACCTACAATTAATATTAATAACTATTATATATCTACTTAAAATATATGTTTTTAGGGACCTCATAACATATTTCTTGACTGATCGCTCTATGCGATTCATAACTACATTTATTTAAGATTATTTGAGACATAAAATATATGAAATAAATCCTTAAGATTTAATAATTCTAAAAGGTTTTCGTGGCTGCTGCGATATACTATGTAACTGTTAAAGACGATTATAGGTTCGATATCTATTCGAGAGAATAAATTGTTTTCATTTCTTAGCACCAAAAAGAGTTTAGCCACTAAAGTGTTTTAACACTGGGATAGTCCGATAGTTGCTCAGCTACCTGCGTCTCGGTGCCCTCCTGCAGGCGCGTGACGAGCGCGTGCAGGTCGCGCGGCGCCATGCCGAACAGCTCCTGCGCCAGCTTGACGGCCGCCGCGCGCACCAGCCGCGACGACTTCTTGCCGAACCTAACCCACAATTATAATATATACTCTCTCTCTCTCTCTCTCTCTCTCTCTCTCTCTCTCTCTCTCTCTCTCTCTCTCTCTCTCTCTCCCTCTCTCTCTCAGCTTCACGCTATATCCCGCGCGTGGTAGGGTAGGCAGAGGGAGCTTTGGATCCTAGTGTAAAGACACTCCGATTTACCTCCGTTACCTACTTTCCGCTAAATTTGAGGCACTGCGTGTCGAGTGGCGGAACTCAACGCTGCGTTTTGCCTTGTACCAGGGCGAAGAAATAAAAATATTCAATATTTTAAGTTGAGTTCTGCCATTCAAAATACGACAAAAAATAAAACATGGAAGGTCTTGACACTAGATTCCTTGTGCCTAAAAAAAAAGAGTAAATAAAACTATCTCTGATATACTTCACATATCACATTTAAAAAATAATATGGGCAAATATGGTATCTATGGTCAAGTGGGGCTTCTATTTAGGAACATTGATATATTGAATAATAACACTGTAAATAAGTAATCCAAAATTAGTAATAAATCTATAAATGATCTCTGTCTGTCTGTACATGGAAAATATATTTAAAAATATATATATGGAGGACGTTTCTTAATGTAATAGAGCCCAAAATAGTGATTTTTAAAATGTATGTCTGTTTGTCTGTGCATTGGTACGCGCTAATCTCAGAAAAGGCTAACCAGATTTAAATACATTTTACTGTTATATTTTGGCAACCTTCTTCCTCTAGTAGAAAATATAAACTTTTAACTCAAACAATGAAAAACTAAACAATACAAAACATACCAAACAAACAAATCATGATGAGCGTCCAATATATACACATTGCGGGTGGCCAGCACTGTTCTTTCCAGTGTGCCGGTCGTTTGAGGTAGCTCCAAGTAGCCCATCCCTAGTTCCACTCTGTAGAGACGAGGCTGTGCCCATGTGAAATCATCGGGCACGTGCTCCTATAAAAAGAAAATATATTAATTTCACGCTAAGTCCCGCACATGGCCGGGGAGAAAAAGACAACTTAAAAAGCTGGCGTTAAGACACTCTCAAAAATCAATTACTGACAACTGGAGATTTTGTTTGAAATATAAGTGTAATGTAATTTATTTAACTAGTATATATTATATACATTAAGTCAAAACAATTCAGCTATGTCACTTAAAATAATACAAAGAAATTTACTGATCGAAGGCATATCTTGCCGCAGCGGCATAAGCGGGTGACTGTAAACGACATGGCGGATTTGATCCACTTTTTGATTTTTTATATTTTCTAATTAAATATTCAATATTTCTTCACTTGGTAAACGGCAAAGCGTGAGTTGAGTTCCGACACTGAACACACCTCAAGTTCGGCGGAAAGTGGGGAACGGAACAAAGTGTCTCAACCCTATAATAATAATAATTCTTTATTTCAAAATTAGTGATTAACAAGAACATTTCATAACGATAATAACTGCAGAAGTATAATACTGTGTCGAAGGTACTGTAACCCTAGGTTCCCAAGTTCCCCCTGCCTACCCTGCCATGTGCGGAATACAGTGTAAAGCTGAAAAAAAAAAACACATAAATACCTCTGCTAAATAAGGGTTGTCGTCATCATATCCCAGGACATGCAAGAAGTTCTTCGACTCTTTACCGGGTGGTTCAGTAATTAGTTCAGCTTTGTTTTTCCTCTCTTCTTTGTTTATTTTCTCCGCGAAGAGACGAGCTTTGGATTTCAATGTGTTCTTCGCTTTCTTACCATTCCTATATAAAACAATATGGTATAGTTTTTTATATTCTTTAAGTGCTGTCCACTCTCTGGTAAAAATAAATATTTATTATAGAATGCCATAAAAGTTATAAAATGGCTTCCAAAGGCGCCGGTTCAAATCCTGACGCTTTTATTTTTTTATATATTTTCTAGTAGTTTTCTGTAGAACTAAAGTTTTAATATTAAAATTGTTCAACATACAATATAATTTGGTAATATTATGGAATAAATCAAGTTTGCCATTTTCTGATCAGGCATAAAAAAACGGACGTAATTGTAAACAACAATAAGTACCATAAATAAATAGCGAGCCCGGCGTCCAACAAGAATACGTATCGAGGATCCAAGGCCTTCACGTCGACCGGCACCGGTTGCAAATGGATGCTGCTGCCGGCTCCGTGCACTCGGTACAAACGTGTCACGTAATGCTGAAACGATTCATACAATTATTTGTTGGGTTCAATTTGTTATATAAGGCAATAATGGTGGTACATATATTTAATTAAAAAAAAAAACTTAAAAAAAAAGAATACATATATTTTTTTATAAATACATATATTTCTTTCCTAGGTGTGGACTTGATTAATAATTAATATGTTTCAAACATGTAAACTTGGTTATAAAACGTAAAAATTATAGTTGACATAAAAATAATGCGCATTATAATTACATAAATATATATGAATATGTTTCAAATCTAAACATAATAAATCTGTAACTGACCACAGTTTGCTCATGAAAGATAAAGTAAAAAAACATTCTATAGGCGACGTTTATTAAGTCGCGGGCGGGTCGCCACATTAAAATAAACGTAATATACAGCGGAGTTTAACCGCGTGTAGATAGTTACCGGGTCGTCCACAGTGAAGAACCCGGACGGCGTCCTGCTGCCGTTGATGTAGACGGGCGGCGTCGGGAACAGCGCCAGGAAGTCGGGCGCCTCGTCGCCTTGCTCGTGGCGCTGCGTGCGTCTGGCGCCCAGCAGGTTGCGGAGGTTGACCGCGTGCATCGCCGCGCACGCGCCCTTGTCCAGCTGCCATGTTCACGGACATGTTTACTTTGTGTATGTTCATACATTTATTTTTAAAAGAAAAATTTTTTTTTTTTCTCTATGATCATGCCAAACAAAAAAATACAAAAAAAAAAACAGTGTATCTATACTTTTACATAATAAATTTGTAAGTGATCAGTGTCTGTACATGGAATATATATTAAAATAAATCTTATAGGACACGTTTATTAATGTAATAGGGTCCAAATTAGTGATGTTTGATGTTTTTTGTCTCTTTGTCAGTGCGTTTGTACGAGCGTTCATCGTTCTACCTTCCTTCAACATATAGCGTTTACTTTATTGAAATCGATTGATAAATAAAAAAGTTACGTCAATTTTAAATATTTAATTTGACTAAATTACTATGAATATTATATTCATTTGGCTAAAATTAAATTTTCAATGTAAATAGATACTGTCTTAAAAGTGATAATTTTATTAGAACACAAAGTATTTCAGATTATTAAAAAAAATAATGTATTTCAAGCGAGAAGCCACAGGCGAGTCATTAGTGTGTTATATATTTTTAAATGTATTTAGCTATACTTACTGTAGCTTTAGATCCAATCCAAAAATGTATATCCCAAGAGAGCTGACCCTGCTCCTCTATAGATGTCTTCAAGATAATATAGCAGTCTCCTTCAAAGAACTTGCCGTGTGCCACCTTTAAATTAAATATTAAACATAAACACAATGAAAATAATTTTAAGTATTATTTAAATTTTATAATAATGTATGTTGTCCGTCGGGGCACAGAGCCCAAAGCGTGACGTGCGTGTAAGCGCAACAGATTGTCATTGTTTGATCTTCACTCGAGGAAAAGAATTATTAATTATTTTAATTTCTTCACTCTTGGACATGACGCGGCGTTGAAATCGGCGGCGTTTAACCACTCAAAACTCAATGCCCCAAATTCAGCTGAAAATAGGAAACGAAACGGAAATTCTTAACACTGGAATCCCCAGTTTTCTCTGCCTACCCTGCCTACATGCGGGATACAGCATGAAGCTCCTTATTGTTTGCTTCACGCTGTACAACAGGATAGTCCAATTTTCGAGTTACTTAAGTTTAGATTGTAAATGCACATTTTGGAAAGAAAAACACTTATTTAAAAATTTTAAGCATAGCGGCATTTGAACCCGCACATCTTGGAAACCGTCCAAGGTCTTTGACCGTTAAGCCATACGTTCTCATCAAACTTTGTCGATATTCTTATACGCTTATATTTTACAACATATTTCTATTGTAAGCATCTATGTTATGAGATTTTTACAAGTTTCCGCTACCTAAAGATAATTCCCTGAAATAATCGTTTAGCAAAAGATAATCTTATTTATAAAATATCTTTAACTGTTAAACATACATATATTTTTACTATTAAAGATATATAAATCTACAGTTAGGAAAGAAAAACAAATATTTAGAAAATGCATATAATAATAATAATTTTAACGTAGCGGTATTTAAACCATCTACTCTTGGTAACCGTCCAAGCGATGTGACCACTAAGTCTACGTCAAAATAAATGTACGTCTGAAGACTTTTTTTATTTGTTTTTTTTTTTTATTTATATTACGTTACTTAAAAATATATATTGTTTGAAAAAATAAATATCACACCTAGATTTTGATTTGTTAGTCTATCTTATCAGCTACCCAATGTACGATGGAAAAGTGTGACGCATAAGAATTATTAACAAAAAAAATAAGTATAATGCAATTTAAATTTAATATTTTTAATATAAATTTCAAATTTTAAGGTGAAGGCTTTGTTCATCTGATGTTATTTTAGTTATAAGTTTTAAAATACAACGACATACTATATGATATATATAGACATACATAGCACTAGGAGAAAAGCGTTAAGTATAATAAAATTTAGTACTTTGTTAAATAATTACCTCATCAACGGGGGCAGGTATGAAGTTCTCAATTTCCCATATCTGTAATCCAGGCGTCTGTCCTGTGTCCTCGTCGAAGAACTCCGAATAGTCTAACGGAGGCTTCTCTAAGCTTTCATCCCAGCGCTTTGGTCTGTTAATTAAATATATTATTAAATTTATATTTCAATTGTTTGAATTTCTAAATCAAAAAGGTTATTTTAGCATTTAGATTGTCGTTTGTTAATATTTTTACAAAAATATGGGCTGAGTTGCACAAACTCAGTTATGGTTTAATAAACGAAAAATAAGAAACTACGCAAAAAAAAACGTTTGGATATTACCTGAACGCTGTATTATAAATAATGGAAGGGCTCTTTGTATAACACTTTAGTTTGTTGAACAAACACAGCATCATACAAACAATATTATGTATATATAAAGATTGGATTCATCATTTGTAAACAAAAATTAACACATCCTTAATAAATAAATAACAAAGTTTACAATTACAATTTAATTTCTTTTAGAATGTGTAACCTTACTGAATATTACGTTGAGTTTAACGCATAAAATTAAAAGTAAACTTCGTTTGTAATATTATTTTTAAATAATCTGTAATATACATTTT
Source organism: Eueides isabella (assembly GCA_019049475.1). Lineage (NCBI taxonomy): Eukaryota > Metazoa > Arthropoda > Insecta > Lepidoptera > Nymphalidae > Eueides > Eueides isabella. Next base: position 9,737,058 of record CM032395.1, on the reverse strand, counting down.
TATAAAATACAATTATTGAGTTAAAATATTTTTACATTTACGAATTTCCCGCATATAAAAGGCAGATAGAGAAGTATTGTCCAACTTGAACAAACCGCGTCTGAATCACGACAATCAGCAGTGCTCAGCACTGTCTTGTTGAAATTCTATTTATTATTAATAAGTCACACTAAAACATAAAAAATAACTATAAAACTTATTTACTAATATTAAAACTTATTTATTAATATTTTCGTCCCTCCTTACGCTAACGTGATGACGTCACGCTGCGAGTATCATACCCGTATGGATCGTAAATTGTACATCTCTTTATTAACTGAGTAACAAAACAAAGTAATAGAGTAAGCACAGCAGATGCAGAATGCTGAAACGAGAAAAAACGAGAAAAAAGGAGATCTTATAGGCCACACAATCAAAGTCGTGGAATAGCTATATATATAAGTACATATTACATAACAAAAAATAAATCCTTTTTTAGTAAAAAAAGGATATGTAGAAGTTCTTATGTTTTCAAGTCCATATACACTAAATTGTGGGCTATAGTACCAGAACGGTAAATAAACAGAACACTGCTTTTTGCCGTGTGATTCCGGCTTAGAATAGGATCACCCTGGTCCTGGTACTGATGGTGTCGTAAGAGGCGACTAAAGTGCGTGTGGTAGAGTCACGTTGCCAGTAATGGTAACACGCATGGGCAGACTCGACCGGATTATTACCACCCCCGGCATTTAAAACCGGCGTTAAGTAGTGGCTTTAGCCACTGCGTTTCGCATTAGGTAATGCCGGGCCCCGGTGCCCTTCCACCTTAAAGGACGGCAACGCTCCTGTAGCTCCTCTGGAGTTACTCGGGCCGTGATCACTTACCACCAGGTGACCCGTACGCTCGTTTGCCGTCTTTTCCATAAAAAAAAAACACTCACTTTAGCTCACTATGAGGTAATTCAGCACCAATATGCGTATGTTGGGTGTTGGCCTGTTCTTGCATGCCGCGCAGTATCAGTGCCGAGTCGTGTTGTTCGGGCTCCGCTCGCCCGCGACGCAGGCGGAGCTTGCGGGCTATTGGGTCTGACTTCGCACCTTACAATATAAATTAGTGTAAGATAAACGAAATACAACTGTTTTATTTGTACTCAATTTCAAAAAGGAGCAATTTTTAACTGGGATTTATGTATTGGTGTTTTTAAGTACGTCTGTATACTAGCTTTTTTGTTTGATATTTTAATTAAAAACTTATCGATCAGAATTTAGTTTGTTATTGCCTCCAGCGTTTATTTTGATAGTTCAATTTTTACTTTTTACTACAAGTTGGTATTTAGTTATATCTAGAAATTACTTTGTTGAACATTTAGTTAAATTTTGGGCCTTGGATGGGCCTACCCGGTCCAACTGTTCCCATGCATATAAGCAAAGCCAGGTTCTATAATATACACAAAATAAATATTACTAAATAATGAATTTAGGTCTGAAGCACCACCATTGCACAAATTATGTTAATTAATTATAAACGTGACATTTTTGGTAGTCTTAAAAGATCGACGATAAAAAAATATATATACTTATTTTTCTAACGATCAGTTAAATACTACTTACAAGATGGTGTAGCCAATTCAGGCGTAGCAGCTCCGGCTAATTGAAGTTGAGTTTGCAAGGAGAAATCAATATTATAATACTGCAGACCAGAACCCCGCGGCCTTTCCACAGGCTTTGGTGGCATCACCAGGTCGGGATTGCCGTGGAGCTGGAGACTCTCGAGGTCGCTCAATAAGTGTATAGCGTCCGGTAACGTGATCAACTTGTTACAACTCAGATTGAGTTTCTTTAGCGATCCGCATCTGTTATTTGATATCATTGTGTGTTATACTTGCGATTTATACTGCGCGACATTATATTTTTGTAAAGAAATTAAAGATATTAAAAAAGTAACATAACATGAAAATAAATCACTCAGCTTCACGCTGTGTCCCGCACATGGCAGACAGTGGGAACTTGGTAACCTAATGTTATGACACTCCGTTCCGTTTCCCATTTTCCGCTGAACTTGAGGCATTGCGTGTTAAATGGCGAAACTCAACGCCGCAGCTTTGCCTTGTTACCAGAGCGAAGAAACGAAAACAATAAATATTTAATTTGAAAATATTCAATTTTTCATTTAAATATATACATACATATTAAGTTTTATAGGTATTTGATATTCATCTATTTAGAAAAGTCCAACATTCTTCAATGTAATTTAATAATCATCAAATGTACTTCAACTAGTTATTCATAAAAAAACATATTCTCTGTCGTAAAATATTTTGGTACTTACCTACAAAGGCCCTCTGGGATCATTTCCAATACATTATTAGCAGCAGAAAACACCTCGAGGCTGCCCAGTTTGCCGACACCCGAAGGTATACCTTCGAAATCTAGTTGGTTATCATCGACGTGTAAACGCCGTAGATTTTGTAATTTACATAACGACGCTGGCAACGCAGTCAATTTGTTTCGAGACAAATTTAGGCTTTCCAGCTTCTGCCAAATATCCATTGCTATAAAAGAATAAACATATATCAAGTATCTTGCTTTCACCATAATGTGTCGTAATATGATCCGAATGTGTCATAATATGATTCTAGGCGAATCTAGTAGAAATTTCCAGGGGCGAACTGGAATTTAGCTTGCAAAAAATCTATTGGTATTTCTTTTTAGTGTTTAGTTATTATTTTTTTAAAAGGTTTCATTTTTATTTATTCAGAATTATTATTATTATTATTTTGTAAATAAAATGTGGGATGTGCACAAGACTATTCCTTATTCTTCCTAAGCCCATGCATCGGAGAGCCAAAATTGGGTCAAAATGGCATTGTAAGACGTTTATAACTTGGTTTGTTTAAAATTTGATCACTTTTATTCTACAATATTCGAAATGTAAGTATTGAATATGTATATTGTAAGTGAAAGAAAAATCTAAGATGCCATCTTGTACCATTGCAGAGCAATTGATTGCGATCGTTAAACAAATGATATAGTGCAGTTATGATCAGAGATAATGTGTATACATGCATTCTTTTAAATTACATATTTGTATTTAAGATTCTAATCATTAGTTACGCAGAAAAGCGTACGCACATTAGCATAAGTGAAAATATTCTAATAGAAAATTGATATATCTGACGAACATAAATATGTAATAACTTGTATTGTAGCGCTGTTTATAAATAAAAATATTATACAATAATAAATATAAATTATAAAGTAATAAAACCTTATATTGTCATTAAATTTTAATTATTTTTATTTTATGAATATTAATAGTTTCTATTTTTAATGTCAATAAATCAGAATCTTAACGAAATGCGTAAAAAGAACGTAAAAACAATACATGCAACTTATCACCTTCTTTACTTTTGATTGTGAATGATAATATTTTATTCATTCATATTACACAAATCAAGTGTTTCATTTAGTTTTTGTAACGTTTAAATCTTCTCCGTAATTACATAATATTAACAGCAGTAGTGAAGCGTAAAGCCAAAGCGTCTCCAAAGTATTTAAGGAATGTCTAATTAATAATTAATGCGAGTAAACGGCGCGTCATTTTATCACTTCTTGTAAATTGTATAGGTGTAATCAGTTGGTAATTACATGTACTGTTGCAGCTAAAGTTAAGCAATGCAATATTGTCTATGCGATTATTTAATAATATTAAAGATATAAATATATCGTATTCAAGTCAATATACGTATAATACAACAAGCATATTACTTTTAGACACTGATTTAAAGAAAGTTTTATGTGTTTTATTAATGTTCATGTACAGAGCATTTTAAATTTAATATTGCGTTAAAAACTATATAGACGGTTTACTCTTTTTATTTAAATAATAATTGCCAGTCGTGGCGCGTACGCGTGCGGGTGTAACCACGAGAGGTATGGGTTCGATTCCAATTTGAGGAAATAAAATATTTAGTAAATATATTAATATATTGAGGTATATAAACAAACATGTTTTTCTTTACTTTGGTATCGAGGCAAAGCGCGACGTTGTGTTTCGATACTCAACAGACAATACCCCAACTTGGATGTAAACGGAAGTCTTAATTGGAACGAAATTAAAAAAAAATCTTGAACACATTGTAACATTATAACACCACTAAGCCTTGTGTTAGGCGTCGCCAAGCGTGATAGATAGCAATATGATATGTTAATGTGCTAACAAAGCAGGTTTTCATTGAATGTTAACGTTAAGTAAACCAAAAAAAAAACATTCATTGTTTAAATTAAGCAATTTTTCCTTTAACTTCACGCTGTATCCTGCATATGGCAGGGTAGGCAGAGGAACTTGGGAACCTAGCGTTAAGACACTTTGTTCTGTTCCCCATTTTACGTCGAATTTAAGACATTGTCACTTACGGACGTGAGTGACGGAACTCAATGTCGCGCTTTGCCTTGTTTAGGCTCTGGTAGTGAAAAATTTTAGTTGACAATATTAAATATTTAATTTCATCGAGCGGGGATAGAATCCACAACTTGACGCATTCACAGCAACACGCTTGTGCCCATGACGCACAACGGGCCTCTAAGGAATGTATATACTTGCAACTCTTACTTTTTTCTATTGTAGTATTTTATAGATAAACATAGGTGAAAAGCTTATGTTTTTATAAGTCTCACCATTATTTAAAAATAATTTGTACAATATGTAATAAAATTTCTCACAAAGCAAAGTTTTTATATTAAATAAAGGGATAATGTTCAGTGCAAAGACATATCATAAACCATAGTTAAGCAATATTTTAAATTTCAATTAAATCTGAGTCTTACTCATTTTCCATTAAAACATATTTAATAAAAGATGAAATAACTGAAGTATTTAAGATGTGATGAATAAATACTTATTGAAAAAATATATACCATATTGATAGTAGTACTGGAGGTTATGCAACCTTTCAAAAATTAGACAGAAAGTACACAAAGGAGAGTCTTAATACTACTCAGTTTCACACTGTATCCCACACATGGCAGGGTAGGCAGAGGGAACTTGGGAACCTCGTGTTAAGACACTCTGTTACACTTCCATTCTCCTCTTTCGAATTTGAGGCCTTGCGTGTTGAGTGGCGGAACTCAACGCCGCGGTTTGATTGTTACGAGAGCGAAGAAATGAAAACAATAAATATTTAAATTGAAAATATTAAATATTTCATTTCCTTGTACCCACAACCTATCATATACATTCACACATTTGTGCCGTTGTGCCATGAAAGGACTCTTATTACTAGATTTCTATTAATGTACAAATCAGAAAAAAGTGTGATGCCGCTTTTTTTAATTTAGTAAAGTAAGAACACATACATATATACACTTCCTTATAAATTTAAATATTTGTATATATATATATATATATATATATATATATATATATATATATATATATATATATATATATGTATATATATATATATATATATATATATATATATATATGTATATATATATATATATATGTATATATATATATATGTATATATATATATATGTATATATATATATATGTATATATATATATATATGTATATATATATATATATATATATATATATGTATATATATATATATATATATATATATATATATATATATATATATATATATATATATATATATATATATATATATATATATATATATATATATATATATATATATATATATATATATATATATATATATATATATATATATATATATATATATATATATATATATATATACATATATATATATATATATATATATATATATATATATATATATATATATATATATATATATATATATATATATATATATATATATATATATATATATATATATATATATATATATATATATATATATATATATATATATATATATATATATATATATATATATATATATATATATATATATATATATATATATATATATATATATATATATATGGGTCATTCTACAAAAATGGTACTAATCATTGTCCTCGCACATTTCATATACTATAATTATTAATATTTTGTTCCAAAATTGTAAACTAACAGCTTGCAATAAGTTTTATTGAGTACACATATTTAGAAACGAATATATATTTAAAATAAATCTGAAATCTCTCATGAAAACCCTAAAATGTCAGTCCCTAGACATGTCCGCACTCCAAAATTTTATGTTTGGGCATCCATATTTTTAGATACATCAACTATATACTTTATTTGATTTAACAATTGACTACTTTATCGTACATACAACAAATTTTATTAATATTTTGTAGGTTCAATAAAAAATAGTTCCATTTTCAATAGCTTAAAAAGTGTCCTCGATTTTATCCGTCATTCCCTAGCCACGCCAACATTTACAATTTAGCACCATAATAAGAATAATAAGTGAATGACATCTAGTGAATTTAAAAGAACGACACTAAATTATTCATAGACAATAATCGCTGAGCTGCTGTAATTTTGTAAATCAGTGCAAAGGTGGCAGTTGTTTCAGAAACACGGACTGATCCACTCACTTTGTCAGTCCCTCGGTGAGTAGTTTTATTGTTTTATAATATGAAATTAACGATAACTAAATAATATTTTCGTGTTATTTGTCGGTCTTCTTTAGTACATCGTTTAAATAGCTTTAATTAGAGGTTTAACCTACATTTCTCTTAAGTTTTACTCCAAATCGTCAGTCCCTAGACCATCAGGCCCTAGCTCTTAATTGTGCTAGGGACTGATAGATGTAGCTAGGGAATGACTTTTATTGTATATTCTGATATTTTTTATAAGTCATTTAGGGCATATGTTATTTATATAAAAATGTTTAATAAAATGCCTAATGCGACATTCTACGATTGGCTTTTTTATTTTGAGTTTAGAAACTGGGAAGCTATAGACTGATAATAAGTGGTTTAGTCGTTGGTCACAATAGTCGTATTAAGTGCTAATTAAGTGTTAAGTGTTATTAAGTGTTATTTTCCATTTTGCAGAAAAATGCCACCCAAAAAGAACACAAGCTTACAAAGTTATCCAAAGAGGAAATAGACAACAAAAAATCATCCGCCGCTACAGCTCGATTGGAAAAAATCAAGATCGATTCAATTCTGTTATGAGAATATAAAGAGAAAGAAAGACTGAGATATATAGAAAGAGGAGTAGGGACCACATAAGTCTATTCAAGATATGACCCCACATGAGCAGAGAAAAAATAAAAAACAATGGAAGAATTATTCAACTAATTACAGAAAAAAGAAAACAATTAAAAAAGATTGTGAGAAATATGTTGCTCAGAATACGCCACCTACACCTGAAAAGGGAGAAAGTGTAGCTTCAGAACTGCAGATGAATGACTACAATAAAACTTTAGACAAGTGGAAGCTAAAAGAAGCAGGCATCAACAGAAGATAAGAAATAAAGTGTTACAGGATAAATGTGCGATTATACTCAGCTTCACGCTGTATCCCGCACACGGAACTTGAACACCTAGTGTTAAGACACTCCGTTCCACTTTCGTTCCTCACCTTCTGACGAATTGGAGGCATTGCGTGTTGAGTGGCGAAACTCAACGATGCGTTTTGCCTTGTACCATAGCGAAGAAATAAAAACATTAAATATTTAAATTGGAAATATTAAAAATTGTAATTCTATTTTACAAATAAATCTGATTTTGAATGTGTAACCAACTTATTTTATTACAATATCATTATTGTTTATCAGTCCATAATAATACCGATCAGCTCCCACAGCTGTCAGTCCCTAGATGCCTAAATTAGAAAAACTCATTTTTTTTCTAAAATAACGGATATAATGACTGGCCCTTTTAGGTGTAAGATACTTGATCAATTATATATAATATACGCTATTCAAATATCCGAAAGCATTTAAAAAGGTTGAGGACAAAAAAGCATCAGAAATATGTCGATTTTTGTGGAATGACCCATATATATATATACACTTTCTTAAATATTTGTAAACTAAACTTATGATCATACCTGTAGATATTTCAGTGATTTCATTGTCACTGAGATTCAGCCTCTTCAATCCTTGTAATGAATACAGGGCATCAGGAACTTTGGTGAGAGCATTTTTAGATAGATCAACATCTGACAGATTACATAGTGTATCAAGAGAAGTGGGAAGATTTGCAAGAGTTCTTTGAGTGTTGCGCATATGTAGAGTCTCGAGGCTCTGCAGTGATGGTAACTGTCTATAAAATGTTAAAATTTTATTAATTGGTGTTTCCATAAAAAGTAGATAGAAAAAAAGTAGTCTCGAATTTTAAGAATATTTTTCCAATTAATAAAAAAATAGTTTAGTAGAAAGCTATTATTACTATTAGGACCTCATAAATTCCTACACAACCATGCCATAGTTAGAAAACCTACAGTTAATAAATAACTCTATAAAAAAGATATATGTACATGTTTAAGATTTATAATCTAGCTTATTAAAATATTATAAAAATAAGAGATTTTAAGTTTACTTACCCATTATAATGTGTTTGATTTTCGCGATTGTTACACATTTTAAATGAAAGACTTTTAACCGGATTAATCGCGTATATTGATTTTTAAACATGTTTTTTGGAAACCCGACCTTTCAAACACTTTATTGTAGTTCGTGTCTACCGGTGACAATTGATTGTTATCAATATAAGCGGTTAAAAGTGTTTCATTTAAAATTTACTTATCCACTTTACATATACATACAAGATACATCTCTTTTAAGATATGTAAACTTGAAATAAAACAAAACAATTATAATTATATCATAAACTAAGCTATAAGTATAATATTCTTACCTCAACTGAAATAGTCCAAGAGGGTTATCATTAAGTATTAGAGTCTGCAAGTTTGCCAGTCTTCTAGTCTGAGGAGGTAATGTTTCCAATGCATTGTTAGAGAGATCTAAGAATAATAAGTCTGTCAACTGAACAAAAAGTGTTGGTGGAATGCTCTCTATTCTAAAAAAATATATAATAATTAGTTATAATGTAGTATTACAAACAAATAATTATATACATATTTATATTATCTCTAGCATACTGCACTTAATTCTATGTTTAACATTATAATCATCATTAATTAACAATAGTTATATTTACTGTAATTTAGGCCTGATGATCTTATTAATTTTTTCAATATATTATTTAGAAAAGAAGTTTATAATACAATAAAATAATTGACATACTTATTGTTACTTAAGTTTAGAACCAATAATGATTTAGCTTTTTCTAATCCTTCAGGTACTTCTTTCAATCTATTGTGAGATAGGTCTAAGGTCGTCAATTCTTCCAATTTAAATAATTCTGCTGGTATGCCAGAACTCTTCACATTGTTGTGCCTTACATTCAAAGAACGCAAACATTTTAATTCTGTCAATTCTCCGAATAGCTTTTCTAAATTATTCTTCTTTAAAGACAAATTTTCCTAAAAAAAATACTATTCACATAAAAAATATTGCGCGAAAGAATGATTCATTACAAAAAAATGTAAACATTATAGTTTTACCAATTTCATAAGTTTTCCTAATTCTTCTGGAATTTCTTCTAAATTTGTTTTATCGAGTCTAAGCCATTGCAAACCAGTCATATGCCGAATAGCATCTGGGAATTTTTCCCCCTGCAATATAAGTAACATTTAGGCCATATAACAACAGAGGTTAGAGATAATATTATTACATTCAACATCAATGTTAAACTCAAACATACACTAAAATCATTGCATGTAAAGTCAACACCACGGACAAATGGCAATAAACCTGTGTTTGCCATGTTTTTACGAAAGTAATAATTCTAAAACAATGACACTGTCTATCCTCCATGAAACAATTTGATGTATTGAATTGAAAATTAACTTTTGATTGTTAAACTTCAAGCTTCAGATTGACATTAACAAGTATGACAGTTAACGATAAATTGGAAGCAAAGAGTAATAAGTTAAAATTTTGTTTATCGTTAGTTTTGGTAAAATTTAACTTATATACTGTTGTGAATAGAATATTTTGAAATATGGAGCATCTTCGAGCAGTCTTTAAAAGAATTCAATAAGATTATAAATAAAATCTCCATCTTTTTTAATATTTTAAGCACAATTACCATTAAATGACCAAAAGAAGAACAATAACCATAATGGTTATTGTTTTTCTATAACGGTTATTGTTTTTCTTTTGGTCATTTAATTAAGCAAAAAAATGGATGCACTGAAAATAAACAAAAATTTTAAAATATTTTACACTTACAAGTTCTACAAATATTTTATTACAATACTTGTAAATGGATTTTTTTTAACACATACCTTTAAAAATATATTAGCTATCGTATCTTTGAACAGTTTTTAATGTATAACTTACAACCTTCTTACATTTAAATTCAGAATTATCCAAAAATACAATTATTACTTTGATTATGTTTTATAATTGACAATTTAATCAATGTAGCTAGCTAACGAAGAATGCCTCACCAATGACGCCAGCGGATAATCCGTGTTCCTGTATCTCACCAGAAGACTGCCAAGTAATTTTTATATTATATTTATTACCTTTTAACTGAAATGTTGTTGAGTATTATAACGAACAAATAAATAAAAACTATCTTAGCCTCCAATAAAATAATTAATCTTGTAGGCTTTCCTTATACCTAAAAGTATATTATTATGATTGTGTTTATGTATAATATAACATTGTTTAAATATAAAGAGTATTTTATATATTGTAGTAACAAAGTGATAATAAAGCCAATATTCTATATTTATTGAATATTTAAAGAAAATTTATTTATGTTCTCATAAATTTCAATTGATATTGAAAATTCATTTATATTCATTAAATATATAATAAAATTTTATATATTTGAATATTAAATGAAAACTAAAACAATACTATGAACGGTACGGTGACAACTGTTAGACTGTTAATAAGTGGTAAAGAACGACTAATTATTACCAAATCCTTTATTAATTTGTTTAGACAAAAATATATATTTTTTTTATTTACACTTAACTATTACCAAAAGTATAACAAAATAAGCTTTTGTGACCCTATAAATAATAAAATCAATAGCAATAGAGTTAATAGGCAATGAATATAATCTGTATCAATTTGCTTTATAAATTATTATCTGTATTCTTAACAATAAATTAAAAAAATATAAAATTGAGGTTGTAAAGGATACCTTTTAGAAGTTCATCGTGCTTTTATCACGCACGGTGTAGTTATTATTACATAAAAAGCGCACAGTTATTTATCAATAAATTAAACTTGTACATAACATGCTTATGGATTTATCCGATGAAACCGAACAGAGCGATAGTGGTATGGAGTCTTTGACGGCCAGCAAAGATGATACACCAGAACGTAGACCAGATGATATGTTTATAACTCCAGTGGTGAGATAGTATTAATAAAATACAATCTGATAAAAATGACATAAAATTAAAATAATTAATTTTTAGGTTGTCGGGACATCGCCCACTGCTGGTAATCCACCTTGCACAACTCTCAAAGAATATGATGATGTACGTATGTTATTTATACAGGTTGGAGCTGTTGTAATTTTGGGTTGGTCTTGATTTTTCCATTGCTTTTTTCCAGGAACCTGACGAAACTTTATCAGAAAGATTATGGGGCCTAACAGAGATGTTCCCTGAATGTGTCCGCAATGGCACATACACAGTAACTACTAAGTCATGGTACCATTACAAATATAAATTTAAAACGTAATTTTTGGTTCAACTTATGTTATATTTTTAAATATATATTTCAGGAGTGGAATAAAAAACTTATATCAATTATCTCGTTCTGTTATGTGGGTGGTTGCTAGTTCATCAGTCATTCTCTTTGCTCCTGTAATATTTGAAGTAGAGAGGGCTCAAGTAGAAGAAATGCAGAAGTCTCAGCAAAAACAAGTTAGTGTATAATGATTATAAATTGAATACCATGAATATGAGAACAATTATATATTATATAATTAATATTTTAATAAATTTACAGGTTTTGCTTGGGACAAATACTGCTATGTCAGGACCTACTCCTGGCATACCACCCATGCCCCGATAAGAGTGCAAATACCAAATAAATTTAGAATGTCTAATTTGAATGCAATTGTGTATGTATTATATTCATCAACCTTGAATGCTTTAATATTAGTTTAGGTAAAAGTATGTTCTTGAACCATGTCTTCTGGCATCTTGACAAACACATCCATATGCATTTTATTTTTTTTATATTAATTTTGTTATCTAACACTTACTGTATATATTTTGCAACAATTCAAACTCAAGACAATTATTTCTGAAATTAACTTAAATATAGTATGGAAGGCAACGGACTTAGTATACATATTATTTTGAGAATGTAGATATTGTTTTGTTAAACATCTAATAGAAAAATAAATGTTCAAAAAAATTGCTTTTCTTATTTATGCCTTGTCTTGTAAACTCTATTAGATTTTTATTTTGTTGACTTCGGACAAAGGCCACAATTTTTACTATCTACTATGTCAATATTATTTATATTCTTATTTAATATTTCCTGTTATAATTAATAACAAGTAATTCTGCCTCAATTTGCAACTTCCACTTGCCCCTCCTATTCAAGACAGTTTGTTAATGGTGGCAGATTGGTTTGGTTTGACTACCATAATGGTAATAGTGTCCTGTAATTGGGAAACTAACCCAGATTAATTGCTTTTGCAAGTAGATATCAGCCATCAGAAAGACTTCTATTTGAATACTTTTTGTTGGATGAAATTTTTTGTTTGTTTTATGTTTAATTAAAAATTTTCAGCTTTCTATCTATGCCATTAAGTGATTAATGCAGCTAAAACATAGCAAATTGTTTTATCTTGGAGTGTGAGGGTACATTAGTACATGGGGCATCTCAAAATAATCTACATAACATCGAAATAAAACTGGATTGGAGCTTCCTTAAACCTAATGTTACAACTCAACTCACATTCACGTATCCCGCACGAGGCAGGGTACGCAGAGGGATCCGGGGAACCTAATGTTAAGACACTCCGTTCCACTTATGGTCCCCACTTTCCGCCGAATTTGAGGCATTGCGTGTTGAGTGGCGGAGCTCAACGCCGCGCTTTGCCTTATTACCAGAGCAAAGAAATGAAACATTAAATATTTAAATTGAAAATATTAAATATTTCATTTCCTCTGGGGACTGGGGATCGAACCCAGAACCTATCGGTTACAGTCACACGCTTGTGCCGCTGCGCAACGACAGGCCTCAGGCCTAATGTTACACGTATCACTATTGTTTATCTGACCAACGCTGTATACCATGAGTTGGTTTCAAGTAGTGCAGTTTTACCACAGGCGACCTTCGTTTATATATGTATATATGAAGTACCATATTCTAGCTTCCAATGTATAGATATGGCTTTAAAAGTGATTATTTTTTTAAATTTTATTAGAATAAGAAAGTATGTCGTTGAGGTTAATAAATAAAATAGAATCAACATATTTAAGATTGCATAATATATATATTTTTATAAGTGTATTATATGTATGTGCTATTTATGTATCTAATTTTTTTTTGGCGTGTATATTACAGACCTGTATGTATGTAATTGTTAAACATGGCATGTTTAACAATTTTTAATAATTTAACAATTAAAGAACTACTAGATTTTAGGTTAAATCTAACAACTTAATGGTAGGTTCAGATGTGTATCGGACTGCCCGGCGAGTAGCTCAACGGGCCCACCGGTTCTTAACCTGTGCGTGCGCATAGAAATAATTCCGTAATGGTTATATTTTGGTAAGGTTATATAGCAATGTGTTACTCTTAAATACCCTATTATTTTTTTTGTTGTGTATAACGATATGATAATTATATTTTATTTATAAGAATATTATGTATTTATAATAATATAACGATATATTATTTATAACGATACAGTGTTTAGAACGATAGTGATTTTTGTAGAGAACGCATGTAGCACTTTGTTGGATTTTTTTTTAATTTAGGAAGTACATCGTTGACTTTTTTTTGAGAGCAATTCATTATCTTCTATATTTTGTAGATACCACTTCGTTGATTGTCGTCGTGTTTAGAGAACGCTTCGTTGATATTGATTATGCACCAAGCGGTACACCTTTTATACGTTTGTGAAAGTTTGCCAAACCAGCACCAGTTATAACACCAGCGTGTAAACACTGGTTTGGCGTAGCTTATAAGGGCTCTCGGGAGTTAAGTCCACGGCGATCCCTAATAATAGGAGTAGATTGACGGCAGAGCATGTTAAAAAGCAACATTTTTTAACTTTCGCTACTAGACAAATACTGATTTATCTAACACAAAAAAATATAGCTTATATTATATAAAATAACTTCTTAGTTTAAATATTTTGAAATTTGTTTGCTTAACCTATCAATACCAACCTAACCTAATACTGATATTGAATTTTTAAATATTTGATATAAAAAAAATTATCACCAACATTTTCTCCGATATATTGACGTAAGTATTGATATTTTCATTACCTCAATATATCGGAGAAAATGTTCATCACTTTCGACTTTTATTTCACAAATAATAAAGGGTCGATTCAAAGGTTATCTCAAAAATTCTAAATCGAGAATTAATTTAATTCAAAATGGAGCAAGAAATATGTGCTTATAATATTATTTCTCGAAAAACATTAAAGAATGTAATATTTATCACATAAATAACTAATTTTCATACTCTACATTATTATAGATAACTAAGAAACCAATTTCGTCGTAAAGAATATTTTATAGAAAAGATACTCTTCTTCATTATAAATAAAATTAAGGTTAATACACTATTAAAATAATCATATTATTATTAGCTTTATAATATAAGGAAACTTTATAACATTGTCGTACGATTTCATAAATAACAAAGTTGCTAAAGATATAAGCATAGATAATACGGATATGTCTCTTCTCTTCCTCTAGACTCAATTATTTCACAAATCACTCGTATCAATAGAGATGGATATAAATTATAAGCATCTGTAGAGTGAAGTCTAATGTGGCACAGGGACGCTTTCAGTAGCACGAGCATGCGACTGTAAACGTGGCAGGTACAACTTGTATGAAGGCAAACCGCGGTGTTGAGTTCCGCCACTCAACAAACAATGCCCCAAGTTTGGTGGAAAATAAAGAATGGAACGGAGTGGCTTAACACTAGGTTCTCAACTTTTCTCCGCCTACCCTGTCATGTACGCGAAAAAGAAAAAAATATCTATAGGGCATTACGTTTCTTGGGATATAAATAAACTGAAATGCGTGCATTGTTTGTTACACCCTTAGCCTCTGCTTTTTGTCAAAACACCAACTAAACTACTGATTAGCCGCAAGCAACAGCCCGTTTGTATATTCGCGTGGTTGTGGCCGTACGCTCTTGGTATAACGATTTAAATGCACAAGTGAGCGCGGTATAATAATTTTATCTGTGATCGGTCAGTGACAGTTATACAAGGTCGATATCTTAAATGGTTGATCCGATACCCATTTCATAAAACTCCTGGAACACTTCCCTGTTATTATATTTTAGTAGCTATTCTATTCAATACAAAATATATTGTTGTCTAGTTTTATAAATGTACTTTGTAGCTAAAAATATTGATATTTAAATATTGGATTAACATATGTGCTTATGTTACAAAATATTGTTACTATTGTTCTTAAAATTTGTCATAAAATAAGTGAATTGTGGAGAGTAGTAATTTAACATATGATTGTTTAATTTTAATAGTTTTTATACAAGTGTTTGAAAATTCAAAACTGGTGACTTCCTGTTTAAAAATACCTTAAATTGGACATCTGGGTGAAAGGTATGAGATTTTTTTATAGAAATTAGTACAATTTCTAAACAATTTTTCTATTATTACATAAATGTGTAGCACACGTTTATTTTAAAATAATGTAAATATATATGAAATGATGTAATATAAATACTAACATTTGCGTACTGATGCATATTCATAACTGTATGAAAGTAAATTAATAATTTGTCTTTATAATTTAAATACCATGTTTTGCTTTTGCTATTTCCAAAAGTGAAATGTCAAGACCTTTTAAAAAGTAATGAAATTTTAATGTTACCTTGTCTTCAAATTTCATTATCTAAAGGTTCACAAATTTTATGCTAACTTTGGGTTTATAAGAAATTATACTTATGGAACATTATAATAAAACTACATGATACCTAAGGCTTCATTGACAGGTAAATTGGATTATGCAAATTTCCTTGTCATTAAAATTAAAATTAATGCCTTAAATGGATAACTGCTAATCTCAAATGTTGTATTGAATAACTGCTAATCTGAAATGTTGTTTGTAAACAAAAGAGTATTTGTTAACAACAGTAATATACCTTTTAAATCATTAACCTCTAACCTAAAAAAAGGGTTGTTAAAAAAAATCATCTGTCTTTCTCACATTCTGTGCCTGTCTGTGGCACCACAAACTCTAATGATCTATCTGTGTCTTTTAAGTCTGAACTGATTTAAAAGCTTTGTTATTGTGATTTTTAGCTTTATTTTATGAAAATCAAACTAGCACTATATGCTAATAAGCAATTTTCCAGAACAAGTTAGTAATTTTTTTTGTGTGGGGGTTGTTGGTTTTCAATTTTGTGTACTTTTTATTATCATTATTGAATTTCAGAAACAAAAAAGTAATAACCCAATTTTATAATATGACTGTGAATTTTTAATTCAAATTATCACTTTTGGGTTTGCTTTAAATATTAGATGAAATCAAAATAAATTTAAAATTGTTACTGTAGTATATGTAAATATAATTACTAGATGGATCTGTTATCTAATACAATCAAAGCATGCTGAAATATTTGTTTTCCTTTTGATGTTGACAATTTCTATATTGACTACAGATAATACAATTACAAAAAAATATATACCTAGCGTCCATTAGCTAGCACTAGCATTTAAAAGAAAAACAATTTTCTCTAGTAGTTTTCACTTTTCCATCACAAATTCAAAATTGATGAAATTAACATTATACAGTGTTACTAGAACAAAAATATTACTGATTTAAAAGCTTTTAATTAATGCATTGCTAAACTAAAATATGGCATATGAGTGTCAAATCTCAATTTTCAATGTGTGGCTAAATTTGGCTAAAGACTTATAACTTTTTTCATTAAAACTGATAGTTCATTGGCGCAGCCCAAAAGTAAAAACAGAATTAACAAATCGCTTAGCTGACTATAGAAAGGTCTGAGTGGAGTTAGAAAACCGATTATGATGAAGACAAGCTAGGCGACTCATATCTGACAGAGAGTTTATATGTGTAATTTTTTTTTATGGATAAGACATGGCAAACGAGTGTACAGGTCACCTGATGGAAAGTGATCATCGTCGCCCACGACTCCGTGTAGCACTAGAGGAGCTACAGGAGCGTTGCAGGTCTATAAGGTGAATCAGCACTGGGGCCCGGCATTACCCAATGCGAAACGCAGTGGCCAAAGCCACTACATAACGCCGGTTTTAAATGCCGGGGGTTGTATATAATCCGGTCGAGTCTGCCCATGCATGTTGTCATTGCTGACAACATGACTCTCCCACACGAACTTTAGTCGCCTCTTACGACACCGTCAGTACTAGAGTGATCTTAATCACATGGCTAAAAAAAGTGTTGATAGATTATATAATTTACAAAAATCCTACTTGTTTTTTTTTGGAAAACAGTTTTTAAGTTAAGTGTTCATTAATATTTTTATAAAACCTTATATAAACTCTTTAATACAATTTATCTTGTCTTTTCTATTTATTGGCTTTTATGTAATGCAAGACAAATGATGTGATTTGTATTAATTCTTTCAATTATTAAAATTTCATAAATTATAGGGAATTTCAATATTTATTCAAACTGTACATAAGCTGAATTGTTAATGATTTGTGAAACATTCAACAATGGCTTCAAATGCTACATATAATTATCAATATTACATATGCACAGTGTCATTTTATTTACTTGGCTTGCCATACTGCCATGCGGTAATCATTATAATGCTCTTAACATTATTAAATTGCTATTATGTATGGGTAACATGTGACATAAAATCAGATCTGCGTCACATGATAGAATTCAATCAGAGCAGTTATGAAACTATTATAAATAATTTGGTATTTTCAATTTCTTCAATTGATGTCTAATCTTTTCTGGTTTAACCAGTACATACTTGTGAAATTGAGTATAATATGATGATAATAATAAATATTTCTTTCGAATGTAAACAATTATAAAACTTGTCTTGTTCTATATATTTCAATCAAATAATTAGGCTAAATGTAGACAAATATTATAAATAAGTTTCCGCACATAAACTTGAAAATTTATTTACCATTTAATCCGTGGCAATTGAAAGATTTGATAAAGTGCAAACAAAGTGATGTATCCCATGTTTTTATTTGCCTTCGTGGCGAAGTGCCAGAGTCCGCGCATTCCTGGATTAGTGTTCTTATTATTGCCGCAGGAAGTGGTTCTTGTGAATCATCGACACTCTCACGGCGTGTGTGTTATAATTGATGATTAACTTTCTAGGTGAAGGTGACAGTTCATGGGCTACGTAAACTGACTTCTGTTGGTCGTAATATTAATATTTATTACTGATATGATTGTATTAATTACAGGCGTATTTTACTTTGATGCTACTAATTGTGAGTGGAAAATGGATTCACAGAATTAATCCTTGTCTTGATCTTAAAAGGCTCCTCATTAATCTTTATTCTTTGTATCTAATGTTCAATTGTGGACAATGTTCTTTGTGATTGCTTTGAAATAGCTCGCACAATTAAATATGAATTTGTTCGCTAATATCATTCAATATATATTTAATCTTTGTACTCTTTATATTATAATGTTTATAAATTATGAAGTATTAGTGTAGCGTTCACCGACACCTGTCGCACTGCTTACGTGTATATGTAAATTTAACATACGTTTAATTAAGAAAAACAAAGGCATTTCATTTCAGAAATTAATATTTAAAACTCTGCAAGTGATTATTTCATCTAATAGAGACGCAACACAATTACCATTTTTTGTCCATTATACAAAAAATGTAATATGTATAGTAATAATTTTGTGAAAAACTTATGGATATTAAAAAAGGCTTTTTTTTAAGTGTTAAAATAAAATTATCTTTAACTGAATATATTTTTACTGCCGCACATTGAATATCACGCTTTTATAGATAGAAGAAAACTCCTCGCGCCATATTTTTTTAGATATTGCGTGGGCGTCGTGGATACCAATGTCACGGATTTTCTACCAGAAGTTAAAATTTGTGGTAATTAATAATAAAATTTTCCCGCTTTGGTATTCCATTATTTGTATTTAAGCCAGATGCTATACCTCTGTGCCGCTGTTGTTTTTCTCAAAATCCTTTATCCAACACTTAAATGTCTCAAGCAAAGAAAGAAAAAAAGTTGTGTTCTGTGAAAACTTTGAGTTGCAAAAAAAGTAAATTTACTGGAATTTTTTATTAAAACTACAATGCAACCAAAAGGAACTTAGACACTGGCATATCTTAGTGGTGTCTTTTGGATAACATCGCAAAATGTGCCAATTGTTCAATGTTAAATAATATCGTTAAAATAGATATTTATTATATTTCAATAGCCTATTAAGAAAGCTATTGTGGCGCAGAGGTATGAGCAAAACGACTGTAAACGTGACGATCGTGGATTCCAGTCCCTTTCAGGGGAACGATATGTTTGATATATTAATTTCCACGCTCTGGAAATCATGCAAAGCACAACATTGAGTTACACCATTCAACTCGCCCTCAAGTGAGAAATATGTTTTGATGGAATGAAGTATCTTAATATTAGACTTGCAAGTTATCTATGTCTATCCTACGCTCACAGCAGGTTACAGCGTAAAAAATATTTATACCTATAATGATTTGATTATACTCACTCAGCTTAACGCTGTGTCCCCACATGGCAGAGTAGGCAGATGGAACCTAGTGTTAAGACACTCCGTTCCACTTCCATTGCCCACTTTCCGCCGAATTTGAGGTATTGCGCGTTGAGTGGCGGAACTCAACGCCGCGTTCTGCCCTGTACCAGAGCGAAGAAATAAAAACATTAAATATTTAAATTGAAAATATTAAATATTTAATTTCCTCGAGTGGGGATCGAACCCACAACCTATCGGTTACAGTCACACGGTCAATTATTTAATTATAAATAACCAAACTTATGATTCACAATGGTTTACGTTTGTCCCCCAAAATAACTTGCGTTTTCGTTTGTTTTAACAATCTTGCAGGAAATATAACGCAGAAGAACAAGTTTCATTGTTATTTTACTATGTTTTAAAGTGTTATTCCACACTTAGGACAGAAAATACTAAACTTAAATTTAAAAAGCGTATAAAAATTTTGAACGAAGCAGGATTTGAACCCGCGCCTCTGGAATACCGTTCCAGCGCTCTGACCAACTAAGCCATTCGTTCTCACTGAGCTCCGTCGAAATTCTTATACGCTTGTTACAACTTATTTATGTTGTTAGCATCTCTGGTGTAAAAAATTTTTATACGCTTTTTAAATTTAACTTTAGTATTTTCTGTCCTAAGTGTGGAATAACACTTTAAAACATAGTAAAAATATTAAAAATAAATAGTATTCTCTCTTGCCAAACGATAATTCTTACGAGTTGTCTTTGGGTAGCGGAAATTTGTAAAAATCTCCCTACAGAGATGCTAACAACAAAAATAAGTTGTAACAAGCGTATAAGAATTTCGACGGAGCTCGGTGAGAACGAATGGCTTAGTTGGTCAGAGCGCTGGAACGGTATTCCAGAGGCGCGGGTTCAAATCCCGCTTCGTTCAAAATTTTTATACGCTTTTTAAATTTAAGTTTAGTATTTTCTGTCCTAAGTGTGGAATAACACTTTAAAACATAGTAAAAATATTTAAAATAAATAGTATTCTCTCTTGCCAAACGATAATTCTTACGAGTTGTCTTTGGGTAGCGGAAATTTGTAAAAGTCTCCCTACAGAGATGCTAACAACAAAAATAAGTTGTAACAAGCGTATAAGAATTTCGACGGAGCTCGGTGAGAACGAATGGCTTAGTTGGTCAGAGCGCTGGAACGGTATTCCAGAGGCGCGGGTTCAAATCCCGCTTCGTTCAAAATTTTTATACGCTTTTTAAATTTAAGTTTAGTATTTTCTGTCCTAAGTGTGGAATAACACTTTAAAACATAGTAAAAATATTAAAAATAAATAGTATTCTCTCTTGCCAAACGATAATTCTTACGAGTTGTCTTTGGGTAGCGGAAATTTGTAAAAATCTCCCTACAGAGATGCTAACAACAAAAATAAGTTGTAACAAGCGTATAAGAATTTCGACGGAGCTCGGTGAGAACGAATGGCTTAGTTGGTCAGAGCGCTGGAACGGTATTTCAGAGGCGCGGGTTCAAATCCCGCTTCGTTCAAAATTTTTATACGCTTTTTAAATTTAAGTTTAGTATTTTCTGTCCTAAGTGTGGAATAACACTTTAAAACATAGTAAAAATATTAAAAATAAATAGTATTCTCTCTTGCCAAACGATAATTCTTACGAGTTGTCTTTGGGTGGGGGAAATTTTTAAAAATCTCCCTACAGAGAGGCTAACAACAAAAATAAATTGTAACAAGCGTATAAGAATTTCGACGGAGCTCGGTGAGAACGAATGGCTTAGTTGGTCAGAGCGCTGGAACGGTATTCCAGAGGCGCGGGTTCAAATCCCGCTTCGTTCAAAATTTTTATACGCATTTTAAATTTAAGTTTAGTATTTTCTGTCCTAAGTGTGGAATAACACTTTAAAACATAGTAAAAATATTAAAAATAAATAGTATTCTCTCTTGCCAAACGATAATTCTTACGAGTTGTCTTTGGGTAGCGGAAATTTGTAAAAAATCTCCCTACAGAGATGCTAACAACAAAATAAGTTGTAACAAGCGTATAAGAATTTCGACGGAGCTCGGTGAGAACGAATGGTTTAGTGGTCAGAGCGCTGGAACGGTATTCCAGAGGCGCGGGTTCAAATCCTGCTTCGTTCAAAATTTTTATACGCTTTTTAAATTAAGTTTAGTAAGTTTCATTGTTGTAAAATTCGTATACTATCTTTTACTTTTATTGTTCAAGTCTTTTGCATACTTCTAGTAATTATATTTATCAAAACATTACTACTTGTATTTGAACAATATATAAGTACTTTCAAGCAGCGACAGCAATAAATAAAAGAAACCTTCCTCGTCAATGATATTCTGATAACTAGTTTTTTTATACCTCTTATTCAATATTTTTTTAAACCTTCTTTTCATCAAAAGTTTTTTGTTATGTTTTTTTTTAAATGTTAATTAACGTTACCGCTTGAGTAGTCAAATACTGAGAGCCTGACCCGATTCAATTTTGATCAATATCGTAACCAAAGCGTTAGCCAAGCAGAGAAACTCTGAAGTCTATAGCTATACGATAGCACGAAGTATCATAAAGGTACAATATTTGTTCTCACTATATTTTTAAGAAGTAAATTTATAAAATTAATGTCCATTAAAATTCTAATCATGTAATGTAAAGAACGTGTAAGAGATCTTTCGTTATAGGTAAATGTATATTATGCATTATTAAACACAAAAACGTTTGTAAGGCACGTCTAGCATACGCTTTAACAATTTATAGTTAATATATAATAATGGCTATTGTTCAAATTAATTAATCAAAATTACGAGTCGAACGACTACAATCACCAATATATTTAAAATTATAATATACCTACATAAACCATTGTAAATCAGGCTCTATCTAGTTAGTACCTATTTAAAACGGGAATCTCATACAATTTTCGCAATATATGATGTAATAAAAATTTTGACGTTTTGGAAAAATAAAATTAAAATTACTTTAGGTATATAGCACATGATAAAAAATGAAATTGCCATTCCATAATTCAAAATTAAAATATTTTATGTAACAATTTTTTTTGGCAACATTAGCTGATTGAGTTCAAAACAGATGTTGTTTTTCTAAAAGTAATATTAGAACTATGTTTTGCTTTTTCTAGGCCGATAAAAGTTTCGTAAACGGATGAATATTTCGTGCATTAAGTGCCATTTTGATAATATTTCCTTAAAGTTAACTATTTTTTCAATTATCTTTAATAAAAATATAAAAAGGAGGAGGTTCTATATTCAAAGACTATAATTTATAGTTTATTTAGTTCTAATTAAAGTTACGTTTTGAGAGTAAGTATAATGTTAAAATTTTTTTTGTTATGCAAAAAAATACAAAAAATATTTTTCATTTTTGCCTGGAATGTGTTACTCATAAAAGATTTAGTTGATATGACTCTCATCCAGTTCTAAATTATAATTTTATTTTTGTGTGTCATACATAAAAACATAGGATTTTACAGAAAGTGCACTATTTCCGTCATTATCCCTCTGTGTTATATCGACGGAGTGGCGCCCGTGATTCGCTATTTATTACGTTTCTTTGGAA
This sequence comes from Eueides isabella, assembly GCA_019049475.1. Taxonomy (NCBI): domain Eukaryota; kingdom Metazoa; phylum Arthropoda; class Insecta; order Lepidoptera; family Nymphalidae; genus Eueides; species Eueides isabella. The sequence continues at coordinate 9,713,557 of CM032395.1, read as the reverse complement.
AAGTGCCAGGCACGGTTTGACAGCGATCTGATAGTGTATTATGCCAAAAGAAAGTCAAAGTTCGATGGCATGATTGCATGTAGAGCCCCAAGAAGCCATATATTTCTATAGTTATTACTTTCCCACTTCACGTTTGAAATTTGATAACCAAGCAACGATAACTTATGAGTGATATATTGTACGAATATCAGAAATTATTGTGAGTTTTACTGTGGTGTGAATGAATGAAAATAAAACTATTTATATTTGTAAATAACATGATATAAATCAGATTATTTCTTTTAGAAAAAGGAAAATAGACTATATTTCTATGTTTTACCAATATTATTGTAGCAAATTGTTATATACATTTTTATCACATGTAACATTTACTTACGTTAAAAGCTATTTAACAAAATGCCGCTTAGTCATATGAAAAATCTCAATATAAAACCATTAATTGAATGGTGACGCCAACGATGCGTGACGACCTACGCACTATCCAAGGTCGAGCCCTTACACCCTCTATTACACTTGACATTGGGCGGGCCTGTTACATTTTCACTGTAAAGTTGATTAATGCCAAACTTATATTACTATGCATTTTATACAGTTCAAAGAAACATTAAAACAAATATAATTTAAAAATTATGACATTAAAACAAATACTCAATAGTCTCACTTTCACAATGTTAGTAGTCTATATTAATAATCGAGTTTGTTTTAAAAGAGACGCGATGAACGTAACTTGGCCTCCAAATCTATATGTTGAGAGAGGAGCAGGTTACGCAATGCGGCACTTGTTAAATGATGTCTTGAGATTTGTATTTAGATCTATTTACATTATTTTCTTAATTATTCTATAAAAAGTAGCGAAAAATTATCTTTTACATTTTGGAAAATGTAATAATTTACCCAGAGGAAAAGGAGAAAGCTTACGTCATAAGCGACACTTCTATTGCGTAGGCGAAATGCATATCAAACTGTAAGTATTGAAACCAGCGGAAATATCTAATAACGTTAATGTCTTATTTAAATTTGAGTGTTGACTATAAAAAAAGAATTTTAATGTACATATATAATATAAAATATATTATGTATAATGAAATGTTTTTAGTGGGAAATAAAATATGAATACTGTAAAATATTTGTATAAGAATTAGTACAAACCTGGTAAAGATAGGCCAATAAATAGGATTTATAAATAAATATATACGTTTTAACATAAAAATAGTAAAACATAAATGAAGACCATGTTTTTTTTATAATAGCGAATTTTTCCTAGACTAGATGTTTTATTTTATATATGTACATTAATATTCTATACAGTAAAAAAACAAATCATCAATCAGGTGGTTTGGGCACGTCGAGCGAATGAGTGAAAAGAATGGTAAGAAAGATTTATGAAGGAAAAGTGAGTGGTAAGAGAGGGATGGGAAGACCTCGGTTGACCTTCGATAACACAGTCTCGACGATACTGGAGGAAGGTCACGTAAAAAGCATGAGGACCCCCCGGGGGCATGTATGAACAGGTTGATGACAGTGGACGAAGCGAAAGAGGTATGCCGAGACCGTAGCGTTTGGCGCTCCGTTTCTCTGCCTACCCCGCTAGGGATATAGCCTGAAGCTAAGTAAGTAAGTAAGTAAAAAAAACAAAGAAAATATATCTTTAAAAAACAATGTAGGGAGCTTAAAATAAGCAATGGAAGAGAAATGCTTAAATATTTTATGTGTCCGACCGAGATGAATGAAACTTTTTTATTATGTAACTATTAAGTCTGGGTGTCTGCCTAGACATGGCTATATTTAAAAAAATCTATACTTAATGTAGAAACATCATGTTCCAGATAAACTATAAAAAATAATAATATATATCGTACGAGTACATCTGTCATTTCAAAATAATCGTATTTTTAAGTGCATGTAGATTGCCATTTACACGATTGGCTGTCTATATTTCTGATTGTCCTGCCCTAATCTCTAACACCTTAACCGATTCTTATTCGACCTTCACTTTCCGATACAGGTGATGGAGTAATATACTAATCTAAATAATATACTACGAAATTTAAGTGAAGTCTATCTTTATTTCCTCAACATTTAGTGTGTGTTATATTAAAATCGGTTAATATATAAAAAAATTAAGTCAATTTAAAATATTTAATTCGCCAAAATTGCTTCAATTTTTTTTCATTAATTTGGCTGAATTTTAATTGTAAGGTTTGTTAATAAAATAGTGTACTTCTTACTCGCGCACAACTCCCGCTGGTGCTAAGTATTTATGATTTATAACACTTTTTGTCTGTCTGTTTGTGTGTTTATCTGTTTATTCTGTGCATTTGTACTCGCTAATCTCAGAAACGGCTAAACAGATGTTAGTGCAGTTTTTACAATTATATTTCTCAACATTGAGTGTTTATTTTATTTCGATTAGTGAATGAAAAAGTTATGTATTTTTTTTTAAGTTTCCAATGTATGAATATTGTCTTAAAAGATATACGAGTGTAATTGAGATTAGTAAATGAAGTAATCTAAAACAAACAGGAAAAGCCGCGGGCGGGTCGCCCGTATAATATAACTTCAGTCGAAAATCGTGTAGATTATTTTGTAGATTATAGTAAGTGAGCAGTATAGACTACTCGGACGATAAGACTATCTCATAGATATAAATAAGTATTAATTGTCATAACAATAATAATTGTGACTATGGGACAACTTCGCGGAATTTCTTGTGAGTAATAATTATCGTAAAATTTAAACGTTATGAATTGCATTATATACTTGGCAAGTAGTGCATACTTGCCAAGTATGACTTAGATTGGATTATACTATTACGATTAACCTAATATGTAATTATTGCCTTTACTTAGAAGTAAACTGTCTATATAAATGAATAAGATAAATAAAAATAAAGAATAAGTGTGTATTTCTTCAATTTATAATATGAGTGTGTCTAGCATTTTTAATGAACAATAATAAATTATATGATGTGATATGTTTATATATGATATTTTTTTATATTTAATATTCTATTTAAAATTACTATCGGCGTCGACTGACTGATGCGATTATATTCTGGCACTGGTGAAATGATAAGTTGATATGGATTTTTTTCGAACATGAGGTTTCAGATTTAGAAGATTTGTGTGATGATTCACTATGTTTGTTACGTAAAGTATCTTAACACGGTTTATTCATATTAAATAATTCAAAATTTATAAAGGGACTTATGGGTAATCTTATTATATATACCAAAAGACCTAGACTTAGAATTATTAGTTAGGTACGTAATTCAGATTTTTTTATGGGACGGCAAACGAGCGTACGAGTCACCTGATGGTAAGTGATCACCGTCGCCCACGGCCCTGTGTAACTCCAAAGGAACTACAGGAGCGTTGCCGTCTTTTAAGATGGATGGGCACTGGGGCCCGGCATTACCTAATGCGAAACGCAGTGGCAGAAGCCACTACTTAACGCCAGGGGTTAAGTAGTGGCTTCTGCCAGGTCTTAAATGCCAGGGGTGATAACAATTCGGTCGAATCTGCCTATGCGTGTTGCCATTACTGACAATGTGACTCTCCCACACGTACTTTAGTCGCCTCTTACGACACCATCAGTACCTGGGTGATCCTATTCTAAACCGGAATCACACTGCTAAAACGAACGAGGAACTTACATATTTAAACGCTCCATTTTTAGTATATTTTCTCTTGCCAAACGATAACTCTAAGGAATTATCTTTGGTTAACAGAAACTTGTAAAAACCCTACAGTGATGCTAACAACATAATTATATAAGTTGTAATAAGCGTATAAGCATTTCAGCTTGATGACAACGTATAGCTTAGTAGAAACGTAGGTATATACGTATTGTTTACTATTTTTAAAAGTAAGGGAGAACCTACCTATAATTTCGGCGCGTAAATGATCGAAATATATTCTAAACTAATTACTATTCTTGTGTATGTTTAACCGAATTCCTAGGCCCTCGTTAAAAATATTATTGCGACAAGTAAATATTGACGTTGGTATTTCCCAATAAATGTTTGCTTTTCCTAACCTTCCGTTAATTTTGCCGCACGTGGAACTTCTAATCTCTATAAACTCGATGATTCAGGTGCTCCATTTATGATCATTAACGATTGGACTAATAATCGTTATTTATGAATAGGAATTCAGGTTTAATAGTAGCGCGGCTCTACATTTAGATTTCTGTTGACAAGCAAAAGTTAGTATATTGTTAACGATAGTCGAATTATTTATATATTTACACTAATGCCTTTTTGATACATTAAATCATAATAAACAGCTAGAACTGTTTGCGTCTGATTTATTCTCTAACAATGTGCTATTCAGTCAGTTATCGCTATTAGTACGGCTTTCCACAACTTAGTAGAATAATAAACAACATACAAACTCTATATTAAGACGTTAAAAATACACTTTTTAAAAACAATTTAACAGGATTGCATTAGTAGGACCCATAAGAGAGACATATTTACTCATTTCCACGCTATATCCCGCACATGGCAAAGTAGGCAGAGAGAATTTGGGAACCTAGTGGTAAGACACTTCGTTCTGTTCCACGTTTTCGCCAAATTTGAGGCATTGCATGTTGTTAGGCGAAACTCAACGCCGCTTTCTTTTTTACCAGAGCATTGGAGCGAGAGAATGAAAATATGTATGTGTGTAATATAATTTATAATTATTAAATATTTCATTTCATCGAGTGGAGATCGAACCCACTACCTATCTTGTTTACAGTCACACCCTTGTACCCATGCGCTACGACAGGCTTTAGAGACATATATTAGTGTGTATATTTAAAACTAAAATATACCTAAAATAAAATTGAACTTGAAGGCTATTTAAATATTATCTCAGTTATGAAATCAAACCAGGAGCATCAATCAATAATTTTTGTATGGATTATATTATTATCATGGCTAATTGCAGTTTGGTAGAATAAACCAGCTTATCTTATCGTTATATCTATACAATGCATGCTCGCAACGTTGTTGACTGTTGATGTTAAACCATGTTGCTCTCAGGTACGCGGCGCACGTCTCTCCCGACGCTCAATGCAGAGCACAGCGTTACACCTTCAATATTCGACAGTAATTTAGCGGAGGTATGATCAAATGTATCTATTTTCTAGTATTATTTTTATTTGTACTGCTTACTCCCTTGAATATAGACAATAATTCCTGTAGTTTTTTTATGTTTTATTTCCTTTTCTTTTTTTTGTATAAATAGCACTTATAGTTATTGCATTTGACAAGATTTTAGAAAAAAATATGAAAGTAATGAAAAATCTAAAAAAAATTAATTACTTTCATATTTTTTTTCGTTTCATATCTTTTGTGTTTATGCTATATACTTATATCAAAACTTAAATTGATTATACTTAATTCTTATCACTAAGATTTTAATGGAAAATCTTTATTATCGTTATCATGAATGACTAGATATACTTGGCATGAAAATTTAAATAACAAACTTGTTAACGCCTTATTTTACATTGTTCATTTATTTAAAAATGTTGCTTATTTTTACTATTTTCAAAGAAAAATTTGCTAGAGGGGTGGGTTCAAATACAGATACTAACGTATCTCTAACTTTTTATACGCTTTCTAAATAAGTATTTTAAAGTTTGATTTTTCAGTAATGTATTGATAAAATGTAAAACCTCTGTTTTACTAATTGACATAATATTTTTGTATTAAAAAACTCTTCAGACGGTTTCCAATGCCACATTCAAAATATTTATGTTTGAACACTGATAATACACGACTTGCGAATATTATATTTCTAAATATTATATATTAACATTAACGCAGTTTGTCTGACATTCACATAACCTAAATATCGGTAGCAAGTTACATATTGATAGTTTTGTTTTGTGCCATATGTAATTTACTACCTTAAGTGTTTATCAAGTAGGTTTTATCTACCTGCTACCATTGTCATTGTTATTTTCTAAATCGTATATCGTTCGTCGACCAAAGTGCTCATTTTATGACTTACATATGATTTTAAATTGTTTTAAATAACAAAAATGGGTGAACTTTAATATTTAATAAAGATACATGAGCAGATATTTATACCAATTATGACATTTATCATATATATTTTATGATGTAAAATAAGAACGGAAGCGCAATTTTTATTAAAATTTTGTAAGCAGTTGGTCAGTTTTTATGTGTTACGACTTGGCGAAGTTTATGAATTACTGGCACGAGGTGACTTAGTACCAGCCACTGGGCAGCCATATTTATTAACCTTGGCTTGTTCGTATGACAATGTTAAGAGCCTATTCTATTAAATAAAAAATCATATATTATGGTAGATATTGAAGGGCCACTCATTCACATTATTCAAAATCACGAACAGATTCAAGTATGTATCAGCCCAGGGAGTGCTCAAAGCCGAGAACAATGCTGGTCGCGTTGCCTCGGCACGGGCGGGTTTGCTCCTCTACGATGTGTGTGTACACGATTTACAAGCGAACAGAATAGCACACAGCCGCAGCGCCCATCATTGATTCGTGGTTCGCAACTCGACGTCTCAGTCACTAGTGCGCAACAGCGGAGGTAGCAAGTGTTCTGTTTTGACTATTTGTTTTGAATCTTATTTAATGCAAATTTTACTTTTTAAAGAGAAACCTGTTTTAAATCTGCTCAGTGTTTATTTGTGATCGTGATCGTTTTAGAACGCGAACGTTTTGTTGGTACCGAGTGAGTTGTTTCGCTGGATATCGTAGAATTTGATTTTGTGTTGAGCAATATTCTGTTGCAGTGTTTGTGCTTTTGATAGAAACGGACAATTTCGTCGTGAACGTGTTCCACTTTAGGATTTCACCACGAACGGGCTTAAGGAAGTTTATAGTCAAGTGAGTTATGATGTCATAAGAAGACTTGCTAAACCATTATTATATAAAGGGAGGCAGACGAGCGACACGCATTTGTGATTTTGTAAATCAATGTCTTTATGTGACACAGTCGTCATAACAATGCTTTGTTATTACATCTAATCTTGGACATTTTGTAAAACAGGGCAAGCGTTGCGCACTAGATGTTTGATCGCGTTGATAAATATCGTATGATTTCGGTTCTCTGCCGCTACGTCACACGCATCGCTGCCTTTTAAGCTCTTATCTACATATATATTAGGAATTTCAATTTAATATTTGTACATTTAATTTTACACGTGTGTCTGCCGTCGCTACTTTTATAATGTATAGTATGGTACTAAACTCGTAATGAATATATTAAAATATAAATATTATTTTAACAAATTGTAATGAATACTGAAATTATAATCATTTCAGTGTTAACGTACGAAAGTACTGCATACTACACTACTCTCCTCATACTTAAGACGACCTATTAGTGATAAATAAACGTATTTCTCATTTATTTTAAATATGTTAGAGAATACATTGTAGAAACAATAATCTAATAATATTATTATAAGCTTATTGTGTAACCATCGAGGTTGCTAAAATGTACTGCTAATTATCACCAAAATCCATAATACGCAGATAATTAACACATTTATTTAATTGCTTGCATTGTATTAATAAAATATAAAGTTCATTTCGAAAATATTTTCTAAGGAAAATACCCAAGAAAGAAATTCATGGAAACACTTTTTCCACGCTTGATCTGTTATATTATATGATCATAATAACACGATACACACACAAGGCCGCGGTTTGCGTAAAAAAACTGTTTACTCATCCTATTGTCTCAGTGGCTAGATTGTTACTAACTCCGCCAGACGGCCAGCCTCTACCGTCTTGCCTTTGACATTGATAGTTGTGACTTGACCGGATTATTTCTCACTGGTTTTGTTGTTATAACGTTATGTCACCAGCGTTCATCAATGTTGAACTGTTGTCGAGTATTTACTTATAGCACAAATAAACGAATACTAAAGTATTAACTAATTTTGAAATAAATTCTATATTCAATAGAATTTATGTTCAATATTTTACCATGACACCATAGTGTTAATTCTTTATAATTTTTGTATACAATATACCTAATTGAGGAAGTGTAAATTGTTTTGTTATAAATAAAATTTATGTTAAGTGCCAAATGACTATAGTTTTCCGGGACAATGTAAAGTATAGCGTTAATTTAAACATTCTCACTTTATAGCTGTCGAGCATATACAAATGTATGTTTTACCTTATAGTAACCCTGATTGTGGCTGCGGAAGTAGGTAAGGTAAGCTGTCGTAAATTTGTCAGTTACCTATTGGAATAATTGACCTATATTATTGCATAGTTTGTATATGTTTGTATGATTTGTTTATTTGTTGAAGTGTGCGTTATAAAATAACATATTATTTGTTTAATGATTTTATGATATTACATTTAAAGATTACGTTATTCTATTCAAATTAGGTTTCTTTTTTAACTATTATATGTGAAACATAGTAAATAAAGAAATTTATCTATAGCAAAATAGGTGTTATGATATTTTGAGTTCTAAAGTAGTGAAAGTGACGGTGCGGACTTGACCTGCCCGTTGGCCCACAACAGTACTGTGTTGCAAGACACGTTCACTCAAGGGGTTCTAGAAAGCCTTTATGGAAACTCTGTCTGAGCGAAGTTTGTTTTATTGACATTCCGTAACTATGCGGACGCATTTAACTGATTTCCCACAGAAGTAACAATAAGATGATTTCTTTAATTAGCTAAACCAAACTTATCCTAAACATTGGATTAGTAAGATTTATATGCAAGTAATATAATATGTAAAGTAAAATTTAACAGCATAAATTCCAACTTCGATCAATAAGTGTTAATATTTATATTAAATTTGCAATATTTTATGCAGAAGTACTAAAACTGAATCACCAGACATCGTACATGATGTTTTCAGGGATCGTGTAGATTATTTTCGCTCTAATAATTTACTTTTGTAATGAGGGCTGAGGAGACACTTGGCATCTATGAAAAACACGTGCCGTATCGCGTGATACTGCAAGTACTACTTTCGAAACCGCTGTCTTTAGTCATTTACATTCAAATTACTAACGAGCTCATATCCGCTATCCTCATAAAAACTAGCTCAAGCTAAAATGTTGTATTCAAATAACGATAAACTAATACAAAAAAATATTTATGTTTTTATTTTGATCGATTCCCTTTAAACATTAGTAATTAAATATATGTAGTTGTCAAAAGTTACTTAGTAAAATTAAATGTTTCCCTTGACGTGCTTCTAGCGAATAATTGTATGCGGGTTAAACAGTTGCTATGCACTGAATTAGAATGCGTAGGAGTATGGTTGCGTTTTAAAGTATCCATTTGGATACACTGTTTGAATATAATGCCACCTGTCTGTTTCATCATAGCTTTTTTATTTTTGTTGTCATACAGATTCATAATTGAAGTTCAAGGCGAGCGATGATTTAATTTATTTATATATTTTGTATACAATTATAATTTTGTTTCTAAATATAAGTGGATGAAATATTTTTTGTTTGTAATATATAAGTATTATTAAAATAAATATTATTAATATATAAATTACATTCAACATAATATATAAATACTTATTATTATACACTTACGATAATGATTCAGATATTTCATACAATTACTTAGGTCTCTCGTGGCGCAGCGGTGTAAGCGATAGATGATGGGTTCGATCCCAACAAATATTTAGCGTTTTCATTTCTTCGCTCTGGTACAAGGCAAACGCGGCGATGAGTTCCGCCACTGAACACGCAGTGCTTCAAATTTGGCGGAAAGTGGAACGGAGTTTCTTAATACTAGGTTCCCAAGTTTCCTCTGCTTGCCCTGCCACGTGGGAGATATTCAGCGTGAAGCTGATAATACTTATTATAAAAGAAACGCCTCATATACTCATACCCTTATTCCTAATACAACTACACAGACTTTACTACACAATTATTCAATACTATTTATCGACTTGTAAAGTTAACATGAATGAAAACGATGAGTAAATTCTTGGCAATAGTCCCTTTCCAAGTATTTAGCTTATTCTTTTTATTTAAAGAAATTATTTTCGTGTAAATGTTTCTCAACACATAGTCTTGACTAGACTAGAGTCGACCAGCCCGTGGCTTTGCTCGCTTGAACTATTTTATTTACAAATTTCAACGGCTTTCTTGTTTTAATAACATTATCACTTTTAAAACCATATCTATACATTGAAAACTAAAATTTTAGCTACACAAATAAAAAATGTTTAGCAATTTTATTCAACCTTTAACACTGTTTTGGGCCCTATTAAATTAATATTTTTTTTTTAACATATCTTCCATGTACAGATAGTGATCGGTTACAGATTTATTATAAGTATAGATAGATATATATTGAAATCTTATCAATTGATTCATGTAGAATTTTCTTTTTTCTATGAGAATTAGTCACACGAGATATTGGTAACATTCTAATCTAAATCAGTTTATCATTTTGTTGACAACATTGGCCGTGACGAATTCTATTTGTATTCGATACACGTTTGGTTTTAATCAGACACCAATATAAATATATATTATGTTTATAAATAAAGGAATATGTTGTTTTATACTTGTCTTGGTATCCTCTGGTGTGCATATATTATGATAATACATATATTTGAATGTATAATCAAACTACGCATACATTACCATATAAGATTTATGTGGCACTTATATTTATAAACTTAAATAGAGTGAAAATTAATTTAACGAAATGTTACTCCTGGTTGTCTGAATACACAACTGCTATTGTTAACGCACCCAGTCTCGACCTACTAAAATAAACTTAACCTATTTCGTCTTCTCCACATATTTATAAAATTCTTAAATATATTTTAAGTTAACCTACATCAAATAATATAATAATCAGCTTCATGCTGTATCCCACACACGGCAGGATAGACCGAGGGAACTTGGGAACCCAGCTTTAAGACACTCCGTTCCATTCTCCATTGTCTGCCGCAAGTGTGGCATTGCGTGTTGAGCAGCGGAACTCAACGCTGCGCTTTACCTTGTTACCTGAGTGAAGAAATGCAAGTAAAATAATATAATAAGAAAAAAATATTTTAATTGTGTACACACTTTTAAAACGGTGTCTTAGTTTTTAAATAACGATGACATTTTGTTCGTCCAGTATTTAGGTCAAGTCATAATTTTAAATATTTTAGGTTTACAATTTTTTATAGTATTGGGGCGTTATAAATAGTGTAGTCGACGCCATTGCTTTTATATATTTTGGATATTTTTTGATTGATTTATAATTTGGAAAAAATCACAACTTTATAGCTAGTGTATATGATATTACTCGTGATGTAGTACAAAATATTTTGCAACTTTCTGTTAATTCCATGAACATTAGTTTCCTATAAATAAAATTCACCACCCACATCTTGTTAGACTATTATGGAAAAGATAAAAATATAAATCTGCGGCGACATCCACTAAGTTATTTTTACACCTATTCTTGATTTATTGACCCTTCTAATGATTGTAGAAATTGTGGAGTGTTCAATAGAGAGAATTTTAATTAGGGCGGAATATTTAATTATTTTGAAAAATATTATGATGTTAATTTTAATTATATCGCGGTGATCCGGTTACATTTGATAGTATGCCAAGAAATTGGCCTGACTCGTGCAACATTTTGTACATGCTTAGCAATGTTTTAATGAGAAGTTCCTAGAAATTTATACGAAAGACAAATATACGTAATAAGGCTTACATATTAACATACATATCTAAACATACAATAAGCATAAGCGTACATATGTTCCTAAATCAATAACGTAGATTATTGAAAGGCATTCAGTGTCCGGACGTGAATCGTGGAGTTCAACTCCGCGTTTTGCCTAGTAGAGCAAGGAAACGAAAATATTCAAATTTGCCCGAGTGAGGATAGGATGTCCACAAGTATAACGTTTTATATCACATGTCACTGTCTCAATTTATTCAAAGGAAAATAAAATTTAAAAATGCTCTTCATTTTCAATACAACCTCTTTTGATTTCTTATTTGCTGCAATAAATTTATATTGACTTCGCAATATTGTTTTTTATTCTATGTCTGCACAATGTTGCATAAAATAACATTATATATTTTTTAAATCTTTTTATAACTTACAATGTACCTACTAATACATACAGTTGTGACAACTTTGATAGAGTCCTAATCAAACCAGTTTTAGTTGGTTGAGTTCTCGTACGTGACCAGATGTCCACTATCTAATGTTATTTAAATATTTATGCTTTAAAACTACATCCGTTACATTAGTTAATTCTACTTTAATAAAATAAATTTATTTCATTGAATTAAAAACAATATATACATGATAGACAGACATAGATGCGCAAAGTTGTATAAAAAAGTGGAGAAGGAATCATACAACGTTTCAACTTTGGTTTATTTTAACTAAATACGTTAGATTATTTTAACTAAATACAAAAAAAGGAGATGTAAAACATGTTTTTTTGTTAGAGATAAATGTTTAACTTCTTAATTTTTTTGTTCTTGCTGTAGAGTTTTATGTTATTTGCGCTTGGCAATTATTGTAAGTTATTATTGGCAGTACAATATATTTATGAACATTTATTTTTGTATCTGTTTGTTGTGACGTATGGACGTCGTGTTGTTTTTTGGTTTGCTGGGATAGCAGCGGCTGAAAGCTTAGGGCGGGGCCTCGCGTCACGCAAATATATCTTCAGTGTGTGGATTTCGCCGCGGGTTCGCTTCTAATTTGGTGACGCTGCGGCCTCAAATCTTCGACGCCACGCGCACGTCACCTACCATTCGTATACAGACAACTGTATAAGTACGTCACGGGCATCAGTTCAAAGATCAATTGATATTTTTGACTCTTAACAAAATAAGTTGTTGATAAAATTTTGTATCCTATTTATAACACTAATCTAATATTGGAATTAATCTATTTATATTAAATATGTGTTCTATTATATTATTAGGTATATAAAATAATGATGATACATATGATTAAAGTTTTTCTATATTACGTTGTTTGTTTTTAATGTAAAAAAAACAGCAGACGTTTCGTCACCAATACATACTTAATTCGCCAGCACAGTAGGTAAAGCTACAGTACTTATCAATGTTTTTACAGTAACTTTGTCCTTATAATATTATTTTTATGTATATATGTGAGTATATTTTATTTTTATGCCAGCTTTGACCTGCGTGACCCTTTTTAATTGTACTGTGTCCTACAGTACCTCTGCGTGGAGACGCGACCGCCGCGGGCCTTGTGTTCTTTTTGTAACGACTGGTCGGTCAGTTACCGGGCCACACTGTGGCGGTGTACGCCGGTCAACTCCCAGTGCGGTTCCTGACCTGGCTTATGCCCGAACATAACTAGTTCTCGGCTGAATCTTTTAAACTTTACAGACAAAGTCATTATTCATTTGATTTCATTGCACTTGTACATTGTAGTAATCAAAAGCCATTTTGAAGTGCTTGTGCAACTTGCTCCTAATCTTGCATCATTCAATAAGTTTCTTTATTATTTTTTGTGTTTTCATTTAATTGGTTAATTTTAAATAATTCTAATTAAGTTATTTCTCTAACGTCTAGAGAATAAATAGTATTAGACGATTGCTATGAGTTATGAGGATTTTTTATTATTTCTTTTGTAGGTAATTAAATTTAGCGTTACGGTTCAACGTAAAAATAATTTATAGTGTTTTCATTAATATGACGTAAATTATGATGTCATTGTTTTTGTCATTATAGTTCAAATGCAATTGTTTTTATAGTATAAGACGCAATAAAGGAAAACGTTGCGGAAGTAAATATTATAAAGTAGGCGGTCTTTCTTTACCATCATGTGATTGAGTAGTTTATCTTATTTACTAACAAAGTTCTCGTTTATGTGATTTTTGTTATTTTCGTCATCGAACGATATTAAATCTCGTGTCGATTTGCATAGTATCTGTTTTTATATCAGTAATATATTATAATAATTATATAATTATGTTAATTATGTTATGGGTTCGATCTCCACTTGAGAAAATGATATATTTAATATTTTCAATTTAAATATTTAATGTTATCATTCCTTTGCTCTGGTACAAGGCAAAAACGCGGCGTTGAGTTCCGCCACTCAACACGCAATGCCTCAAATTTGGCGGAAAATGGGGAACGGATGTGGAACGGACTGTCTTAACACTAGGTTCTCAAGTTCCCTCTTTCTACCATGCCATGTGCGGGCTACAGCGTGAAGCTGAGTGAGTGAGTGAGTAATTATGTTAAACGTATAAATTATCTTGTTGTTAAAAATGTTCGCTTAAAAGTGAATGTTTTTGCTATATAAATTACAATTTTATAATTATCGAAACACTAATATCAAAAAAAGTGATACCCTTTTTATCCAATATAGATATTACCTAATGCTTTAATAAAATAATCTTCTTAGGTATATGATAAACACTTACAAATAAGCTTTTGTATTATTCTTATCAGTACTTAAGTATTTTTGTCGTGACACTTAGCCTGTTAGACTAACGTTATAGTAAGATTTAAAGTGATTTGTTGTCATACAAGATGGTAAATAATCGATGACAGAGGGGATTGGCGCCATGTTTTGTTGTGTTTATATCTAGAAACGGAACAATCTGGAATAATTGTAAATAATTGCTTTCGATACGGTATCTTCAGTTGAAGACATCATTATTAAGAATTGTATTTATAATGATAAATTATTTGTAACTACAAATATATTTTTCAACAAATTTTAAAATCTTTGTAAAGAAGTTACTGTAAGTGCAATTTTTATTATTTATATTTTGTATTGTCCCAATCAGTTAAATTCAAATCAAAACTATCGAAACGAAACTAGATAAGTCGCTAGTCAAGACGTCACTCAATACAAATATTTTTTAAGAAAACAATGTTATACATTGTTATTATTATTTTTAGTTGATATGAAAAATATCTTATCGTTTTGATAATAAATATTCCAGTAAAAGCCCAACGTATCGTTCAATGATCTCATCATTAGCTATATTTAGTTATCAAAATTATTCTTCACCCAGAAAGTTTTGAAAGACATTTTGTTTGACAAGGGTTGGCTGCAATGATCATGTATCGTTTAACGAGATGAAAAAAAAGTACTAAGTCCCCACTTTCCACCGAATTTGAGGCATTGCGTGTTGAGTGGCGGAATTCAACGCCGCACTTTGCCTTATTACCAGAGCGAAGAAATGAAACATTAAATATTTAAATTGAAAATATTAAATATTTCATTTCCTCGACTGGGGATTGAACCCAGAACCTGTCGGTTACAGTCACACTCTTGTGCCGCTGCGCCACGACAGGCCTCAATATCATAATTAATCAAATAAAATAATCTATTTAAGACTGTTAAGGTAGGGCACGGTTGGCCACTGGCCCAGCGACATGTGATTTCCGGCACATATTTTCTAAATATATTAGTTCACATGCAAAATACATTGTACTTTTGAAGTAATATTATATTATTTGATTTGTAAATTAATTGAGATAAAAATGTATCTTAAAATAAGGATTTCTGGTTTCAGCTGGACAGCGGCGGCGGTGGCTCGGCCGAAGTAATGGTGTACTCTCTCGGCTGGGGCATGGGGGAGCCGGAGCGGCGCGCGCTGGACCGCAAGCGCGCGCAGCCCGTTGTACATACTCTCTCGCCTGATGAAGGGCACGAAGTCGATGTGCTCCCACTTAACAATCAGGTGAGTAACCTGTACCAATATTACAACATTCAAATCTATATATTCTAAATTTATCTCATGGCTCAGTGGTTCATCATTATTGATTTTTCCTATTGTTTTATATATTTATGCCATAATAATATGTATTGTAATGGAAAGTTATTAAATATGAGTTACTATATATAAATAAATTCTGAATATACGGGAACGTTTCTTTCTTTATTTATATGTTTTATTTAAAATCCTCTATTTTATATTATATTATATGTGATTGTAAGATTGGTTTTTTTTTGCAAGCTAGATGTTAATGATAAATCCATATGTCGAACATTGTCGATGTACGAGTATCTGTGCAAGAGAAATAAATTTATTTAATAAAAATAAAGATAATGTTAGTTTTTATTCGTGTAACTACTTACTTCTTACAAACGTATATTATAGATGGTAGACTATTTACAATGAATACGTGCAAATATCAATAGGTATGGCAAGAGTGGTTCCAAGTGAAAGGGAAAGATCACCATAGCTCAAACGTGTTCAGCACAAGGCTCAATAACACCCCACAATCTCTTACACCTTTGGCGTTTGATTTCCATACATTTAACAGTAACTAACACGATACTTTTACAGCATACTTATAGAAATAAATGATTAACTTTGTCCTATTGTGTGTCTGTAGGCGACTATGGTTATTATGGATATAATGGAAAACTTTTAAAGGCAAATTTAACCAGACTAATATTTATTTCTACAAAACAAGATTCAAACAACACGTAGCTTCGCTGTAAATATTGTATAGATAAGAACATTAGGCGGATTATCTGTGCATGTTATGGCGGCGTGAGTCTTTTGTCTAATTTATTGCATAGCAGTGCAAAATTTTCCTGTGGCCTCGATGCTTAGCGAGAATAGTATGAAACGTGTTACTTTAAATCTATAACGCTTAATTCAAATTTTTGTCGCTTGATTTCCAGATTGTTAAATTCTGTTTCTAATATTGGAATAGTTATATATTTAAAAATTGTTTATAGTATAGAGTTTTCTAATATGCAAAATTATCTTGTACTTTTTATTTTGACGTGTATCTACGATGAAGAAACTAGTGGTTGGACACTCCGATTTATAATTGAAACCTATTGCATATTAACGCCACATTTAATAATGCCAGACGGTACAGTAGAAATTAGTTACATATGAAATGTTTTACGAGTGGGAATCGAATCTACAATACTTATAATACTTACAATATTTACAATACAATACAATGCATGTAGTATTCACCTTAAAAGGTTAGGTTATAAGACAATAGTGAAGTAAGAATACTGTTATTATGTGATTTGTTTAATGTAATTACCACTAGTGAATCTAAATAAATGAAATAAAAATAAAATACTCCCGTTTAGAATTACATACTTTGCAAAAGCACCTCGATGGGCAAAAATTGCATTAATTAATTGCCTGTCTAATCTATGAAAAAAAAAAGCTGCTATTAGAATTTATGACGTTTCTGACTATTGCGAACCTATTTCTTTGTTCAGATAAGTCGAGAAGAATGAACGCGTAATTGCATAGTTTCCTACTGTTGTTCTTTGTTCTACAGCCCGTGAACTAATTAACAATCGCAATGATAATGACTCGACTTGTACACTATACCACGTAGGACTATATATTGACGTCTATATCTATCTATTCTTTAATTATATTTCCACGCATATCACGCAATAGTATACCATTAATTTAAACATATAAATATATTTAACATCTTGCCTGGAACAAAGTTGTGTGTCACAAGAAAAGTTTTTGTTATTACCTAGCTTCACACTGTATCCCTAACGAGGTAGCCAGTGAGAACGGAGCGCCAAACGTTACGGTTTTTTTTTGTTACAAATTGATAAAATAAAATCTTTACTAAATACACATTTCTTTGTATACAATAAATAATAAAATATTTATGAAAAAAAAAATAATAATATTGTATTCTTTGAATTTATCTTTTAATTGGTAATCGTAACTGTAAAGTTGTGAACGCCTTATTAAATCAGTTGATTTAAGGTAGGTACATAGTAAATTATAAAGCATAGTAAATTATTGCATGTTTTATCATGCCATTACTTTTTTCCAGCAAAAAAATATATGCATTAGTGACCATTTTATATGTGAAATCTAATTAAATAATATTTAATTATTGATCATGTAGTAAATATTTGGCAACAGTCATATGGAATGTTATATGTAACACACTCTGATTTCCGTCCAATTTCTAAATACAATTATTGGTTCAGATTTAGCGTAGATATACCCAGAGATCACTTTATCTTTATTTATATATTCACGTTTAATTCGTAGAATTTTTTGGAATATATCTTTATACCATCTCATACGTTTGCAGAGCTACATTTTTAAGATGTGTACTTTGATAAATATAAAAATATAATTTCGTAACAAATCTATTTTTATAAACATACTAGATTGTCCTTCATGTCGTTTCAAAGCTAGTAGCATCTTATCAATGTAATTGACAAGGTTTTTTTTACAATAAAAGACTTGATTTTTATTATGCTACATTTAATTTATAATTATCAGTAAGACTATTTTAAGAATAAGAAATAGATTAATATTTTGATTTACATGTTAAACGTCCTAAATAAATGACATCTTTTCGCTAAACAGAAAAATCATAAAAACATTGTATAAAATCTACTTTGCAAAACATATAAAAAAAACATTAAATACAACATTTTATATATACAGAGTACACCCTTACATAATTAGTATGTTTGATTATTAAATAGTTTATTGATATGGTGAATTGAGGCCTGTCGTGGCGCAGCGGCACAAGCGTGTGACTGTAACCGATAGGTTCTGGGTTCGATCCTCAGTCGAGGAAATGAAATATTTAATATTTTCAATTTAAAAAAATATTTAATGTTTCATTTCTTCGCTCTGGTAATAAGGCAAAGCGCGGCGTTGAGTTCCGCCACTCAACACGCAATGCCTCAAATTCGGCGGAAAGTGGGGAACAGAAGGGGAACGAAGTGTCTTACGAACGGTTCCATCTGCCTACCCTGCCTCGTGCGGGATACAGCGTGAAGCTGAGATATGGTGGATAAGGTTATAAATATTTTTTTTGGGTTTATTTATATTATTATTTTTTTGGGATATAAGTTTAGAGGTCTTTCGCGGTGTAGGGTGCAAGCATGTGACTGTAAACGCGACAGTTCATGGGGCCGATCCCCACTGGAGGTGAAATTCGGTGAAAAATGGGGAACGGCATGGAATGTCTTAACATTAGGTTCTAAAGTTCCCACTACCCTACCATGTGCAGGTTACAGCGTAAGCTGAAAAAGCAGTGCTTAAATAAAATATTATATTTATACTCCAAATAGATATTTTGTTAACTTTATTAATATTTATATTAATAACGTAAACATTACGTGCAACTGCGTTGCTTGCAAATCATATGGGGCACATAAAATATGAAATATAGCCGTAAAAAATAAAAAAAGCCTCTGCGAGTAACAATGAACGATGTCGAGGACAAAATTATATCAAAAGGTCGAAAGCTATTGTAAATGAATTCATTAGAGGCTAACAAGTAGAGAGGCTAACATAGAACACACACTACATAGAATCACACTATAAATAATATTAATATCATTCATGATAATCTACAATTTTTGATTATGATAATAGTCGGAAATTTTTCTTATAGATAAAACCCATCGGTTTTATCTATAAGAAAACACACACTCATCTTATAGGTAATATATATAAAAAATATATATATTTCCGTCTTAAAGTTTAGTAAAAGTTGTCAAATAACGAACACAAATTATATTTACTAAAACGATTTAACCATTTGCTTAAATTAATTATGATAGTATAAATATTATTCGGTACTGAAATGTCCATTAACGAAATGAAATAAGTGTAGTGTATACTTACTTTTTTAAATTTTTATTTCTAATGTTTTTAACTATGCAAGAGGAAAATTATATTCTTTCTGTACTTTACATAATTTCGAATAAAATATATGTTGGTTGTATATTTACCTATACATAGATTTATGCGTAAATTTCCAGTCACGAGTTCCATTAATTCGAAATGTCATAACAGGTGGGCGGGCACACGAGACTTTTGGTGTTGAATGACAGTACAGTGATCAAGCCACTGAATATACGCGAGCTGCATTTCTACCAGAACATTCCGGAGGACATCCAGGGTTTCGTACCGAGATACAAAGGTGAGCATCGATATGTTTTCAAGTTGGATATTAAGCGTTTGCTCGGTACGCTTTTATGTTTTCGCTGAATGCCTCATTATCATTCATTACATTAAATATTTATTTTTTAATTTCTATTTTATCATTATGTATTTATTTGATGTTACGTTTTTTATATAGTTTATATAAATAATTATTGTTTGTTGTTTATGCATTTTCGAGCACTAAGGAAGTTATCGCTTTATTTTTGTTTTCACCTGTTACGCTGTTTAGTATTTATTGTTTGAATGTTATAATAGATACTCTTTGTATTTTATCAACTACTTGCGTCATAGAAGACCAAGTACCATAACGGCGCAATAACGCTGCTTTTTATCGGCGTGCTCGGCAATCTGTTGATGCATTAAGCGTAGATGATGGAATAATATGATTAAAATATTACTGGATAAAACTTTCCTTGCTGCTCATTTGACTTGAATCGTGCTCATCATTTCAAACTGAGCTGTGTGCATGATTGAGATGTTTGAGTGAGGATGAACAAACCCGCCGACCGCAACTGTTTATTTAAATAATAAAATCTTGCCACCGTAAAATTGTAAATCTATAAACTAATGGGCGTTACCGTGAAAGTAACTGCTAACTGTTACGCGTCGAAACACACGGAAGGCTATGTTGGCCTTCCGTTCGTTTCAACGTCAATAAATTGAACCATAAATAGGATAAGCTGTATTAAACTGTGTAAACTTTATATATTTTGTTAAAACATATGGTATTAGAAGCAATATATTTGGAATCATTATTATTCTCTAAGGACCAATCGCATAAAATTTAAGAAACAAGAATGATAATTCGACTACTATAACTAAGAACAAAATTTTCTACTACTTCTTAAATATGATGAAAACTACTTTTAGCTATTCTCTAGTATACTACATTATCCATATGTATAATTGTATATGAAAAAGGGAATTTACAGTACTGCTTATCCTACGATAAAAAATGCAAATTTATCTTTAATTCAGTCATTAAGTTGACGTTTTTGATAGCTAATGAATCAATTTGAATATTTTTTTTAATTAAACACTATCACAGATAAAGCATAATTATAAATAAAAGCTGTAAAATGTTATTATTTTGAAAAGTAATATTGAGATAAAAAGCATTAATTTAAAAGCGTATAGACTGGCAATTGAATACCGTATAAGTGGTATTTGAAGTAGACTGGCATACGTTCTGTTAGGGTCGGGCATACGGCTGGCGGGTTTGAGCGTGAGAGGAGGAGCGGGAGCGGGTCAGGGGTCAGGAACACAATATTAGTTTCCTTGTTGTCGCAAGGGTTGCGGCACTGCAGCGGGCGGAGCGACGCCGGCGGCTCTCCACACAACCGCCTCTAATAGCGCCCTAGCGGTAATTTTACATTATGGGTTTGTAAACCTTTACTTAAACCTACATTCACAACACACTTAATTATTTACAAAGTACTATTTGTTGTAGTGTATAGCACTACATACAACGTATCAAAATAAATACATACATACATACATACATACACCTCCTTACATGGACTCATTGCAAAAGATATACAAACCCTTATTAAAATTACGTAAATTATATATTTTCACTTTTCATTTACAAAATTAACGCTGGAAAAATCACAATACCTAATAGTAAGTAAATATATAAATTTTACAGAGTAGCTACTAGAATCTAATACCATGTTAATGATATCACTTCCAGACCTGTCACCGATCACTTGAATTGTTCTGTTTTTAAAACTCAAACGTTTAGTACAATGCTATAGCATCACCAATAAATATTAACTTAAATATTTAACTGGTTGCCAAGAAGGATGAAGTGATACATAATATACTCGTTATAATTAGTGTTAGAATGTTTGTTTTACGGATAGCAGCAAGCAATGATGTGTGGGCCGTTTGTTACAGGCGTGATGCAGGCCTCGCATACTGGAGGCACCAAATTGGACAAGCGGTACTCGCCATGTTTCCGCGACGAGAACGGGCGCAAGCAGTCGCTGAGCGGGAAGCGCAAGCGCGACGATGTGTTCAAGTGCGTATCCGAGCACGGCCCCGGTCGCTCTCGAGCCGTACACTCCTCGACACTTGTCATGTGTCCTTTATCATATTTCAGAAACTATGACGTACGCCGGTCCGGCTGCCGACGTCGCCATTAATTCATATCATCGCAATACTTACATGACTATCCCACTAACGTGAGCGATGCACGATCCACATTGCACACGGCGCGCCTCCGAATGTGTCTTGCGTCGTGGAGTCGTGGTAATTCAAACAGTTTGATTGCAATGTAACAATATAACAGATAACGCCAACTCTTGTGTTTCAATTAGCTCCTTATCGACGTCGCTCGTGTACCTCTCCAGCCGTTCTTTATTTTAGTTCTTTCTATTACAGATTTAAAGTGCATCGAAACGGCAATGCTAGCGAAGTGCTCAAAAGCATTGCGCACATGGACAATTCCAACAAGCAATGTAAGTCATTTATGAATCGTAAGATAATTATGTTTTACGACATTAAAATGTTATTAATTAATGTCTAATTGTGATATGTCATTAACAATGTTGTCAGATTTCCTGATGATGGAGAACATCACGTCGTCGTACCGGCGGCCGTGCGTGCTTGACCTGAAGATGGGCACGCGGCAGCACGGCGACGACGCCAGCGCCGAGAAGCGCACCAAGCAGATCGCCAAGTGCGCCGCCAGCACGTCCGCCTCGCTGGGCGTGCGCCTGTGCGGCATGCAGGTGCACGAGCCCGCCACCGGCGCCTGCGTGCGCCGCGACAAGTACTGGGGCCGCGCGCTCTCCGAGGCCGGCCTGCGCGACGCGCTGCGGGACTTCTTCGCGGCCGGCGCCGGCGCGGGACGCCTGCGCGCGCGCGTCGTGCGCCAGGTGCTGCGCGACCTGGACGCGCTGCGCCGCGCCATCGCCAAGCAGACCAACTACCGCTTCTACTCCTGCTCGCTGCTCATCGTGTACGAGGGCGACGTGGTCAGCTCGCTCCCGCCGGACGAGACCAGCGCGTCCTCGGAGTACGAGGGAGACGCGTCCGGCTCGTCGGAGTCGGCGCCGTCCCCCGGCCACTTCGACATGTCCACGCTGCACGACGAGATATCCGGCGACGCGCGGGAGCCCTTCGTGCCGCACTCGGAGGAGACCATGGGCGGCTACGAGGAGGGCTCGCCGTCGCGCGCCTCCGGCTCGCCGCCGCCGCGCCACCAGCCGCCCAGCCCCGACTCGGCCGACAGCTGGATGGCCTACTCGTCCACCAGCAGCGAGTCGTGGCGCCACGAGGGCGAGCCGGAGCCGCCGCGCGCGGACGCGGAGGGCAGCAAGCGCGCGCGCACGCGGCCCGCGTCGCCGCCCGCGCCGCCCGCGCCCCCCGCGCCCGCCGCCGCGCCCGAGGAGCGCGTGGACATCCGCATGATCGACTTCGCGCACACGGCGTTCGCGGGCGCGGCGGCGGAGTCCCCGCTGGCCACGGCCACGCCGCACCACGGGCCCGACTGCGGGTTCCTCACGGGCGTGGACTCGCTCAAGCGCCTGCTCACGGAGATCCTGCACCCGCAGCCCTACAGTTAATGAGCCCCCGTCCGCTCTCTAGGCGACCCGCTGTACCGTCCTCGTCGGCCGCCGCCGTGGTTGACGTTGGCGAAATATTTTGGTGAGAATCTATTTTCCTTAAAAATTGAAAATATTCGACTGATATTGCCTCCGTGGAAGTAGATGTGTCCCCGCCCCTGCCCCCGGGCGACCGCGCACTTAGTGAATGTTGGCGGTGCGAGACACGTTCATTTAAAGTACGGTAAAAAAATATTATAATTTAACGGGACCCAGTAGTTATTCTAAAGTGTATTTTTAAGTATTACGTTATGTTATTCCAGAGTAATGTGTGTCTCTGTACCCTCCTTGGTGGAATGATGAATATTACTTGTCTGGTTGTTTTGCATTTAAATCCTATGTTTACTCATTCCTTTAACATACAAAGTTACTATTGATATCATGTAACGCTATCAATGTAAACATTAGGAGTATACATGTGCCCCAAAAATATTACCTTTATTAAAGCATAATGTCTTCTAAAATATAATAATAAATATTATGTATTATATATGAACACTTTGACTTGCACTATTTGAGAGAGAATATTGCATAAAACATATTTTATGTATAGATGTGAAAAATAATTTGATTTATATTTTTTTTATATGAATGTATTATAATATGCTGTTGTACATATAAAATAGAATATGATTTCTAAAGAGCAGTATTATTAGAGTTTGGAAACAAGATTTAACTATGGTTTGGACTTGATTTAATATTGGCATAGGTGCTAGCTAGTAATTTACACTGCCAAAGTGAATGTGTGACATGGACACTTGGACAATAGAGTGGGACTTGGAAAGTTGAGGCATAGACGTGGAGATCTAGGCTGATATAATAACAACTATATAAAATACCGTATAAACAAGATATATTACCGGTTAATTAGAAAAGTGGTATAGATTTTTCTATATGTACTAATAATAAATCTAAGCGTTTATTTTAGTAACGGCTTACCAGATTTAAATGAAATTATCACTATTATATTTTGGCAACTTACGCTTGTCATTTAGTGTTTATTTTATTTATATTGGTTCATAAATAAAAAAAGAATACGTGCTGTTAAAATTTTTAGGTTGGCAAAATTGATACAAAGTTTTTATTAGATATTTTCTTAATAGTGATAGTAATCTCAATTACTTTCGTTAAAAATACTATACTATACTATCAGTAAATAAAATAGTGTAATTTAAGCGAGCGAAGCCGCGGGCGGGTTGCTATTACTAAATATACACTACAGTTGTATATACATTTAAAATAATGAAAATATTTTACAGTACATGTTCTTTTTAGAAAATCATCTATCAAAATATGGTTCGAATAGAAAAAAAATATAGATTGAACATTTTCGAGATATCATAAATATTTTGCATACTTTCTGTTTACTTATATGTTTTATATAGAGAAACGACTTATGTATTTAGCAATAAGTTTATATTACATGGCATAATATTTATTTGTTGAAAAAGAAAAAAAAATAGCTACAAATGCAATGCAATGCAATAGCTTTTTCTTTTGTTTAAACACCCAAAATAACACATACTATAATACACAATGTTTATATTAAACTTTCTCAAAAAATAATAAAATCGAAATCCATACATTTTGATTGAAAACTGTTCAATTCAATTCAATGCCACTTTTCTATTTACTGACGATATATATATTTTATATCTAAAAGTAAATGTTATATAAATCGGTGCTATAAGTTGTTCAGTCTGGGTGTACACGTCTATGGTCAGTGTAAACATGTGTATGGAGGATGTGATTGACCTCTAGCGTTAGCCAACATTCCTTCGTGCTGCATACGTGATTGTTTGTTTTTTTTTACTTTTAATTGTGGGATAAATTTATAAAAAGTACCTGGTTATTTAGGATGCTAGGCTGTATTATAAATTATCATTTATGTTTGTTATTTTAAATAACTGTATGACACTATTTTGTTAATAAATTATAGGTATTAAATTTCTTTTGTTTCATTTATTTTAAGCACTGTCTATATGTAATAAAAATATTTTGATCTTAAAAAGTTATTTTATTGTTATTGCTACACCCTTAAAATTATGCCAGGAAATTAGATTATTAATTAGATTCAAAATGTTCAGTTATGACATTTGTTTACATAAAAATTAATTTAATGAAGAAGATTTCGTCAACTTTTTACAGTTTAAGGCACCGAGATTATACTACGATATTTAACTTCGACTTTGGACTAAATGACATAATTGTAATTATTATTGTATTATGCAAGTGGGTATACTAAGAATATATTAAAATTTTAAATTTAGTTTATAAAAATAGTTTTTCTGATTTTTTTTCTCGAATGCATAGTATGCTGTTGGTTCTTGGCTTGGCCATCAGATTGACTGACAATAAAGAGATTCTACAAAGTCGCAAGGTCTCCTGTGAGACTCGGACCTCGGCTTGCGTATTTCGTTCGTAGAGGAGGGCTTTGCTTCGCTCGTGCCGACTTAAGCCTACGGGGTAGGGCTGTGGATACTCCGCCGAAATTTATTGTTTGCATCCTTCCGCTCCTAGACGCGCTTGGGCCGTTCTAAAGATGGGATTAAAAAAAAATCTTCTCATCTAAAAATATTAAAGCCCCAAAAACTTAGTATTCAATTGAGAAAGAGAGATTATCCTTTAATATGTCAAATGTTAGGAGTACAATCGATATAACAGTTGTGCTTATTAATAATATTTACCCTTGAATTTATACCTAATTGGTATCATTGAAATAAGGAAGAACCTAAAGTAATATATATTTATCTGAAGGCCTTACTCGCAAAATAACAAGCTACGTTCATGAGAAAGTCATTAAAATTTATGTATTTTTTGCATAAATATTATACTTATACGACGCTCAAATTTCAAGATTACAAGGAATATAAATAAAATAATTAATATTTTTTCAGGTATAAAAAAAATACGAATATTTTAAATTTATGCAGATATTTTTAACAGAGGCTGTATGTTATATGGGATTAGCCAATTTTACACAAAAAAAAAAACATTTCCCGCTGTTATATTCAGCCATTTTGTAACCTTTTGCACTGAACTTCTCAACATTAAACTAAAAGTTACTATGACTGATTCAAATGATGTTCAAGCCTTGGAAAAAATATCAACTGAAGTAAATGAATCACAATTGAATATTGTACTTTCAATACAATGTATAAAAGGTATTAATTAAATACTAGCTTTAATAAATCTTAATTAAAAATGGCGGAACGAATTGATTAAAGTTTTTACAGATATTTTACGAGTACAGCGGGTTAAAAAAAAAAGTATTATTCATTACTTACTCGTTCCAACATCAAAGGTCACGCTATCTATCCAAGTATACATACTGTAACACTGTCATATAAAAAGAAACAAAAAGTTTTAGCTATGTTTTGTTTAATTAACATTTTGTATTGACAGCACAAAGCTATTTAGTAAATAAATTACACAAGCAAAGTGAACAACAAAAGCAAAAGTGTAATTTTATAAGTAACGGTAATTTAAAATTGGAAACCGAGATCAGGCTAGCTGAACAAGAAGTTAAAAGGTAAGTTATTCTATATCTATTCTTATATTTTAACACTATCTACATTTTATTTGTTTATTTTTAGTTTACTAATTGCTCTCGAGACCATTAAAGCTGCAAATGTAGAGTTGAGAAAAGAATTGCTATTAGCTAAAGATAGAACTATAGACACTAGTGAAAGAATTAATTCTGGCATTAAAAAATATGAACAGCTTTGGCTAACATCGAAAGAGCGATATGAAAACATTCCTTTTATCAAAAAGTATCTTCAAACTGTAAATGAGAAAGATACTTTACATGATAATATCAACAAATTAGCTAATGAGAAACAAAAAATACTTAACGATATTAATAAAAGGCAATATGAGCTTCTTTGTGCAGATAAAAAAAATATAATAGAGCTAGCAAATTATATGGTCCATGAGAGACCTGTAACTCTTGCTAATATAAAAACTAAACAAGATGAATTAAATAAACTTATTCAAGAAACTCAAGATATACCGAATTCTAACGATAATGTAAGTCTATTGAAAGTAGATTTAACTGTTGACAAATATGCGTCAACTCCTACAAATAATATTAAAGATTCTTGGCTAAGTATGCCCTCGGCTGTTGATAATAGAACAGGAGCAGTAAGTTAAAAACATTTAAAATATTTTTTTAAGATAAGAATTTAATAACATTTATATGAATAGACTAATTTTATTTTAGATGCCAAAATTACAAATGCGGAGCATTGATTTAGACTTTTTCAGCCATAAATTAGATAAGGTAAAAGCATTTTAATGAGTATACCTACGCTATGTTAATTTATTATGAAGCCGTAATAGAAAACATGTGGCTATCGATATAATTGACAAACTAAAAGAAAACAGCTAATGTTGTATGTGTAAAGAACGTAAATTATTATTTGCACTGGTGAATTAAAGTTCCGCTGAATTTGAGGTATTGCTTGTTGACGGAATTTAACGCTGCGCTTTGTCTGCTTCCAGAGCGAAGAAATGAAAGTATTAAATATATAAATTGAAAATTTTAAATATTTCTTTTCGTTGACAGATCTATATTATTTACAAACTCATTTGCTGTAATGATGTTATTAGTTATTTATTTCATTTCCTTTCTATTTACATCACAGATAAAAAGAATTGATTCCCAAAAAATATTTACCAAAAGAAATGATTCTGAGCCCTTAGATAATAAGCCTAAGAAAATAAAAACGGATGAAATGGTTAAAGACGTATACATGTCATCATATTTTCCAAAAAACAATGAAGATTCAAATGATTTAAAATATAATTTTTCTGAGAAAAAGTTGATTCATATATTGGAAGATATAAAATTAGATAAAACTGAAACTTATGAAATTATTGCTAAAGTGAATTGTAGTGCGTTACAAATCGTTGATAAAATAGGAGATAATGCACAGGAGAAGATTATTTCTCTGGAACATGTGGGTAATTTTTTATATTAACTTGTATAGTATATATTTTTTAGGGTTCCGTAACTCTAAAAGGAATCTTAATAGTCTTACTTTGTTTTCCGTTAGTTCATCTGTCAAGATCGTTTATCTTGAAATTGCAAGGAGATATATTAACTAAATATCAAAACCATTACAAAATTATATTTGTAATTAATTTCATTGAAAACTAACAAAAACGCCCGCAAATTTTTTATTTATCGACTTTATTCACCGCGTAATTAAAACCCCTCGGAGTATGTACTAATTTGGTATGGAATTGTAGGCCTACAGTTATGGACTTAGTACGGGAAGGTGCTTAGCGTACTTCTTTAAGTGAGCTTAGCACTTTTCTTATACCTACGTAGCTATATGTAATTTTTGCTTAGGCCATATTTTATTATATCTTAAACTACAAGATTACCAAAAATTAAAAAAAATTAAAAAAAATAAAGATTCTTGTTGAACTGGTCCAATAGTTCATTCGTTAAAGTTAACCTACATGGTAGGTAATAGGGTACCTATGCAATTGTATCTATAGAACAAAAAAGTTTGACTCAATCCGTCCGTCCGTTAGTAGGCAGACAGATACAAAAACATATAGATTTATTCTTATTATATTTGCGTGTTCCTTTAATAATATTTTTATGTACCTGCTCAAGTACCAAAAAAAGAAACATATTTATGACATAAAACAATATATACCTTAGAATATAAATCTGGGAGAGGATAAGGAGAAAATTGAAGAAATTGATATGACAAATTCGCCGATAGCGTCCAGTGTGTTGGTGCCTCCTTCTCAATTTTTGGACTTAACTCAAGTATTTATTGTTTCTCGTACTGACTGTAGTCTAGTTTACGCGCTTACTTTTTTTAGCTCATATAGTATAGATGGTAAATGAAACTTAGTGTTAAGTCACTTCATTCTACTTTCCGTCAAATTCTCGATGTATTATGTGTTTAATGGAGGAACTCAATGCCGCGCTTTGGCTTGTTACCAGAGCAAGAAAATGTTTTTTTTTTTTTTTAATATTTCATTTCTCCAAGTCGCAATCGAATCCACAATGATCGTGTTTTCAGGCAAACTTTGCCTCTGCACCACGACTTCATTTTATTATTAAGAACATTCGTTATTGCTACATTACTGTTAAATAGAAAAAACTATATAATTACTGTAGAAATCAACATTTTTGAAAACATTAATAAATATTAGAAAACAGTTAACAATTGACTTTTCGGTATTCATTTCAGAACAAATGCACTAACTCGCAAGGCGAAATTGACGCCGAGAAGAAATTTAATAAGGTTGTCTTCAATAATATTATGTAAACCTAATATTTAATTTAGAATTTATAATTTAGTGTTTTAAATCTTTTTTAGAATTCTCAAGAGAAAAAAGTGAAGTTTAACGAAGTAATGTCTGTTAAAAGTGCAGATATTATAGAATTGGGAAAACCAACAGATGATGATGACAATCAATTCGATGAAAGCGCCACTAGCGACGACAGTTATAAGAAAATTAAAGAAATCGTATTCAAAAAGCACAATCTCGTCCTATCGCCGGAATTTATTTACACTAAGAATTCTGTTACTTCAATGGTAAAATGTTCAAGTTCATATATATTGACACACACAGTCTATACATGAAAGATGTAATAAATAAAATTTTATACTTATGGGACGTTAGT
Source organism: Eueides isabella (assembly GCA_019049475.1). Taxonomy (NCBI): domain Eukaryota; kingdom Metazoa; phylum Arthropoda; class Insecta; order Lepidoptera; family Nymphalidae; genus Eueides; species Eueides isabella. The sequence continues at coordinate 9,683,352 of CM032395.1, read as the reverse complement.
TTATGTGATAGGGCCCAAAACAGGGTCTTTTTTTAATTTTTGTCCATTTGTCGGTGCGTTTGTACACGTTATTCTTGGAAATGGATAACCTGATTTAAATGCAGTTTTCACTATTTATATTTTGTCAATTTTCCGTCGACATTTAGTGCTTTGTTTGCTTCAATTGGTAAATAAATAAATAAATCACGTCAATTTAAAAATATAATTTTAAAAGAGATAATTTTGATTAGAACAAGAAAGTAATTGAGATTAGTAAATAAAATAATGTAATACAAGGGGGCGCAGCCGCGGGCGGGTCGCTAGTACTAAATATAGTCTGTAGTAGTGTAGTCCAGTATCTACAGTATCTGGGTTCTATCCACTCGGAGGATTTTTTTTGATTCATTCCAGACCAACACTCCGTTCCCCACGCGGGGTGTTGATGAATAGCGGACCTCAAGTTTGCGCCTATTTTTATGAGAGTTAGGAAAAGAAAATAATTTCTTTTCTCGAGTGAGAACGAAATCGTCGTGTAATTTATGTTTAATTACCTATCTTTAGGCAACCGAAAACAGAGTTAAATCTAAATTTTTTGAGGAAAATAACAAAACTCAGGCAATGGACGTCGAAGAGGGATCTGTTAATGACAATAAAGTTGAATCCAGCCAAAAAATATGTGACGATGATATTGTTTCGGAAACCGTTAATGAGGTACTGTTAGTTTTAGAATTTGTATGCTATACCTATATATAATAAATGCGAGTCGGACTTGCCCATAGAGGGTTCTGTACCAACTTTATGAAAGATCAACATGATGATAACCTAAAAAAAGTTGAAAAATTTAAGTTTAAGGGTGTATACCTATAGTTTTTATTGTGTCATATTTAACACAGTGTAAAAATTTATTACTTATATAATATATATAGGACAGAAAAACAGCCAGCAATTCAATACAATACATATTCATTATTACATTTCTTTTAAGGATCTCTAAAAATAAATAGAATTCATTATTTATCTTTTAAAGAAATAAATGTTAAGTAGTCAAATTGGTAATCAATTTTACTATCATACTATTTATTATATAAAATATACAAAATAAATTTCAATATAAATAAAATAAATATCTTTAGAACAAAGGTGATGATTGTAAAGACACATCGATGCCAGGATTCCTATTTACGCACGGCCCTCAAGGGATAGTAGACTCCTTGGACGTGTCCGTGAGTACGCTGGGTTATGAAGACGCTGATTTACCTCCTTGCGTTGGTAGGCTGCACCAAGTTTATTTTTTATCTGCGTAGGTACTGTATGTTGGCAAAGGAAACTAAGACACTCTGTTTATAATCTATTTTATTGATAGTGCTTAATAACAGAGCTGTGGAATTATGTACGATGTTTTCTTACTGGCATATGAAAAAAAAAACATTTCAATGATTAGGAATAGATCCCACAACCGTTGCATTTACAGCCAGACACTGTCATACTGCGCCATAAATACCATGAAACTAGTATTTTTATTTATTTTAGAAAAAATAATAGATTATTTGATGTTTGTTTGAGCTCTACGGTTATCGGAAATCGGTCATACGAAATCGAATCCACTATCTACGCTTTCACACCTGAACCATAACTGGCTTCAAACTTTTATAAAATAAATTGTAAAACACAACTGAAATAAAATTTACCACTTTTATTCAGCTTCGCGTTGTATCCCGCACATAGACATGTTAGACAGAGAGCCCTTGGGAGCTTAGTGTTTAGACACTCAGTTCCATGCCACACTTTCCACAGAATTTGTGGCATTATGTTGAGGGACGTAACACGCTTTACTTTGTTAGTATAGTGATGAAGAAAAGAAATATTAAATATTTCACCACCACAACAGGTCACATTTACATACACATGCTTGTCATGGACATGAGGGGCAAGATGCGGGGGCATCATGCCCCTCATGGCCATGTCTGTCTTCATTATTAATGAACTAGTAATAAAAATATAAGTGTAATTATTTAAATTCTGTATTTTCAATAGTAATTTTATATAAATGCAACTGTTTTGTATTTAGATGCCAATCTTCTTCTATCCCCTAAAGCTGATGATCAAATACCAACTACTAGCAGCAGCGTACAAGTATTGTCACAAGAAGTCCCAAATTTCTTATCAGGTGGCCTTACTATAATTTACAATATATAACATATAAAACGTTTGAAAACCAGGCTTTTGTTAAAAAAAGAACACAAAATATTTTATTTAACCGATAAAGTGTTACAAATTAATTAAAAAAATACTATATATTTATAAGTTAAATAAATAAATTACCGGTAATGTAGCTCAATAGAAACTAAAGGCAAAAATAAGATAAGACACATCTAACTGGAGCATAGGGGAGATAGAGGAGTTACGCAATACTATTCAATTTTATATTCTAAAATAATATATAACAGAACCCTATATTGTAGTACTCCCCTTTTCACATTCTCCCCCTTCAATGTGGATATCTAAATTACTCTTTGTATTGCTACCAAAGCAAGAAATAAACACAATTCATTCGACCAATTGTAATTAAATCAACAACAGTCTGTAACTGTAAATGATTATAGTCAGATGCTGTGTTAAGATGCTCTCAATATATTCATTATGTATTTGTATAGGTTTAAAGAAGACTGGTTTGTCATTCTTTGGAAATCATCAACCTGAAGATTCCAAGGAGAAAACCACCCAAAATCAAAGTAACAATTTTACTTTTGCCTTTGGTGGAGACGGGAAAAAGTCCAGAGGTGGTTTCTTCAGTATGTTTCATTAAATTAATTATTTTCTCTTGGAATACTAACATTTAATTATAAGTTTCATTAAATATGTAATAACAAAAACAACAATTGTTTTATTTATTTATAATTTATTGTGGTAAAATGGATAACATAATTTTATTGATGTAACTGACATGCTCTTACAGCTATTAATTGTAATAAAATGAACAACGGTGCAAACACTTCACTGTATTCAATAGCTGAATCACCCTGAAGCTTCCTACATAGTAAAAACTTGAACACAAATGTTAACCCTAAAAATATACAACTCCAAGAAGCCCTGTGTATAGATGCTTTGTATGCGTGTTCTAAAGTCATCCTTATACATACTATGCAACAAAAATATGCATTCATTGCATCACTTACAAATAATGGAGCAAATATTGTCCACCATGCACTGTTTACCACACCATCTATTTTGAGGGCTAATAAAGCTGTAAATATTGTTATAGTTATTAAGTTTATCCATATCTCAAACACTGTCAGTCCTATCCACATAACAATTTCACTTAGTGTAAAAAACATTTTATTGATTAGCACCAAGCAATACTGTCCTGAATATCCTTATGTGAATAGATGATGAGTGCCTGATCTGTGCACCGAAATCTACATCATCTGTCAGTGGCTCCAGGTCATCTGTTAATAAACATGTTGTTCTTAGAATAGAGCCTTCATTGTAAATATAAGAAGTTAATATAAATTACTTACCAATTAGATCTACTGTTCCAGTGTTAACTTCGATTTGACATGTTCCAGCAAACAATATTTCCAGTTGCAAGGCAAGATTACAGCATCTTTGAATAGCAGCACCTAGGCCATGCAAAATGATTTCCTTTTCTCCTCTAGCAAGAAGCTCGCAACATTTGTCCAATTGAGCCTTTGGAGGAATACAAAAATATATGACAACCCAATGAAAACATACTTAGCTTTTATTCTGTAGTTACCTTAAAATGAGTCTTCTTGGTTACATAAATAACATTGTCACCCTCAACTGGCCTTGTTGGTAAACGTTTTTTAAGAGCATATTTCTTATTTGGTATACGTTTTGTATTTTTATGATCTTGTTTCTTCTTTCCGATGTTTTCATCTGCCATATTGCTTGACAATTTTGAAGTAAGCTGTCAATGATAATAAATGTTAATGTTACCAAGTAATCAAAGGAATGTATTAATAATACTATCAAATTTTTTTTATAAACTACTTGCAAAATAATTGTATAGTCAAATGTCATTGATGTGATTTAAAATTTTAGGTTGCATTTTAACAATGCTTCCGATCTTAAATATATAACAAATTAAAATAAAAATAAAAGGTAATATTTGTTTACATACAAAAGGGCGTTTATACTCTTGTGAAGATTTGCCGAGCTTTCTATGCATTAATGTGTAGACTCCAATAAACTTTATATAGTACTCACTCATATTCTCTATCAGTACCTAACAGTGGCTATAAGGAGATTAAAAAGAATTCATCGGAAAAATATCTGAATTCATTATGGGGAGTGACCATGGGCATTTATACGTCGACAGAATGAAACAATGTTTTATTGTAGACAACATAACGGAAGAACTTCAAGTACAGACCTCAATAACGGCTTAGTCGTCTTCGTCAACTGAGCGAGGTTATTACGAGCTGCCGAATAATTTATGCACATCAAAGACATTAATCACCAAATTATTTCAGCAAATAAAGAGTACACTGGAAAACTATTTTCAACCCAAGCCAAATATTTTATCCGAAATACTTCAATTTCATCAACAAACTCAAGGAATCCATTAGGTCAATTTCAAAATAACGGGCAGATATCAAGAAGGTGTCAAAAGCTTGTGAATTTTCAGAATGGCTAGAACAAAGTTTTAGAGACAACTAAATATATGGTCTAAGTAGTGAAGTTATAACACAATATCTATTTACAGAAAATTATTTAGAATAATTATAGCATCTAGTATGGAGCCAGCCAGGATAGCCAGTAGTATGGAGGCTGAAAAGAATACAGCAATGTTAAAGAAGAGCATAAGTGGTAAATTCTCCGCAGATTGCCACGACATGACGGAAACGTGGCGAGCGACAAGGGGGACTGGACGACCATTTGTAGTCCTAAATTACAGCAGCCATTACGAGCTGCGGTTACGGTGACGCGTCGGCAGATAGCAAGTATTGTGAGGAGGTAATTATTACATTTAATATGAATCTGTAAACAATATTACAATGTCAATCTCTCGCATAGGCCCAAGATGGGCCATCTTATGTGTACCAGCTCCTTTTCCAGCTTATATGTTGCTAGAGTCAGTTGATATTGATGGCCTACCATAGCCCAGAAATTCTTTGCACCTCCTTAATAAATAAAATCATTAATTTGTAAATAAAATCATTATTTGTTTTAAAATTCTATTGTGTGAAAATTGTACATATTGTCACTTCACTTAGCTTCACGCTTAATTAGAACAGCGTGCAAAACGCTAAAATCTCGGCATACCTCTTTCGCCTTATCCACTGTCATTAAACTCTTCTTCCTCATACATGCCCTCCGGGGAGGTCCTCATGCTTTTTACCGTAGATAGTATTGTAGATACTGTGTTTTCAAACGTCAACCGAAGTCTCCTCCTTCCTCTGTTTCCACTCATTTTTCCTTCATACATTTTTTTGCCATTCTTTCTTCACTCATTCCCTCGACGTGCCCAAATCACCTGAGCACGTTCTTCTTCATTCTTACTGTGACATCTACGCCAGTACCTATCATTGTGAGTATATTTTCTTTAGGTATGCGAATACGAAATGCTCGCATGTCTATAGTCTCTTAATCTTTCTTACATTTTTTTTCTGTAACACCTACGTTTCGCTGCCAAATGCGCGGCTATGCTGACGTTTCGCTGTCTCAATAATGCAGCGAAGGCACCGTTAACTCTGTTACCGGCAGCATTAGGACTTTCCACATCCATTTCATATCTTCCGTCTCTGCTAAACATATGTCGCAGATATACTACCTCATTCACTTGTCCTAATATCTTATCACGCCAGCTCCTACTTGCACGCAGGCTGAATCATCTCTGTAAAGAGACTTTAGAAAGGGTCCGCTGCCATTGTAGAAAGGGTCCGCTGCCATTGTAGAAAGGGTCCGCTGCCATTGTAGAAAGGGTCCGCTGCCATTGTGCCAGGGCAGTATCTCCTGTAATCTTTTTTTTACAACCCTATAAAACGCCTTTTCCAAGTCCAGAAAAGCACAAATATATTTTTGGTTTACTGCCAAAAAAAATTCTGTAATCATGTGGAGTGAAAAAATCTGGTTCATACACCCTCTTCTATATCTAAAGCCTTCTTGGGGTCCCACAACAGTGTTTCGGATCTATGCATTATTCACGCTAATATTATAGCATAAACTTTTCTACTTAAGATAATCAAAATGATAGATGATAATGATACTTAAGATAATCAAAATGATAGCCCTATAGCTTGCGCAATCTAACCGTGAACCTTTGTCTTTACACAAAGGCACGATGACAGCACTTCGCCAATTGTCTGGGACCTCCCCCGATTTCCAGCATAAAGACCATAACAGGTCCAAGACGCGTAGCCCATAATTTTTGATCATCGCGGTAGTTACTTCATTTGCTTGCGCTGCCTTACCATATTTCATACTTCGTATTACACTGTCAACTTCTTTTATACTGATTTCGCCATTAAGCTACATCAAGACTCAGTGTTTCATTTTGCGATTGCGCGAAAAAGTCACATCTGCAAGGTTAACATTGACTTAATACCCACTACATTACGCCAAAGTATTTTACTTTGCCGTAATGTAGTGTAATTCCGTTCGACATAGTACTACGAAAATAGCTAAAGTAAGCAAAATTAGCCTTTTTTAGTCAGTTTATAATCTGATTTCTTTACCTCGAAGCTGTTGAACTAAGCCAATCCATCAATATGGGGTTTACCTTAGAGTTGATAGAGTTGTCGAGAAATACCGTAAAATCACCAACGGCGTCCGAATCAGCTTGTGAAAAAAAAGCAAATTGTATGTTTTATTTGCATAATGGAACGGGATGTTTAAAGGGATGCATCCTGTACATATAAGCAGAGTAAACAAAAAACATAGTGTTAATACTCTGTTCACATTAAAACAACTTCTGTTCTCCATATGCTGCACATCTCCGCTGAATTCTGGAGGAACTATGTACTTAGTGGCGGGAATCAAAGCTTGTTTCTTTTATACTTTATTTAGTTAATCACAAAAACAGGTTTAATTTATTTTCTTTGCTAAAGACTGTGTTATATCACGCTTTAATAAATGGGACTAGAGTAATGCCTAGCGTTTGAGATTTACTGCTACGATTAAAACAGCTAAAATTACATAAAAAATACGTGCTACCTCTTTCACGTCTCCCTTCACTTCAAATATTGTAAAGATTTGTTAGACGCTTGTGATGGCTTCATAGAAAGCCCATAAGCTCCAAATCCTTATAAACGTTGGGCTCCCTTCTAGACGCTTGTGACAATATTAGTATGTTCCTGACAGGCAAGCGTGACAGGTGTTGATGTCTACTAGTTTCTACGCTTGACATGTTTTTTTTAAGGAGATGATGACAATAATTCTAGTGTATTACTACATTATTATCTAATCCTTTTCCATTAAATAATCCATATCTATAAAAGAGGTGATTGTAGTTACATAATTTTATTTTTTACTCTTATTCTATTCGGTGTTCAATGTTTAATTGCAGATTGACATTACATTTAACGAATAAACAAGCGTTGTATGTATCTTAAGAATCTAAAGTGTCATGTTTAAGTGTTTTATATCTTTATGAATAATGTGTTTCAGATTTCATACACACGACAGGCTTTGTTATGCCTTGACGTTTTTTTGTGAAATAATGAAACTATGGCCTAGTTTCACTATTTTATCAAATGGTCATTGCTAAAACAGTAATAAACTGAATAGGAACCAACGTGTAAAAACGTCGTAAACGCTTGAGACAAACTCCTTCTGATATATGTTGAAAAATTAAACTGATTGGCGACAAGCTCTCCCAAGCCATCGCAAACTACAACAAACGGGGTGTCTACACGTTGGTGCTTGTGAAAGCTTGGCAAACCTTCACAAGCGTATAAACACCCATTTAAATTGTCTGTATAAAAAATATTAAGGAATATTATTAAAATTATCAGCTTCACACTGTATCCCTCACAAGGCAGGGTAGGCAGAGGGGACCCGGGAACCTAGTGTTAAGACACTCCGTTCCACTTCCGTTCTCCACTTTCCGCCGAATTTGAGGCATTGCGTGTTGAGTAGCCGAACTCAACGCCGCGCTTTTCCTTATTACCAGAGCGAAGAAATGAAACATTAAATATTTTTAAATTGAAAATATTAAATATTTCATTTCCTCGATCGGGGATCGAACCCAGAACCTGTCGGTTACACTCACACGCTTGTGCCGCTGCGCCGCGACAGACCACAAATTTATAAAATTTAAAACATTACATATTATTCTTACTTATGCATCAATCTTATTCCTAATAAATCAAAGAAATTATCAAAATAACAACCTTAAGTGTATACACACTTAAGGTGATACTGAAGAAAATAATAACTTTATTTGTACAAAAATTGCAATTATTAAAAATTAGAATTACTTTACGTTATTAATATATAACCAGCCTTTATGAAGTAAATTTAGTTCGTTACATGAAAAGGGCAAAAATAGTAGATTTACTAACAGAAGCCGTTGGACATATGATATTAAAAAACTTTCCTGGTTCGATGTTTATCCACCCCGCGACTTCTTATCATCTTAGTTTCCCGGTATCATACGGTGTCAGGATATATTTCATTGGATCATATGTACAGATATTTTTATATAGGTACTACAATTTTCCATTTTAAATATATAGATTTAATTTTAATTTGTAAATAAATAATGTATTTTATAGTCAATATTTAAAAAAAACATCAAGTACTAATATTGTACGTCCTATGTATTTTATAAGACAATTAAGATGCTTTAATTATTAAGAAGAATCACGTCTGAGTTTGACATATTTACTAAATTATTGTCACATTAAATCGAGGAATTTTATTTTAAATTTATAATGCTTCTGAAATGAAGATAATATAAGTAAACCAGTACTTGGATCGGTTTATGTTAAGAAAATTATGTTAATAGTAAGATAAATATGGGCTGTGTGTGCTGTTCTTTAAGTTCATTTGTATCCATCGTTTTAGATGCTTTAGAGAGGTAGTAATTGTAATGGATATAACATATTACCTTCATTTTAATAATAATGCAAGTAATTTAGATCGGAATGAAATGTTAATAAAGTTACTTGGCAAGCAGCCAGTCAACAAATTAAGACCAAGATAAAGGTACTATAACAAAACAAGTCTAATTTAAAATAAATATTACTTTTCTATTTCAGAATATCATTATGCACCGTGTGTGCTATGTTAACATGCTGTTTGATGATAACACTTATAACTGTGATGGTCTTAGGCATTGGAATTGGTTACCATTATTGTTTTGTTCAGAATTCTGTTGAAGCTATGGGTATGTCTGAATAAAAACAGTAGCTACTATAACATTTAAGTACAAAGTCTAGTAATTACTATGTTGATTTAATTGCTTTAGAGTAATAGAAATAATACTAAAAATAACATATTTATTCTTAAGATAATTTTTAATACAAATAGCTTTCTCATCTATTGTAACGATCTTTTTTATTAGTTTAGCTTACTTATGCTAATGTTCTTATGTACTACATACTAATTCTGGTAATTTAATAATTCAGAAAAAGCTGCGGAAGCCGCCGGTGCGTTGCGATCGGGTCCACCGCAGCGAGGTCACGTGATGCGATCTGTGGACAAGGCAGTGAAGCGTGGTTTCGCTCATCGAGTTGCTCGCCGCGATATCGATAATCCCCCGGAGTCGAATAAAAATAACTATACTTTTCACTTGGATACCCTCGAATCGAATAAAAATAACGTTACCTTTAATTTGAACAACACAACTTTATTTAAGAAAATCACTGTCGCTTAAAACTGTTAAAATTCTTACCCAATAATTGTACGAATAAAATGTTTCGCGTTCACGAAAGCAAGTATTATTTTTACTTATAATAAATCTGTAAATTACCACTGTTTGTGTACGTGGAAATTAATATAACAGGGCCCAAAATAGTGATGCTTTCATTTTTTTGTCTGTTCGTCAGTGCGTTTGTAATGCGTTGTTGTGCGTTTAAATATATATACTTTTCACTATTTTATTTTGGCAATCTTCTTTAAATATTTAATGTTTGATTTATTTTAATCGGTTAATAAATAAAAAAGTTATGTCAGTAAAGAAAGTAATTGTGAGATTAGTAAATAAAATGCAGCATGTAAAGTTTAATTCAAGCGGACAAAGGTTTTAAATAAAAAATAATTTCTTTTTACATATTTATGAATAATTAAAATATTCATTTATAAATATAAGTACATAATACAAAATCCAAAATACAAATTACAAAAATAATATCAAAGTACAATTTTCATGACGCACTTATTAATATGGGCGGTTCTGTACTATTTAATGGCCTAAGGAAAGGTAAAATGGTAGATGTGATGTTTTTGGAGCGTCGAAACCTTCCAATGAGTCTCCGCGCTAGTTCTCGTTCCTGTGAAGACAGTTCCGGTTCTCGAGGTGGTCTGAAATTAATTTTATTATTAAATTAATTTCGTATACCCTGTATGGTTTAAATGTAGAAATTACAATAGGTAATAAAAAATTAGTTTACTCCAAAGAAAGAGTCATTTAGACTTACGTACAACTACATTTTCTAAACATCCCATATGAATTCTTTTAAAAATTAATAAAACAAATATTATTAAAGGTCCCAAATAAATTATTTTAAACGAATTTCTAATTCGGGCACTTATATGTGCAGGAAAGGACTGAATTAGTTATAATTAATGATTTCTTTATAGAAACAAACGCGAGACCAGAGGAGTCTAAACTATTTTCTAAAACTAAACAATTATTTACTGTACGTTACAACAAAATATTTTCATTCTTTGGTAATGACAAGAAGACAAAGGGCGGCGTTGTGTTCCGCCATTCAACAGGTAATGTTTGAATTGTCTAAATTCTATGATAAAGTATTGAGTGGTTTCCTCTATAAATACGTCTATGCTTGCTTTCCAACATCTGGTGGTTCTATAATGATTCAGGACTTAAAGTTAGTCGTAATTTTGACATGTATCCAAAATATAAATAAATTATACTCTAAATATAAAAAATGGCTATTAAATGCTGCATTGATTTTTATATATAATCAATGAATGGCAAACCTTTCCGTTTCAAGAACAATGAGTGGCGTTTCAGAGGTCTCCAAATAGATTTGTTCGCCTGGCTTCTTAGTTTGGTATACCTCTGTAACAGTGTTCTAAATAAATTATACGTATTATGTGATATGGCGTATATAAGCATTTAAATATTCAATCTTATAGAACTTGTGTAAATTGCGTAACGATAAATGTAGCTTACTATCTGTGCCATTATTAGTCATCTTTTTGTATTTTAAATATTTATTGTGAAATATCAAGGTTACAAGCAAGCAGAAAAGATAAAAAATAACAATATTCCATTTATAATTATTAATGCGAACCAAGCATAGGCGCGGGCGCATGTTGCACTTCGGATTGGTTAACGGCGACCAGTCGGACAACAGATCTGCCCTCCTGTCCTGACCTTCGGCCTTCCCCTATTACAGTTGATTCTGTCGTCGATCTCGAAGACACTAGAAGAATGAATAAATTCTAGAAAGTTCGTTTCTAAATTAAGGTTTCACAGACGCACGCTCTCAGCGTTATGCGGTTGAGGTGTCCCATACTCACAAAGTCATAGCAGTATCATAAAAATGAATTCTATAGACTATACTTATAAAATAAATCTGTAACTGATAATTGTCTGTTCTGGAAGATATATTAAAAAAAAACTTATAGGGACGTTTCTTAATAAAAATTAAAATAGGGCACAAAATAATGATTTTTAATATTTTGACTGTTTGTCTGTGGGTTTATACGCGCTAATCTTAGAAACAGCTAAAAGATATAATGCAGTTTTCACTGTTATATTTTGACGACATTTAGTCAACGAATAAAAAAGTTACATCAATTTAAAATAAATTGGCAAAATTGTTACGACATTGTTTCATTCAATTGGCTAAAATTTTACTTTTCAATATCTAGATATTATCTTAAAAATGACTAAAATTATTTGAACATGAAAGTAATAGAGATTTCTGAATAAAAAAGTGTAAATCAAGCGGGCGAAGCGAATCGCTAGTCTATAATAAATTTATGATAGTAAAGAAATATTATAATAAATCTATGATAGTAAAGGAATAAAACATAGCTCACTCGCAAAAGATGACAATTCCTTTTGAGCGTAATGATAGCCAACTGAAATCCCGTAGATCATCAACACGATAATACTAAACATCAGTAGCATCAGCACGAATGCGCAACATGTCCACGTTAAAACTCTGAGTAACGGTGTAAGTATATAAAATTTAAAATATTACAATAAAATTAAACAATTAATTGCAAGGTCAACTAACAACTAATCGCAGGAGGCACAAGTTTGCGATCGTCAACCACCGGTTAACATAAATTATTTCATATTTTGATTTCCTCTTTCTAGTAATAAAGCAAAGCGCGGCGTTGAGATCCTCTACTCAAGACACTATGATACTCAAGACACTATGATATGGCATCAAATTCGGCGGAATGTGGGGAACGGAAGGAAGTGTCTTAACACTAGGTTCCTAAGTTTTCTCTGCCCAGTGCCGAGGTTAGGGGGGCGCGTGATGGGTTGACGGCCCGGGGCGCCAACTATGGGGAGCGCTGTCTGGACTGGGGCCTCGGCCTTCTGCCTTCCGCAAAGGAAGTACATCGTATCTAGTCTGATAATAATAAATGTACATCCCTCTATTCGTTTTTTTCATCCGCCTCCCAGATCTGAATTCACATTGGTTAAGCAAGAAATAAACACTCGATATTGATTTCCTTAAATGGGCGCCTAAATATTTTTGCCCGGGGTGTCAGTAGCCACAACACCGCTACTGCCTCTACCTACCAGTGCATTCTGTAGGATGTAGCGTGAAAAAAGATCGTGTACACATGTAAGGAAATTATGAATAACTGTGGTCCAGTTTTGTCTGAACCCAGTTTGATGGCTGAAAGATTTTTTAAAAAGGAGGAGTTGGACTCTTGGTATTCTGTACATATGCAGTTTGAAGCTAAGATACATTAAATAAAAAACAATACCTAAGGCTGTATAGTGAAAATAATCGACACTACGGTTACCTCTAATTGCAAATTGATTTGTGTTACCGAGAGATAATTAGGAACATTGAATTTCACCATTTATATTCTCTCTTGTCAATGGAATATTAAAATATAAATATCAGAAGTTACGTTACATACCTCTCTACGCAAAAAATCGTAGAACAGAAAAGTGACTGTAGCAAGCCCATTTCTAAATACTCTGAATGCTTGAAATCCTTTTACAATGTAATATTATTATATTTCACTTTTAAAATGATAGTAACTCATAATGTGCTATTGTAATTTAATATATATTATAGCAAATATATTTTAAAAAGGTTATAATCGTTAAAAATGCTATAATTATAAAGGAAATGTCAGTTTTTGTCATCACAAATCACTTATACATTTCTGCTCACAGATGTAGAAAGATTTTTACATAGGAACTATAAAAATAATAATTAAAAAAATCCAGCAGTTTTTTCTAAAAATACTAACCGACCGAAACAGGTTTTTCAGCCGAAGCCGAAACCGAAGTTTCGGCCTCGGTCATAGTTTCGGCCGAAACCGAAACCGAAATCGAAACTTACCTATACCTAATTTTTTTTTATTGCATACTGAAATTCAATGTATTGCAATGTTTTTGCACATATATTTGCATATTTTATTGATACTTAAAATCAAATCAAATTATTCTTTAATCAATTAGGCCATTATAAGCACTATTCAATTGTTAAGTTACATAGATATGTCTGTAGTTTATATTGATGAGATAAGCCGGTAAGAAATTCAAAAATTGCTCTTTTCAAAATATAACTAAAGTATAGTAAATGTATAACATAAGTAGCTTCCTGACTGAGTACCAATAGTATTTAATCCCACGAACTCTTATCATGGTAATAGCCTTGAATTGAAGTGAAATTGAATTAAGCTTAGCCTAATAATATATTTTTCAATTTTAATTGTTGAAGTGGTATATCTGAAACCACTTCTGGAATTTTATTATACATACGTGAACCTTGTCCCATGAAAGATTTACTAACTTTTTAGGAGTGTTCAGCTTTTTTACTACTACTATTTACTTCTTGTATTAATACCATGTCTATCACTGTTCCTTAAGTAATTGTAAATATTTTTGCGAACAAGTAATATATTACTTTATATGTACTTAAATGTAATCGTATAAACATATTACCAAACACCCATGCTGTAAATGGCGCAAACTGCTCTTTTTTTACTTACAAATATAGGCCATGTATCTGCAGCATTGCCCCAATGTAATATTTCATAGGTCAATATGCTATAAAATAACTAAAATACACTAGCCGAGCAGTATCAATATGCGTAAGCTGCCTCACATTTCCAACAGCGTAAGCAGCGGAGCTCAGTCTATCGGCAAGAGAGAACAGATGGGGGCCTCATTGAAGTTTCGAATCTAGGGTTAGTCCCAAGAATACCGCGATCTCAGAAAATTATAATCGCGAACATGGATAAGTCGACAAATTTAATAGAATTTCTCACATTTTGTTCATATTATAGTTTATTGCAAATTAAAAACAGATTTTAAACATGAAAGAGGCGAACTACTCAAGTGGTGGCTGAACACGATAATTGACAAATACTACAGTTTCGGTTTGGCCGAAAGTTTCGGCTATTTTCTGGTCGAAACTGAAACTATGGCCGAAACTAGAATTCTTGGCCGAAACTGGCCGAACCCGAACTTTCGGTCGGTCACTAAAAATACATTTGGTTATTCAATAAATAAACAAATCACATCTAAAGATCCAATTAAATAATATTTTTTTTTGTATATTATATTAATACAAAAAAGTAAAAGGAAGACAAATAAAAAAAAAGAAACAGTCAATATGGTTTTTATTAAATAAATTATAAAGTAAAATACAAATACAACAGTTTCAAAACAAACACAACCAATCAATACAAATTCAAAAATTTACAAATAGGTATGTCACAAAACTATTTATATTTAAAACTTACATATTATTTAACTAAAATGAAAATTATATGAACAATAATTACACGTCATCTTGTATACATTTTACAGTAAACAGGAAAAGTCAAAAAAAATATTGAGTTTAATACAAAAAAAATATTATGAACACATTCACATAAAAAAAATATTGATATATAAATGTGTTACATATCGATAAAAAAATAAACAACAATATAAATAAATAAATTACAACGATTCGTTGAGAGTTTCATTAATATTTCAACAATTTATTGAAAATAAAAAAAAAACAACAAAAAATTATGTTACAATAAGAAAATATTTACAAGAAAATTATTGCTCCAAGCACTTGATACGTATTTTAATTTAATGTGATGATAAGAAAATGAAATAAATGAAGTATAGCATGAACTATTAAAAAAGCAGTGTGCATATTGTTTAATCAGTGGTATGTTAATAAAAAAAGTACATCATTTGTATGAAAAGGTTTTTAAATATATTATTAATTCATAACGAGAGTAAAAAAAGAAACAGATAAAATAGTTTAGGACGAAAAAAGACACAACAATAGTTACTTTAAAATTAAAGACAAAAATGCTTATATACACATATTTATGACAAAGAAAAAAAATGCTTTAATATCGAATGTAATGTAGGTTAATTTCGAATTAAAGTTTACATATTAAATTTATTGTAAATAGCTTAGATTAAAAGGAAAAACACGGATTTTGTATCAAAGTTACTTAAATATATATATATTTATTTTCTTTGAGTTTTATAGTAATTTACTATAGGACAAAAATGATAGATTTAATATTCATAGGTAGAATAATATAAAATATTGGAAAATGACTTATAATTTTTTTTATTACCTAATATATTTCAAATTTGACTATAAATTTCCCTTATTAAAGGCACTTGATTCTAATGGAAAAACAATAAAAAATTAGTGTCAGTCTTTAATAAGGTCTGTTAGTGAGATCGCATTGGACCAGTTCATTAAATATCAATCAATCAATATCTATCAGTTTTCCATATTTACTATTTTTAAAGTGTTAATCAACACTTAGGAAAAAAATCTTATTTAGAAAACGTGGCAGGCTTTGAACCTGCACCTCTAGGAAATCGTCCAAAGTGAACGTACGGCTTAGTGGTCCGAGCCCCTCTCCCAGAGGCTCGGGTTCAAATCCCGCTGTTATTTTCTTGTGTTTTATAAATAAGTACAGACAGTATTATTTTTCCTTTTTGTACTTAATCTATTAATAAAGTGAATAATGTGAATATCCTTATTAGACTGATGTGTGCTTGTTGAAAAGAAAATGCTGTGTATGTTTTCTTTTAATGTCAAGACAGACAAAATCATCTTATATGTAAAACATCAATCAATATTGAGGTAATTTATATTTCCATTTCCCGCAAGGGACAGTAACTGTATACCGCATAAAGGCTACCGTAGGCAGAGAACTAGGGTATTTAGTGTTGAGATACTCTGTTGGCGTAAAGACATTTATTTCCTTTCTCACCATTTTGCACCAAGTTGTGTTAAGTGGCGGAACTCAACGCCGCGTTTTGTCTCAGTATTACATTTCTTTGCTCTGAATTTGAACAGACAATTAAAGGAATTGAAACATAAAATTGTCTTAAAACCTATGTCACTGTATTTTGTGTGCGTTCAATCAGTCATCGATAGTCTGACAAAATAATAAAACAAAATATCTCATTTTGATAATTTAAAAAAAAAAAGGAATTATACTACTGTATTTTTTAATCAAGGGTTAAGTAAGATTAATTATGGAAACATTTTTTTCAGCTTCACGCTATACCTGCATATGGTAGGGTAGGTAGAGCGAATTTGGGAAACTAATGTTAAGCAACTCCGTTCTCTTCTCCACTTTTTGCCGAATTTGAGGCATTGCGTGTATGCCGGAACTCAACGCCGCGCTTTGTCTTGTTACCAGAGCGAAGAAATATAAATATTAAATCTTCTATTTGAAAATATAAAATGTCACATTACCTCGAGTGGGGATCAAACACACCAGTCGCGTTTACAGACACACTTAAACCCTATAATCAAAATAACAAACATTCAATTTAATATCATAAAAAAGAGACTTAGATATTTGTTGCAATTTCACACAAAAACTACAATATCCAAATCTAATTTAGCAAATATATATATCAAAATATATATATATATATATATATATATATATATATATATATATATATATATATATATCAAAATAGCAAATACGCTACGAATGTAGGTATAGTAATTGAACTAGTGTTTAGCGTGCAAGAGTTCCCAGAGACGTAGCTCGGCCAGCGCGGTGCGCAGCTCGTGCTGCAGCTGCGCGGCCAGCGCGGGCGCCGCCAGCGCCGCCGCCGCGCCGCGCGCCCACGCGCCCGTCGCGCCCGCCAGCGCGCTCAGCGGACCCAGCCCGCTGATGTGCAGGTCCATGCCGCTGTGCATAGTTATTATACTTATAAATAAATTACATTATTAAATACTTTAATTATGCTCAGCTCCACGCTGTATCCCGCACGTGGCAGGGTAGGCAGAGGGAAAATAGTGTTAAGACACACTGTTCCACTTCCGTTCCCCCCTGGCCTTTTGGCCGAATTTGAAGCATTGTGTGTTGAGTGGCGGAACTCAACGCCACGCTTTGTGTTATACCAGAGCGAAGAAATGAAAACATTAAATATTTGAATTGAAAATATTAAATATTTCATTTCCTCGGGTGGGGATCGAACCCATAACCTGTCAGTTACATATTAAACTTAAATTTAAAAAGCGTATAAAAATTTTGAACGAAGCAGGATTTAAACCCACGCCTCTGGAATACCGTTCCAGGTATTCCAGAGGCGTGGGTTCAAACCCTGCTTCGTTCTAAATTTGTATACGCTTTTTAAATTTAAGTTTAGTATTTTCTGTCCTAAGTGTGGAATAACACTTTAAAAACATAGTAAAAACTGTCAGTTACACTTACACGCGTGTGCCACTGCGCAACGACAGGCCTACGTTAATAACTGTTCATTATATTAGCTTCACGTCGTCTCTTGTATATATATACCAGGGGTACAGGAGTCGGGATATTGTGTGTTTGATAATTGTACTCGCTACACCTATCTTGATTATTGGAGCGAAAAAATGATGAATTATTTCTTTGAATGGGCGTAGAATTTACAATTGTTGCGTTTAGTTAAATAGACTATGACAATTATTAGTCGAAATAGACTATAGCTTAAAACATTATAATATTTACATTATTGAATTTTGAATTGAATTTATGATAATAATTATTTTTTTAAATGATCCGTAAAGTATAATTTTATTTTTTTTTGGAAAATATAGTTTTAGCTTTGTTTAGCTTATTATACCACAATAACCACACTCAAAAAAAAATGTTATGCCAATAGCTTAAATATAGTCAAAAATTATTTATTAATTTTAGCTTCACAGTTTACCTTACATCAAATAAGAAAAAAAAACAAAACAGCTACTGTTAATCACTGCATTCCCAATTTGCCACCCAATTTATACAACAATCAATTACCATTAAAATATTTCTATAACCAATATACTAACTCCAAGCGCTGCACGCGCAGGTCGTCGAGCTGCGCGTAGGGCTCCCAGCGCGCGAGGCCGACGCTGAGCGCGACGTGCAGCGCGTTGTCCGTCAGCGCCGCCGCCACGCGCCCCGCGCACACCGCGCCCGCCGCGCCCGCGCCCTTTATGCGGTACTCGTCGTAGCCCAGCTGCGTTGCGGGAAACAAACACTTTTTATATGGCAATTATACCATGCACAGCGTGAAACTACAAACACGTTGTTTCCCGCACATGTCTTCCGACACTGTCTTTACGACACTTCCCATTAAATTGTAAGGAAAAATAATTGGAAAGTATCTAAAATGTTTTTATTTAAAACATAAACTAACCAACCCCGATATTAAAATTTGAACTAAGAATTTATAAGAGATTTCACAATACAATTATTGAAAAATCATTTCCTGTTATTGTTTAGTGACGTGCCGTGGTCCGCATAGTGCTCACATTGATCACGACGCTTATATTGCTAACGCGCGGTCCGATATTAGTGAGCGCGCCAACGTCTGTTAGCAGTACTAATAATTCGGAGCACTTGAGAGCGTGCTTACGAATTTGACAAGTTAAACATAAGCTAACAGAGCATTTTTTGATATAAACATGAGTGGAGTATGTGGTGTAGCCGATAAAGATTATATAATGCTTGTGAAAATGCTTGTATGAAGCATTTTCCGAAATTGAAGAAAGTGACGATAGTGACATTGACGTGAAGGATATATAAAACGTCAAATAAACGTCAAAATAGCGACAATGCTCACGGTGCTAACGCTCCGACCCGTCACAAGATTATATTATATGACGTCACAAGTGACGTCATATAATTTACAGCGCTAACAGTGAGCATAAAAAGCACAATTCGGACCGCTCGTTGGCGCACTAAGAGCACTGCGAGCATAATACGGACCGCGGCCTAATATTCAGCTTTCTATTAATAGTATTATCACGACGCCATTACTCAGGAAAGTAAAGAAATATAATTAATGATATAAATATAGTTATAATACAATTTAAAATACAAAAAACCAGTTATGGACAGATATCAGTCATGGCGCAGCGGCACAACTGTGCGACTGTAAACGCAACAGTCTGTAGGTTCCATCTTTCTCACGAGGAAATGAAATAATGTATTTAATACTTTTAATTTACTGCTCTGGTAACAAGATAAAGCGCGGCGTTGAGCTCCGTTAGTCAACACAAATTTGTCAGAATTTCGAGAAAAGTGGGAAACAGAAGTGCACTATAGACTTAGGTTCCTTAAGTTCCCTACAAAAAAACTGACCTGTAAATCCTTTATCTTAAGTGTAACATGGAAGCTTGTTTTCATAGGATCGGGTCGAGTGACGCTGACGTCGTTGATACGATTGATGGTCGCCAAGTTCTTCACCCACCCCGTATCAGTATCAAACTTGCCTATAAACGATACTGTCCCTATCTGAAATATTTTTAATTATATGAATATTTTGGTAAAAATCTTCGTGGCGCAGGGACACAAGCGTACGACTTTAAACTAGACGGTTGGTGCTTTAAATCCCAATCGGGGGCATAAAATATTTACTATTCCCATTACTGTTCTCGTAACTAGGCAAAAAGTGCGGCGTTGAGTTCCGATTTACAAAACGCAAAGCCATAAGGAATCAAAGTGTCTTAGCATTAGGTTTCCATATTTCCCATGTCTACACTGCGAATAGCATAAGCATATAGAGAATAATCATTGACTCTGGCATTAGGCTTTCTGGAATGAAAATAATCAACGGTTAGAAAAATCCTAAAATCCAATCCCAATGACACTCCCATCCACTTCCGTTCCCCACTTTCAGCCTAATTTAAGGCATGGCGTGTTGAGTGGCGAAACTCAACACCGCGTTTTGCCTTGTACCAGAGCGAAGAAATGAAAACATTAAATATTTAAAATTAACAATGGCAAGCCAATTTTTTAGTAACTTATTATATTTTTACTATGTTTTCTACTGCTTCGTTCAAAATTTTTATACGCTTTTTAAATTTAAGTTTAGTAACTTATTATATATTATGATCATTCCGCTTACTTGAAGATCTTATTAGAAAAACATTCACAATGCATATTTCTAAAAAAAATCTATTACAATATATATACATAAGTATTACCTTATGCAAAAAAGTTGCATGTAGAGGAGGCAGTTCTAGCACTTCTCTATGTGTTTGAAACAGTGTTCTTCTCATATTAATCAGTACTAAGTCGACAATTCTGTTTCCATTTTGAGCTAAATTGTCCACCATTGATCTGCAAACACATAGAAACTATCAACAACCAACAAATTAACACTCATTTTACATACTAGCGACCCGCATGTGGCTTCGCTCGCTTGTTTTACACTATTTTTTTTTACATATCTAAATATGTAACTATAACATGTATATTATCACTTTTGAGACAATATATATAAATTGAAAATAAAAAAATAGGCAAATGAATAATCATATTGTATATTTATATACATATTTTAAATTGGCTTAACATTTAAGTTTTTTAACACAATTTAAATAAAAAAAACACTAAATGTTGAGTGGAGTTGCCATATCATAATGAAACTGCATTTAAAGACAGCCATTTCTGAGATTAGCGCGTACAAAACGCACAGACAAACAGATAAACAAAATTTTAAAAAGTTACTTTTTTGGTATAT
Source organism: Eueides isabella (assembly GCA_019049475.1). Classification (NCBI taxonomy): domain Eukaryota; kingdom Metazoa; phylum Arthropoda; class Insecta; order Lepidoptera; family Nymphalidae; genus Eueides; species Eueides isabella. The sequence continues at coordinate 9,662,021 of CM032395.1, read as the reverse complement.
ATAATATTATTTTTAATATACCCTCCATCTACAGACATTGATGGATTACAGATTAATTATAAGTATATATACATAACTTACATATACGCCTCCAACATGCTTGGGTTACTGCATACAACCTCTGATACACTCGTGGCTTGTCTTAACACTTGGCTCAAGTGCCTCTCCAATTTTTGTTGAAGCAACGCAAATAGTTGAAGAGATATTGCAGATGTAAGTGGCAGATCATCTGGAAGAGAAATAGTAATTATATACCATAAAATAACATAAAAATATTATATTGCACACTATAAATATGTACATAAAAAACAATAATAATAATTTGTAAAAACAAAATTCTTCTATATTTGCTTTAAATAGGCTTAGGGGGGCTTTGTGGGTTCGATCCACACTTGACGCACGTAAAGCAGAGAAAACATAGTGTTAAGACACTAACAGTGTTCTGTTCTATTACTAGACTTTGCAACTCTACGCGGATATATAGTGATCTACTACTATTACTACTCCACTCAGCTTCACGCTGTATCCCGCACGAGGCAGGGTAGGCAGAGGGAACCTGGGAACCTAGTGTTAAGACACTCCGTTCCAGTTCCGTTCCCCACTTTCCGCCGAATTTGAGTCATTGCGTGTTGAGTGGCGGAACCCAACGCCGCGTTTTTGCCTTATTTCCAGAGCGAAGAAATGAAACATTAAATATTTAAATTGAAAATAATAAATATTTCATTTCTTCGACTGGGGATTGAACCCAGATAGTGGAAAATAATATCATATTTACAGTAAAAAGGTCATAACTGCCTGAAATTAACAAAAACGACGCAAAACTAATTTAATTTAAAAACAAGGAATTGAACATTAATATATTTTAAAATGACATACAATTTGGTAAATTATACGTAATATTTAATATTTCCAATACATTTGTAAACTAACCTTATCTTTACTTTATGTTTGGCATCAATAAAATAATAGTGATAAGGTAGGTACTGTATTATTTTATAATAGAATTCTATTGTAATACTTTAAATCGTTACATCATTTTAAATTAAAGTGGGAAACAGAATGAAGTGACTTAACACTAAGTTCCTAAGTTCCCTATGCCTATCCTGCCAAGTGCGGAATACGGCGTGAAGAAAAAAATAACATGTGAACCTAAAAAGAAAACAGGATTTCTCATGGAACAAATTATTAATATTTTTGTATGTCAATTAGTATCTATGTATATATCCGCCGTGGCGCAGCGCCACAAGCGTGTGACTGTAAACGACAGGTTATGGGTTCTTTCCCTACTCAAAGAGGTTAAATATTAGATATTTTCAAATTAGAAATTCATATTTTCATTTCTTCACCCTGCTAATAAGGTAAAGCGCGGCGTTGAGTGACACCACTCAACAAGCAATACCTCAAATCCAGCAGAAAGTAGGAAATGGAAGTGAAACAGTCTATTAACACTAGGTTCCCAAGTTCCCTCTGTCTACCCTACCGTGTGTAGGATACAGTGTAAAGGTGAATGAGTGAATAGATCTTACCAATGTGTTTGGCTAGTTGCTCTGTAGTCAAAAAATCGTAGCCCCCACCTCTTTGTGGTGATGGCCATGATAACTAAAAAAAAAAATAAGAAAATATTTAATATATATTTAAAAGAACATAGAATAAAACAAAGTTTACTTATATTTATACATATATGGTATATAAAACCATTGATGGTGTATGTGTGGCATTTTAACTTATAAATGGATAAACCTATGATTATGTTTTTTGTGTAGCGGCACAAGCTGTAACCTGACTGTAACCGACAGGTTTTGGGTTCGATCCCCACTCGAAGACATAAAATATTTAATATTTTCAATTTAAATATTTAATGTTTTCATTTCTTTGCTCTGGTACGGCAAAACGCGGCGTTGAGTTCCGCCACTCACCACTGCCTCAAATTCGGCGGAAAGTGGGGAACTGAAGTGGAACGGAGTGTCTTAACACTAGGTTCCCAAGTTCCCTCTGCCTACCCTGCCTGATACAGCGTGAAGCTGAGTACTTTTTGTTCTGGTAGTTTTTAGTGAAAAATAAAAATGGGTTTTTGATTCTTGATGATTTGAAATTATATCAATGTTTAAGCTTTTTTAAGAGATCTTACCTTAACAAGTACCTCATCATGAATAAATTCTATGCCTATATTAACAAAGGAGTAAGCATCATCCTCTAGAATTAAGCCTACATTCACATCTGCTGTCATATTTGATAATGTTATACTGAAATATATAAAATATACAAATTTATTATGAGTCTGTCATGGTATAGTCAATAGCATCTGACTATAAACACATTGGTTGTATGTTCGATTATTATTTTTTTTTGCTCTATCAAGAAAATCTATGGTGTTGGTGTCAGCTAATGACCAAGCCTCATTTGTAATTAGATCGAAAACCTAGTGGTAAGACTTTCTGTTCCTTTATCTATTTTTAGCAAAATTTGAAGCATTGCGTGTGGCGGAACTCAACGCCGCATTTTGTCTTGCGATCAGAATGAAAAAAATTAAAATAGTAAATGTCTAATTTCTTCAACCGAGGATCGAACCCACAACTTGTTGTGTTGGCATTTTTGTCTCAGTCTCACAACAGTCTTATTGTTTATTGATATATAAAATATTTTTAATTGAAATGTTATTTATTTCATATAAACCAACCTTATATCCTTTTATAAGCAAGACCTATAAATGAATAATCCTATCAGTAAAAATTATGTAGAAACATGTGATATATTAGATAAAACAAATAAACATAATTGTGGAGTAAGAAAGCATCTGACTGTAGTATCTTTTCCTAAAGGTTTTGGGTTCAGTGTCCACTTGGGAAAATCATTCAATATTTTGATTTTACTACTTTGATCAATCAATTGGGCTGGAACACTTAAATTGCTGAAAAAAGCACTTAAAATCTATGTTTTTAGAGAAGTATTCTTACAGAACATGTCCTTCAGCCATGACAGGTATGAGGTTGTAAAGGTTTTCATTAAATGCACTGTACAGTCCTTTTACACTTACTTCTCCGAGTGAGCAGCGTAATGATAGGGACATAGATTTTAGATTTAAAGATACTGATTGCATGTGAAATGTTGGAGGCTTCACTAATTCCAATCTTGATAAGTTCCTAGAAATTTATTAAAATTTATTTATTTATATGCTATATGCCTAAACTGCTATGTATAGGTGTGTAAGAAACTGAAAAAAAATATATGGATAACAAATATGGATAAGAAGCCAGTCACAGTGCAGTTAGAGGGTATATTCCTCAAATTTATTATTTTCAAATAAAATACCTAATCTTCTATAAAAATATTTAGTATTTTCTAATAAAGTATTTAATATTTTTGAATGATTTTTTTTTTTCATTTTAGGTATTTGCACTGGTTAAAAGGCAAAGCCTGGTGTTGATTGCTGCTACACAGAATATCTCAAATATGGTGTGTGTGGTGGAAAGTGTTGAGTGTATAAATAGTGTCTTAACAATTGGTTCTCATGTTCCCTTTGCCTACACTGCTAGTTGTGGGGTACAGCGTGAAGCTGAAAAATGTATGGATAAAATATTTGTACTTTCACTTATTTAATATTATTGGTCATCATTTACTTACACTTGTGTGTTTTTGGCAAAATACGATGTATCTTCTAACATATCAGGTTTAGGTTTTTCTCCATTTTTTGTTTGTTGCAAAGCAACATTAGTAAAGCTCTGAAGTGTAATAATATAAGCGAGTAAGTCAAGAATAATAATTATTATATACAAAAAGTAGTTAAACTATGTAACATAAAAATTATGTAAAATGTTTAATTAAGAAAAGCACTTTAAAGATATTTAAATTAAGTTTATTTACTCTTTTAATAACATCTTGAAGATTTGGTTGAATTTTAGTGAGGTGCTCATCGAGCTCCTGTTTTATATCCACGGATTCTTCTTCTTCCGTCATCTTCTGGTAACCATTATTCATTACAAAATTTAATTATTCGGACACAACTTAATATATTTATGTCATTAATTATAACCGAAATTCCAAAACATATTGGAAAATGATATGGTTGTATGCCACATCAAATTTGACAACTTAAAACAATATTATTTGACAGTTGACATTTATGTATTGTCAATTTGTAAGTCACTACGACTTATTGACAATTTGACATGAATGTATGGAGGGTAGAGGTAAAGGAGAACCATCTCAGTGCATTAAAAAGTGGTCATTGCAAGTAAGCAAATTGGTGGCGCCTCGGTAGTAACAGAGACAATTTTTAAAACAGCGCCATAAATTTATTGGAGACAGAGAAGGATACAAAATTAAAAAGGAAAGAAAGATTTTCGCTTTGTCACTAACAATAACGAAAACATTTTTTGCAATGATTTAATTATTACTAAAACAACAAATTTATGTATGTTTGTTAATTCCGGTATTGTAAAATAATTATAACAAGTTAATTATAAATACTGTTGGTTGAAAAAAAGACAGACAGGTTGATACGTATCAATATTATTATTTTTTTAATTTTCGTCTACTTGGACATATTTTTCACAGAACAAAAATTATTGAAAAATAACAAGACAAAAATATATTCAGTTCAATTTCAGTTTTAAATCAAGCGATTTAATCTACTTTTTCTCAGCAGTTTTATAGGTTATATTTACTAAATTACACTTGACTACGTAAATAGTTCATATTTTAAATACTGCATATTTTTAACTACACAAGTACACGAAATATATTAAACACAAGAGGACACTTTTTCAACTTTTCTCTCAAACAAGATGGTTCTCCTTATTTCTTCCCACCATGAACCCATGAACACACTCACAATTCACTCTGTTTATAACTGCTACATTCAGATCATTCTCTGATAGCACACTAGCGCCACTTTAGTGAGTTCAAACCTAATTATTTGCAACTACAGGAGACCACTTTTTCTTTCAACTTTTCTTTTACATAAGATGATTCTCCTCACCTCTACCCTCCATACATTCCTAACTGATTTGTCAATTATTGTTAATAGATTTAGTGAATATATTTGGGAACGATTCTCATGTATCAACCAGTATATTTGTTGTTAAAAAATGGTGGATATAGCCCGGCCTCTGCAGAAAAGTCAACATTTAATGTATACTTTTATCGCATTATCTGTACTCATCAACTTATAAGTATTAAAATGCGTTTGAAGCTTGACTACATTTTACTGTTGGGTGTTATATTTAAGTTTTGAATGTTTTTTTTTACAAATAATTATTTATACAGAAAATAATTAAAAGTATTTACAATATTCGATTTTTACGTTAAAAATCATTAGTTCTATAGATACCATCCAGTAGTAGTATAGTGCTATTAGAGTATTATCTCCAGCGTAACCTTATAAAATATATTAATTTCATCAATCATGACTTGTAGTCTAAGTAACCTATTTCTGGTTTGCTTATGTTCTGTCTCACGGCTACTTGATTAGGATATAGAGATAGTTTTGTTTAGTTCAAAGTCTAACTTAAATAGCACATAAACAAAAAAAAATATGGTTGATAATTTTGAGAAAGTTGAATTAATGTAAGGATGACGCGTCTGTGGTTAAAACTAATCAAATGTATATACATATATAGAAAACCTGTCTGATAGATTCCCTATATTAGATGCAAGCGTGCAACTCCAAGTTGTGGGTTTTATCCCGACTTCTTAAAATTTAACATCTAATATTTTCGACAGGCCAGTCGTAGCGCAGAGGAACAAGCGTGTGACTGTAACCGACAGGTTCTGGGTTCGATCCCCAGTCGAGGAAATGAAATATTTAATATTTGCTAATGGAATGGAAGTGGAACAGAGTGTCTTAACACTTCCCGGGTTCCCTCTGCCCAACCTCGTGCGGGATACAGCGTGACGCTAATATTTTCTTTTGCTCGATCTGATAACGAGGCTCCGCGGCGTTGTGTTTCGCCAAGCAATGAAATGTATCAAAATCAAAATTATCTTTATTCAAATAAGCCTTTACAAGCACTCTTAAATCTACATAGAAAGGTCTGTAGTGTCAGTCCTACAGGAATCTACTACCGGTTCCGAAGGCGGTTTTGCTGAGAAGAGCCGGCAAGAAACTCAACAGTTGCTCGTTTCAAAATATCAATTAAAGTATATGTATATATAACATAGTTAGCTTCCTGAATGAGTGGCCAACAGCATTTCCCACGCTTTTTATCATGATAATATTCTTGAATAATATACTTTGCCTAACAATATATTTTTAACTTTTACTTTAATTTTTTTAAGTGGTAAATTTAAAATTACTTGTAGAATTTTATTACACATACGTGCACCATGTCCCATAAAAGACTTACTCACTTTTTGAAGACGAAAACTGGGAGTGATCAGTTGTTTTTACAATCAAGTGGAGAATGTGTTATTAGTATGTATTCCACCAATGACATATTTTTGGAGTTCATGCTAAAGCATGAACTCCAAAAATAATAGTGCATTATAAATAATTTCATGCTTTTTATCATGATTTGTGCTTGCAATATAATAATCAAATCGAATTATTTTGAACAGAAAAGTTTAATTACTTATTTTTACGGATAAGATAAGCTAAACGAGCGTACAGGTGATGGCGTGATGATGAGAGATAACTATCGCCCATGGCTCCATGTAACACCAGGGGAGCTCTGTAGCTCCCCTGGAGTTACAAGGGGCCGTAAGCGTGTGCCGGTCATTAAAGTGGAGGTAGTCGCGCTTTTTGAAGGTACTTATATCGTATCGACCTGGAAATACAGCCGCGGGTAGGCCGTTCCACAGATGTGTGGCGCAAGGAATAAAATTTCTACGAAGCCTAAGAAGTATGTGGATGGTACTTTAGTTTATGGCGTACTGTGCGGTTAGAAAATTCGGCGGCAAGTACCAAGTCAAACAGTTCTCCAGAACATTCCCCGTGAAAAATGCGGTAGAGAACACAGCACAGCGAGGATACGTCTACGCAAAGATAAAGTATCAAGCCCCTCACTGATCATTGGGTCCTCAACGATTTGCTCTACGATGTATGCGATCAAATGGTTCAAGCTGATAGTGGGGTGCACCTACCTAGAGGTGAGAATAGTATTTCATATGAGGCGAACCTGACCCTATACAGGGCGAAACGGTGTTTTGGCGTGAAGTACTGTCTCGTCGTGCTGGTGATCCAAAGTTTATTCGAGTCTAACTTGAATCGCTATACTAGCGGACGCTCGGTAAACTGAAGCCCAATATACTAATGCTGGGCGTGGCTTTAAGCGGTTAAGGCGCAGACTTGTGTCTTCTTGAAGTGAACCAGGTTCTTTTTACCCCATACAGAGACATTTTCGCGGGACGCCTCAATGAAAGACACAATTTGATTTGCGCACTGGTCGACGTTTTCCCGAGAAAAACTTGCACGGCCGGAGTATACAGCGTTCACAGCGCTATCATCTCCATAACAATGTATGTTAGAGCCCTCTAACATATAATTGATATGTAGAAGAAATAACGTAGGGAGCAGCACGCAGCCTTGGGCGACGCCGATGTTTCTTTCTTGACACACATGATACACACAAAATAAAAATACAAGAACTTACTTAAACAAAGTTCGCACAATGTATATTTCAGATATCAACATACGGTGGATACCTATTTACAAAGTACCCTGCGAGACAGATCGAATATCGAAACAGATAATAGAACGCGATGTTAAGTGGCATCTACTGCGCTAGTTCATATACATATACGAATATAACACTGTTATTTATGTGTCAAAAAAAATAATTTGCTTTGATGAATAATGATGCATTTCCTACCCGATCCAAGGATTTATAATTTGACCATACAATAGGTTAGTTGACCGGTATAAATTTATGAAATAAGTACATACACATAGAATGCCAACCTCACAAAACAAGTCATATTCACAAATAAGCTTAGGAAATTGAGCAATAAAATTACAATAAAGAGACAGATTTTAATAACAAATTAATAACGTTTATTACGTTTCAAATTGTGTTTATGTGCAAATTTCTTATTTTTTCTTTGTCGCAGTATTTTGTCTCTTCGATGCTTGTTGTTACGATGATTGTTAGACGACAAGTCATCATTTTCATTCTCATTAGAGTATGCCAGCGTTAAAAACTTATTGTTTTCTGAATTCTGTTCTTTTGTTTCATCAATTGTTTCTTTTTTTTCATTGGAAATTTCTTTTTTTTCATTGGAAGTTTCTTTTTTTTCATTGGAAGTTTCTTTTTTTCATTGGAAGTTTCTTTTTTTTCATTGGACGTTTCTTTTATTTCATTGGCAGTTTCTTTTATTTCACTAGTATCTTGCTTTATACTATTATCTTCATTCGCACTATTCTTATTTGATATAATTTCTGGAGTTCCGTCTTTCTCAACTTTGCTCGAATTTGTCTGGTTGTCGTCTTCAACATAATTTAGTTCAGATGAATCTTTGACAGAAGGTAAATAGCCAGGTACTGAAAATATTGACATAGTATTTACTTTCAACTTTTAGTATTGTTTTTTCGTAAAAACAAGCAAACTTAGTGACAAATACTCCGTTCTTAAATTCTTTCTGTCTTTTTTTGCGAGTAATAATTAGTGATGAGATTTAAAAGAGTGATTGGTTTTCCTCAACTGAGGATCGAATTCTTAACCATCGCGCTTATAGACGCTGTTCATTATGCCACAATAATTTAATTTAATAGTAGCAAAACATGTGATTTCATAAATATTATTAAGAACTAAATACGTACCACAGCGGTCCAAAGTGCTTAGCATATTTATATTGTGAACTAGCGTGTTAGCCATAATTGCAATTATATGACGCTCCAGCAAATACTTAAAATTAGATATTACTCTGCTGGCTGGACCTTCAACGGTTAGTGATTCAGGTCTATGAAGAAAATATTATATTTGTTATTGTTAATTGTAATCGGTTAATAAAATGTAAATGATTTTGCTTTTGAAGAAAAATTTAAGGATATTACAAATATTTTCTAGCTATGGTATTTTTAATCTAAGAAGCTTACTTTTTACTTTTAATTTCAAGAATTTAGGTATATAATGGAGATAATAATATTAAATGTATAACTGAAGTAGAATAACTGTAAATATCAGATATCAGAAAATAGATGTGATTTCTCACTTTGTTTGTTCCAAAAATTTGAAAGTAATATCTCCAGCTGGAGGAGATTTTATCAACGATATTCTCATATGTGCAGTTAAATCATCTGCTGACAAAATTACCATGCCTTTTACGGGCGGGTATCCAGCCTTAAGTACCGCATCATATCTGTAAGACAACTGAAAAAAAAAAAACTACTATATTGAACTGTGTAGTTAAAAATATATCATCTCTAAAGAAGAGATGATGAGAGATCTCTAATAGAGAGTTAGTTGCCCTTAATATATTTTGTTCTCTGATTTTCGTAATTAATAATTATTATTTAATAAACAAAAAACTATTACAAATTTAAAGCGATATATTTGCTTCTTAAAGTCGCCCGATAGTCCAAGATTTAAAATTTTTGAAGAACTTCAACATCCACAGATCTATCAATAAATAAATAAACGTCTGCGATCTAACATTAAGACTCAATTCAATCTAACTTTAAACAAGACTATTGTGGGCTAGATGCCCTTTCGTAAAAAATAATTATTTTCATTTTTTAGCTACTAAGCGGACAAAGCTTGGCTTTAAGTGCTGCTTCTCAACACGCAATGGGGAACGGAATGTACTAACAGTAGTGGCAGTTGGTTGGCTCTGCCTACCATTATATTAGGAAGACAATATAAAGTAAAAAAAACTCCTCAAAGTAAGCAAAAAAATAAAATATAACGTGAGTGTCTACTGTACCTTCAGATCACTAAAACCAACAACACTATCAATGTGCCGGATGTTGAGTTCCTTACCGTCCGTAGCTATTGATCGTCTGTAAATACTATCTAGACCACGTAAAACGCCGTTCGACAATCTTATTTCCTATAAATAAGAAATTTATTGTTGTTATTTGTTATTTATTTTAGTTCATTATTAACTTTTATTTTTAGTTAAATAATTATTTTGTCTATTTTAAAGTCACTTATTTTAATTTATGTGTTAATTTTCCTTTTTAAAATGTTGTTTTTGTATGTTTTTAGTTGGTTTTTGTTCTGAACCTTAAAAGTAAAAATTGGATCTGTTATGAAGGAGATCATGTGGAGATATCAAGCTATGATGTAATGAAGCTATGATATATAATGTTATACCAAAAATAGTTACATCTACTATCAATTGGATAAAAAATACTTCTTAATAAACGCAATCAAACGATGCGAGCATTTAATAATTGTTTTTGCCGAATTTTGTATAAATTTAATAATTTAACAATACCTATGGGGGGATTCTTACGCATTTACAGTTATGATTGTTCGCTGTGTATATAGAGGGAGAAATTTGAAAAGTTTAAAATTATCAGAAGTTTCATAGAAAAAAATCATTACAAATGTATGATTTAACTTCTTTATAAATGAGAGCATATGCATGCAACTTAAGTTTGTAAATTTTTATAAATTGTACTTTCCGTTGCCCTAGAAGAATTATGAAATGACCGGAATCCTAGGTGAGTTTAACTTGCACTTGACAGGTTTTTTATAATTATCGTGTATACCTTATCGATACTATCGTTTATAGTAAATTCAGGTAATTGAACAGCGTTCGCTTTTATTTCCTTAATTCGATTTATTACCACATCGATGAATTTTGTCGTATAATTATTCAGTGCTTTTGTTTTTTCTTTGTTATATTGCCTGGAAAATGTTAAGTTTTTAATTAATAAAAAAAATAGAAATATATACACACACATACACATATATATCTATTAATGTATGATATTTTACTTACTCAAATTCAGGGTTTTCGGCAACCACGAAGTACATAAGATAGTCATTAAAGTAATCTTTAAGCCATTTATCTAAATCTAGTTTTAATCGTTCCATGAAAATATCTGTAAAGTTATAAATAAATTCAATATTTTTAACAATATATTTTGGCAGTTATCGACCTAAATATGTGTATATAAAAAAGATATCGTTAAATTTATTATTTGTTTTACTATTGTACCTATACATTCAAAATATATATAAAAAAGTCATTCCATGTTTATTATGCTTCCTCCTACAGATCTTGACTAATGGGTGGAGAAAACAAACTCCAGACTTTAGTTAAATTTAGGGAATGGACATACATATAACCATAAATATCTCGTAGGTAAAAAACCCAATTCCAATATTATGGAGAATACACAGTTAAATACAACATTTACATGCAGTTCAATATGTTGTGTTACGTTTTTGGCGGGTTTGGTGGTTACTCTACACGAATGCTAGAGGAAAGCTGAAAACAAAATCTTTACGTCTGTCTACTCTATTATACGAAATAAATAATTATGAAACTGAATGAAAGTAGTGTTATTATAAAACAATGCAATAGAAATTAAAATGCGTTATTTACCAATATTTCTCTTATACAGTTTAACCGTTAAGGTAGAGTTTTTATTTCTGTACTGAAATAATTAAGAGAATATAATTATTATACTTCTACGTTGAATCAAGAAAAAAATAAAAATAACTCAACTCAACTCAGCTTTTTGCTGTATCCTCATCACATGGCAGGGTAGGGGGAGGAAACTTGGGAATTTAGTGTTAAGACACTCCGTTCCACTTCCGTTCCCCACTTTCCGCCGAATTTGAGGCATTGCGTGTTGAATGGCGGAACTCAACGCCGCCCTTTGCCCTGTACCCGAGCGAAGAAATGAAAACATTAAATATTTAAAATGAAAATATTAAATGTTTCAGTTCCTCGAGTGGGGATCGAACCCACAACCTGTCGGTTACAGTCACACGCTTGTGCCACTACGCCACGACAGGCTTCATAATAATAAATATTTCGTTTCCTAAGCGAGGATCGAACCCAGAACCGCTTGCTTTTACAATTCCATACTGCCCTCACAACAGTCCTCATTAAAATTCGAAAGTCGGTAAAAGTCGAAAGTCTTAAAATTTGCTTATTTACCATCACAAGTACATCTTCCATTTGTACTTCTGAAATAACCATTTCTATAATTAACCGGTTTTTTAACAATTTGTATCGTCCCTCCATTTTATACGTTACATTCTTTAACAAAATTCTGTGAAGAAAAACTTGTACGTTATACTGTGTGTTACATACATATCGTAAGTATTTCTATATAAATAGGAATTTAATTCAAATAAGATGAGAAACATAACATAATTTTCAACAATACACAAATATTATCTTAACGGTATTGTTAACTTGTTAATAACTAGTTTCTACGTTCAAAGTTCAAAATTGAATTTGATAAAGTAAGAAATAAGCGTGACGACAATTTCATTGATTCACTTACTCAATTTGTCCAAAAGTTGGTTCGTAAAATAAATGTCCGGGCTTAGTGGAGACTGTACAATCGTAAGAGCCAAATAAATGTAAATCGTTAAGATGGATTTTCGTTTTGATTATTAAGTTGGCTAGATCGTTCTTAATCTCTAATATACGAAAAACGGTATTATTGCGCAGTTTCATTCGATGGAAAAATCTAAAAAAAAATAAATACAATATTTTTAAAATAACCATTTAAAAGTGGCAGATTTAAATTCATCGTTGTTTAATAGAAATAAGGCATAAATGGAACTTAATAAACTTTTGCTTTTCCACATTATAATTATCTACAATATTTATAACTTAATTTTTATGTCGTGAAAGTCCAATGTTAAGAAAACAGTTCATATTTATTAGGCTACTTACAAAACTGAATCAGGCATCTTCATCATGCAATATCCACCGAGATTTATCCCGGCGGGTATCTCGTTTTTGTTGCCTTGAGCTGCGTGGAGAGCCCGTTCTGCTATTCCTCGGTTTTTTAGCATGATCTACGTAATGGAATGTATGTAATATGAATGTTAGTAAGATATTAAGTATTGTTTGATTAAAGAGTGATATTACAATCTATGTTTAAACATGTACAAGTAATGCAAAATCACTCGATATTCTTCATGTATAGGTACACTTATTATCGCGTTAGATATAAGTTTTTAAGGCCTGTTGTAGTGCAGCGGCACAAGCTTCCCACTCAAGGAAGTGAAATAGTTTTAAAATTTTCAAATGAAATATTTAATATTTTCGTTTCTTCGCTCTAGTAAGCAACAACAAGGCAAAGCGCGGCGTTGAGTCCTGCCACTAAGCACACAATACCTTAAATTCCCAATTTCCCTCTCCCTGTTCTGCCATGCGCCAGATACAGGGTGAAGCTGAAAAATATTGTACAAAATAACCTTTCATTTTTATAAGTTCTAAAAAATGTGCTATAACCACCAGAAAATAAAAACCTATTTTCTGGTGGTTATAGTAATAGTAATAAAAACCTATTACTTCAAATTTGCAATTTCAACGGTCAATATACTTTAATTTTACGAGCGCCGTACGTTCTGTCTAGCCGAAGGTAATGTCAGGGTTTAACTCACCACGAGCATTTCTTTATCGAGTTTGGCACCCCCGTTCGTATCTTGGAAGGCTTTCTTTACTTCGTCATATTTATCTGCAATTAAAACATCGTTTAGAATAGCTTTAATTATTTCGAGAACTTTTTTATTTAGATTTTTTTATTTGCATGGCAGGGTGGACAAAGGGAGCTTGGAAGCCGGCTGTTACGACGCGGAACACAACGCCGTTTTGCCTTGTATCCATAGCGAAGAAATGAAAACTACTATAACGTAATATGTGACTAACTCGAATCGGGATCGTATCCACAACGTTGCGTTTACAGTCGCACCCTTGTGTCCCTGAGCCACGACAGGCCTTTATATATCTTTTCTTTCTTTTCTTTTCTTTTTTTTTAGCTTCACGCTATATCTCGCACAAGGCAGGGTAGGCAGAGGGGACCCGGGAACCTAGTGTTTAAACACTCCGTTTCACTTCCGTTCCCCCCTTTCCGCCGAATTTGAGGCATTGCGTGTTGAGTGGCGGAACTCAACGCCGCGCTTTGTCTTATTATCTATAGATAATTGCCTCTATATATATTTTATTATAATAGGTATTATCGTGGATATATATACTAAGACAAACAGCAATATTTTTTTTAAGTTGTATAATCCTGTCTTATACAACTTAAAAAAAATATTGCTTTTTGTCTTAGTATATATCCACGATAATACCTATTATAATAAAATATATATAGAGGCAATTATCTATAGATAATAAGACAAAGCGCGGCGTTGAGTTCCGCCACTCAACACGCAATGCCTCAAATTCGGCGGAAAGGGGGGAACAGAAGTGAAACGGAGTGTTTAAACACTAGGTTCCCGGTTAAAAAGACGATAATAAATAATCTTACCATCTAATTCTTCGATTGCATCAAAATAAAGATTTTCATCAAATTTCATCCAGCAGTGTTTTTTGCATTGTGTCAAAGTAACATAAAATATTATAACAGCGAACAAACATTGAGTATGCAAAATGAATTCTTTACCTAATATTTTCATAGTTATATGAGAAATAACTGATCAAGAAAAGTATTTAACTTTTAATATTTTTATTTTCTATACCATATAATTTCACGTTTCAGTACAATTGAAGTTATGGAATTTTAATTATTATTTTTTCATTACTCCTGCCTGTATTACTTTCAATCAATTTTCCAACAAGGCGATTCTCTTAGAAATGTTAAAAATATTTGTTATAACTATAGCTATAGCCATTTTAAGCGTTAATTTAGCCTCAGTAGAAGATAAAATAGCTCAATATTTTAGGAGTGGTAAGATTTTTCACTTTATATGCGTAATTTTTTTGGGATTCCGTACCTCAGAAAAAAAAACACGAACCTCTTACTGCTTTTTCACGTCATTATACTGGATGTCCATCTGCCTATGTGTACAAATCATTAATTTTAAGAAAGCATAAAGAAAAATCAAGCTCAATTTTAAACGAAATATCTATGTCTATGTCTACGGTCCCTTTGAGTACAGAAAATACAAGAGCTTAATTCAACACAATCAAAATATACTAATGTTTGCATAGTTTTTTTGCATTTTGTATGAAATTCACCGCGTATTCAATACTTAAAGGGCCAGTGCAGGGAAGAGGCTTGGTACAAAAATATCCATGATACATTGTAAGCTGATGCTTTAACTTAACTAAATTAATTTTAAGAAGTTGGCAGACAAAAATGTTTGTAAATAATATTTCGGACGAGATTTTTAATAATAGATACTTTATCTATTTTTATATTATTTTTAATACGCGTACGTATGTTTTAGATGTATTTAAGAGTTTTCAAAAACATTGGCAAGCGCACCGAAGGTCTTTTGAACACGCCATACAAATGGTATGTAGATTTTGTTTATTTTTACCGATTATAAGCAATTTCTCCTCTGTTAAGGCTTTTATTGTTTTATTCGGCTTGGTAGTTAGTCTGGACGTGGGAAAGCCCTTCGATTGAGTATGGTACGACCATCTTACGGGCTTAGCGATAATTGTTGCAAGAAGATTTCCAGCTTGCCCGCTTTCTCACTACACTCAGTTTCTGCTGCTGTCCCCCAAGGTAACATGCTATCCTTTACACTTTTTCTTCTGCATGTTTATGACGTCTTAGAGAGCTCTAACATACATTCCCGGACAGATGATATCGAGCCTGTATACTCTGGCCGTGCAATTTTTATTGGAAAAGGCATATCTCTAGAATACTTATGGGGGCACTAGAAAAACCCTGTTTGTCGTGTCACCAGTTATAGATAATACTCCGCTTAAAGCCGAGCCAAGCATCAGTATATTGGTGTCCTTAGCGTTTCAACTAACTACCCGTATCGTGATAATCTGGAAACCATGACCAAATTGGCCAAATCTCGAAGAATCTGGGGGTAATCAGAACTTTACTCCAAATCACAGTTTGGCACTCTATAGGGTTCAGGTTCGACCACTTATACAATACTCTTCTCACCTCTGGGGTGGTGCATCTTAGTACCAGTTTTTGATTGCATTCAATGTAGAGCTGTTCGTTTTTTTTTATGGAAAAGACGGCAAACGAGCGTACGGGTCACCTGATGGTCACCGTCGCCCACGGCCCCGAGTAACTCCAGAGGAGCCTAATGCGAAACGCAGTGGCCAAAGCCACTACTTAACGCCGGTCTTAAATGCCGGGGGTGGTAATAATCCGGTCGAGTCTGCCTATGCGTGTTGCCATTACTGGCAACGTGACTCTACCACACGCATTTTAGTCGCCTCTTACGACACCATCAGTACCAGGGTGATCCTATTCTAAGCCGGAATTACACGGCTAAATAAACGTTCGTATCTTTAGACTCCATGACCTGTGAGGGTCTCGACTTTGCCTTTAAATAGCACATCTCTCTCGATTTTTTTTGTTTTTCAAAACAAGAAGTTACAACAACAAGCTTCATTTTAAGAACTTGAAGTTCAATAATTTGCCATCAGTTCCGATTTGATGTTTAAGTGAAAACGACACCTTTGAAATAGACTGGAGCAAGCATTTCATTCTCTAAGCGTGTCATCATCATTAAAAAATCATTAAATTAATACACAAACGTCTTTTCACAACTTTTTTAAATTGTGAAATGGAAAATTCTCGGTAGTTTTCTGGGATCCTATTGTGAAAGTGTACACCCAACAATTACGGACTCTATGTAATTAAGTTACAGGTACACTAAGTTCTAAGTGTAATAGTAAGTCTATCTCTAGTTTTCATATTATGTACATCACGGATTATAGTAAATTCAATAACATTTTTTTTTCAAACAAAACATTTTGAAAAATGTATTGAGGTGCAACGGTCAATATGTTAATTTCTTTAAATATTTCCCATAAATAATCCTTAGTGCCTAAGTTATAGATTGCGCGCATGCTTTTGCAAGAAGAAGATTACAATGATACCGGCTGCAATGATACTAAAATGCCGTGAGACATAATACTATGAAAGTAGCTAAAGTAAACAAGGCGATTCGTTTCCTCGTCAGTTAAGAATTAGATTTTTTTACTGCTAAAGCTGCAGAATTCAGTCTATTCGCCAATACATCAATATGAGGCCCCCACTATAATTTGGTCAAAGGTTATACCGAGTAATACCGTAGAATCAACAGGATCCACGGCTTCACCATTCAAGAGTACATCGGGTTTCACAATTTTCGTGTTAGGTTTTCTGAATATTTTACATTTTATTTTTTTATTATTCAGTAGTAAGTTATTAGCACTAAATCAGTGTACTATTTTAGAGAGAGCTTGTTTGCATCGTCATTTACTTTTTGTCTTCCTTTCATTTTAAAAATCAACTAAGTATCATCAGCAAACAATTCTATCTCATGATTTCCTCCAACTAAATAAGGTAAATTATTGATATATGTATTAAAAACAGAAAGGGACTAAGAATAGACCCCTGTGCCACCTTAAAGGTCAACTACGCACCTTAAAAGCCATCTACGCCTGTAGCTCTTCTGGTATTACAGGAAGCCGTGGGCGGTGATCAATTACCATCAGGTGACCCGTACGCGTTGCCTTGTCTTTACCATAAAAAAAATATCCAAAAACTAGTCTTTTCTGTTCACTTGTTTGCCTTGTATTACGATTCATTATTTACGAAAATAGCTGCTTTTTGCAGTAGATACCATTTTTAAGAAATATTAATTAATTTATTATTTAATTTTAGTCTTTGAAAGAAAGCTACGGTTTTAGAGGCATGAATGTTTACGTGAGGCGGGCGGCGGACACGCTGCGTATAACTAACGGTTTTTTTATGACAGACAATGTGATTGACTTGTAAGTATTTTATTTAATATAAAAACACTTTTTAATAATATATCTATGTAAATATTAAAGTAAAGCTTTATATGTGGTTTTTTAATTTTTATAGAGCTAAACATAAAGTAGATTTTAACAAAAAATCTTTTCAGTACTCAAAAAATTTGTAAAAAGACCGAAAATCTTCACTTGACCAATGAACAGATTTACGATCACTTAGAAACACATATGAGTTGCCAAACAGTATGAAACTTTATAAAGAATCACCTATCCAAAGACCCAACAACCCTCTTGCTAATTTTCAGAATAGTCCAATCAATTTCAGTCAAATTTTCAGTCAACATGAGAGAATCATCTATAAATAAGCCCCAGGTCCTGATGGTATCCCTTATATAGTTTATGAAACATGCCCATCAATTCTTTTCAATATAATCAGGAAAGCAAATTTCAATATTATTCCGAATAGCAATGCTTGTTCTCATTCCAAAAAGACAAAGAAACTTATCTCAAAGATCCTAGGCCGATAGACTAACTCAATATCCAAAATCTTCTTTAGTGTATTACAGATAAAAATGACAAATTTTATTATATGTAATAGCTATTTCAGGCCAATTCACCAGAAAGGGTTACTACCCGGACTTTTCTCACAACACCCTATTAGTGGAAAGCTTTCATGAGCGCGGAAACCCCACCTCATGAAAGGCAAATAACAGTCTGTTATATATTCTAAAATAAATTAATGAGTCATGACAAAAAATAGGGCTGTCGGTTTAAGTTAAACAATAAATATACAAAGTCTATCTTAGCCTTTGCAGACGACCTAGCAACCCTGACGTGAAATCTGCACCAATGTCAGAAACTATGACATGAAGTAGATAAGTTCTGTACATGGATTGCTGGAATGAGAGAAAACCAAGTAATTGCCAATGACTTTGTCTAGGTCGACGAAATATCAAGTAAACATCTTACAACCTGGTACTCTCACTGACTCTCTCTAAGTCGATAAAGCGTAACCACCGTTGCCAAAGCAGTGCCTTTTAAATTTCTTAGTAGAAAGACAAATTACAAAAGACGTGCGTCACCCTTAGAGGCAGTTGTCAATAGTTTTTAAACCTCCATAAGTAGTAGTAGATCAACAGCCTATAGGTTACATTAAATAGTTAGTTTTCAGTGACAACAATAACTTTGGTATGAAACTAAAAAAACTTTTAGAACTTTATAAACACCTTAGAGTTACTAACCACTACACAGTGCACGCAATGAATCAATCGAAATGCAGAGTGAGTGGTTGGACTTAGGCGAATTCTCTATCCCACCGTGATGACGTGACGTACCTTACTGTACGATTGGTCACCTGACCTTTCAAAATCTCAATGTCTAGAAGACATTGAGATTTAAAAAGTAAGTCCCTCAGTAGCTAAAGCCCAAAAAGGATTTACTACTAGTAGGAGACAGATCCACTTCATAAAGACAGGCGCGAGTGGAAATTTTAAGAGCAAGCCCTATTCAATCGTACTTCCAGCATCTGACTGGATTATTTAAATGGATACGTTTGAAAAGCAATATAAAATCCCAATAGATATTGGCGTTTCGTAATCTTGATCAGATTTATGTCTATTTTCTAAAACCGTTAGACATGTCATCTTTGTAGAACTCACGGTACCGTAAGAAAAAAAATAGCTAAAGACCATATGATTAGCATAAATAAATATTATGTGTTAGTAAATTAATTAACCAAAAATAGCCATAACGTTAATTTATATGCAGTAGAAGTGGATGCAAGAGGTATACTGCCGAATCTAATAATAAATACCAAGGCCTGTCATAAACTGCAGTAAGTTCCATTTTTTAGAATGAGTATCTAAGGCTGCATTAGCTGGTTCCTATTAAATTTGGCTTAGCAGTGAAGGTGGTACGAGTAGTAAAAGAGAGTGTTGACGTATGTCACAAAGGGGCCCCCGGAATCACTAGCCCCGGGTTACTGTCTCTGCCACACCATGGACCCGGCACCAGCACGGTGAACCCATGGAATGTTAAAAAATTCATCTCTCTTTTATCTTTGAAAATAAATGTATTTTATAAGTAACGGACTATTCTGTTCTTTTTATTATTATTTGTTATTTCGCATCTAATATATGTTTAACTGTTAAGTAGTCATTATTTGCCTCTGCTGAGTAGACAGCCTAATCTAGTTGGACCGTAACTAGAGATTGGATTGACCTACAGATTAGTTGGAATAACACATTAATAATATTTTTTAATATGATATACATATGTTAGTTTTTGTAAATAAAATATTTTTATTTAGAGGTCTGTCATGGCGCAGGAACAAGAGTGTGACTATTAAAGCTACAGCTAATCGCCACTCCGAAGATAGAGATATCATTATTTTAATTTTTTTACTCTGTTAACCAGGTAAAGCGGCGTTGAGATCCACCACTCAATACGCATTGCCTCGAATTCGACAGTGACTGGGGATCGGAACGGAGCGTTTTAACACTAGGTTCTCAGGTTCCCTTTATTTAGCCTGACATGTGTAGGATACAGGGTGAAGCTGAAACATTTAGAAATAAAGTTAAATTGTACATCAAACAACAAACCCGGCTCCATAAACAAAATTTATAAATCCAATACATTTGCAAGACAAATCCAACGTATCGGTTATTTATATCGGTTCACAAGTTTAATATTTACAAGGAAACAAAAGAACGGACACATGTACATAAATTCAAAGCTTAAAAACATAACCCTTCTTTGGAACTTCACCACAGT
Source organism: Eueides isabella (assembly GCA_019049475.1). Lineage (NCBI taxonomy): Eukaryota > Metazoa > Arthropoda > Insecta > Lepidoptera > Nymphalidae > Eueides > Eueides isabella. The sequence continues at coordinate 9,641,447 of CM032395.1, read as the reverse complement.
CAGATGATAAGTGCAATTTATTTGGTTTTTATTTACAGATTATTATTAGATACGACGTTAACGAGCTTGCCCCACATAGTATCGCCGGAAGTGACATTTGCCCTAGCTTCCAATGTTTTAAAAATAGATGCAGGTCTCAGTAAGATGATATTTGAGACAAGATATCTGTTATTCAGGAATCAATCTGATATTTTAATTTCAAAAGCAGATCAAGATCCATTCAAAACATCTCCTTTTAGTTATCAACAAGTTCAAAATGTGGGTCAGCTAGCGTAAGTAAAGCCTGTCTCTAGTACTTGTTATGAGGTTTACCTGAGTTTTGAAAAAAAAAATACTAATTTTATAGCGATTAATTGTGCCGGTGGGTTATGTTACAGTCACTTAGTTAATTTAAGCATAAGATTATTCAGTAAAAAGTCTTAATACATTATTAGGTACCTACGAATTACAGATGGGCCGTCTGTAAATTGATTGTACTTCCGGTAACAAAATAAAGCGCGGTGGTAAATTCCACTCAATTCGAATATTTGGCGGAAAGTGGAGAATGGACACTCCTTAAAAATAGGCTTCCTGTACCCTGTTAAAGCGTGAAACTGCTGTTGTGTGATGTTAATAATTGTTAATTTAAACATATGTATATTGAAAACGGTCTAAAAGAAAACATATTTTTTCATAAAATTAGCAAAAAAAATAAATTAAATATTGTTATACAGTTTAACAACGTAAATTATACTACTCATAACTATTATTGGATATAATTTTAATAAAGTATTTAGACGTAATAAACAACGCTTCAACAGACGAAAAAGATGTAATTAAAAAAATCAACGCTTAAGTACAAACACAACAAACTTTTTTCATGTTAGGATCGTAGCTGAGGAATGTATGCTTGTTGGTTACGCGTTGGTGCAACTGAGCGGTTACTCGGTAAACTTGGCACATGACACGTTTCATGTTAAAGGTTGCAAATTTAGTGTCGAGGTAAAACTTAATTTTATTATAATTTTATACTTCTTTATAAAATATTTAAAATAAAACATCTTGTCTTGGAAACCGTCCGGTCGGCCCGGAAAGTTTCCAAGAGGCGCTGTAATGTACTTAATAATTTAATACGTTTTTTTAATAAATATTTTGTTTTACAATTTAAAAATAGTAAAAATGTCACCATAATATACACAAAATATTATCCTTTTTTGTTCTGAAATACTAATTTTATAAAATAAAACTGTTGCTAATTAATAAATAAATAATACATGGTAAATTATGCTTAAAATATATTCATATTTTGGTTATTTGCTACAGATATCCCCATATCATTTTGGAGGTCCACCTGTGATAGCCCCATATTTTTCTCAAGATCAGAGTAAGTTTACGGCAAGTAATTCAATTTTCATTTTGTAATAAAAACAAAAATTTTAATTATTTCATTTTTAGGAAAGCAATTAGATCTCCTAATAACCAGACCAATACGAGAAGAAATGCTGCCAAAATTGCAGGCAGCAATGTTTAGTTACATAAATACAACTCTCATATTTGGGGATTACTTGGCAAAGTTTCGGTATGTGGTAATTAAATTAACTCGAAAAATGTTTTTGCTTGTAGCTTTAGTCCTTTGTTGTCCTTTTTTTTTAACTCCTAAAAAAATATATAGATATTATTTTTCAAGCTAGTGACTGCTATTATATTATACTGATATTTTTTAGTGATTACCAGGATAAAGTATATAAAGACAGTGCTAAGTTTTTAGATGAGATTATTCTTTTCATTAATACTCAAACTGTTGAGTTGGGAAAAGTCACAGTTGATTTAAACCCTCTTGCCGTATCCTGGAATTTCACTGTAAGTTATAATTATGTAATTATCGGTAACATTACCGTAAATGTTTTAGGGAATTTTAGTTTTATACATTTTTTTTTATTTTATTCTAGTGTCATTAATATAGGTAGTAAGTTTATGCCGAAATTTGACATAGTCGGTTGATATAACAACTCTTTTGATTCATATAATATGGAAAAAATAATTTGAGTTAGCAAAAACTTGCTAGTAATTGATTGAAATTTATGATTTATTTAAAATATGATGAACTCAGCGCTATTTGGCGAAATTAGTCGTTTTACCAAGTAGTCCTAACCAGTACCTAGTATAGATTTACTAGTAAGATTGCTCTTAGTTTTTATCCCAGCAGGTTTACCGAAGAGCCTTGAGCACATTTGAAAATTCTGGTATCTATCTGTTTACATTTCTGGGTTGGTGTACACCGCAGTATTAACCTATTTCATGGCATACAATGTAGCTTGACACTTTGGCTGAACGTAGATCTTCACATCTTGCTTAAATATTATTTTCACCATCTGGATACGACACGCGAGTACTGTACGTCACACAATTGTCGGCACAGCACTGTTTTTATGCTAGAATAGTAAAATGTAGTGAAATCTTAATTTTTCCCGTTCCAAGTTGTGTAGCGCTTGAAAGGATGTTTTTACAGAACTGCACAGTGGTAGAGAGCCGTTTACGAAAACATTTTGAATGGTTGGAGTTATATAATAGAAGTGTTTTAAAACGTGAATGCGCTAGAAATTTTTTAATAAAACAGATAGGTATATGAAAAAAACATATTTTATTCGGTCAATGACATTGCACAACTAATTTTTGGCGAAGTTAGAAAAAAACACGATGCCTACACTGATTGGTAATTATTTTAACTTGTGACGTATCCTAATAAAATGTGTATCATCAATTTTTTTTTGGAACAGTTACGTTGTTGGAAAATCTAATTAATGACATCTTTTTATTATTGTTATTTTCACAGTTATACTGTTGGAAAAAATATGACAAGCCGATATTTTTAGAATGAGTTGTTCTATTGGTAAGACAATTACCATATGAAATACTGGTAATTGTCTTCCCTCACTCATTAAAAGTACAAGGATTAGACCTGGACTTTTTTTTTCTCTATATTATTTCAGTAGCGTATACTATGTATGGAAAGTGACATAAGAAAAAAAAATATTTTTAACTACAATTCTAATATTACTTTAAACTGTTAGGCACTTCGATATATTTTTTATGTTTATTATATTTTGAGGCCTGTCTTTGTGTAGGGGCACAATGGTGCGATTGTAAACGCGACATGTTGAAGGTTGCATCCCCACTCAAAGAAATAAAAGTAACATTTACACATTAATATTTCAAATTAAATATTTAATATTTAAATTTTTTCGCTCTTGTAACAAGGCAAAGCGCGGCGTTGAGTTCCGCGTCACAACAAGGAATGCCTCAAATTCAGTGGAAAGTGTGAAACAGAACGTAGTGTGACTAGGTTCCCTATGCCTACCCTGCAATGTACGTGATGCAGGGTGAAGCTGATAAAAAAACAAAAATTTTAAATAATCAAAGATTTTTTAAACTCAGTGTCAAGAGATGGGTGATTGCTGGAATCGTATCATAGTTTCAAATGTTACGTTATATGGCTTAGATACGTTATACTCTTCTCATACTGGCGGTCCGTTCAAAATACAGGAAACACAAATAGCCGAGTCATTCAGATTTGATTCTATGATGGTAAGTGAATTTTGTTAATTATATTATATTTATAAGAAAAGTATATGTAAAATATGATTTTAAATGATTGTAATGAGATTTACAATTATCACTTATAGATATTAATTATAAATCATGATTATTTATTAAATTAATGAAAAGATCCATCGTATATGAATTTTAATTAAAAATACTATTAACATTTGTTCTACACTATGGATAAAAAAGTGTTTTAGAACATAATCACTGGTCGGGATTTATTACCATCTGATCAATTAATCATAGGTAGGTTTTTATCGAGCTATGGCGGTTGTCGATTCTTATACACTGTTACATATTATTAACACAAGTCTCGCTACAATTTAAAAAAAAAACCTCTAAATGCGGTAAAACGAAAGAAAGAATATTTGACGTGGCAGGACTCGAAGCCGCGCCTCTATTAAGTATCAAATATTTTTTAAAATGTATGTAAAAAGAGCTTAATAAGGATAACATGTACATTAAGTTATTAGTTATAATAAAGTTTTCATTACGATTATGATGTCCCTTTCGATGTGCGCTGAAAAAAAAGGCCATGCATAAAGATGTCTTTTTTATACTGCAGTTTTGAAAATTATTGTTAAGAATAAATATTATCAAGGTTAATAAAAAGCAAAAGCAAAAATAATTACATTTTGCTAGTATTTTTGCTAGTATTTTTTACTTAATTAAGATAAGTTTATTGAATCGATTGTTCGTCTTCAAAAACAGGTACGTGGAAATATTTGTTTCGAAAACAATACTGTAAAAGGAGATCATGAGTTCGTAGCTGAAATACGGGACTTTACGGTTAATATAGAAATGGACTTCAACAAAACGGAACCGATCGTCGATCCTATTGGTTGGAGGTAAACTTCCAAATTAATTTTTACTAAATTTACTATAAAATGAAAAAATGGTAAAATTGATGGTTTTTTGAGGTATTAGCGGCGTATCCTCCAGATTTTGCTTGTAATTTTGTTTTCTTTTTAATTCTGAACTTAAAATGTTTGTAATGTTGAATTTATGATAAAGTTTGTAGAGTTGGTAACAATTCCAATAAGATTAGAAAACATTCTATGTATAAAAATGGTCTTTTGTTATTTGGATTAATTTCAATTTTTAAACATTTATTGAAAGTAGAAAACAAAGTACGCACACTCACATATTTTCCCTAAGAGTAGTCAACAATGATTACCTACCTACTTTTAAAAAGAAAATATGTCTTTCTTTCTTTCTTAGCTTCACGCTGTATCCCGCACGAGGCTGGGTAGGCACAGGGAACTCGGGAACCTTGTGATAAGACACTCCGTTCCACTTCCGTTCCCCACTTTCCGCCGAATTTGAGGCATTGCGTGTTGAGTGGCGGAACTCAACGCCGCGCTTTGCCTTATTACCAGACCGAAGAAAAGAAACAGAAAATATGTAAAGATTAAAAATATAAATAATAACTGAATTTGCTGAACTGAACTAAATGCATTAAATTACTTCATTACAGAGTAATAGAACTATCAATAATCGAAGTGGAACATTATTTACAAGATCGTAAAGCCGCCAACTCTTTTGTACACGGCTACTTATTAAATACTGTACCTAATGTACTAAAAGATCATATTTACACTCTGCTTTTGGAGGCGTTGCGACAGTTAAAAGACAAAAATAATGTGAATAACATTGAGAGTAGGACAGAATGTCGGCCTGTCGACGAAAGAGTCCTATAAATGTAAATTAAATTTACTTTTGTGTTTTTCTTCCAATAATCCTCCTTTTGTATTATTTCCTTAAATAAGCAATGCTAGTATATATTGTTGGTTGCCTCTGCGCTTTTGTTTATGATAAAGCAAAATATTTCAATACCGTGCCTCAATAAATTAATCAAGATTCGTAAATGGTTTAGATGTAGTATTATTATTTTTATTTCATGATTTTTTTATATTGTGTGACGTGTGACACAGAGTTGTGTGAAAGAAATAATGAAAAAGAAAGGAAAGCATGTGTTTTAGTTGTAAATAAACCAACGGAATACTACGAAATAATACAAGTCGCGATTACAAAAATACTTCTGAATATTGCTGTTCTGTCACTTTTTACTAACACAACACTATATTGTAACGAGAAAGGAATAGACACAATCAAATGGCGTCATAGATAACATATGGTCTCAATTTATAACGATAATTTTGTTATTTTTAATTAAAAAAAAACATTCTTTATTTGTATAGTGAAGTCTCGTTCGCTTGAAATGCATTTCTTTTTAATAGAGAATTTTGGAAACGGCTTAATATAAAGTTTAATTTTAGTGAGTTTCAAAGTTATAAATCGGTCGAGCTTAGTTTTTTGAAAATAGAATTAAAAGCCAAGCTGATCCGATCCAACGACTAAAAACACGGTTTTATAAGTGAGCTAAAAAGACTTTTTTTTGTTCGTAACTGCTACAAAATGTCTATAGAATAAGAAAGTCAGTTATTCCATATTTACATTTTTCCTTTTTTTTGTCTTTTGTAATGTTATTTGTATTTTAATATGTTTTAAAAACACATGTTTTTTGTTCGTACCGAATGTAGTAATATTCGTTAAAATTACCAAAATTAAACATATTTTTTTTTCATACGCCAAATTTAAAGATCTTTTTGTTATCTAGTCTAGTAATATATTTGGAAGCCGAAATTTAACACCGTATAAAGATTTTGCGAGTAGAAATCAAATCCCTGTACGTCCATAACATTCGTTTACACATCTAAAAATTGATCATTTACATTCAATCACAAAATGTCTACTACATTTGGTACAAAAAACGTGTTGAAAAGTGTGAATTATTTATAACGGAAGACCACCCCTAGCATTTTATTTTGCCACGACCTAAGTAAATATGTGGTTTGACCGGTTCGACACAACATGTTAATATTTAGCTATCTTATTGAAAACGGTTACATTTTCGGACAAAACATCTGAAGATATAAACGGTACCTTTTTGATGGAATAAAAAATAAATATTTCTAATAGGTTTTCAATTTTATATCGACTATATTAACAGCATATCTGGTAATATATAATTCAAAAAGAAAAAAATGTTTATTCAGCCCTGCATGTATAAGCATACATGCAGGGCTGAATAAACAATTTTCTCGCATACAAAAAATATATCCTACATTCTCCGTTCCCCGCCAAAATAGAGAATTTGTGTACTGAGTCTTAGAACTCACCGCCGAACTATGTCTTTAATTTCAATAGGTAAGTAATCATCAGTCTCACGAAGATTGGAACGTTGTTTAAGGTTGTTAGCAATCACCGCAAGTTGCTTATTAACTTTTTATCCTCTTCATATCTATTTCAGTTATTTGTTGGCGTACTTGACGTTAAAAGGTTTTACTTATAAATAATTGTGAAAAACCATTTATTATTTTACAAAACCAAATCACAAGATACAGATCACTGATTTTAACGATTCTTACAGATTTAAAATTAAATTCTAGGTTCATCGCGTAAGATAATGTATTTTTTTTTAGCCGATTTAATATTTTTTATGTTTTAATGTGAACGCTCTGGTAGCAATACAAAGCGCGGCGTTGAGTTCCGCCGCTCAACACACAATGCTTCAAATTGAATGAAAAGTGGGGAACGGAACGCAGTTTCTTAATACTAAGTTCCCATTGCCCCTCTATGCGTACCCGGCCATAAGCGGTGTACAGAGTGAAGCTGACAGAAAAACAATTTGTAATCTCAACAATATATTTCTTATTTCATATACGTTTAAACAATATTTGTTTTGTCGACATTTTTTCTGTTTTCCTGATCGAGGGCGGTGCTGTCGGCCAAAAGTGTCTCATTTTAATACGGGTACTGTAATTTAAGAATAAAGGACACAGTGACAGTGATAAATTTCACTTACTTTTATTTATTCAACAGCAAAATATCTTATATAACTAAGAAATTAAATATTCTTATATTTATTCTATTATTAAAATCTTACAGAAAATAAATGCTATCATGTTTAAATTCCTTATTTATTTGAGAAAATATGAAAAGTGACACGAACACGAGTGCACGATGGCCTGAAAACCTGAAGAATTTTATCTAATATATCTGAGAAAAAGTATATATATTGCAAATATAAACATTATTTTTCAAACACTGTAAGATACCTTACCATACACATTATGTTTTTAATCTATAGTAGCGAAACTCAATTGATAGAAGAAATCTGAAATGCTAGTGTTAAATCACTCTGTTTCAATTAAGACATTTCCCTACTTTCCGCCAGCGGAAGGAAGGAAATTAAAATTTTTAAATATATTCATTCTCTGAAGTGGGAATTGAATCCAGGCTTGTGCCTCTGTGCTACGATCGCCCTTTTAATTATTTTTAACTATTATTAATATAATGGACGAAGTTGTTATTAGATGATACTAATTATATTAATATTACCTTTTAGTAAAATCATCAAAAAGTATTCTTATATCAGGTGTAAAATCTTTCTTTGTGTAATCATCAGCTGTTATAATTTTATCCAAAGCTTTATTCTCTTCTGCATTTATGTGTTCCATCTTTTCATCGCTATATGTTTTGGAAACTTCAAAATCGAACTTTAATCTTGTTGTAGTTAGTATTGGTGCAAACATTTTTATCATAATATTGGAATTCGTTTTCTGATTTATTAATGTGGAAAGCCGTAAAGTGGGTGGCGATATACTCGTAGTCATAATGGCTTGTTGTAGTGTCATGAATCCTTTATACGTTCTCTGTAAATAAAATGAAGAAAAAATTGTCTATAACGAATAGTCCGTGTGATTCCAGCTTAGAATAGGATCACCCTGGTACTGATAGTATCGTAAGAGGCGACTAAAGTACGTGTGTGAGAGTCAGATTCAGATTGTCAGCAATAGCAACACGCATGGGCAGACTCGACAAGATTATCCACCTCCGGCACTTAAAACCGGCGTTAACCGTTAACTTCGGCCACTGCGTTTTGCATTAGGTAATGAATGTAAATTAGGTAATGCGTTTTGCATTAGGTAATTTTACTATTACTATTTTATGTGAAGACTTTATTGGTTAATTGAATGTAAATTTGGTTTTTATTTGAAGTACTTGTAAAACTGTATGTCTTCCTTAATAAATAAACAAATAAATAAACAAATAATATGCCGGGCCCCGGTGCCCATCCATCCTAAGGACCGGCAACGCTCTTGTAGCTCCTCTGGCACTACACGGGGCCGTGGGCGACGACGGTGATCACTTACCATCAGGTGACCAGTACGCTCGTTTGCCGTGTCTTATCCATAATAATAATAAAAAAATCACAAAAAAAAAACTATGTTTACAAACTATATATTGATTTTAACATATTTAGGTATTCGTTTGGGATTTGAACCCACATTCATTGCACTTAAGCCAGTTTTGAAAATACGAGTATTTAGATGTGACATATGATAAAACATATAATGATTTAATTCTTATTGAATAAACATAAGTGTCAATGTAAATGAAATGTTAATTTACACACTCAACAAAGTTTCCAGAAAGGTTATCTACTAGTAGAGTTTCAGCAGGAAAGTTACATAAGTCGTTACAATTTTACAGTGTCGCTGTTTGCTTATTACCTGCGGAAATTCAACTTGTTCGTAATCAACCGAACTTTCAGTTTCGGAATATTTTGCTAGTTTTTCAGTGAACTTTTCCATCTCATCATTCGTCTGTAGTTCATTTGGAAGTACCGAGTTTTCGCTTGATGAAATTTCTTGTTGGTAATCTGAAGAAAAAATATACATATATTTATTTTGTACTATACAACTATAGTATTATTAAATTAGTTTTAAAATACACAACAAAAATACTTTAAAGTACCCATAGTGAACATTATATGATTACATAAGAAATTTGTTTATTATTGAAAGATAGAATAAAATATATTCGCTATTTCTTTAAATTATATACCATAAAAACAATATTAATTTAAATAATCATATAAATGCAACTATTTCACATTAATAGTATAAAATTAAAACACTTAATATTTCATAAGTGTACAGATAATTTAGAGTGATGTGCCAGCGTTAACATATTTAATTAATAGAACAAAAGAGTTTAACAAGTTCAAGAACTTCTTTCGGCTACACAAACTGTATGTCTGCTACAGAACATGTTGCTTCACTTGACACGATGGTTCTTACAATGAAATGTTGATGGTTCTTAAAATGATTTACAGCTTAAAGCAGACAGCAAATTCATGTTTTGTTGGCGCAGTATTTTTTAAATTCTCTACTCTCCACTTTAATATTTTTTAAACGCATATATATATATATATATATATATATATATATATATATATATATATATATATATATATATATATATATATATATATATATATATATATATATATATATATATATATATATATATATATATGTATATATATATATATATATATATATATATATATATATATATATATATATATATATATATATATATATATATATATATATATATATATATATATATATATATATGTATATATATATATATATATATATATATATATATATATATATATATATATATTTATATATATATATATATATATATATATATATAAACTTACGGCCTGTAATTAATGTTTTAATGCTGTGGAGGTTCTGGTTGTGGATTGGATCCCGATTCCAGAAAATAAATATTTAGTATTTTTAAATTATATTTATGGTTTTCATATCTTCGCTAAGGTGACGAGGCAAACCACGGTATTTAGTTCTGCTACACAACACTTGATGCCTTAAGTTTGAGTTAGATTTTTTTTATTCCTCTGTGTTCCCTTCTATGTGCGGGATACAGCGTGAAGGTAAAAAAATACTCTACATTATAATGATTGTGACTAATACATAAATAATAATTTGCCTACTTCAATTTTATTACTTCAATTGTGCCCACTTCAATTTTTAAACGACAAGCTAAAACTGACACGGTCTAAAGAGAGTCCATTTTTTATGCAATATGCCGTGTGAGGTAGCAGAGAGAACGTAATGAAAAGTTTTTTTATTATCTTTTTATTCGCTACACATTTTTAAATGAAATTTCTTTAACCAGATTAATCGCGTATATTTAGTGTCATACATTTTAGGAAACCCGACGTTTTGAACACTTAAGTACAGTAATAATATTATGAATGTGAAAATTTGTGATATATTTTTCTTTCTTATTTGTGCAAAATCTTTCGGTTTGGGTGAAACTTTACAGTTTAATATACCTTATTCATCATAATCCTACATTGATTTAATGCATAAAGAGCATTGGCTCCGTAACTCTGAGGCTATTTTCAATTTCAAAAATCTCCACGTAGCTAGTACGTTCAGCAGATAAAAAGCAATTCATGGTGGCTCTTTAATAATTTTGGAAAAATCTTACAAATGTAAAGAACGTAAAAATATTGTGAGCCTCCCTGTTGAGCAAACTATTGAAATGGCCTGTGCTGAGCTTGAGCATTTCATTGTTGTAAGTGTGTACAGACCTCCCACTGGGTTACATTAACACTTTGAAACTATATCAGAAGAGGTACTTGTAAAATTATCTGAACCTAAGAAGTCTATGGTTGTATGTGGTGATTTTAATATTAACTTACTAGAGAACTCCACCACTTGTACTAGATTCAGGTCTTTACTAAGTTCATATAACCTAGTTAACTTATTTCATGAGCCAACAAGAATAACTAGTTGTACCGCCACTTGTATTGATAATATTTTTACAAACTCTTTACCAAGAGAAAAATCAATAATTAATATGTTAAGCTCAGATCATTGCGGTCAGTTGGCTTCATTTTACTTTGGAAAAAATAAAATTTGTAAACAAAACAACATTATTTGTGTACCGATGACAACTGGTCGTATAGAAAAGTTTAGAAGAAATACAATAAAAAATCTCCAATACTTACAATTTACTGATAAACCCAATTTATTATATGTGAATTTTTTTAATGTTATAAAAAATGAGCTTAATGCGGTATTTACTTCTGAAACAGTAAAATCCAGGAATTTCTTATCATTTAATGATTGGGCGACTGTGGGAATGCATAAGAGTAGACAAAGGTTATATGAACTTTATAATGAAAAAGTATATAACCCGAGTAAATCATTTATTAATTTTGTTCGAAACTATTTAAAATTGATTAAAAAAGTATGTTCCATGGCAAAATCTTTACATATATGAAACAAAATAAAAAAATCCTCTGATAAAATTAAAATGACATGGAACATAATAAATTGTGAAACTGGAAATACAAAGAATTACAATTATGAATTTAAATTAAAAATTGACAATGGTGTAGCTAGCTATGATCAAGAAGTTGCTAGTGTTTTTGAAAAATTATTTGCTGCTATTTCAGTTTCCACAACCAAAACCCTTATAGTTTTCACAACTGTCGCTGAATCATTGCTAGAGGATTGCGTCGACAAATGTAATATAGACTTTAAATTTCATTCAATCAACTCTAGAGACATTGTTAAAACATTTAAGACCATAGATATCAAGAAAACATCAGATCTATGGGGTATTTCTGTCAAATTGATTAGTTTTATAATAGACGCTGTTGCTCCTCATCTTGCTGATATATTTAATAATTGTATAGAGTATGGTGTGTTTCCTGACCTAATGAAATTTAGTAAAATCATACCTATATTTAAATCGGGTAGTACATCCGATCCTAACAATTTTAGACCTATATCGGTACTGCCTTCATTTAGTAAAATTTTTGAAAAAAATATTTTGAATCAAATATTAATACATTTTAATTATCATAAACTCTTGCACAACAAACAGTATGGTTTTACTAAGGGTCGCTCTACTACCGATGCTGGTATAGCTCTCTTAAAGAGTATTTATGAGGCATGGGAAGGATCGCAGGATGCTCTTGGCATGTTTTGTGACTTGTCGAAGACATTTGATTGCGTGCAGCACTCGACATTGGTCATGAAGCTACACCATTACGGCATAAGAGGACGTGCACTCGATCTTCTGACTTCTTATTTAACTAATAGGATTCAGAAGGTTGATGTGAATGGTAAAAAATCTCCTGGTTCTTCAATCGGTATGGGGGTCCCACAGGGGTCTATTCTTGGTCCTTTTCTCTTTTTAATATATATAAATGACCTACCATATTTAGTTGAAAGGAGCCATGAGATAGTATTGTTTGCAGATGATACATCGCTAATTTTTAAAATGAAAAGAAGACAAAAAATATATGACGATGTAAACAATGCTCTCTCAAAATTAGTACAATGGTTTAGTGCAAATAATTTACTTTTGAATAGTAAAAAAACCAAATGTGTTATATTCCGAACACCCAACACGAAAATTGTGAGAGCCGATGTACTTTTGAATGGTGAAGCCGTGGATCCTGTTGATTCAATGGTATTTCTCGGGATCACTATTGACTCTAAATTACAGTGGGGACCTCATATCGATGGATTGGCGAATAGACTTAGCTCAGCAGCCTTTGCAGTTAAAAAAATCAGAACATTAACAGACGTGGAAACGGCTCGCCTCGTTTATTTTAGCTACTTTCACAGTATTATGTCCTACGGCATCTTACTCTGGGGTAATGCAGCCGGTATTCAATCAATTTTCGTCTTGCAGAAGCGAGCTATTCGTGCAATCTATAAATTAGGCCCTAAAGATTCTTTAAGGGAAAAATTTTAAGAAATCAATATAATGACCGTTGCATCGCAATACATTTTTGATAATATTATGTATGTTAAGAAAAATATTAATGAATTTACCAAGATAAGGGATATACATAATATTAATACTAGAAATAAGTTTAATCTTAGTGCACCTGTAACTCGATTGATTCGAGTCCGTAATTCTTTTATGGGTCAGGGTGTACGCTTTTACAATAGGATCCCAGAAAACGTCCGAGAATTTTCTATTTCACAATTTAAAAAGGTTGTGAAAAGACGTTTGTGTGTTAAAGGTTATTACCAAATTAACGATTTCATAAATGATAACACGCCTTGGGAATAAAATGCTCGCTCCAGGCTATTTCAAATGTATCATTGTCACAATTGATTATATGATGTAAAATTAGATAAAAAAAAAAGACATGTCCCGCTGAGTTTCTTTCGCCAGTTCTTCTCAGGTCTGAGGCAGTAACTTTAGTGAACTGGTGGTAAATTGTTTGACGTTCAAAAAACGAAGCTTGTAACTTCTTATTTTGAATAAAAATATTTGAATTTGAATTTGAATTTGAATTACAATTTAAATAAACATTTTGTATAATTTTTCTATGGTATAATACCATACAATAAATTTAATCTGGCGAGGCCTGGAGTGGTTGTTAGTACAGATTAAACAGGTTTATTTAAAAGTTGTTATAATCATGAACAGTAAAGACCTTATTATGTGATTCCTTATCTTTCGACTAGGGTGTAGAGAGAGGGAACCTAGTGTATAGATACTCCATTTTCCACTTTTCATCATCATCACTCCATTTTTCACTTTAGAGACAAATCGTCTTAAATGGTTGTATATAACGCAATATATATCACAGCAGGGAAATTAAAATAATTCAAATGTTACTATTCTCCTAAGCAGGATCGTTGCGATTACAGTCAGAGATTTTATATTTAAGGGCCTTTATATTCAAACTAATTTCCCTTTCTTACTTACGTACCTTACCTTAGGAACCTAGTGTAAAGTCACTTTGTCCCGTTATACCCTATATCAAATTATTTTCGCATTTATTCTGTGGCTCTCTTATTCGTTTTGGAACTTCCATTGTTAACAGATATACCGTTTAGCCGTTACCGTTTATAATTAATATTGTTTTTTGTAACGTTTACAGTCAAGTCGTTTTGGCCGCTGCGCCGCGATGGGCCTCATAAATTACCTTTATCGTGAACTCGTCTTTCCGGGTACAGGACATCCGGGGTATCATAATAATATCCTCTTCGCATGTATACTGCGACGTGATCGGTCTCTTAAAGTACAACATATTTTATTTTTTTTTTTTTTTCAGCTTCAAGCTGTATCCCGCACTTGGCAGGGTAGGCAGAGGGAACGGAAGTGAAACCTAGTGTTATGACACTCCGTTCCACTTCTGTTCCCCACTTTCCGCCGAATTTGAGGCATTGCGTGTTGAGTGGCGGAACTCAACGCCGCGCTTTGCCTTATTACCAGAGCGAAGAAATGAAACATTTAATATTTAAATTGAAAATATTAAATATTTAATTTCCTCCACTGGGGATCGAACCCAGAACCTGTCGGTTACAGTCACACTCTTGTGCCGCTGCGCCACGACAGGCCTCATAATTTATTTTAATTTATTTTATATAACTGGAATATATATTTTTTTCATATAAAGATCATATGTACAATGATTGATTACTATAAACTTTACTTAATCTAATGATATGATACTGAAGACTAAATAGTTACACTATATGAATCGAAAATCAATGTATGTAGTGGAGAAAGTGAAGAATGGAACGAAGTGTCTTAACACTAGGTTCCATAGTTCCCTCTGCTACATGCGTGCGGGATATAGCGTAAAGTTAAAAAAACTCATATAGACATTGCATTTTATATAATAAATAATGTTTCATAAAAAGATTATTTGAAAAATATAAAAGATAATTAACACACATTTTACGTATTATGAAAATGATTATGGTTATTATATAATAATCATCTTACTGTTAAGTGTTAGGAACTCTACTATGGAGTAGTTATAACCATAGGCCATACCCGCCATTATAGCGATAACGAAGCCACAGCATATTGCAATAGTTAACCAACAAGTCAGAAAGAAAGTCAGAATCCTGTTGAAAAAACAAAAACAGTTTTCAGCTTCAAAAGTGTTCCTCGGGTTTTTTACGAATAGGAAATATTTGTTAAGGAGTGGGATTTTGCCTTGTTTTACAAACGGGAGAGCGAGAGAACAAAAATAATTGTCTCGATTGAAAATCGTATCCATTTAGTTATATTTTACTATTTTTAATGAAGAAAAGTTGATTGATTCCGCATTGTAGATTGTAGAAAAAAACAGTTTAACGCTTATATAGAGATTGACACGCTGTTCTCCGCCTTCAAGCAAAATAATGTTCAAAACCGTGTGTACAGATGATTTTTTTAATTTAGAATATATATATATATATATATATATATATATATATATATATATATATATATATATATATATATATATATATATATATATATATATATATATATATATATATATATATATATATATATATATATATATATATATATATATATATATATATATATATATATATATATATATATATATATATATATATAAAGAAACCATACTTCTTAGCTTTAATTTTGATTAGTAATATAGTATTTACATGGATGTGTAATACATCCTTATGTTTTTGACCTACAACCGAAATCTGACTTTTAATTTCTCCAGAGACTTATGTAAGTGAGCTATACAATACTAGGGATAAAATGGTTCTCGTGTTATTAGCTAAAAGCTCAGTAAACCTTATGTTATATTTATATATTTAATGACTAGGAAAGTTGCTTATTCAAATAAATATTTTAAATATTATGATAGCGCTTATGGGCATAGAGATCATAGACCTATTGAAATTCCATTTTACAACGACAATTCTACAGCATACAATGTGAGATATAAAAATAAACATGGATGTATGTTTTTACTATTTTTCCTACCTGTCAAGACATTCCATTTTACTATGCCAACTCTGCAGCATACAGAGTAAAACATAAAACATACATATACAAATATGTATTAAGAAAAATTAAATTAATTATTGAAGGCTATAATTATTAGATTTAATATCTATATAATGTCGAGGCCCGTCGTGGCGCAGTGGCATAAGCGTGTGACTTTAACTGACAGGTTGTAGTCGATTTAAATATTTAATGTTTTCCTTTCTTAGCTCTGGTACAAAGCAAAACGCGGCGTTGAGTTCCACCACTCAACACGCAAAGCCTCAAATGCGGCGGAAAGTGGGGAACGGAAGTGGAACAATTCCCTCTGCCTACCCTGCCATGTGCGGGATACAGCGTGAAGCTGAGTGAGTAAGTGATCTATATAATGATAATTATAATATGTATGTATATAAAAGTATTTGTTTTACCTTTGAATTAAATCCAATGTCCACGCAAAGCAGTTACATATGTAGCACATAACCAATTATTGTATATCTATTAGGTAGATACAGTATTCAATAAAACTTCGTTAAAAATATCTGAAAAATATTTAAAATAAAATTAATAAAAAGATATTAAAGGAATTATTGTCGTAAGATGAATAACATAGGTTAATCAAATTGTATTGTTTTGTAATAAAATTTTCAATTTATATCTTCTTAGTAATTGTGGCGGAATGGTAATTCAAGAAGTGATTGAAAATAGGATTGTGGGCTTAGTAGGCTCGTAGGAAAGGTTTTTTACGCATTGCTTCTTAAGTTACGGAACTTTTTTTAATGAAAAATTTAGAATTGACGCCTGTCGTGGCGCAGCGGCACAAGCGTGTGACTGTAACCAACAGGTTGTGGGTTCGATACTCACTCGAGGAATTGATATACTACGAATGAAATACTTAATATTTTCAATTTAAATGTTTCATGTTTTCATTTCTTCGCTCTGGTACAAATCAAAATGCGGCGTTGCATTCCGCCACTCAACACGCACTGCCTCAAATTTGGCGGAAAGTGGCACGGTATCTTAACACTAGGTTCCCAAGTTCCCTCTGCCTGCCCTGCCACGTGCGGGATACAGCGTGAAGCTGAGAAGACAAATTAGAATGAATTCTATTGACACTAGTCGCTCATTCTACTTTATTTATTTAGACTTCACACCTACGCACCTTTTTACGCATTGCTTCTTGAGTTACGGAACTTTTTTTAATGAAAAATTCAATTGACGCCTGTCGTGGCGCAGCGGCACAAGCGTGTGACTGTAACCAACAGGTTGAGGGTTCGATAGCCACTCGAGGAAATGAAATACTACGAATGAAATACTTAATATTTTCAATTTAAATGTTTCATGTTTTCATTTCTTCGCTCTGGTACAAATCAAAATGCGGCGTTACATTCCGCCACTCAACACGCACTGCCTCAAATTTGGCGGAAAGTGGCACGGTGTCTTAACACTAGGTTCCTAAGTTCCCTCTGCCTATCCTGCCACGTGCGGGATACAGCGTGAAGCTGAGTAGAAAATTTAAAATGGATTCTATTGACACTAGTCGCTCATTCTGCTTTATTAATTTAGACTTCACACCTAATATAATTACAATTATAAAAGATATATATATACATATTTGCTAAAGCTTGGGATAAATAATAGATAAAACACGTTGTTGGACGTCGCTATCTCATACATTACGTCTCCAAAATTGGATGATATTGAAAATGATATTATTTATCAGAAGGTAAAGAAAAAAACTGTATAAAGGTCTTAAAGAATTTTGTATTAATTCAAATGAACACTTTATAATAATAAATAGACATGCTGCGGCATGTCACATATTTTTTTTCTACTGTCGTCATCTTCAAGTTAAAGCTGAATCGTCAAAATTTTCAAATTACCTACCTAGGTACATATAAATCTTATATGACCTCTTTAAGATTTTGTTGGTTTTGTGAAGATCAAAGAAAGGCTATACGAAATTTAAGCCAATGTTTAAATCAGGTGTAGTCTTTTCCCCGGAGACATAATTTATATATGAGCAATTCTGACAAGTGACTCACACTTTTTTTGATCAATGTAAATTTATGTAACGTGTGGTGATAAATTTGCTATCACAGGTGACACGTGTACCGTCTACAGAATCTTGATTTGGTTCACGTAGCTTTCATGAAAAGAAAAGCTCTTTTTAACGCTCATTTGGATAACAGGAGTTATGGCAACACTACTTATGTTAGTAATTTTGGTATGAAATTCAAAGCAAAAAAGCGTTTGGTTTTCCTGAACGTATGTAATAACCGCTATTCACCATTATACAGGATAACACCAAAGGGGTTGCAGGTGCATCGCCCACCTACAAAGTGATAGACGCAATTTTTGAAGAGACCCATGTACGGTACTGATTAGGAAGCTGATTTTTTTATTTTAAATGTTAATTTCAATGTAATGATATTGTCTAAAAAGTGATAATGTTATAAGATGGAGAAAGTAAGTAGTAATAAAATAGTGTAATTCAAGCGGGCGAAGCCGCGAACGCGTCGCTTTTAACATATTTTTCTATTTACCCAAAATATATATTTAAATAAAATGAATACCTAACTCGCTTATATTTGGCGCTATCTGTCGATGGGCCCTGAGGCGTATCGAATATTGTCGTTCTCGGTATTGCTTTGTAGTCAAACAATAATTCATATGGAAATATTAACATTTACTATCTTTATAGAAGCAGAAAAATATCTTCATTTCCTTCAATCAAATTGGTTATAACGGTTTATTTTCTCTTTTTCTATAGCATAGATGTAACATAATTCAATAAAGGCAATAAATTAGACATTTAGGATAGCTATAATTTAAAGTTTAAACGTCACGAAAATCTACAGAAAATAATAGACTAAGACGTCACGGGATTTTTTGTAATGCTCATGGATTGACTTTTATGGGCTGTAGTGTCTTTGATGTGATTGAAACTCGGTCTGCCTTCAGCGCGCTAAGTAATTGCATTCGAATTATAGTTTTACGAGTACTTATTGTTTCAAAACATTTTTTTATGGAGAAGATACGGCAAACGAGCGTACGGGTCACCTGATGGTAAGTGATCACCGTCGCCCATGGCCCCGTGTAGAATAAGAGGAGCTACAGAAGCATTGCCGGTCCTTAAGATGGATAGCCACCGGGGCCCGGCATTAACCAATGCGAAACGCAGTGGCCGAATCCACTACTTAACGCTGGTTTTAAATGCCGGGGGTGCTAACAATACGGTCGAGTCAGCCCATGCGTGTTGTCATTGCTGATAACGTGACTCTACCACAAGTACTTTAGTCGCCTCTTACGACACCATCAGTACCAGGGTGATCCTATTCTAAACTGGAATCACACGGCACGGAAATGTTCTATTTTAGTGTGGTTTACCCACAAATAAAAGTTAGTCTGCCAATTCGCAATGAACATATTTCAAAGTTATCCTTGATTGTTTTTATAAAAAAAATTATTCACGTTCCTTTCAAATCTAAGTTGAACCCACCATACAATCCCAGCATACAATCTAAGGTCATTTATATGAAGGTAATACTTTACAACCCTGTAGTCAATCTGGACGTATCTCAGGTTGTTATGAAAAATCCTGTAACCTTTTATTCTATAGGGTTGTTCCTTATAGAATAAGGTTACAGGATTTTTCATAAATGTAAGAGGAACAAAATGTGTAGCTGAAGAAATTAAATAGTCGGCACTTAATAAATATATCAAAGGTTTAATACCTTTTACTAAATTATATTACTGTAAAAGAAAAAAAAGTAAGACAAGATAACCATTTTAAAATAAAATATATTTCTTGTTCGACATAATTGGTATAAGTTATTGTTATTATGTTTGTAATTATTGAATTGGCTGAAATTTTACTATTTAATGTAGGTAAAACCAAAAGTAATGAAGATTAATAAATGAATAATTATGTAGTTCAAGCGGTTAATAATAAGTATAAGAATAGCAGAGTAATGGAATACCTATAGTAAGTATATAATAAAAGGATAGAAAACATAATGATATAAGCTCTGATTTGTAAGCTTCAAATTTTGCACAAAAGTTTCTAGCGGAAAATACCTTTTAAAATACTTGTTACACCCCACAAACTCGTATTGCCGGTAAATTGAATTTGGTACCCTCCGAGTCATCCAGGAAATTCAATTTTCAATATATATTATGTACAAGTGTAACAAACGGCGTGGGTCCCCTTGTTACAAATTTAAATAAATCATTACCGGAAATCGTCGCTTTTGGGACGTTTGACGTTTTGACGTTACTTTGACTTCGTTTATTGATGCAATAATAAAAAGGAGAGATTACAGTGAATTTACATTTTATATGCATATTTTGGAAAATTTTATTTTCATTTCTTAAGATAATCAGGCAGTTGGACAGCGTTGTAAACTTGGATATATTGATTTTACAATAAAAAATGTTAAATATAATTAATTCAAAAATAATTAAATAGCTAACTGCATGAGTCAAGTTATGAAAGTTCGATATTTTTAGTTTCTTCAAATTCTTCAAAAAAATACCTGCAATACAGTCTATTTAAATGAATTCTACAGTTTATGTGAATAATTGGTCATTTTATAGTGCTTGTAGGAATAAAATAACAATAAAAAAATACCTTTGACAACGCTAAAACAGCTCGTTTTATATGCAACGACACGAGCGACGAAACTGTTTTGTATGTCTTTTTAACTATAGTATATTTACTAAGTTTTCGATTACAAGTTTTGGGTCATGTTAAATATTTGAAGTGTAATTTACATACGTATCTTATTATTAATATATTAACTTAGTAATATTTAAGATAAAAAAATACTATTATTATTTATTTATAAATAATAATGATTGGTTATAATATTAAATATAAATAAAATATAGACGTAATTAATGATGATACGACGTCAATTGGGAGGTTATGTATTAGCGAACTTTATTTTCTATTTCTATAAAAACAAATTGTGTTTTCACAACTGCTTATACAATATATATATATATATATATATATATATATATATATATATATATATATATATATATATATATATATATATATATATATATATATATATATATATATATATATATATATATATATATATATATATATATTGTATAAGCAGTTGTGAAAACACAATTTGTTTTTATAGAAATAGAAAATGAAGTTCGCTAATGCATAACCTCCCAATTGACGTCGTATCATTATTAATTACGTCTATATTTTATTTATATTTAATATTTATAACCAATCATTATTATTTATAAATAAATAATAATAGTATTTTTTTATCTTAAATATTACTAAGTTAATATATTAATAATAAGATACGTATGTAAATTACACTTCAAATATTTAACATGACCCAAAACTTGTAATCGAAAACTTAGTAAACATACTATAGTTAAAAAGACATACAAAACTGTTTCGTCGCTCGTGTCGTTGCATATAAAACGAGCTGTTTTAGCGTTGTCAAAGGTATTTTTTTATTGTTATTTTATTCCTACAAGCACTATAAAATGACCAATTATTCACATAAACTGTAGAATTCATTTAAATAGACTGTATTGCAGGTATTTTTTTGAAGAATTTGAAGGAACTAAAAAATATCGAACTTTCATAACTTGACTCATGCAGTTAGCTATTTAATTATTTTTGAATTAATTATATTTAACATTTTTATTGTAAAATCAATATATCCAAGTTTACAACGCTGTCCAACTGCCTGATTATCTTAAGAAATGAAAATAAAATTTTCCAAAATATGCATATAAAATGTAAATTCACTGTAATCTCTCCTTTTTATTATTGCATCAATAAACGAAGTCAAAGTAACGTCAAAACGTCAAACGTCCCAAAAGCGACGATTTCCGGTAATGATTTATTTAAATTTGTAACAAGGGGACCCACGCCGTTTGTTACACTTGTACATAATATATATTGAAAATTGAATTTCCTGGATGACTCGGAGGATACCAAATTCAATTTACCGGCAATACGAGTTTGTGGGGTGTAACAAGTATTTTAAAAGGTATTTTCCGCTAGAAACTTTTGTGCAAAATTTGAAGATTACAAATCAGAGCTTATATCATTATGTTTTCTATCCTTTTATTATATACTTACTATAGGTATTCCATTACTCTGTTCTTCTTATATTTATTATTAACCGCTTGAACTACATAATTATTCATTTACTAATCTTCATTACTTTTGGTTTTACCTACATTGAATAGTAAAATTTCAGCCAATTCAATAATTACAAACATAATAACAATAACTTATACCAATTATGTCGAACAAGAAATATATTTTTTTTTAAAATGGTTATTTTGTCTTACTTTTTTTTTCTTTTATAGTAATATAATTTAGTAAAAGATATTAAACTTTTGATATATTTATTAAGTGCCGACTATTTGTTTTCTTCAGCTACACATTTTGTTCCTCATACATTTATGAAAAATTCTGTAACCTTATTCTATAAGGAACAACCCTATAGAATAAAAGGTTACAGGATTTTTCATAACAACCTGAGATACGTCCAGATTGACTACAGGGTTGTAAAGTATTACCTTCATATAAACGACCTTAGATTTTATGCTTTAGGTGGGTTTAACTTAGATTTGATAGAAACGTGAATTCATTGTTTTGATAAAAATACAATCAAGGATAACTTTCTATTTCTATAAAAACAACAATATTTAAGATAAAAAATACTATTATTATTTATTTATAAATAATAATGATTGGTTATAAATATTAAATATAAATAAAATATAGACGTAATTAATGATGATACGACGTCAATTGGGAGGTTATGCATTAGCGAACTTCATTTTCTATTTCTATAAAAACAAATTGTGTTTTCACAACTGCTTATACAATATATATATATATATATATATATATATATATATATATATATATATATATATATATATATATATACATATATATATATATATATATATATATATATATATATATATATATATATATATATATATATATATATATATATATATATATATATATATATATATATATATATATATATATATATATATATATATATATATATATATATATGTATAAAAGGTGCAAACTAAAATGCAAGTTAAATGAAACACTTTTAAACAGATTAATCGCGTATATTGAATGGTAAACATTTTTGGGAAACCCGACGTTTCGAACACTTTACAGTAGTCCGTGGTCACGGGTAGACTCTACCCAGTGAGTCTACCCGTGACCACGGACTACTGTAAAGTGTTCGAAACGTCGGGTTTCCCAAAAATGTTTACCATTCAATATACGCGATTAATCCGTTTAAAAGTGTTTTATTTAAAATGTATAACAATCGTGAAAATCAAAGACATTATTAAAATGCAAGTTTTGTTAACTTACTGGAGATAAAGAGTAATGTCTTACATATTTACAAAGGAGAGAAACATAAGGTTTATATGCAGAATTTGCCGCGATGTTTTTACAGGCGTAAGGGTTATACAATTATTCTACCATTTTTTTTCTATTAACCCCTGAAAAGTTATTAAATGGTACGTCCTTGGACTATTGTAGAGTTGAATAAATAGAAACATTAATGAATACATGTGAACTCCACCATGTGATACGTTATACATCCACTTTACAATAAAATATACGCGCTTTGAAAGCCCAATGAATGTTTGTAGTGTAAACATTTTTTCACCTAGTATGAAAAATAGTTTAGGATATTACTTTAAAATTTTAGTTAAGAAGCATAATATTTTTTTGTCGGCGTAGCCTCTTCCTAAGTAATAAAATTCGATTACTTTGGCAAAGGATTCTTATATATTATAGTTTCTTGACTTACCGTCATTGAGTTCTGCATTATTTCTTCTATTTATTGTATTAAAACTTTCCTTCTTCTAGAAGAGAGGTAAATTTAGATAATAAAATAGTGAATTAAGATACTTACTTTTTAGTTATAATATTAGTATACAGCATATAAATCAATTAAACAAAAATAAAAAATAAAATATATCCTCTGGTAACTTAATTCATTGATGTTATTAGACATTATTCTTTCATATCAAATGTCACAGATAATATAATATCATTGGCTTGGATTGCCAGACAATCAATTTATTTTAATTAGTGTTGTGAAATATAATATCTCTATAACTAATATAGTAAAACATAAATAATAATTCAGAGTTTAATTTGTGCTCTAAATATTTCAAATATATTTAAATAATTTGTTACATTGCTTAATTTCATATTAGGCATCCCTTGTATTGCGTCATTGTACGGAAAAGGTTTTGTTTCGAATGACTGCCATAATCTTGTTGTCTGGCTTTCCGGCAGAGGATATTGAAAATGAAATATGAAAAATATTTAGAAGAGCGCACGTTTCACAGAATATAAATATGCGTTATTAACAATACGTAACAAAAAAAACGTAATTTCTTTTATCTTTATTTGACTTTTTAATTTTAATGCGTCTCCCTAAATGTTTTGATTATTCTGATTGAACTTAGTGGTAAGTATCAGTATTTTATTTTTTCAACCCATATAGTTCCTCTATATTACAGATCTCAATTATTCTTATGTTGTTGCTGTTATCTTATTTGTTCTTATCTGTCTATCTATTTATATATAATAGATTTATAATGGACCGCTGTCTGTATGGAACACATATGAGAAAAAATATTGTACGTGATGAATATCATAATTAATTGATGTAATAATTATAATTTAAAGTAATTATTTTTAAACATTTTGTTTGCCTGTTCATCGTTGTTTTGCGATTATCTCAAAAACGGCTTGACCTATTTAAGTACAGACTTTTGTTGTATTTTTTGAAACAATAATATATTAGTTTTTCTAACGAACGATAAATATAAAATTTATTTTCTTGCAATCAGCATCATAATATATCATAATCATAAAAGAGTTTTATCAATATAAAGAATTTTGTTCGATAAAATTAGCGATTAAATAATTAAATTAAGCGTTAAAAGGGGAACATAATTATAATAATCATATGATATATTATGATAATAAGTGTTGTTTAAATTATAACAAATTACAAAAGACTGCTCATAACCATTCGTGTTTTGTATCACAGCCAAAATTTAAAAATGCCTCTCGCCAATTGCTTGATATTTATTTAAAAAAAAATGTTAATTGAGTCTATTGAAAAATTTCTAGTTCTGTAGTAGTTTCAAGTATTCAGTTCACGTCAGTCGGGCATAGCGTATCTACGACGGTGCACGCCCGCCCGCCCTACGCTTCGCGCTCTATCGTACTGAACTTTTGTACAATTTAAAAAAACTTATTACAGTTGCTTATGTTTGTATAATATTATTTAAATTTTATTTGTGTTTTGTGTATTGCTATCAAAGGATTTAAGAAAGTTTTTATTTAAGGTAAGATTTTATTGGTTTGAAATATAATTTGTTTTGTAATGAAATAGTTTCGAAGATTACTATTGTTATGTATTGAGAACAACAATGAAATATTTGCTATTTTACAATAATATATATATATATATATATATATATATATATATATATATATATATATATATATATATATATATATATATATATATATATATATATATATATATATATATATATATATATATATATATATATATATATATATATATATATATATATATTGGCTTTGATAAGAAGGCGTTAAGTTCCGTCATTCAATACGCAATGGCTCAAATTCGGCGGAAAGTGGAGAACGAAACGGAGTGTCTTATCACTTGGTTCCCAAGTTCCCTCTGCCTACTTCGCCATGTGTGGGATACAGCGTGAAGCTGAAAAATAAAAGCAATTTTGATAAAATTAAGGAAGAATATTTTGTTATTTACTCGATTTTTTAAAATCATTACATTACATTATGAACAAGAAAATTAAATGGAAAGTAATTTCATATATAATATAAATAGAAACAAGTATTATATTTTTTTATCAACTCGTGTAAAGTGCATGTGTATATGTATATGACACCTTAGTGTATCACTTAGTTACGTCAACAAGACACTAAGATTGAAGCTATTCTATATGTGGTATAATATATATATATACACTATTATCTAGTGCATATTGTGTCATATTTTTTATATGTGAATCACATGTTAGAAAAATAAATAATAGAAATATAAAAGTACACCTCTCAAATTGCCCTTTTGTTTTCAATTTGTATTCAAAGTAATACCAATTCTATCAAATGCTGAAGTTTGAGATAAATCTCTAGGAAAATCTGAACCCTCGACCAGTGCAATTTACCAGATGTATCACAACGCGGAAAAACTTTTATATTGACTAATTTTATTTTCTTCAGCATCACTGAGTGTTATCTCGATATAAGAGTAGGTACAGTTCTAATATGCTAGTGTTTAGACACACTTTTCCATACCTTCAGGCTGATCTCTGGGACATTGTGTATAGTCTTGAAACTCAACGCAGCATTGTCTCGTAACCAGACCGAAAAAAAAAACATTTCTCCAAGTGGATGTCGAATTAATAACCTTCTCGTTTACAGTCTGTTGTCTACAAATACAGTTCATAGCAATATTCACAAAGTGCATAAATAATTAAAAAAAGTAAAGTTCTAATTATTTAGTTAATTTCACATTTTTTACATTAAGCATACCCCCGAGTATCATAAAAGGCCTCTTTGAGTTAAATATGTGGGTTTATATGCTAAGCCGAGGGTAGTTATACAAAACATTCTGTTTGTTCCACGCATACAATAAGTGTACGCATACATGAGTGTATTATTTGAGACTGTAAATATTATTGTACTATTATATAATGTCAAGGACGAAAGCAAATGAAATTTAAAAATATGTTATGATAATAATATTTTTTTTATATGGCAACTATATTTTTTTATTTGAAAGAGTGAGCGAAACGTAGCTATTTTTGAGCTTATAATATTTAGAGCAGTATAATTTTAGATTTGTTAAAGTGAGTATCAAGCTAAAGAATATTATTCGGTTAATATAGTAATTGGCATACAACTTTGTATGTATGTATTTGTATTTAGAAGTACTCGATAGAGATCCGCCTCACCTTCATTCAGGTTACAAAAGTTTGAAAGTTGATAAATATTTGTTTCCAACCGAATATTTTCAGTATTAACAACAATGATAAATATGTGCTTTTTTGACACTGCAACCCTCATAAGAGAATGTGGTTTAAGTAAACGCCTTGTTAATACAATAACAATTTTTGAGACATTGCGTGCTGAGCGGCGGAACTCAACTCTGCACTTAGTCTTTTTACCGTGTAAGAGGTGAAATAAAATTAAATCATAAGAGAAATGACAGGAAATATAATTTGAAAATGAAATAGAATATTAAGAGATGTGAGAGAAAATGTAATTTGAAGATTAACATAAAACAGCTTCACGCTGTATCCCGCACGAGGTAGGGTAGGCAGAGGGAACTCAGAAACCTAGTGTTATGAAACTCCGTTTCACTTCCGTTCCCCACTTTCCGCCGAATTTGAGGCATTGCGTGTGGAGTGGCGGAACTCAACATTTTGCCTTATTACCAGAGCGAAGAAATGAAACATGAAATATTTAAATTAAAAATAGAACATAAAATCAATTCAACAATTTGGAATTACTGTCATATTTATATATACCAAAGTAAATATATTTTATAGACACACATATTTTTACCTATATGTTTCATAATAATTCTACTATATGCATTTTATAAATTTGGCACGGTTTCATTTATTCGGAGCACATCTTGAATGAAAAAGAAACATTCAGGATGTCATAATCTTTACTAATATATTATACTTATTTTTGAACACATTACAGAACCTAAATAAACTTTCAAAATGGGGTTAATTTCATTTATTTGTGTTACGAATTTTTATCAAAATATAAAATAACAATTTAATTATGACTTAAAGCTTATTTTTACAATTTAAATTTATATTACTATGTATGTAAATAAACAACTCTTTACTTTAAGATTGGCAAAATCACAATGTGTCTGATATAAATTAAATTATATAGGTGTTCATAAAAAAATCAAATATACCTTTTATATATCTTTAAAACATAATTCTCCTTGTCTTTTTCCAGCAATGCTCATACGGCCAGCCGTTTCCTATTGTTAAAACTTCGTACCGTTGCCCACTTTCTGCTGAATTTGAGGCATTGCGTTTTAGTGGCGGAACTCAACGCCGCGCTTTGCCTTATTTACCAGAGCGAAGAAATTAAAATATTAAATACTTCTCTCCTTCAAATGGGGATCGAAATTATAATATGTCGTTTACAATCAAACGTACGTTCGAAATTCTGCACCACGACAGGTCTCAAAGATAGGAAGTTAGTAAAGATAGATACCAGATGTTATTCTTAAGCTACTGTTGGTGCTTCTTTAACTTACTTATTTTATTAAGTTTAAAGTTATTTGTTAATAGTTTTGTTTTTGCTATATTGGCGTTGTCTTACTAGCACAGTATGTATATACTTACCGAAGCAACTATATTTATTCAGCCATTTATACTCTACGAGTACAACCATAAAAGCGTAATGTATTTTATATGAAGATTAGTTTTCATAGTAATGTAACATGCTAGTACCTACGAGTTGAATGGCATTGTCGCGCTGGCTTTACAGCGTGCTTTACTACCTTTGTACTATGCAACTGTGTACATTTATTAAATTTATTATAATCTTATAACTACCTATATATTTTTTAATTAAATTTTCAATAAAGTTTGTTTTGTATATTATTATATTGTCTTCAAAGAAAAGTATTTTTAAAGTATTTAAAACCAATAAAATATGTCACACACAAGCTTTCTAATTTATAAAATGCATAAGTGTTCTGAAATAAAAAATACTTCAAACCTTGCCTAAAAACTACTGCTTGAATTAAGCAATTTAATGGACAATGGAAACGATAGAGCTTTAGAGCTTTAGAGCTTTTTATGGAGTATTTGAATATTCCTAAATCCGGGATGAATTATGTATTGGAGATCGTTTAGAATTCAGTCTAAGGTTTACTTTTTTTGAATTACATTTATATTTAATAAATTATATTAAATATATATTATATATTTATAAAAATGTTTGTCTGCCTATCGAGGTGCAGAAAGCGTGTGACTGTAAATATATGCTGGGTCGCGAGAAAATGAAATATTTAATATTCTCATGTCTTCGGTCTGGTAAAAAGCCAAAGTGCGACGTGGAGATCCGCCACTTAACACGCATTGCCTCAAATTCGGTGAAAAGTTTAGAAGGAAACGGATATGGACACAGTGGAGGTGGAAAAGGTGTTACACTTAGTTCCTCTAAGCCGCAACTGGAAGACATTAAAATATTTACATATGTACATTGCGTAACGGCTTGTGAATCCTATGTCCAACAAAATCTGAAAAAAAGTTTTTTTTTACATAAACGATGTGAGTATTCTCAGGCACATGTCACGATGAGTCGACTAAATTAATGTTAATTTAAACACTGGTGAACCAGCGTGACTTCACGCGCTTGAATATTTATATACATAGGTCATAGTCGTTTAATTGTATTAATATAGATTTCATATATTTTTTGAGATAGATACGCTTATTTGGTATAATTTGATTACAAATTATACCTAACATAAAATATAAATTATTATATCTTATGTTTTTGTGTTTGTTCCATAAAAAATAAGTCAATTACCACGGAAGTTTGCAGGCACAAATAAAAGGAGAGACTTTTTTTTAGCTTCACACTGTATCCCGCACATGGTAAGGTAGTTAGAGGGAGCTTTGGAACTTAAGGTTAAGACACTCCGTTTTCTTTCCCATTTTCTACCTAATTAGAAGAATTGCGTATTGAATAGCTGACCTCCACGTCTTGCTTTGCCTCGTTACCAGAGTGATATGATGTGAATGATATATACTTCATTTCCTCGAGTGGGAATCAAACACAGTCATATAGACAAATAATTCAAAATTGTATGTGTGTGTTTTAATATCGTGTGAAACACAATATGTACTTGAAAAACCATAGTTATTTTTAATTGTTGTTGTTTTGAAAGTAATTTTAACACTGATAAATATAAAACTGACACTGTCTGTCTTTCTATTTGTCCAGGTCATCACCAGACAAAAACTTATATAATCTATTATAAAAATTTCAGCTTCCCGACCCGATTATAAGGAGATATCTTTGGGTAGCGGAAATTTGTAAAAAACTCACTACAGAGATGCTAACAACATAAATAATTTTAACAAGCGTATACGTATAGGTACGTTATTATAACGTAACTTGACAAGAACGTATGGCTTAGAGGTCTGAGCGCTTAGACAGATTCCAAGAAGCGCGGGTTCATATCCCACTGAGTTTAAATTTTTATATATTTGTTTCCTAAATAAATATTGTTCATAAAAAATACGCACTTAGAACAACATGGTTATATTCTGATCATAGACAAACACTTAATTTTTTTTTATATATAGGTAATACAAAAATTCGATTTCAGAGATTACTTAAATATTAATTAATGTAATAGAAGGCGTAATAAGTTTATATACATAATAATGTATAAGTTAAAAAGCAAATATATTTCATCAAGTTTGAATACGAAATTAAGAAAATGCACAATTGGTTCAATCGGGGATATTTTACGAGTCGAGCTCACGCGATTCAGAGGCGTGTCTGTCGTTTGATAATAGACATTTAAAAAAGATATATTTGCAATTGTCAACGTCAATCAACATGGTGCCGGTATAAATAATTGTATTTTATGAATACTTACCGCTAAAACATATAAAAATTTGTAAAATATTAGGTATATATAAAAAAAATATTTAAGAAATGAACAGTTATTTGTACAATATTTCATAATAAATAAAATAGAATCGAAATTATATTTCCAGTCGATCCTTAGTTGTTAACATTTTCCCAAAATAGATTTTTACGTAACATCACTACTCAATTAAATTTAATAATGGGCTGAATTTTTATAGTACTAAGTATTGCTTTTCACTAGTAGCAGTTACAAACGACACAGTTAAATTAGAATGACATGTTGTATAAAAATCGATATTACTAAATTGATAAGCTACTAATTGTTTGAAATGTAATCTACATTTTAAAGCGGGTTTTGTTTACAACAACAGAAAAGTATCACATGTCAAATGTTAAATAATCAAATGTTAGTTAAAGCATTTGTTAAAAAAATAGTTTTTCCATGTCCAATATTTTTAAAAGCTTTTATCTTTTATTATGATATTTAAATAACAGATTAGTTTTTTATGTCTTAGCTAATTGTTGGCAGACGTATCTCCCGCATGGAAACGGAAGTAACTATGATATATTCTACGTGCTCGAAGTGCTTCTGACCACAGTTGAAGTGGTTTACATCAAAACAATCAATATAATGTAGCCTTCTTTGATAAATAGACTCGAACACAGTTATTTTTAATCCATAACAGAAATGATCGAGGCATGCAATTTTAGTTCTTAAGATTAGAGCTTTGAATCAAACAAGGCTATCTACAATAGTGTATATAAAATATACATATTTTAATATCGTTTACAAGTTCTTCTCTAAATAATTTTTGTAGAACGTTTTCACCGCAAATTTTCATTGAAAGCTTATCATTTCGACTTGTGTTAGACAGCGTGTCGGGAACAGACACTGATATATTTAATCGTGCCCTAAAACATGTCATTGTAAGCAAGTTGACTTGGCTCATGTTTATGTTTATATAAGTAAATGAGACAAAGGATTTTTGTTTATTTTTGATTGTTATGAATATCTTTTAAATAGAAATAGTGTTGTAAAAATTGATTCATTCCAAAAATATCTTTGTTTAAATCCAAAATGGTATGGAGTAAAAAATGATAGTTCGTGTTCGTGCATCATTAAAGCGATTCGGAATACTATGGCATTATTCTTAACCCAACATTTTCCTGACAATTTTAACTCGTAAGATTTCCCTCATAATGGAGATGGTATTTTTGACAGTTTGCATGTGGAATCTTCTAAAAGAAAGTTATGTAAATTGTGCTCCTTTTAGGCAAATTCGAAATCAGACGGGGTTATCAATGGAATTTTTTTTCAAGCTCTGGTGCGGTGCCGAAGCGCGGCGTTAAGTTTAAGTAAGATAAGTAAAAATAAATTTGTATACTACAATTGTGTTCTGAAAAAAACAATGATAAAAAAGCAAACAAATTAGACCGTTTAAAAAAAGATTGGTAGCTTCATAGCACACTGAATCAAAAAACCACCACCTCCACATAGGTAACTCAATCAACTTTATTCAAGCTTTCTTCAAAAAAATCATCTCTTTAATCCGTCGTTCGAAATCCGCCCATTTTTTGAGTTTTTCCAAAAGCTATAATGTATCTATGTAATAATATTTAACCACTTAAATTACTACCCTAGTAATTACGATTTCTTGAAACTGTTAACGTTAATCAAATTATAAACGAAAGTGTCTGGTAAGCAATAATGAATATAAAATTAAAAGACAAATACAGTGGAGTTCAGAAGATGTTAATTGAAAATAACAATTTTGGCTTAGTATTTGTACACTGTCTACGCTTTATAAGTTTTAATCAGTATAAATTTAATTAATTTTAAAAAAGATTCACATTTGATTCTCATTGCATTTTTTAAATATCATGAAATTATATTGCGTCTCTACTGCTTTTTTCTTAATATTAATCTTATGATAAGATAATAATTACTTTTTTTAAAAATTATCTGTTTCTTGTTTAATCATTGGTTTTTATTTTATCTATTAAAGGATAATCGAATCTTAATAATAGAAAAAAAAATCTTTATATCTGCTTCACGCTGTATCCCGCACATGAGAGGGCAGGAAGAGGGAACTTGGGAACCTAGTACTAACAACACTCCGTTCCGTTTCCAACTTTCCCCCGAATTTGAGACATTTCGTGGTAAATGGTGGATCACAGAGCTGCGCTTTGCTCACCAGAGCGCACAAATTAAATAAGTATTTTAATTGAGAATATTAAATATTTCGTTTCCTTGAGAGGGGATTGAGCCCACAACTTGTGACGTTAACAGTCACACGTTTGTGTCCCTGTACTACGACAGATCAATTCTTAAAGCAAGCGTATAATCCGGGTCCTGCCAGTGTCACTAACTACTATTAGTTAAATTTACATTAGTTAGTTGTCTTTGTTAGCCCAGACTAACGAGAATAAATCCCAGCAATATGTAAGCTTAGGAAAAACAATGATCTCATAGTTATGAGTAGGAAATAACAAAAATATAGTTAGATTTTTATTTCCTTCCTTAGGCTAAAGTTGAAAAAAGTTAAGTGTTTCCTGTCCTACCCCACTCGTGCTTACAAACGTGCTGTACCGAAGTCAATTCCTGTAAATAAAAATTCAAGGTTGGTGAACGATTAATATTTTTGTCGGTTACCGATAAAGGCTATTCGTGGCTTGACCTTCAGACGGCATTAATGAAAATATATTGATTGATTTATTATTTTCATTTTCATGTGTACAGTTATTAAAAATACTATAAAAACGCCATTAAATCATAATAAACTGCACTATATAAACGTTGCCTGGGTTACAATATAGGCAGAGTGTTTGTTTTTTAAATTTTATCTATTAACAATGTTCTAATCTTTTGGTATTTAAAAAAGACCAAATAAAATAATTATAACTTTTTAGTGTAAGTGAATATTATATTATGGCTAGACAGTTTAAAATTATTTTTTCAAATTTAACCAGTAGTTTCTGAGATTAGCGCGTTTGATCATACAAAAAAAGAAACAAACAAACTTTTTGGCTGTATAATATAAATATAGATAAATATGAAATTTACGAACATATTAAAAGTGGATATTCTATATATTAAGTAAATAATAATTTAAACCGCTAATATGCTATGTGGGAAGATATATAAGTTTTCACGTTGGTATGGTTAAATTTTGCGGTTGTAGGGTGCAAATTATGTTCCAGTAAATCGAGATTCACAGATTATTTACGATCAAATTTACGGCCTTTGCGTTCACAACAGTTTAGATGACAGCTATACTAATATATTAGTTATCTGTTTAGTTTCATTTCTTATTAGTAATGAAAACGTCAACCAGTAATATAATATAATTTTCTTATTAGCTTCACACCATTTTAATGTTTTATACAAAAAAAATGTCAAAGCGTAAGGATTTTTTATAATTTAAACTACATATCGGATCCTAATAAATTCTATTATAATAACTTCTCTTAGGCCAAGGTAAACGATTTTTTTAAAAATAGCACATTTTATAAGCGGTTTAGCATAAGCTAAAGGATTATCGTGACTAGAAGAGCTAAGGTTATGTCAACTTTGTAACTGAGGATTAAAAGCTCCATACATTTTTTTTAGTTTTAATTTTATGTTGAGTTTATTGTTTGTTATGGATGAACTTGTAAATTTAAAGCAATAGGTACATTATTTTATTTTATTTACATTTAGTTCCCATTACATTGAAAATTGGGCGGATTAAATTTTCGAGACATTGCGTAGTGTGTGTAGTTAAATTTGATGTGGTAATTTGCCTTGTTACCAGTACCAGAAAATAAAAAAATATATATTTTCCATAAATAGTTACTAATCAACAAGTTTACAGTAAGAGTATATGCCGCTACGCTCCAATATCATTTAATATTATAGCGAGTGCTAATACAAATAGAGCTCGATCTCCACTCGGGATAATGAAATCTTTAATTCACATTTCTATTTCTTTGTTCTGGTAACAAGGCAAAGCGCATCGTTGAGTCCCGGCACTCCAACACGCAATGCCTCAAGTTTGGCGGAAAGTGGGGAACGGAGTGTCTTAACACTAGGCTCCAAGTGCTATAAATACTTCCCAAGAGTAAATGGAAATGGAAAAAAAAACCCTATTGCCATTATTGTAATTGGTTTAATTTATTCATAGTCTCACTTATGTGGTAAGGCCATGATTTCGCAGTAGTGTTTACTGTAGCCACTGCTAAACTGTAAATGATCTGACCGTAAATGATATTGTGGGTTCGATCACTATTTGGAGGAATTTATTACTTTCATTTTCTCTTATAATGTCTCATTGCATATACACCTAATATTTATAGTAATGACAAAATTATCCAAAAAGTGAAATGATCAATAAATATACTTTTGTGTTTTATTTCGTTCGCACCTTTAATTTCGTTACTCACATTAATATTCAAGAAGCTTTTTACAATGCAGTAATTCCTATAATTAATAAACAAGCTGAGAATTACAGATAAGCGACCGAATTGGATAAAAGAGTTTCGGTATACCGATTGAATATTGATAAGTGCCTTTAATGGCTACTTGATGGAATAAATTCGGCACGCTAGTCCTGTATAAATATTTGAGTAACCATATCTACTGTTATGGTAATTGAATGTATAATTAGATCTTTTACGAAAAGGAAAATATTGGGAAAAAAAACTTTACGATGTTAAAAAAGCAGCTTGTCTTGTTTCTGTAGGCAGAGGCAATTCCCCTAGTTTTTTACACACTTGTTGATTGGTGTATCTCAATGCCATATTTCTAGCAGAGCGGTCAAATGAAAATAATTTAAATAGAACCTTAGTCATTTATCAATAAAAATTTTAATATTTTTATTTCCTTGCACTTTTAATGAGACAAAACGCTCAACACGCAATGCCTCAAGAATTCCGCGGAAACGCAGTATGCTAATGGAGAGTGAGTGCATTATCTTAGTTAGCACTGGGCTTCGGTACTCTACGGGATAAGGTGTGAAATTAAAAAAATATAGCTCCTAGTAGGGATTATTATGTCTACTATGCACGATAAATATGAAATATGATTTATTATTAATGGATATCAAAAAAGAAATCGATCTTATATAGAGAGTTACCAATATGCTACATCCAAAAACTCTGTAACGTCATAACGTTATAAGGAAAATGCTTAAAGATAAAATTCAATATTAAATCTTGTGTTAAGAAATTCGATATTAAACATAAACCTTGTTGGCACGTATCAATTAGTAATAGCTCGTGCTCGTGCTTAAATTACACCTTTACATAATAAATTATAAACGACTGATGTTCGAATAGAGGTAGTCGTGGTTCTTGACTGTAAGCCCTATAAGTTCAATCTCTGATCTTATATATATATATATATATATATATATATATATATATATATATATATATATATATATATATATATATATATATATGTGTATATATATATATATATATATATATATATATATATATATATATATATATATATATATATGTATATATATATATATATGTGTATATATATATATATATATATATATATATATATATATATATATATATATATATATATATATATATATATATATATATATATATATATATATATATATATATAGATCAGAGATTGAACTTATAGGGCTTACAGTCAAGAACCACGACTACCTATCTTCAAA
Source organism: Eueides isabella (assembly GCA_019049475.1). Classification (NCBI taxonomy): domain Eukaryota; kingdom Metazoa; phylum Arthropoda; class Insecta; order Lepidoptera; family Nymphalidae; genus Eueides; species Eueides isabella. The sequence goes on along the minus strand of CM032395.1, from coordinate 9,604,736 downwards.
AACAGAGTATCTGTGACTCTGGAGGAGGGTCACGTAAAACTCATTAGGACCCCCTGGAGGGTATGTATTATATATATATATATATATATATATATATATATATATATATATATATATATATATATATATATATATATATATATATATATATATATATATATATATATATATATATATATATATATATATATATATATATATATATATATATATACGTGTATATTTCATTTCCCCACTGATAGACGTAGAGCGCGGCGTAAAGTTTCGTTCCTCGACCTTTATGCATCGAAGTCTTAACACTCGGTTTTAACTGATACTTTGAACTAAATTTCCTGAAAATATGTGAATCTAAGTAAAAAACAAGTAATGTTGGTAATATTACTACATATATTATGTATACAAACTCACACTAAATTTTCATAAGTATAATTTGGTGATGTTTTACTTTTTTTTATATATAGATGACGTGAACACTAAACTTAATGAGTGCCTTTAACTTTCACACAGTTTGTCGCATTCAGGTCATTTATACGAATGAAATCTTGCATTATATAACATTAAATGCAGTTAAATGTGGCCTTTGGTTTCTTGGAGCAAAAGTGACATTTATACCAATTACCAACTGTCACAGATAGCAGATAACTTTCCGAAGCAATTAAGGTGTAATATGATGTTACGTTTATTAAAAAACTTTGTATGACAGTTCGTAATCGCATTCGAATTGCAAAAATGTATTTAAACTGTTTAACCCTTTACATCAAGAAGTATGTTGTCTTACTCAAAGTTACTATATTTTTCATATTAACAAAAACTTAACTTAGATCATTGTGTACCTTTAGCGAGAAAGCCAGAAAGAACTGAGCCCCAAGCGCTCGGTATATCTCTCTCATCTCGTCCACTGTCTTGAACCTCTTCATACATACCCTCCAGGGGGTCCTAATGAGTTTTACGTGACCCTCCTCCAGAGTCACAGATACTCTGTTTTTGAAGATAGGTAGTCGTGGTTCTTGACTGTAAGCCCTATAAGTTCAATCTATATATATATATATATATATATATATATATATATATATATATATATATATATATATATATATATATATATATATATATATATATATATATATATATATATACGTGTATATTTCATTTCCCCACTGATAGACGTAGAGTGCGGCGTAAAGTTTCGTTCCACGACCTTTATGCATCGAAGTCTGAACACTAGGTTTTAACTGGTACTTTGAACTAAATTTCCTGTAAATATGTGAATCTAAGTAAAAAACAAGTAATGTTGGGAATATTACTACATATATTATGTATACAAACTCACACAAAATTTTCATAAGTATAATTTGGTGATGTTTTACTTTTTTTTATATATAGATGACGTGAACACTAAACTTAATGAGTGCCTTTAACTTTCACAAAGTTTGTCGCATTCAGGTCATTTATACGAATGAAATCTTGCATTATATAACATTAAATGCAGTTAAATGTGGCCTTTGGTTTCTTGGAGCAAAAGTGACATTTATACCAATTACCAACTGTCACAGATAGCAGATAACTTTCCGAAGCAATTAAGGTGTAATATGATGTTACGTTTATTAAAAAACTTTGTATGACAGTTCGTAATCATATTCGAATTGCAAACATGTATTTACACTGTTTGACCCTTTACATCAAGAAGTATGTTGTCTTACTCAAAGTTACTATATTTTTCATATTAACAAAAACTTAACTTAGATCATTGTGTACCTTTAGCGAGAAAGCCAGAAAGAACTGAGCCCCAAGCGCTCGGTATATCTCTCTCGTCTCGTCCACTGTCTTCAACCTCTTCATACATACCCTCCTGGGGGTCCTAATGAGTTTTACGTGACCCTCCTCCAGAGTCACAGATACTCTGTTTTTGAAGATAAACCGAAGTTTTGTACTCCGTCTCTTACTTTTCATTTAGCTTTTATTTATTATTTAATTTTAAAATAAAGTCCTTGTATAGTGTATTTTATTTTACTTATAATAAAGTATATTCGTGTGTTTTGTTTTTACAAGTTTAAATCTTCTCAAAAAGTAAGAAGGTTAAAACTAAAAAAAAAAAATAAAGCAAGTCTAAAATAAGTGATCCTCTTTATAGATCATTTATAAACAGCCAAAGCAAAACGAGCGTACAGATATAAATAGATGAGTTTTACTGAAAATCAATGTGGCATGCAATTTTTGTCTCATGCCGAGAGCTCTTTCAGCACGCCACGCCAACCTTGGCACGACATCGATCAGATATTATAATGTTTTTGTTACATTCTCATACGCAGTCGCATCGCATCTATGACACCGGAAATGTTTTACCACAGAGTATGTATAAAGTATTAAATATTGTTTTTTTTTTAAATATTTCAGTAAATGATAAGATAAGGACAACGACTTTGTATGATATGATTTAATTAGTAATTTAGTTATATTAAATCAACATGAGGCCTGTCGTGGCGCAGCGGCACAAGCGTTTGACTGAAACCGACAGGTTCTGGGTTCGATTCCCCGTCGAGGACATGAAATATTTAATATTTTCAATTTAAATATTTAATGTTTCATTTCTTCGCTCTGGTAATAAGGCAAAGCGCGGCGTTGAGTTCCGCCACTCAACACGCAATCAAATTCGGCAGAAAGTGGGGAACAGAAGTGGAATAGAGTGTCTTAATACTAGGTTCCCGGGTTTCCTCTGCCTACCCTGCCTCGTGCAGGATACAGCGTGAAGCTAAAAAAAACAAAAAAAGTCTAATTTTATTAACGTAGCGGGATTTGAATTCACGCCTCTTGGAATCCGTCCACATGCTATGGCCACTAGGCATTACCTACTAGTGAATTATATAAGAACCTTAAAAATGTTGTAAGTTTTTTTAAATAAAAATGTTTCTTTCTTAAAGCAAATTAACACTTTAAAACTAATAAAAATAAATCAACACGTTTTCACCTTCATTAGAGATCACGGGTGTATTTAAAAATAGTTTGTGGGGAACAACCAACAATGATTTAGGAAACTTACACACGAACATGAATAAGATTTACTAAAATTTCTTCTAAGTTGTTATATTTTTTAAAATTGTTGTAATATTTTGTCGCTGTCGTGGCGCAGCGGTACAAGCTATGGCTGTAAACGTGGCTGTTGTGAGTTCTGTACCCGCTTGGTGGATTGAATTATTTTTATTTTCTCATTCTGGTCTTGTAATGAGCGGCGTAGAGTTTCGTCACTCATGCAATGTCACGAAAATTAAGTGAAGAATGAAGGAGGAGTTCAAACGTATATTTTTTTATTTTAAAATCTTTAATAGCCTGTGTATGAACATTAATAAAACATTATAGTAAACGTATCGCTTAGTACCCAATTTTGACGAGACCGAAAACGTTTACTATTCATAAGAGGATAACTTAATTTAACTTATTTTATATAAAAAAAATGTAGCTTATATTATAAATAAATGATAAACAGCTAAAACTTCTTTATTTTATTCATTTATTTTATTTTTTTTTTAAATAGTGTTACTATTTTATATTGAGAACTCACTTGTAGTAAAAAAATGTATACCTTCTACTCTTTAATAATTTTACTAAGTACCGTTTCTTGTCGTTTAATAATAGATTTTTGTAGGAGCATGTGTTTTGCAGGTGATGCTTATAAATCTCGACGTTAAGACAGCTCCTCTAATCCCTTAATGCCCTGCTGTCCTTGTATTTTAATACACAACTTTGGTGTGCTCTGATATTTGTTTTTCGATCAAAGTAAAATTTAAACATTGAACAATAAAAAATATTATAAATGGACCTTTTTTTAAAAAAATATATTATTTTGATTACAAACGCGACAGGTTGTCAGTTCGATCCCCACTCGATAATAAAATTTAGCAATCAAAGTGTGAAACGTGAACGGAGTGTCTCAATACTAGGGTCCCAAGATGCCTCTACCTACCTTATCATGTGGGAAATACATGCGTGAATCGGAAAAAAAGTTCACACACTACAAAATAAACTAACTAGGTCTCACATAATATTGCGTCTGACGGCTTAGTACACGCGACGAAATGGGTGCGATGCCTACTTAAGGCACCAATTGTTTTCCTCAGTCTCATTACAAAGACAATGCGCGGCGTTATGTCCCTCTATTCAAAACAAAATTTCTCGAAAATTGGACGGAAAGTGTGTTCCGAAGTGTCTTAACACTTTTACCTTTGCGTAGTTGTTAAACTGAAACCATGAAGATAAAAACAAAAAAGGAATACTCAACTAAAATAACTGTTTAAAATTTTGATGTTAATTTGTAATGAGAATTGTAAACCTCTGCCTACCCTGCCTAGTGCGAGATACAGCGTGAAGCTGAAGAAAAAAAAAAAAAAGAATTGTAAACTTATACAAATGTGTAGAATGAATGTAGAAAACCTGCATTAAAGTTTACGTCTACGATCCTATATCTAATATGTATTGTGTTTCACAAAAGATTTCGTAGAATAGCGTGTCATGATTTGGGTTAGCCATTTTCCGCATAATTCAGTTATTTTGATTCTTTAAAGCTTAGTACAGTTGTTAGATAATGCACATTTTCTACTTACGTATATTCATAAAAACTTTAAAAATAGTTTTTAGTATTGCTAGTGATAAATATAAACAATGTATAGTTAAATCTCGTAAAGTGTACAGTTGAAAATGAAGTAATCTTGTATGCACCTCTCCTCGGTGATGGTGTGAAAGTCAAATACTTGAAAAATAAAGCAATATTTTTACTGTTTTTCAAGTGTTAATCCATACTTTTTTCAAAAACGTATAAAACTTTAAACGGTTGTTTTATTTTTTTAATATTGTAATAAAACTTTGATTTGGAAACCGGGCGAAGCGCGGGTTCTAATCCTCTTATGGTTTCGAAGTAGAGTATAAAATAATATGAGGCCTGTCGTGGCGCAGCGGCACAAGCGTGCGACTGTAATCGACAGGTTGTGGGTGTTCTTTGCTCTGATACAAGGCAAAACGCGGCGTTGAGTTCCGCCACTCAACACGAAATGCCTTAATTCGGTAGAAATTGGGCAACAGACGTGGAATGGAGTGTCTTAACACTAGATTTCCAAGTTCCCTCTGTCTACCCTGCCGTGTGCGGGATACAGCGTGACCCTGAGTGATTAATATTATAGATAGTAAAATATAAATATTTAAGATAGTAATAACCAATAACACCTAAAAACATACTAACATTTTGATGTTTGTTCTATGGAAATTTATAATGTAACAGGTAACGGTTAAAGTTGTAGCGACCGCAGCTTCAGGCCGATCCTTACCTCGGCCTCGTTAGACTATTGTGCCGTGCCTATTTTAAAACTGGCTTTACTTTAGATGCACTGAAAGAAGTATAATAATGAAAAGTTTTGTTACTCTTTCACTTTTGCGGGTTATTTATTACCTTAAATTGCTTCTCGTAGTTTAGAAATAAAAAAATCTGCCTACAAATTTTGATACAAAATAAAGATACAATTAAAGTTTTTATTTGAATAGCAATACCTATAAGTTTTCATCAAAATTATAATATGGTATACATAAGAAAGTTTTAATAGTGTGAAGATAATAAATAAATTAAAATTAACGCATTTAACTAGACCAATTGGACATTGAGGCTATTGAGATGCTTTAGGACCTTGTATTGAAAACAAGACATAGCGCGTAATCAGGTTCTACGCTACGCTAAATCGTTTGAATTTGGGCGGTAACCAATAAACGGAGTGCCTTGATCCTATATTCTATCTGGATACCCTGGGAGCGGTATAAAAATCCAGAAATGTAGTAATAGTCTGCCTTATTCAATATGCTGGGCCATTATAGTTGTGTCCAAATATCGTAACTATAGATTATTTATATTACTTGTAAATGTGTTTTAAATAAAAACAACCGGTCAAGTGCGAGTCAAGAGTTACGTAGTGTTTCATGATTTTAGGTCATCGGGAAGCACAACATACCTAAATTGTGTAACTTAAGTTTGGGGGCAGATGCTCTGATTTTGCTTAAAATGAATTACAGTTATTAATTTATAATACATTTTATTTTTTTCTTTCTAAACATATTACTTTATTGTTTGGTATGGAATTCTCTCTGAACAAATCTTGCCAAATTTCATGACGGCGAATAAGATTGACAAAGTTAAGTTTGCCGGCGTATATATTCATCTTGAATTAAAACTGTCGTATATGTAATTGCAATGATTTTTTTCTTCTAAATGTCTATATTTTTTCACTTTTTGGGTTTCAGGTTCTAAGGGATCGTATGATTAATTAAAAAAATGGGATCGAAAGACGGACGTACGGAAAATAAAACGATCCTATCGCAAGTAGACACTTATATGTATATACATTAATCTCTTAGCTTCACGCTGTATCCCGCACGAGGCAGGGTAGGCAGAGGGAAGCCGGGAGGGAACACTCCGTTCCACTTCTGTTCCCCACTTTCCGCCGAATTTGAGGCGTTGCGTGTTGAGTGGCGGAACTCAATGCCGCGCTTTTGCCTTATTACCAGAGCGAAGAAATGGAACATTAAATATTTAAATTGAAAATTATCATCATCATTTCCTCGACTGGGGATCGAAACCAGAACCTGTCGGTTACAGTCACAGGCTTGTGCCGCTGCGCTACGACAGGCCTCACATACATTTATACTTGTGAAAAATACATAGGTACTCGTAAATATAGTATATTTCTTTCTGTTCTAGTTGTCACAATAACACTGATTACGATAGAATCATTACGATAGAATCCTATTGGCGCTACTGATTTATAGCGTTACGTGCCTGTTGTAATAATGACAGGCATTGATTAGAGGACCTATTTATTTGATTACATATACCTACTGACTATAACCTTACATACGAACTTATACGATTTTGTGTTCAGCGTCACGCTGTATCCCGCACATAGCAGGGTGGGCAGAGGGAACTCGGGCATTTAGTGTTAAGATACTCCGTTCCGTTAGATTTTTTTCGCTGAATTTGAGATATTGCATGTTATGTGGTGAATCTAATAGCCGTGCTTTGCCTTGTTACCAGAGAGAAAATAATATATATTTAAATTGACAATATTCGAGTAGGGATCGGATCCACAACTTGTTTCGTTTATAGTCACACCCTTGTGACTCCGCGCCACGACAGGCTACAGGCCCTTGGACTTGCTCACATTTATTTTAAAAAATATTGAAATTAAAAAACAAAAATAAATGTAATATAAGCTAGGCCAAGTTAATTTAGTTTTGGGGCAAGCAAAGTAAGGACAATTTCAATATTTATTTAGTTAGTGGCAGCCATTGCGTCTAACATCATTTACTTTAAACCGTTTTTAATTTTCTAAGAACTAAGTTTTTAGGTACCTATTAAAAGTACATCACATTTTGATAAACTCTAGAAGATAGCAATTAGAATAAGAGTCGTTTAGAAGTTACTATTTTATAGTGAAATGTCGTTAAACTGTTAGCCGTAAAATTTATCACAAGTCCAGGATTCTCTAAATAAAAAGATTGAATTTTAACCTTTTTTATTGAATTTTGCTGATAATGTAATATTTAATATTTTCAATTTAAATGTTTAATGTTGCATTTCTTCGCTTTGGTAATAAGGCAAAGCCTGGCGTTGAGTTCCGCCACTCAACACGCACGCCTCAAATTCGGCGGAAAGTAGGGAACGGAAGTGGAACGGACTGTTTTAACACTAGGTTTCCGGGTTCCCTCTGCCTACCCTGCCTCGTGCGGGATACGGCGTGAAGCTAAACAAAAAATATATACGGATGTATACAAATAAATATTTACATCTTAACAATACCACCTTATCTTAACCCTTAAAAATATAAATTTGCATATAAATAAATAATTATTACCAATTATTGTCACAGTCGTGAAATAAAAGAAATGCGTCAATAATAATTATATATGACTCAAACTTATAATTTCCTTCTTTTTGCGGGGTTAAAAATGTATCACAATTTCTTACTACATGTAGACATAATTACTACATTACACAATTTCTAATGTGATATAGAAAATCCGAAGAACACTTTATTTGGCCTTGTTCGTCAATTATTTGCTCTTAGAGTGGCCTGGATCAGTACGTTGTACAAGTGTGTACGAACCGTCTTGAATAATAATTACTTACAAAGAACGATTGGCTGTGGAAAATATGAGCTGTTTCTTTTGTAAATTTATGTCTTGTTTACTACATTTCTGTAACAAATCACTGTATTTTCTTTTGTATTCAAGTACTTAAAGATATCACATAGATATATTGTATGAAAGATATCACATATATAAGTAATATTTGTAAAAAAATATTATAGCTTGAGGTTATTGATGGGATACATTTTTATACAGCAAGAAATAACTTTTCTATTTTAAATACTGCTCCATTTTATGTGCATTTATATAATGTCAAATGAAGTAAGTTCGTAACTGCTGTACGATAGAATTAAAATTTTAAAATCAAAATTGCAGTTTAGATAATTATTATGGTTAATAATTATACAATGCAAATGAGATATTTAAATACCAGTTGTAATTAAAATGGTCAGCTAAGTTATATTCAATTTTAGTTTGTTAAATCTAAAGACGGTACTCTATGTAACGATAACTTTGAGATAAGATGTCATCTTCCTTTGACTAAACACAAAAGCTGTCCGCAATCTGCATTAGACGTAACTATTATTCATTTACAATGGAATTCTTTTTATGTTTCATTCTCTTGACATTCTCATAGAACATATTATCTATTAACCGATGGCTAATTAATTACTTAACAGCAACAGTTTTTAAGCCATAAAATCGGGAATGAGAAATCGTTATTGATTTAATGACCACAATAGTTCATAAATAGTGGAATTATGTCTATGTTAAGATATTTGTTTCGCGTGTGAAACCGCAATATATTTCGATGTGACGGAAAGCTTGTACATTACAATCTAGCCTTGTAACAGTGATTCTCTAATGCATTAGCATTCAATGGTGATTGCAGCTTTTACTTTAAGTAGTACTTTTATATTCATTATCAAATAAAACCATCCCAAAAATGATAACTGTGATTTTGTTAAATATATATTAGTGACCGACCGAAACTGTTTTTTCAGCCGAAACCGAAACCGAAACCGTACTTTCGGCCTCGCTCTTAGTTTCGGCCGAAACCGAAACCGAAACCGAAACTTACTTAAACATAATTAAAATTTCTATTGCATATTGAAATCTAGTATATGTTAATGTTCTTGCATATTCTATTTAGACAGATAGTTAAATAGAGCTAAATGAAATAAAAATGATGATTTAAGCAACGCAAACGCCCAATATCATGAAAATAGATATGTCATTTTGTATTTAATGAATATTCAACTATACATATTATAGTTTATTGCAAATTAAAAACAGAATTCAAAGATTAAGAAAAAAAAACCAATAATAATTCGAAAAATTTAAAGATATTTATTTATAATTGTTCACCTAATAATTATTATTATTATTTATTATTATTATTTAATATAATTATTATTATTATATATTATTATTTATTATTTATTATTTTGAGGCCTGTCGTGGCGCAGTGACACAAGAGTGTGACTGTAACCGACAGGTTCTGGGTTCGATCCCCAGTCGAGGAAATGAAATATTTAATATTTTCAATTTAAATATTTAATGTTTCATTTCTTCGCTCTGGTAATAAGGCAAAGCGCGGCGTTGAGTTCCGCCACTCAACACGCAATGCCTCAAATTCGGCGGAAAGTGGGGAACGGAAGTGGAACGGAGTGTCATAACACTAGGTTTCACTTTCGTTCCCTCTGCCTACCCTGCCTAGTGCGGGATACAGCGTGAAGCTGGAAAAAAAAATAATTTATTATAATTATCACAATAATCAGATTAATCAGGTATTCTAATATAATAAAATCATTAATCATAAATATAACACGTAATTCTCTCATTTTACAACAAATTTAGGTTTAAATATCAAACTCGGGATCGTTGACTGAACAAGATTCGGTATATCTGTTCTCAACAATTCTAATGACATTTTTGAATCAGACCGATTTGATTTATATTCTTTTTTCAAATCATCAACTTCTGACTGGCGTATCAACATTTGTCTGTGTTCTGTGTCATGAAATTTTGATAAATGTAGCTTCAACCCGTGCAATGTCTGTTTCTTAGGTTCATGACTACCTAATGAATATGACTTCTTACAAACTTTGCAAATAGCCTTTGACGAATCGCTAGTGCATTTTTCAAAAAACTGCCAAATCGGATTTTTTACTTTTTGTGACATTTTAATCTGAAACAAATTAAGTAATAAAGTAAATGAAATCAGTTATTAGTACGTGCACTATAATTACAATATTCACACACGCAATAAACAAGAAAGGACGAGACGTTATAATTAAATAAGATATTCATACATCGCATCGCATCCCTCATACTTAAAGTTAAGTAAATTAAATACAGGTCACACACAGTAAAACTTGCATCTGTTTACTTCATTATTTAGATGGTAAAAAAATTTTAAAACATTGCTTACCACCCAAACAATTCATTCTATGTCTTTATTTAATTTTACTTAAAATCACAATTAACGATACAGAATGTAATTCAACAACAGTTAAACACGAAAATCACTATAAGTAAAATCTAAATCGAATATACCTAACCTCGTTTATTTGTTGCTTAAAAACAAAACTCAACAAAATGAAGTTCACGTTCATATTTAATAGTTGCCACCGATATAAAGCAAATAATAACAAAATGCAGGTAGGTTAAAAGCAAAAAATACTTACCAAATCAAATAAGTGCAAAACATAACCTTAATTCGATGTGTTTAAAGCGACGAAAGGTGGCGAACTAGTCGGGTGGCGCTGCCGAGGCCGATGCCGATCGGGGCGCGCACGATAATTGACAAAAACTCGAGTTTCGGCGCGGCCGAAAGTTTCGGCTATTTTATGGCCGAAACCGAAACTATGGCCGAAACTGGAATTCTTGGCCGAAACTGGCCGAAACCGAAACCGAAACCGAACTTTCGGTCGGTCACTACTAAAAAAGAGTTGTAATATTTTTATTTGATGTATTAAAGAATACATCAAATAAAAATATTTATTTGAAAAAAAGTTTAATTTATGAATTTATAAATTTATGCATCCAACGTCAAGAAATACGTACAAGTAGTAAATCTAATAAAATATTGAAACTATACGGAAATTTTATAGATACAATAATAAAATAATAAGTATAGAATTCGAGGCCTATCGTGGCGCAACGGCGCAAGCGTGTGTTTGTAACCAGTTGTGGGTTCGATTACAAATGCGAAGAAATTAAATATTTAATATTTATAATTTCGATATTTCATATTCACATTTCTTCGCTCTGGAAACAAGCCAAAGCGCGACGCTGAGTTTCGCCACTCATCACGCAATATCTCAAATTTGGCGGAAAGTGGGGAACGGGAAGTGTAACGGAGTGTCTTAACACTAGGTTCACAAGTTGTCCTACGCTGCCATGGGCGGGATACAGCGTGAAGGTGAGTAAGTGAGAATTCTTCGTTTATAATAAAAAAATATTGTTAAATAAGAGTCCAACCACCAGAAGCTCTCGTAGTATTCGTTTATTTTGTATATGTATAATGTTGTTAGCGTGATTGTCGGTGAATTATGCATGTCAGCTGTTGAGAAATCGTGACCAAAGGTCGAGGCTTTAATTTCAAAATCAATTTTCATATTAACCTTCATAACTTTACATGAAAAGAAGACGAAGTATGCATTAGTGTCTCTACGATAGATATAACGTTTCTTTCAGTTGCTGCGTTTATCTACCAATTCTTTTATTTCAATTTTACATTAGTTATGATTTTTTTATTTTTTTTATATAAAATGAAATTTAAAATATATGAAAATTGATTTTGAAATTAAATGGAAATAAATTATTTCCATAAGAAAGTAACTATTAAGAATAATATTACAAGAAAATATTGTACAAGTAATACAATTTTAAATAGGTTCCCAACTCCCTAAACTAGGAACAAACCTGTATTTTAGGAAGAAGTGAGTCTGATAGCTTTACAATAACCGAGAATTATACAACTTGAGAACTTGAATATTATCTTTCAAGGGAATAAATGTTAAGCTTAAACATTTTCTATACTGAAAAGGAAAGGAAAAAAAAACGAACTTAAAACTATAAAATTAAAAATAATTTTGACTATGCGATGAAGTGTGTGTGTGTATGTATGTTAGTGTGTGTGTGTGTGTGTGTAGGTGTATGAATATTATTTAGATAAGAAAACAGAATTGTCAACAATAGCTTGGCCTTATTTAAGACATGATTTTAAAGTTTTGTATTTGTAATAGGTTTTCGGTTAATTTATAATTCAGGCAGATAAACCATTTTTCAATTTTATGTTTTACGATGTATTTGTTATATAAGTGCATATTTTCTATTTGTTTGCTGACATTATTGTGGACAGTGGAGCTAATTACACTGTATTGCCTGGTGGCAAAATTTGTGTTATGGGAGACTGTAGGTCAAATATTTCTATTCGAGCGCCTGTTGGGATTGCTCATGGAAGGGACTTCAGCATG